>CM074860.1:68542500-69167500 GCA_037501455.1 Lantana camara
TGCACAATTAATTCAAACAAACAAAATGGAAAGGCAATGCATGTCACATTATTTCATATAAATTCATATATCAAATAACCAATTCATATTCGTACGAATAACTTATTTCTTAAGTGCAAAAGTTTCTAATTAATCATATAAGCTTCATAAAATTCCTATATCGCATCATAGGTTTATTTTAAATTAAGTAATTACACCTAAATTACAAAGTTTCAAATTAAATCACCCAAGACATACTAATTCAATTCTGACTAAATCATAAATTGCATAACAAATTCTTATATCATATAATAAATTCCAATTCAATTTAAGTGATTAGACTAATTAAAAAGCTCAAGCTTAGGCATAATAATTTCTCTTAATCGAAATCGTAATTAGCATATTTATTTATCAATTAAAAAGGATTAATTGAAGTCATACAATTTATATGTTTAGTGAAATTACACGAACACCCCTTCTACAAGGGTTACATTAAATCTAATGGCATGAAACGAAACTAATATCACCAACAATCATGAAATCATACATTCATCATTTATTACATATTTTCAAATACCATACAATGCATATTCATTAATTTATTGAGCATACAAGAACGAATTACAATTTAAAACAATTAACAACTAATACACTTTCAGCATAACGGTTATTCAAATTACAATTCAAAGTATCAATACATATCACATTTCATTTAATACATGATTTCATGTCCATTGGCATACATATTGATCGACAAATACAACAATACACAATTTATTGTAATTAAACAATTAATTCCAAATATTCAAATTATACAAAATAAATCACAATAAATCAACCGGGCATTCGATTGACGAACGGAAAGTGCCGTTGAACTCACCACGACGAGAGGAACTTGCTGTCCGAAGGGCGTCGGAACGCCGCCACCGGAACTAGCCGAACCGCCACGTAGAGCCACCGGACCACCACCTCCGGTGGTCGGAAAATTCCCCGGAAGGACAGAAACATACGCCTCGGCCTGCTCGATAAACGCCCTCAACCAATTTCACAAAATACCAAACACGTCGGACTTCGTTGACGAAAAACCAAACTAAATCCCAATGACAAAAACTGAAATTAAACGCAAACCGTAAAACGAAAATGAAATCCGAACATACCGCTGGAAAGCCCGTAGCGAGGCCTTCGAAAGCCCCTAGCCAATTGTCGGAAAAACCGCCGGAAAAAGGGCCGCCGGTTCATGTCCGGTCCACCACCGGTTCGCCGAAAACCACCGGTTCTGGAGTCGGGGCCAACGCCATCAGCTACAATTCATCATTCTAAGCAACTTTCGTGAAGGAGCCACCACCAAAACCGGCCGGAAAAAGGTTCCAAACCGCCGCCAAAAGTCCGTCTGTGCGCCATTTGCCGGTTCAGCCACCTCCGGCCTTTGTTTGCTCAAACCGACCCCGGAATCGCACTCAGGAGGCCAAAATACGTCGGAAACCACCAAGGCCCGACCACGAATCTCGCCGGAACACGGCGGAGCGAGGTGGTACAGTGCACACGCCACCGCCGCCGTCCGGCCACCGTTGGCCACGCCGCTTGAACTGGAGTTGCGCCGGGATGTCTCCTTCATGGGTCTGAGGCGCGTGTCCGAAAATCGCCGCCGGAAGCCGCCGCGAATGGGCGGCGAAGTGGCACCTCTAAGCCGCGCCACCTGCTGCTCGCCCTAGCTCCACCACCTCTGATTTTCAGGTCCCGATTCTTATACCATCGTGTCGGGCTCGTCGAGATAATAAATTTCCACTACTCAAACGTCGAATTCCGTCGAGAAACAAGCGAGAACGGACATGTGTATGTTTTCACACCTCCACTGTGTGAATAGTGCCAATCGCGGGAGGAAGATGATGAGTCTGGAGCTGAAGTTCTGGTACGCAAAACGAGGATCCGAGGTATATATCTCGGGTCCTCTCACGCGAAAACGGTCGAAAGAATGGGCTAACGAAGTTAGAATTGGGCAAACTCAGAGTCTACGGACTCGTTTTGATGCCCCGAACGCAAAGCAGGGGTCAAAAAGGTCGAACTCTGGACCGAACGAGAAATGACCGGAAAACCCCTTAAAAGAGAAAATTGCAAAAAGACCCCCAAACTCTAAAAGAGTTCAAAATAGGGCTACGTAAAGCACAAAAATCACCGAATTAAACACACAAGGAAGTTGAAACGTGGCGTACCTTATTTGCAGAACGAGCAGGGTGTTACAATCTTTCCTCCTTCAAAAGGACCTGTCCTCAGGTCCTATTACTGAGTCGTAAAGCTTCGAACTGGAAAACTTCAATCCATCTCCTGAAATCTTGTAGAGTCATAGCCCTGTGTGTAAAGTTTACTCCCACTAATTGCATCAACTCCCCTCAGAGTTCCGTAGTCCCAGAGGTTTGTTCAACACTTGACCGTTGGTCGCTTCAAACTCGTTCAATCTCCACTAGGCCACTGCACCCAAAGCTCGATATCGTCGCACCCTCATCGCTTGCTAGTTGCTGTCTGGCCACCCGTAACTAAGCCGCGACAAACAAGAGAGAATCCCATCTCTCAGCACGCAAGAGAGAGAGAGCCCCGTCTCCCAGCACATCAAAAGAGAGAACCCCGTCCCTCAGGCACAGAATTGAGAGAACCCCGTCTCTCAACCACGTAATCGAGAGAGCCCCGTCTCTCAACCTAAGTCTGGCAGACTTCCACATCTTCCAAACATTCTAGTTTGAGAAAATCCAGCATTTCTCAAACCCCTAAATTCGAGAGAATCCAGCATCTCCCAAATATCTAACTCCAAGAGAATCCAGCATCTCTTGCTCACATAATTTAGAAAGAATCCAACATCTTTCTATCACATAAATAGGGAGAATCCCACATCTCCCTAACACGTAAATAGAGAGATCTCAACAACTCTCTAGCACACAAGTTCACTTACTCAGCATTCATACACACACACATTAAAGTAACACTTGATGCAAAACATGTGATGCATGTTTAGTGTACCTTTACACTACTGATATCGGTGTCCCTAGAGTATTGACTCATCATCCATGCTCAACTCAAGGGGGATATCCCGATGGGATCACTGTAAGATAGAATTACACTATGTATGTATGTGCATGAAGGGTTAGTGAGTAACCAAAGAAATTATAAACACAGAGACACGAATAATTCACACAAGTATTCCATTCAGTTTACAAGAATTCACAACAATAATAAATTTTAAGTTATGAAAATTAAATCAGTTAGCCAAGTTATTACAATCGAATAACATCAAACATTACATGTTGTCACATATGTCAAGCAAAATAAAATATAATATCATTACTTATGAAATGCATGGGTGCAAATGCCATGAATGCTTAAGGTACCGTTCACCGTGGAAATGAAGTCGAAGTTTGCAATTCTTTAATTTGGAAGGATAATCGAATCCTTGACTGGCAGTGGTTCCAACCCTTCGTTCAAACTTGCATTCTTTGGTATTCGCTCAGATTCTCGGGTACCCAAATGGTCTTGGACCGTCTCACTTGATTCTCGGAGTATAGTAATCCGTGGAATCTCTTGAAATCCCAACAAAATCCTCGGAAATCGGGAATTGCTATTTCTTTCAACGATAAAATCTCTCAGGATAATCGTGGAGAGATAAATGAAGAATCTTTAAACAGTCTTGCTTAGTACACCCTCGTTGTAAATGATGTCCTTATCCTCATTATTTGGTGGAGTTTATCTTCAATGACCTCGGCGCAAAATTCCATAGCTTACAAAATTTTCCCCCTTTTTCCTTTGTGTAATGTAACCACTCTGGTGGGTATCTCTATAATAGTAATCCGATTCCCTACTTGGAATTCCCTGAATGGTACAAGTGCCTTGATTTCTTCATTGTCACCTTACGCCATCCAGAGTTAGAATTTCTGACTTTCGTATAAAACATATTACTCCCGAGCCCTCCAAGTAGTAAATACATATCCTGAAGGCACCTTGATAGCTAAAGGATCTCTTGTCTCTCTCATATTCAAGTATCTTCTTTTATCCACCCAATATCCTGACTGTGTTAGCTCGATCATACATCTTCTGGTCAACCCCGGTTCGAATCCCAATGTAGCTTCGACCAAGACAGCACTTAGTGGATCAGGTAGGGGAACACCTAAATTACAACCACGAAGCTAATGCATGTGGGGTTAGGGATGTGAATGCCATACACTCATTAATCAGCAAAGAAAGCAGTCAGGCATGTAGAGCAAATGTTCGAAATAATTAAAATTTACTCCAATACATGATGCACTTGCTATGAATGCATAATACCCGTTTCCATAACGATAGCATTGATTCCTTGTTTTGAATTCTTGTAGAGGTCCATTGTCTCTCATTAGAGTATGGCTGCTTTGAATCTTCTGTCAAAAAATTTGTAGAAGTGGGAAGAATTGTCACGATCATTTACAATTTGGCACCGAGATATCCCCCTGAAATTCACAAATTGAATAAATATCTAAGCATGCGGGTTAGTACGTGGATATGTCAAGTAATAGAAGCAATTAAGAACACTTAAGTAATACAGAAGCAATACGTAATTTAATAAAATTTTAAAGCATAACAATGATAATTTTGCAAGAATCGTAATCATAGTGTGCACACAATCACATAAGCTCAGACAAATTCATGCAGAGAAGTCGAAACTTCACATCAGACGAATGCAATACTCAAGTATTCCTATGCCGTCCGACCTAAACTGACATGACACGACCCCAGAGCACCGGTTCTGAACCTGGTAGCTCTAATACCACTTAAGATGTAGCACCCCAAGCGGTGGGGCACCACACCCCCGCATTATGACCTGACACGTGTACGAAATGGAAAGTCCGCACACGCACCAAGCCACAGCGAACGGGTGATAAACGAAGAACCAACCTAAGTTAGGCGGTACCTAAACCCTGTACAAGTGCAAATATGCAAAACCTGAATGCGGAAGCGATACAAAATACGAATTCTCAAAAACCTTGATCAACAATCATAATCCATATATTTCAATAAGTAAATCTATGTCAACTAAACGGGTTCAACTGGCCCTAGAAACCTGTCCCGATCAAACATATAATCAAAACGGGTTCATCTAAACCGAGCACATGTCCTAACCTGTCCCGAAATTCATACATCCAAATCATAAGTACCAACCTGCATAATATATACATATCATATACATAGTTTCCTTCACAAATCAAAACAAAGTACTTAACAAATCGAACAGACCGACACAGACTCGACAGACCCGACTCAAAGCCGCCTAGCTCAAACCTGCAAGAATTGAAAAGTGGAAACGAAGGGGGAGGGTCAGTCTCTAGAAGACTGAGTGAGCAGGGGCAATACATAAATATAGAAACATGCGCATGCAAGTCATAAATCCCGAGCAAGGTTTTATTTAAAGTTAGTTCCCAAAAAGGGTAAGAGAATGACTAAGCAATGCTCGGACTTTAAGACTAATCATATTAAATTCATTAAGTTCATAATTCATACATAAACATAAAGGCTCGGCGAGTGAGCGTGCATTATCTCCAACCAAACTCCGACCGTGTACGACAAATATCATTAATACATTAAATAGGTGATCATGCAATATATCATAATACACACAAATTATATATCATATCCTAAAACATATTCGTTTGGGCAATCCGTGTCCCGGCTTTCCCGCACGGTGCCTATCAATCATAACATAATCATAGTCATAAAATAAATTTCAACCTTCTTCCTCCGGGTGGTGGACGGGCTAGCAAGACCCGACCACCTCATACATAGGCCAATAGGGTTTCATCACTTCCCCAAGGGCACTCAGCTCTCATTCCCCGCTAAACCTCCTAGCGAGGGCCGGTATCACCGTAAAACATAGTAGAACTAGTACATGGGATCACCGTCGGCCCATGCCTCCCCGGTTAGCCACATGTACTAAGTCCCTGGGCCCGTGAACATATCACACATGTATAATCTCGCCAAAATATTTCAGTTCATAAGAAACATAACATATTTCATAATTTTGGAGAAAAGGTTACTCGATAACTCCACTTTGAAAATAACATATATATATATATATATATATATATATATATATATATATATATATACATAAGGTTTTGGCCAAAACTTGTCACATAAGGGTTGTAGGGTTTAATATGTAACTAGAACGAAAACACCCTCACCTGGTACCACACAAACCCAAAACCCAAAGCAAATGGTCCACCCCGGAACCTGCACGACCATAAGTCACCACCCCGGGTGCACCTGTACCAACTGAACACACAAAACACAGTACAGAACTCAGACTCAGACTCAGACAACCATATAAAGACGCACGGCACTTGCTCAAGCACTTAAGAAATGCAATCACATAAGCAAAGTTCACATTCATACTAATTACTTGCCAAATAAAATATCACATAACTCAACATATTCATAAAACACATTAAGAGGTGTTCTTATGCACAATTAATTCAAACAAACAAAATGGAAAGGCAATGCATGTCACATTATTTCATATAAATTCATATATCAAATAACCAATTCATATTCGTACGAATAACTTATTTCTTAAGTGCAAAAGTTTCTAATTAATCATATAAGTTTCATAAAATTCCTATATCGCATCATAGGTTTATTTTAAATTAAGTAATTACACCTAAATTACAAAGTTTCAAATTAAATCACCCAAGACATACTAATTCAATTATGACTAAATCATAAATTGCATAACAAATTCTTATATCATATAATAAATTCCAATTCAATTTAAGTGATTAGACTAATTAAAAAGCTCAAGCTTAGGCATAATAATTTCTCTTAATCGAAATCGTAATTAGCATATTTGTTTATAAATTAAAAAGGATTAATTGAAGTCATACAATTTATATGTTTAGTGAAATTACACGAACACCCCTTCTACAAGGGTTACATTAAATCTAATGGCATGAAACGAAACTAATATCACCAACAATCATGAAATCATACATTCATCATTTATTACATATTTTCAAATACCATACAATGCATATTCATTAATTTATTGAGCATACAAGAATGAATTACAATTTAAAACAATTAACAACTAATACACTTTCAGCATAACGGTTATTCAAATTACAATTCAAAGTATCAATACATATCACATTTCATTTAATACATGATTTCATGTCCATTGGCATACATATTGATCGACAAATACAACAATACACAATTTATTGTAATTAAACAATTAATTCCAAATATTCAAATTATACAAAATAAATCACAATAAATCAACCGGGCATTCGATTGACGAACGGAAAGTGCCGTTGAACTCACCACGACGAGAGGAACTTGCTGTCCGAAGGGCGTCGGAACGCCGCCACCGGAACTAGCCGAACCGCCACGTAGAGCCGCCGGACCACCACCTCCGGTGGTCGGAAAATTCCCCGGAAGGACAGAAACTTGCGCCTCGGCCTGCTCGATAAACGCCCTCAACCAATTTCACAAAATACCAAACACGTCGGACTTCATTGATGAAAAACTGAACTAAATCCCAACGACAAAAACTGAAATTAAACGCAAACCGTAAAATGAAAACGTAATCCGAACATACCGCTGGAAAGCCCGTAGCGAGGCCTTCGAAAGCCCCTAGCCAATTACCGGAAAAAACGCCGGAAAAGAAGGCTGTCGGTTCATGGCCGGTCCACCACCAGTTCGTCGGAAACCACCGGTTCTGGAGTCAGGGCCAACGCCATCAGCTACAATTCATCATTCTAATCAACTTTCGTGAAGGAGCCACCACCAAAACCAGCCGGAAAAAGGTTCCAAACCGCCGTCGAAAGTCCACCGGTGCGCCACTTGCCGGTTCAGCCACCTCCGGCCTTTGTTTGCTCTAACCGACCCCGGAATCGGACTCAGGAGGCCAAAATTCGTTACAAACCACCAAGTCCCGACCACGAATCTCGCCGGAACACGGCGGAGCGAGGTGGTACAGTGCACGCGCCACCGCCGCCATCCGGCCACCGTTGGCCACGCCGCTTGAACTGGAGTTGCGTCGGGATGTCTGCTTCATGGGTCTGAGTCGCGTGTCCGAAAATCGCCGCCGCGAATGGGCGGCGAGTGGTGGCGCGGCTCGCCGTAGGTCCACCACCTCTGATTTTCAGGTCCCGATTCTTGTACCATCGTGTCGGGCTCGTCGAGATAATAAATTTCCACTACTCAAACGTCGAATTCCGTCGAGAAACAAGCGAGAACGGACATGTGTGTGTTTTCACACCTCCACTGTATGAAAAGTGCCAATCGCGGGAGGAAGACGATGAGTCTGCAGCTGAAGTTCTAGCACGCAAAACGAGGATCAGAGGTATATATCTCGGGTCCTCTCACGCGAAAACGGTCGAAAGAACGGGTTAACGAAGTCAGAATTGGGCAAACTCAGAGTCTACGGACTCGTTTTAATGCCCCGAACGCAAAACAGGGGTCAAAAAGGTCGAACTCTTGACTGAACGAGAAATGAACGGAAAACCCCTTAAAAGAGAAAATTGCAAAAAGACCCCCAAACTCTAAAAGAGTTTAAAATAGGGCCACACAAAGCACAAAAATCACTGAATTAAACACACAAGGAAGTTGAAACGTAGCGTACCTTATTTGCAGAACGAGCGGGGTGTTACATAAACAAGTTATCCAACTTAAATCATAACCCTAGCTTCAATCAGTAAATTCAAGAAATCATATATAAACCCATGTTTACCTTAGAGGAAAAGTAGAAGAAGAAGGAGATGTGGTTAGAAGAGGTAGTTGGAGCTTCTAATCTTGCTATTTGCTGGATTCAAAGCTTGAATTCAAGAAATCCCACCTTCTTTCTCCTTGGAGCTTGATCAAGAGAGAGAGCAAGAGAGAGCAAAGTGAATGTGTTGTGTGTATGAATGTATTACGTGATTTCTTTCCATATAGGAGATAAAATGCCAAAATTTGCAATTAAGTCACCCAAGTTTGTATGTCTTGCAATTAGGTACCAACTCATGAAAAATGATCAATTTGGTCCAATTCAAGTTCATACCATTTGGTCCTCAAGTTATAAAGATGATCAATTAAGGCCTTGTAAACAAATAAATCAGGTTCGACAATTAATTCACGTGTCAATTAAATACGAATCATGCAATACTTCACAAGTTGATAAGAATTTCACATAAACATTTAGTAATATAATTCATAAAAATATCATAAAATGCATAACTTAATAATTAAAAGATTTAAATAAATCCTATCTCTCGAAAACTCACACGTGTGGCGTGCGTACCTGCCGAAAAACTGGGGCGTTACAATGGCCCTGAGATAATCCCCCTTCTTGGACAGGGTGCAGGTGTTGGAGGTGGTGGTGGTGGTGGATTCTCCCGAAGGCTTCTCTTAACATAATTCATTACCGCTTCCATAAAATTCTCGAGAGTAGCTTGTTGATTTCTCTTTTGAGGAGTAGAAGAGCGGTCACAGCGTCGGCGGTGACCCGGAGAACGATCACGATCTCTTCGGGGAGGCATTATGTAAATCAAACAATGAAAATGCATGTTTGATCAATTTATGCCCATGAAAGTAAAGAATGCAACACTTAGACAGGTCACATAACAAGAAGTTAGCAAGTAAATGCAAGAACACGTTATCTAGTTGTCCCTAAGCCGTACGACCTAGACAGACTCGATACTAGAACTCCAGTTTTACAACCTAGAGCTCTGATACCACTTTAGGATGTGACATCCTAGCATGGGTCACCACATCCCTCACACTAAGACCGAACTCATATACGAATATAGTCTACACACAAGTCCAATCATAGCGAACGGAGACACGACACGGATCCTGACTAGGTGGGACTAACCCTGTACCAACAAATCAAAATATCCAACAGGAGTATAATATACAGGAGTTTAAGCAGGAATATCAGAATATATTCATATCAAGTCCTCATAATTTACAAACCACTACGTCTTATTTACAACAACCACAAGGTAAGAGTAATTGGCCCACCCGGTCACAAGATAATACAAAATCAGAAGTAAATATAAGTGTGTGGTACAAATGAGGTGTAACCTAGCTAGACACGAAAATACAATAAACAATGCAGTTTCCCACATAACTACGCCAAAGAAGTACCTGAGGGACAAAGAAGGGAGGGGTCAGTCTCTACAAGACTGAGTGAATGGCATAAATAATATATTTAAAGCAGTAAAGATCATACAAGCCATAATTCCATACAAGGTTTTCAAAGAACAAGTGAAATACGGGTTATCAATGTATGGAATTACAAACTATCAAGTTTAAATCAGGATAAGTGATCAGTGGCTCAACGAGTGAGCATTCTCCAACCTTACTCCTTTAGTGTACAGGATAATTTATTAAGTGATCATGAAGGATTAGGTTTCACTTAATACAGGATTCAGTTCTGGTGCACAAATACTCCTTTTTCCTAAGGGTTAGTGGCTCTGGTAGCTAGCCCTTATCAGCCAGGACAGGGTGATCAATGGGTACATGAATCCCATTGACCGGAATCCCATCGGTCCACCAAACCTCCTGATAGATGTCCTGGTTGCTCCAAAAAGGTGGGACTCATGCAAGAGGTGGCCATCAGCCCATGCTTTCTCGGTTCTCTCAATACAAAAGCCCCTGGGCCCCAGGAAGTGTAATAGTCTCGCCAAAATAGGACAGGATCAGGAATTCAGGTGCATTTTGCAAACATTAATCAATTGAAATCAAGTATATATATATAAGTAGGTTTTGGCCAAATCCACACATAAGAAGGTTGTAGGGTTGATATTATATATCCTAACAGTTCCTCACCTAAACCAAAGTAAAAGGAAGCAAAATAGACTCCTCGGACCCTACACGACTAGCTCGTCGCCCTCCTGAGAACTCTTTGGACAAGGAAAACAGGATACTAGTGAGACTCGACTCAATATGAACCAATTACGACGCACGGCAATGAAATAAGAGTGAAATGATATGATTATGAAATAAAGTAATATAATGAACAAATTCTTGTGCACAATTAATGCTCTACACATGCTTTAATCGAGAATTCAATCATGATAAAGTCTTATAGATTCCAATCAGATATCAGAGGAAGCAACGGGAAGTAATTAAAGCATGAAACGAAGCAGAAACAACTGAACTGAAAAATAGGGGAGGCGTCGCGGCCGCACCCGAAAACTAAGTGAAGCGCGTCGGGGCTGCGGATGGCTGGCAGAAGCTCCCACTGGACTAATATCGTGGCAGCGCCAGAAAACGTCGCGGCCGGGCCCGGTTTTTAGTTCTAAAGCATCGCGGGCGCTGTAACACCCCGATTTTTTGGCAGTCAGGTACGCCTTAACGAGAGTGCTAAGTGTGCTTTTAATTTATTTAATTATGTAATTCTATTTTTATTATATTGATTATGTGATTATTTGAACTACTTAAATTAATTGTTATACTTTGAATCTGAACTTTTAATACGTTTACGTTCGTTATGCTTGTACCTTAACCCCGTATATGCCCGTATGTGAGTTCGATTTTTGTGTCAACTTGCCATGCATGAATTATTTGATTTATGAATGTACGTATATGCTCGTTTCTCATTTTTGAGTTCGTTTGATACGGTTCTTAAATCGTTTTATTTGTTAAGGGAATTGAGGGCCTAACTCGTTTTAGCGTACCTTGGATTCTGAAAGCCGTAACTTGACCTCGGGAATTTGGATTCGAATTTCGGAAGTGGCGCTGGACTTGCAACAAGAATTGGGAGCTTAGGAACCTAGCCTTGTATTTTTATAAGCCCGTTTGGATCTCCAAAATTTACCCAGAAAGTGAGCCTCGCACAGATTTACCACCCTTCACGGTTTTGGCCATAACTTGCTCATTTCTTAACCAAATGACCTCAAATTTGGACCCACTTAACCCTAGTTAAGCCTACTTTCTCCTAACCCATCCCCATTTTCGAACTCAGCACCCAAGAGGATAGAGAAGCAGCAGAAGTGGGAAGAGAGGAAAGAATCTCGGCATTATTTACCCCTTTCATATATGATCTCGTATCTTCCTCGTTTCTTCTCCAATACAAGAGGTAAGCACGGAGTCTTTTTCCTTACTTCATTGTGGTTATTTTAAGCTATCATTTGCATATTTTCTTCGTGATTTGAGCATATTTTGATCAAGAGCATGAATAGTAAGGGTTATATGAATTTTTGTTGAATTCTTGGCCATCCTTGTTTTGTTTCTGAATTGGAGCTGGACATGTGATGTATATGGTGTATATGTTTCATTTCTATGCATGATTTTGATGTTAATTGAGTGTACATTGAGTGTAACAGCGCGACTCAGGGCCAAGTTGAGAAAGGTAAGTAAAGGGTAACTCAGGAAGCGTTTATAATCTCGATCCTTAATAATTCACTTCATGCATTGCATTTTATGTGACTTATATGTTTTTATATGTTATAATTTAATTAAATGTTCGTCAATTTAATTCTTTTCTCTATTTAATTTGTACTTTGAAACTCTTTTCATAAAATCCTAGAATTCTAGTATTCATTCCTTTCTAGCACCTAAAACCCCTTCATATACTTCAAACCCATTCCTACATTTTTAGGTTAGAAATTACGAAAATACCCCTATAGCTCAAAAACATTCCTACATTTCCCGAAACACTTTCACTACCCAATATTTTAACCAAAAGAATCCTCACATTATTTCGAGGATCGTGATACTCGCTGTAAACCACAATTCCCATCCTAATTCCCGTAGTATCAGAAACCGGCAAAAACCCTAGCTTATGATTCGATCATCAATAAATCCTTACTCATCTACTTTTTGATATTCAAAATTATAACCAAAACGACCCTCAAATTATTTCATGAATTTTCATGCATTTACCAAAAACTCGATTTCACCCCTAGCATATTTATAAATATTTTCCTATTTAAAAATCATCATTTTATTTTAAAACAATTAGCTTTTGATCAATAGTCGAAATTATACTTAAAACGATCCTTGAATTTTCCTCTACATTATAGTGATTTTTCCAAACTCTAAACTTTATCATAGCTTCGTTTATATAATTTTCTTATGATTTTCATCATCTTTAGTATTCATAATTTATAAACAAAAACTCCACATATTTCATATTTATAATCAAAACGAAGCTCACTTTTCACTCATTCTATTATTAATTCACTACATCAAAATTTTATCTCTCGACTCTTGAATAAATTTTATATTATTTTTACATTTATTTTTAATCAAAATGACATCATCCATGACCTCATGGTCTTCTAGAAGAATTAAACAAATGAGCATAATTTCTCCACATTTCCTAGTTAATTAACAAGCATTTGTTCATGAAATAATTTAACCACATCTCCAACTTAATTACCAAGCATTTGTTGGAATCTTAGGCAACCACATCTCCCTTAAACTTTCATTTATTGCTTAGAAACCCCTCATGACTACCTATAAATACCCCCCCTTAAGCCTCATTTATACCTCACAATTCAACACACAAAATCACTCTCTCCCTCTCCATTCTCACGCCACAACCCTCTCTCCCTCTACAAGGTATGTTTTCTTCTATTATTTCATGTTTTATATAATGTTCTTAGTATAATAATATTAGTAGCATGTCTAGAATTAATTAAATTATGCTTTAGGAATTTATTTTATGAAATATGTGCATAATTGTTAGTTTAAATAACAATGTGTGTACATCATGGAATTTTATTTAATTAGATGCATGAATTATGATATGATATAATGTGCTTATGTATTTAAATGCTTATGATCTTGTTTGATTAAATTCATGCCTATAGTAATTTATTTAGAATTATTTTTCATAGAAAGTACATATATTTTGCTATATTATGCTTTAATCTTATGTTATGAATATGAATGTGATAGAACATGTTACACACCCTCTTTGAATATTCAAATGAGCTCAAGAACATGTTCATAATGTTCTTGGATGAGTGTGTGTGCATGTGTGTGCCGTGAGTTATGTGTGTGTGTGTGTGTATGAATTTGATTTTGTGTTATGAAGTGTTTAATTCATATGAAATTGAATAGTAAATGTTTTTAATAGTAATTTTGACTTTTTGGTCAACTAAAATACCCTTTATTTCGAAATTATTTCAAAAATAATTATAAAATAAGTTTTGGAATTTTTAAAGAAATAATTTTCCCAAATTTTCCAAAAATCAATAAACTATGTAATATTTTTCAAAAGGTAACCTACATTGTCAAATTAAACCTTGAATTTCATTTCAAACCTTACAATTAAAATTATAATATAGTTAATAAATATTTGATTAGTTAAAGATTCCATAAACCCTGAATTTATTAATTAAACGGGTGAATTTAGGGTTTACCGGGAAATCTTTAACGCAATACATAATGTGTACCTCCTATAATTATTTGTTACAATATTATGTGCAATTAGATTAGTTAAGAACTAAGAACCTAGTTCTAAGTCAGTAGTAGTTATTACTTTCAGGCGAACATAGGATCGAAGAGTGGAATCCTCACAGTTCCACTTAAGTCTCGATACCGGTGAGGGTTTTAAATCTTTTCAACTGAAATCATGATAAAATACTTTACTTTATTTTCTTGAATTTCCTTTCAAGTTATTCTTCCCTTTATGGGAAAATAATTCTTGTTAATTATTGAAAACATACACTCACCCGAAAAGTACTTAGTACTTTCTTACGGGTAAATATTCTCGTCTTGCAAGTAAAAATTATTGTTTTTCCTATGGGCCCGGTGGTATTGGTAGAAGTAGTAGTCCGGGAGGCACGGGCCGAGGTCTACTATTATACCAGCCGCCAACTAGATCTTGGTGGTGGTCTAACTGGAGGTTAGTTATTCCACACCAAGTGACGGGAAAAGGTACGCCCCTCCCACAATCTTGTTCATCGTCACTAGGGCTTGCAACCCTACGTGACACCGGAGGAAGAAGGATGGTACTCTCATATTTGTTTTATTAAGTACCGACACCTTGATCAGTGTCGTTACCATTTTTCTCGGATTTTACGGAGTTAAGGTTGGAGACGCCTAGCTTGCGGGCATAAAATCATTTTCAAAACGGTTCATAAAGTTTCTAAAGTATAGCCTATATTCCCCCTACTCCTATTTCAAACAAATATGAACCGGATATTATTGTCATATACCTATTTGTTATTATATAGTATATATATTTCAAACCAAGATTTTCTTGGTCAAAACATTTTCAAAATCTTACTTATAATCCTATACCTCAAACCCCCCGTCACTTAGTCATTTTGACTAACCCTCCTACTCTTTTAATTCATGATTTCAGGAATCATTACAGCGACGCCTTAGAGGTATCTTGAAGCTTTAAGGTGTCACTTTCCAGTCAATTAGAGTAATCACGAGTGCATGTACATCTTACAATAAGCACTTTTCTCTAAAGTCAGAACTTTTGCTGTAAATATTTATCCAACTTAATAATATATGCTTTGCTATATATTGTCCCCTTTCATCGCTCATGTTTAAGTTTATTTCCGTTGCAATTAAATTTCATACTCTGGTATTGTATAGTCTTGTCCGTTCGCCGGAGTATTTCTCGAGTGCTAGGTCTCACATCCACTCGGGAAGTACAACGGTGCGGGGTTGTAGTGTTAAGGGGCGCTACAGCTAAGGTGGTATCAGAGCGTCAGGTTTAGATAGACAGAATTTAATTTAAACATTAGATAGAGAAAGTATTTCACTATAATTTTTCTGCTCTAATAATTTGTAAAGTGTTTTTCTAGAGTAAAATGGCTGGCTACGGTGAGCTTCCACATTCTGATAGCATCGAGTGGCTTGATCAGTATGAGCCTCCTAGGACCTTAGTAGTTACTCGTAGTGGGGGTCCTAGATACTATCCCTGGCAGAGGATTAGGCAGCATAGTCAGGATTCACATCAGGAGGCCTTTCCCGGGTATGCCTACCCGAACAGAGCAGTTCATCTATTAGAGGCCGAGAGAGATGCCTACTTTTATGAGTATCAGAGGACCGGTGAGTATCGACTGGAGGCTGAGAGGAACCGAGAGATGGCTAGACAGACAGCAGGAGATCGTGACCATGCTCGGGACCAGTTAGCCGCATCTCAGATCGCTATCTCCCAGTTAGCATCACGAGTAGCCGAGCTCGAGGAGGACGTGCTTAGTTTGACTCTGGATCGTGAGGCTTCTATAGTGATTCATGACCAGTACCGAGCCCAGATGAGGAGCCGTTTGGAGGATGCACTTCACCTGAATGATACTCAGGTTATGGAGCAGGTTTTAGAGATGCATCCCGGACCCGCGGTAGCCCATTCCGGTGACAGTGAGGCTTCAGAGGCTGTAGCCCATTCCGATGATGACGAGGAGGAGGAGCCCCAGCAGGACGATGAGATTGGCGAGGATGTTGACGGACTACAGGTTGTTCCCGAGGAGGAGGACAGTGTTGAGCCCAGTGAGGAGTGGAGTCCTATTAGGGTTCCAGATTCAGACGATACCGTTGACCTCGAGGCAGGTAGTACTACAGAGGATTGAGTTCAGACCATGGGATACAAGGTACAGTATATAGGATAGTTATCCGGGGGTATGTATATAGCAGCCAGTGGAGACACTCCCCATTTTTGCAGCAGTACATAGTAGCAGCAGCGGACAGTAGCAGCTTTGACTTACTAGGAGTGACAGTACTTGTAGGGTGTAACTCGAGGTAGATCGGGTCCACCCCTCTTTTCTTTTGCTTTTACTTTTGTAGCTCTTGAAGCATACTAACCTTGATGCATATATATATGACACATTTTGATCATTTTACATTGTTATTTCATGTTACTTTACATTTCTGCATCATGAGTCTTAGAGTCGCTTCAAGATACCAGCAGGACCGTGAGTACTAATGTTATTTCTTTCTGCACTTTATGTTTGATGATTGATGTTATTTGGTGATTATTGTTCTGAAATGATCTTTGAGACATTCTTACCCCACATGCATTATATTTCTTATGTGATTGTAATTTCAGCATTCACAATGCCTCAACGAAGAACAACACGAAACAACTCCCCATCACCACAAGATCCACCCGGACACCCCGAACTTGTAGAAGCCTTAAGGCAATTCGTTCGAACATGTACACCTGGGAATAACCCTACCAACGAGCGATCCCTAGAAAGGTTTCTCCGAATGAATCCCCCAAAATTCTTTGGAGAACCTAACGACCTGAAGGCTGAAAACTGGATAGCCAGTTTGGAAAAGATTTATGAGGCTATGGATATATTTCCCGAGGAACGGGAACGAGTGCAGTATGCGGCCTTTCTCTTAGAAGGACCCGCTTTGAGTTGGTGGAAACACGTCAAGCTAACCTGGATAGAAGACCACACTGATTACAGTTGGGCGGAGTTTGTGAAGGAATTTCAGAATAAGTATATTCCTCAAGTGATAAGGGACACTAGAGAGGCTGAATTCATGACTTTAACACAGGGTTATATGTCAGTAGCAGAATACGAGGCAAAATTTGTGAGGTTAATTCAGTATGCTCCACATATTTTGAATGATGAACGAAGGAAGACCAAGCGATTCATTGATGGATTAAAGCCAGACCTTCGATGGGCTTTAGCTTCATTAGATATTGAAACTTATAATAAAGCGGTCGATAAAGCCCTGAAAACCGAAGCGGCTCACAAGAACATTCGTCTGGCAGCCAATCGCCCTGGTCCCCCTCAAAATAAGCCTTCTCAAGGAATGAAACGACCCGCTGGACCATCCAGCCAGAAGTTTGGGAAGAAACCCACACCAGCCCAGCAAAAGCCCAAGTCAGTTCCGTCCAATTCACAAGAGGAGATCACTTGTGAATATTGTCACAAACCGGGACATACTGAACAAGACTGTCGAAAGAAAGCTGGCACATGTTTATGGTGTGGAGACCCTAATCACCAGTTTAATACATGCCCAAAGAGACCGGGACTTAAGGAAAAGGAGAAGACTGTGGGAAAATCCGGAAAGCCACTTGTCAAAGGAAAAGCTTACGCGTTGGAAGGAAATGAGGATCCAGACCCTTCGGATGTTGTCGAAGGTACGGTACACATCCTAAACACGCCAATTAAGGTCTTATATGACCCTGGTGCCACGCATTCATTCATTGCATCAAATTTATGTGCGCGTTTAAAATTTCCACTTGAATGCTCATCATATAATTTCGAGATAAGTTCCCCTTTGGGAGCTTGTTTAATAACGGATCGAGTATATAAACGCTGCCCTATACAAATCGGTGATCGTTACTACCCAATGGATCTCATCGAACTTCCGATAACAAGATATGGAATTATTCTGGGAATGGATTGGCTCTACAATTACCATGCTAAGTTGGATTGTTTCAAGAAAGAAATCATCTTAGGACAAAGATGAAAGTTGATTCTTGAAGACAAGAGATCCGTAACAATCATTTCTATGACAGAAGCTAAGAAGTTGGTTCAAAAGGGAGCTACAGGGTTCATTGCCTATCTCCTAAATAGGCCAAAGGACCAACTTAAGGTTGAGGAGGTAGAAGTGGTAAATGAGTTTCTCGACGTTTTCCCAGAACATCTAAACTCGCTACCACCAGATCGCGAGTTAGAATTTGTAATCGATACGATCCCTGGGGCAGAGCCTTTCTCTAAAACCCCTTATCGAATGGCCCCAGCCAAACTTCAAGAGTTGAGAAAACAACTTGATGATTTGGTTGAATCAAGATATATCCGTCCCAGTACATCACCTTGGGGAGCACCAGTGTTGTTTGTAAAGAAGAAAGATGGGACATTACGGATGTGCATCGATTACCGCGAACTTAATCGAATGACCATAAAGAACAAATACCCTCTACCCCATATAGAGGAGTTATTTGATGTCCTTCAAGGATCTCGAGTCTATTCTAAGTTAGACTTAAGGCAAGGGTATTATCAATTAAAGATTAGGGAGGAAGATATCCCTAAAACAGCTTTCAATACCCGCTATGGACACTTTGAATTCATAGTAATGCCTTTTGGATTGACCAATGCACCTGCTGCATTCATGGACATGATGCACCGGATATTCCGGCCATGTTTGGATAAATTTGTGGTCATTTTCATCGATGACATACTGGTATTTTCTAAAACGCCTGAGGAACATGCTGAACATCTCCGCATAGTGTTAAGTACTTTGCGAGATCATAAGCTATATGCTAAGTTCAGTAAATGTGAGTTCTGGATAGAAAAAGTTGCATTCCTCGGACATATAATCTCTGGATCAGGTGTTGAGGTAGATCCTTCGAAAATTGAAGCAATTACAAATTGGAAAATACCAAGGAATCCATCTGAGGTGAGAAGTTTCCTAGGACTTGCAGGCTATTATCGCAGATTTGTAAAGGACTTCTCTAAGATAGCCGCGCCTCTTACAAAGTTAACGAAGAAGGAAAGAAAGTTTGAATGGACTGAACAATGCGAACAAAGTTTTCAAGAATTAAAGCGACGATTGACATCTGCACCAGTACTAACCTTACCTGAAGGGAAGGAAGGTTATACAGTTTATACCGATGCCTCTAAAGAAGGGCTAGGTTGTGTATTGATGCAGCACGGAAAAGTTATAGCCTATGCCTCAAGAAAGCTCAAACCTCATGAGGAAAACTACCCTACTCATGACTTGGAATTAGCAGCAATTGTGTTTGCTCTTACCAAGTGGAGACATTATCTTTACGGGGTCACCTTTGAAGTTTTCACTGATCACAAGAGCCTACGGTATCTTTTTACTCAAAAAGAGTTGAATATGAGGCAAAGGAGATGGATGGAATTTCTGGAAGATTACGACTGTGTAATCCAGTACCATCCAGGAAAAGCTAACGTAGTGGCTGATGCTCTAAGTCGGAAATCAAGCTTAGCATCACTCTCAAGGAAGCCTTCAAGTAACCCACGAAAATCGGTGAAAGTAATCTCACGAGCTCGATTAGCAAACTTAGTGGTATTATCGCCACTAAAGGAAAAGATAAAAGAAGCTCAGGCTCAGGATGAATGGATTCAGAAATGTCTTAAATCCAAAGAAAAGGATCTTGAAGAAAAATTCAAAACCGATAATCAAGGGATTTTGAGATACAAGGATCGGGTCTGCGTGCCTAATGTCATTCGAAAGGAAATATTGGACGAGGCACACAAAACTCGTTACTCGATACATCCCGGAGGAACTAAGATGTATCAAGACCTCAAGAAACATTTCTGGTGGAACGGCATGAAAAGAGACATAGCCAATTACATCAAGAAATGTCTAACTTGTCAACGAGTTAAAGCAGAACATCAGAGACCTGGAGGATTGTTGCAACCATTATCTATCCCTACTTGGAAATGGGATCAGGTAACCATGGATTTTGTTTATGGATTACCCAAGGTTAAAGGAGGATTTGATGGTATTTGGGTTGTCATCGATAGATTAACAAAATCCGCACATTTCTTACCCGTCAAAGCAACTGATAAAGTTAACTCGCTAGCCAAGCTCTATCAAAAGGAAATTATTCGCTTGCATGGAGTACCTCTTGGAATAGTTTCAGACAGGGACCCAAAGTTCACTTCACAACTTTGGCAAAACATTCAAGAAATGATGGGTACCAAGTTAAACTTCAGCACAGCAGCACATCCTCAGACCGATGGGCAATCTGAAAGAACCATCCGATACCTGGAAGATATGTTAAGGGCTTGTGCCTTAGATTTCCAAGATAATTGGAAGGATTGCCTACCCCTTGTGGAGTTTGCATACAACAACAGCTATCAAGCTTCTATCCAAGTTGCACCTTACGAGGCTTTATATGGAAGAAAATGTAGATCCCCATTATACTGGGATATGGATGAAACCAAGGAAATTAAAAGGAAACCCCGAGGGAATATTGCTAAAAGATGGGTGGACGAAGCAACAGAGAAAGTTGAAATCATCAAGCAGAAAATGAAAGCTGCCCAAGATCGGCAGAAAAGTTATGCTGATAATCGAAGAAGGGACATAGAATTCGCAGTGGGCGAAAAGGTATTCTTGAAAGCATCTCCAAGAAAAGGGTTTACACGAATTGGGAAAGGAGGAAAGCTAAACCCTCGATATATAGGACCTTTTGAGATACTGGAACGTATCGGTCCAACAGCCTATCGCCTAGACCTACCAGCAAGTCTTACTGGGATACATAACGTATTCCATGTGTCCCAACTCCGAAAATACTTTGCTGATGATTCACATATCCTACCTGTTGAAGAAGTACCACTAGAACCCGACCTTACTTATGAAGTAAAACCAGTCAGAATCTTGGATAGGAAATTCCAAGAGTTGAGGAACAGAAGAATTCCCCTCGTTAGAATCTTATGGAAAAGAAATGGTACAGAAGAACAGACTTGGGAAACAGAGGAAAAGATGTTGAAACATTATCCAGGACTGTTCAAGGACAGTAATAGAATCTGAGGACAGATTCTTTTAAAGGGGGGAAGATTGTAACAGCCCGACTCAGGGCCAAGTTGAGAAAGGTAAGTAAAGGGTAACTCAGGAAGCGTTTATAATCTCGATCCTTAATAATTCACTTCATGCATTGCATTTTATGTGACTTATATGTTTTTATATGTTATAATTTAATTAAATGTTCGTCAATTTAATTCTTTTCTCTATTTAATTTGTACTTTGAAACTCTTTTCATAAAATCCTAGAATTCTAGTATTCATTCCTTTCTAGCACCTAAAACCCCTTCATATACTTCAAAACCCATTCCTACATTTTTAGGTTAGAAATTACGAAAATACCCCTATAGCTCAAAAACATTCCTACATTTCCCGAAACACTTTCACTACCCAATATTTTAACCAAAAGAATCCTCACATTATTTCGAGGATCGTGATACTCGCTGTAAACCACAATTCCCATCCTAATTCCCGTAGTATCAGAAACCGGCAAAAACCCTAGCTTATGATTCGATCATCAATAAATCCTTACTCATCTACTTTTTGATATTCAAAATTATAACCAAAACGACCCTCAAATTATTTCATGAATTTTCATGCATTTACCAAAAACTCGATTTCACCCCTAGCATATTTATAAATATTTTCCTATTTAAAAATCATCATTTTATTTTAAAACAATTAGCTTTTGATCAATAGTCGAAATTATACTTAAAACGATCCTTGAATTTTCCTCTACATTATAGTGATTTTTCCAAACTCTAAACTTTATCATAGCTTCGTTTATATAATTTTCTTATGATTTTCATCATCTTTAGTATTCATAATTTATAAACAAAAACTCCACATATTTCATATTTATAATCAAAACGAAGCTCACTTTTCACTCATTCTATTATTAATTCACTACATCAAAATTTTATCTCTCGACTCTTGAATAAATTTTATATTATTTTTACATTTATTTTTAATCAAAATGACATCATCCATGACCTCATGGTCTTCTAGAAGAATTAAACAAATGAGCATAATTTCTCCACATTTCCTAGTTAATTACCAAGCATTTGTTCATGAAATAATTTAACCACATCTCCAACTTAATTACCAAGCATTTGTTGGAATCTTAGGCAACCACATCTCCCTTAAACTTTCATTTATTGCTTAGAAACCCCTCATGACTACCTATAAATACCCCCCCTTAAGCCTCATTTATACCTCACAATTCAACACACAAAATCACTCTCTCCCTCTCCATTCTCACGCCACAACCCTCTCTCCCTCTACAAGGTATGTTTTCTTCTATTATTTCATGTTTTATATAATGTTCTTAGTATAATAATATTAGTAGCATGTCTAGAATTAATTAAATTATGCTTTAGGAATTTATTTTATGAAATATGTGCATAATTGTTAGTTTAAATAACAATGTGTGTACATCATGGAATTTTATTTAATTAGATGCATGAATTATGATATGATATAATGTGCTTATGTATTTAAATGCTTATGATCTTGTTTGATTAAATTCATGCCTATAGTAATTTATTTAGAATTATTTTTCATAGAAAGTACATATATTTTGCTATATTATGCTTTAATCTTATGTTATGAATATGAATGTGATAGAACATGTTACACACCCTCTTTGAATATTCAAATGAGCTCAAGAACATGTTCATAATGTTCTTGGATGAGTGTGTGTGCATGTGTGTGCCGTGAGTTATGTGTGTGTGTGTGTATGAATTTGATTTTGTGTTATGAAGTGTTTAATTCATATGAAATTGAATAGTAAATGTTTTTAATAGTAATTTTGACTTTTTGGTCAACTAAAATACCCTTTATTTCGAAATTATTTCAAAAATAATTATAAAATAAGTTTTGGAATTTTTAAAGAAATAATTTTCCCAAATTTTCCAAAAATCAATAAACTATGTAATATTTTTCAAAAGGTAACCTACATTGTCAAATTAAACCTTGAATTTCATTTCAAACCTTACAATTAAAATTATAATATAGTTAATAAATATTTGATTAGTTAAAGATTCCAT
This sequence comes from Lantana camara, assembly GCA_037501455.1. NCBI lineage: Eukaryota > Viridiplantae > Streptophyta > Magnoliopsida > Lamiales > Verbenaceae > Lantana > Lantana camara. Next base: position 68,565,947 of record CM074860.1, read on the forward strand.
AAACCCTGAATTTATTAATTAAACGGGTGAATTTAGGGTTTACCGGGAAATCTTTAACGCAATACATAATGTGTACCTCCTATAATTATTTGTTACAATATTATGTGCAATTAGATTAGTTAAGAACTAAGAACCTAGTTCTAAGTCAGTAGTAGTTATTACTTTCAGGCGAACATAGGATCGAAGAGTGGAATCCTCACAGTTCCACTTAAGTCTCGATACCGGTGAGGGTTTTAAATCTTTTCAACTGAAATCATGATAAAATACTTTACTTTATTTTCTTGAATTTCCTTTCAAGTTATTCTTCCCTTTATGGGAAAATAATTCTTGTTAATTATTGAAAACATACACTCACCCGAAAAGTACTTAGTACTTTCTTACGGGTAAATATTCTCGTCTTGCAAGTAAAAATTATTGTTTTTCCTATGGGCCCGGTGGTATTGGTAGAAGTAGTAGTCCGGGAGGCACGGGCCGAGGTCTACTATTATACCAGCCGCCAACTAGATCTTGGTGGTGGTCTAACTGGAGGTTAGTTATTCCACACCAAGTGACGGGAAAAGGTACGCCCCTCCCACAATCTTGTTCATCGTCACTAGGGCTTGCAACCCTACGTGACACCGGAGGAAGAAGGATGGTACTCTCATATTTGTTTTATTAAGTACCGACACCTTGATCAGTGTCGTTACCATTTTTCTCGGATTTTACGGAGTTAAGGTTGGAGACGCCTAGCTTGCGGGCATAAAATCATTTTCAAAACGGTTCATAAAGTTTCTAAAGTATAGCCTATATTCCCCCTACTCCTATTTCAAACAAATATGAACCGGATATTATTGTCATATACCTATTTGTTATTATATAGTATATATATTTCAAACCAAGATTTTCTTGGTCAAAACATTTTCAAAATCTTACTTATAATCCTATACCTCAAACCCCCCGTCACTTAGTCATTTTGACTAACCCTCCTACTCTTTTAATTCATGATTTCAGGAATCGTTACAGCGACGCCTTAGAGGTATCTTGAAGCTTTAAGGTGTCACTTTCCAGTCAATTAGAGTAATCACGAGTGCATGTACATCTTACAATAAGCACTTTTCTCTAAAGTCAGAACTTTTGCTGTAAATATTTATCCAACTTAATAATATATGCTTTGCTATATATTGTCCCCTTTCATCGCTCATGTTTAAGTTTATTTCCGTTGCAATTAAGTTTCATACTCTGGTATTGTATAGTCTTGTCCGTTCGCCGGAGTATTTCTCGAGTGCTAGGTCTCACATCCACTCGGGAAGTACAACGGTGCGGGGTTGTAGTGTTAAGGGGCGCTACATTGAGCCACCATGGTTGCACTTCATGAAAATTTTGAGAAAATGGGTCTACACTTCAACCATTTTGCATTCCTTGCTGCTGCGTCTGATTGGGCTACTGTTGTGCGTGATTTAAGTTGTATTTTTGCTGTGTTTTTTGTTGCTTCTTTGCTGCCTTACTTACCCAGCTTAGTGCCCCTGCTTCCCTTACGTTTTGAGTTACTGCTGCTGTCTTTTTCATTCCTAGACAAAGCAGCCGTGCGGTCGTGCGCGTTTTGTACTTCAAACTCTTGAGGCCGCGCGGAATGGCTCAAGTTTTGGGAATTTTGCTTCCGCGCAGCCGTGCACCCTCCCAGGCCAATTTTCACATGGTACGACTTCATTTGTGCTCTAATTAGCCTGAATTTTGAACTATAGAAATCTTTTTGAGAGTACAACATTCTTCAATTGGAATCACCTTAAAATTCGTCCTGTTTTGAGAGATATAACCATTTGAAAATTGTGTCGCCACTCCACCGGAATTCTACAGTTGTCCAACTTCAAACCTTTGCCATTTTCGGACCGCTTTGAACCACGATTCGAGCCATATACAATTTGCAAGGTCTATTTGTCTAGTTTCATATCCTTCAAACCAAACTCAATTCCAACTTCTAAAACTCAAGACATTTCCATTTTACCACAGCTTGTATGTTTTGAAAATTTCCAGCTTTTGGCCCATTTTCGCCCAGAGTCACTCTTCATGTTTTTCTTCTGTTTTTCTTGTACCTTTTCAACTTATAACTTGCTATAACATGTATGTATGTATGTAATTGATCTTATATGCCTTAAATTATGAATTTATTATGTGATTTCGATGTATTTATACGTGATATGTGACAAGATATGCTCTAAATGCCTTCCTACATGCATACATGAACTAGTGCTTCGTTTATTCACCTCGTATGGTATCTCTTTGCCTATTTTATGACATTTATGCATTGTTAACATATTATGTGGTGTGTTATGCTCATTTCATGAAAATTATGGATTCGTTTGACGTGAAATGTGCTCGTCATGACTTGATATGAGTTGATATGGTTCAATGTGACTTAGATGCTACGTTGTTGTATTTCATATGCATCATTCACATTCATATGCATTTGCGAAGCATCTAATTAATTCATATTGAGTCTAAGTTGTCTCTTGTTACTTGTTTTGTTGAGAGGTTCATCCCGAGGGTGACGAGGTTATCTCGTAGACAACCGTTGCTTTCCCTTTTTGTCTTCGTTACTTCTTGAAGGTGAGATTTTGTTTCTTTTAGTTATATTGACCTAAAACCCTATGTGTTTTGAATCCCACATGCGAAAATATATAATATATGATAGATACATGCATGATATGTATTTTGAGGGCTTGTCCCACTTGTGAAAGACCTTGAAAACGTTTTTATATGTATATATGCTACGTTTTACTTTGTTTTGAAAAGCCTTTTGATACGTTTTAAACTTGTCGCGAGAATGACCTTGAAAGATAGGTCCCTTGAACTTGTACTTGACTTGATGGGCCCCGAAAATTGTGGGACAGAGCACCCGGGTCGACCAAGGGGTCGCCGAACACACCTCTCGTTCATAATCTCCACTTGTAGGATGTACCGGAACCCACTAGCAGGTTAATGGGGGATGGAGTCCGACAGGCATGAGTGTCGCGAAACTCACGTCCTTCTTGCTTGCTTGGATGGTTCAGGGTCGGCGGGCCTTTCCATCACCGGAGTTGAGGTGGGATTGTTTTGATTTGAATTTGCTTGATATGTACTTATCTTGACATGGAGAAACTCGTACTTGCCGAGTGTTATGTCTTGTCTTGTCTTGCCTTGGATCTATGAAACGGGAATAGATTTCTAATTACTTAAAACTAGTTATTTTAGCCTTCAGCCCTAACTTCTTTTAAGGATATATATCTATTATCACGGGGATACGTTTTGGTGTGCATAAACCATCCCCGGTTCATGGATTATTAAGCTCTTGATACTTTCTTTGCTCTATATGTAAACGGGTGTGTGTGTTAGCCCCCTCACCAGTATTTAGGACTGACCCTCGTTGCTTCTTTCTTTTTCCCCTTGTTTCTTGAGTTGTAGGTGCAGGAGTAGTTCGTGCTAGGCTGTGGTCTGTCTTTCGAGTCTTTGAAGTCGCGTAGTTTGAGTCTTATGCATTCCTTTTGGTTTATTCTGTACTTTTCGAGCTTTGGAACCTTTGTATATGATTATGTTTCGTTATGGAAAGCATGTAATATGATTTATTTCGGCCGGAGTGGCATGATATGTATAAGTGTTTTAATTGATACTAGTTTATAGCATGTATGTGTATTTGTATTTTGTGATCCTGTTGCTTCCGCACTTGTGATTTAATTTTGTTGCGCACTCTGTATTAGGGTCTAGACCGTCTAGCCTAGGGGTTGAGTTTTTGCTTGTCTCCCATTCGCTATGGTTTGATACGTGTGCGAAGTCCTTGTTTCGTTACACATGTCAAGCTATGGTGCGGGGGATGTAGTGCCCACCGCTCGGGGTGCTACAGGTGCGACGGACACCAAGAAGCCAAATCTATGCTAGTGTTGCGGCCGCGTCAGAAAACAGTTCAAAAGGTGTCGCGGCCCAGCAACTCAAGTTCGAAAAGAGCAGAACATGGGATGGTGAAAAATCCATCCCCAAGCCAAAACTACACGAATCTAGGGCAAGAAATCAACAAAGATACGTATATAAACATCATATAAACACTTAAGCCACAAAAGAACCAAGAATCCAAGCTTCAATCCATTCAAATTCATCCAAGAAACCCTAAAGTGTACAAGTGATCACTCATGCTTCCAACTCAAGTAGTTCATGTTATGAATGCTCAAAACAACTCATAATCAACTCATTTACTTCATATAAACTTATGGATTCCAAGTAAGTTAATTAGCCCTAACAATATTCAAATTCATCAAATATATATACATACATATAGCTCACCTAGTGGAAAGAAATGAAGGGGAAGGAGAGCGAAAGGTCTTGAGCTTCAAATTCTTGATAAAATGGATGAAAAGCCTTGGCTTGTGCTTCCTTGTTCCAACCGAATGGGAGGGAGAAGATGGAATGGTGTGTGTGTCTTGTGTTTGTGTAATGAAATGAGGAAGAAGAGTGATATTTGTATGCATTTGATCGTGTAAATGAAGAGGAGAAAAGAGAGAAATTGCATCTTAGTCCTCATGGAATTTAAATTCATGCAATCAAGTTCATAATTCATGAATGTTACATTTAAGTCCTCACCAAATTATCAATTAGGTCCAAGAGTTATACAAAGTTTCAATTAAGGACAAACAAACATATAATGCACAAAGTTACAAATAATTACACACTTAATCACGCTCAGGAATTTTAATACACAACTCACGAAATGAGTTCACGAAGGAAGAATTATAAATCATTTAAATCACAAGTATCCAAATTAAAATAAATTAAAGTGCGCAATTAAAAAAAATGATAAAAGAAATTAAATAAATCCTAAATCTCAAAACTCACACGCGTGGCGCGCGTACCTGTATGGTCGAGAAATCAGGTTGTCACATGACGTCACGTGTGAGTTTAATTACATGTTTATGTTATTTAAATTCCTTTTATATGTTTTAATTGTTTTATAAATTGATTTATGTGTTACTTGATATAAATGCTCATTTGAAATACTTGATCATATGAATATGAATGTTAGATTATGAATTTGCATGTCGGATAATGAATTTTATGATTTGGTATGATATAAGTTTCGTTTGGACTTAATTGACCTTTATTTGAATTGTTTGGGCTTAATTGAAAATAGGGTTTTGGACCTATTTGTAACTTTTTGAAAGTTTAGGGACCTAATTATAATTAGGGTGTTTTGAGGCCGTTTAGACTACTATGAGCTCGAGAATTCAGATTCGAATTTTGACTTCATCATTGGATTCGTTTTGACGATTGAGGTCGATGACATTAATTAGCCCCGTTTTTCTATAACCATTTGAACCCCCTATCGTTTTAAAATTCGATTCATTTGGACCGACCCCTTTTAATAATAATAATAATAATAAACAAAAACAACAAATATACTTTTCTTCTTTTTTTTTTGTTCGGTTAAAAATGAAGCAGGCTTATGGAAACGTACAAGTGACCACTTCCCTTTTTCTTATCTTTGATCTGTTTGACGTGGCATGGACCCACCGGTCCACGTGGTTCGTTCTATGCCGAACACGTGGAACTCCTGATGCACTCAACCTCCCCTCTCCATCGACTCAGTACTCGACGGAAGTACCTCACAATTCTATACAAAGAGTTCAACACTCGACCTACTACTCGGGGCTTGGCACTCGATCATGCTTCTCGACCTCCTCTCGACCCTAGAGGCCACGTGGCCGCTTGTTGTTCCCAGAGAAAGTGGCTGATCATGCATTAAATGCACCCTTATAGTGGGGCAGCAGTCAGCTAGAGACACTCCCACGTCATCTGAACTCATTATTACCGCACCTGGTATAAATTCCCCGCATTTACACCTTCAGGTAACAACTTTCACCTACCTCATTTACTGCACTCTTTCTCGACCTCTTTTACTCGAATACTGACTTGAGTATAGAAGTGTCAACCGGGGGTAACACCACCCTCCAGTCCCGAGTTGGCCTCAAATTTACGTTTTCCTTACTTCTACAGGTATTCGACCTAGTGACAGGTTTTCATCATCAACAAATTCTAGTGCTCGATCCAACTTGACGCTCGATCGAGTGTCTCGATCCGATATCTTGTCACGATTACTCTTGATAACTTGACATTCAAACCAAACCTCATAATCAAGGTAAAATAATTACACATTTTATGTTTATGTGTTACTTTGATTCCCCAAAAATACACTTAATTCTTGTTATTCTGATCGATTTACTGGAAAACATAAAATTGAATCAGATTAGTTAAATTTCCTCATTGAAACGTCGGAATTGGTTGAAAATCCTTGGACCAATTCCTTAGGACCCCTTCAAAGTTGTACCTAATTCTAGCATCACGTCATGTGCATTCCAAATTTCTATTATTTTCCAAACATTAGAATTGTGCTATATACATCATGGACAAGACTAAGCAACCGGTATAATAAACCATGAAGGCTCTAATCCATTTTCTCTTCACATTTATCTTGTTTTCATATTTTCAGTCTTTGCCATGCTTCTCCTTCACTTCATTTTTGTTTGGGGACTCGTTGGTTGATGCAGGAAACAATAATTATCTATTCACCTTATCAAAGGCAGATGCTCCTCCTTACGGAATCGATTTCACCCCTTCTGGTGGCCAGCCTACAGGCAGATTTACGAATGGCCGCACCACAGCAGACATTGTTGGTATAAAACTTGGCTCTCCACGTTTATTTACAAAAGAAATTTTCAATTAAACTCTATAATTTGGAGTGTGAAAAAAGATGTTGTTTAATGTGCATGTGAGATAATAAATAGTCGGAGAGGGAAGTAAATCCATTGATATATATTAATATCACCACCATTGAAATATAGACCCCATCTCTTAATATAATAAATTATTGTGTGGAGAATGAAAGGAGTGCCCTGTCTACTACAACCCTCTCTCAACTTTCAAGTGTTCTCTAATACTGAATGCATCCACTGTTTTTAACATTTTAAATGTTGGAGATGGAAATATTAATTACTACCTTTAATGCGTTCCCTCGTTAAAAATTCCACGGGTTCTTTGCCCGTTTTTATTTAAAAAAAAAAAAAAAAAGCTTTTATCTATATTGATATGAAAATTTTCTAAAATTAATACTCTTTAATTAAATTTTTATTATTATTTATAATGAATTATTAAGATGACATTCATGAGTAACAAGAAGAATTCTTGGATTCAAACTCAGCTCTAGAAACAGTTCCAGCACGCCGAGCTCGACCTCCCCTTCAAAAGTAATTTGATTGAGTCAAGTTTCAGTCGAGTCAATTCATTAAGTTCGTGATGAGTCTTACGCCCCTAGTTGGTGGAGAGGAAATAAAAGCTAATTAATGTATTTCAATTTTATTTTATTTTTTAACACATGCACATGACTCAAGCAGGATTCGAATTCACGATCTTGTTGTTTGAGAATGAACCCAATGTATTTGAATTACTTCATGGTTAATTAATAACCAAGTAATTGATTCTTTGATGTGTTCAGGTGAAGCTCTAGGAGCCAAGTCATATCCTCCCCCATTTCTAAGCCCTGATGCAGCTATTAATGCCTTCGAGAGTGGTGTTAACTATGCTTCAGGAGCTTCCGGAATCCTGGACAAAACAGGGGCTCTTTTTGTCTGTATTTATTTCCACAATTTATATTTTAAAGCTTAAATTGAATTGATAAATTCTTATTGTCTTTTGTAATTAAAACTTTATTTCAGATAGGAAGACTGCCCTTAAATGTGCAGATCAACAATTTTGAGAGAACTAGAGAGTTCATGGTGAAGGTTGCTGGAGAAAATAGAACAAAAGACCTGTTAAAAGATGCAATTTTCTCTCTTACAATTGGGTCCAATGATGTTATCAACTATTTCCAAAATTCGGTCCCTTTTTCCGATGGCAGCGTTTTCCCTGTTGTGTTCCAGGATTTCATGATTTCCAATTTGACAATGCAACTTAAGGTAATCATATCATGTAATTTTTTACGTGTTTGACTTCAAAATTACATTCATTCCCGATATAAATTACGACCAATTACATTTCCTATTTCCAGTTTAGATAAAATTACAAATGAATTGCTCTTGTTTAAAAAACTACGATGTAGTCATATACATGGGGAATAAACATGATATAAGATTTTAAAACTATCCAGCTTCAACAGGCATATTTTTAGAACTTTTACGCATTTGTTATAAATGGATAGTACCATAATTTTTAAATTAGAGGAATTAATTTGTAATCTGACTCAACACCGAGGATAGTAAACTGTCACAATCGAACATGAAGACAACTTAATAGCTAGGGAGTTTTACTTTTACTACTAGTTATACAACATTTTAAATTAGGGGGTGTTTTCAAACTTTATTATTTATGGAGCAGTTAAAGCAGAAATTAAAATTGTAAAAAATTATAGTAATAGAAGTAGTGACTGAATAGAAAAAAAAAATGAAAAGTAGAAAAATAATAGTTGGGTGTTTAAAAAATAATAATTTAAAAATTACTTTTACTTTTTATCAAATTACTAATTTACACCTAAAATTTTTTTAAATCAGTTTGAATATTATAATATTATTTAAATAATATATTAATATAAAAATAATTTTACATTAAAGATTTTTTTTGGAGATTTTTAATTGAGATTTTTCAGGTTAAAGGAATTCTACTGGGGATAGAAAAAGAAAAGAAATAAGGATGGTATAAATGCTAGAATCCTATTTGTATGCAAAACGTTATTTTATATAAATATTTTAATGAGCATAATATTGTATAAACACAATTCTAATTAATAACAAAATATTGTATGATTTATAAATAAATTCAAAAGTATATCATAACTTCAACATTATATAACTTATTACTCTTTAAAATAAGAAAAAAAAAGGTTTTCGAAACACTTTCAAAAGGCTAAAAGTAATCATATCATCTCATAATTACTTATTTTTAAAATTTACAAACACTCGTATATCAATTTATTGTAACATAGCAATATTGATGGCCACCCAAGAGACTAAAAACACACAATTGCTTCATGCTATGACAAAATTTATATCCTTGCATTCTATTTAATACCAGTATTAACAAAAAAAGGAGATAAATATTAAGTAAAATATGTTATTGCTAACATAATCTAATACTATCACTACTAATTTAACAGATCCACTATTATAAGAGAGGACAAATGAACTTCTGTAAGCAATTAGGAAATATTGCTGATTCATGTAATTTTTTGTGCAGAGGCTACATGCATTAGGGGCTCGTAAATTTGTTGTTGTTGGTATTGGACCTCTTGGCTGCATTCCCTTTATACGAGCTATCAACCTTATTCCTCGTGGACAATGTTCTGCTAAGGTTAATGCCTTTGTCAACAACTACAACAACAAACTGAAAGAGAAGCTTTATCAGATGAACAAAGTCATGGGGCCGGATGCTATTTTCGTGTATGGCAATTCATATGACATTTTCAGTGAAATCATCTTCAACTACCGTAATTATGGTGAGCCTATATGCTTAAGAAGTTGATTTACTGCAGAACAAATGTAATATTTATGATAGAAAGTCTTTGTTTTGTCAATATAGTCGGAGACGGAGTTAGGATTTAACATAACGGGGGTAAAAATAAAATATCCAAAATTAAAGGGACGAAAATTTGATTTTGAGGGAGGTGAAAATATAAACTTTCAAAATATATATACAAATCTAAAAATTTTCAAAATATAGTATTGCTAGTTATCAATAATGCCTAACTCCGAAATAATCATTTTTTCCTTTCTGTAGTAATCTTTTAAAATTTTGAAAAATTACTTTAAACATTTGTTTATGATAAATTATTCAGAAGTTAATTATTAATCTAAAAAGATCATTTCGCCCGTGTTTTACTCAAAGCAGCAATTTATGAACTCTGGTCCTCGTGATAAAATTACTCCTGAATTTCTTGAATTTGTTTTTAGTTTTCTTAAATCTTATTTAGCTATGGTAATTTATATACCGACGAATCTTTTCAATAAAAATTAATATGTTAATATTCAAATATATTTTTATTTAATTTAATTTGGAACAGTTAAATTGGTCGTATAAGTTTTTACGAACAGTGGATATAAAAAATTGTTTTTAAGGATGTCCTATTTATCTCTAAACCTTTTAATGGTGATTAAAAAAAAATTTAATTATTTGCATAACATCACCTTGATATCATAACTTGTGCCTTTGGGGACATCCGATAAAATTAGAATGATACCTTGATATCATAACTTAATCCATGTTAGAATTAACCCCGCTTGGGTGTGCGTATATTAACCAAAAAATAAAAAAACCCATGTTAGAATTTAAAAAAATAAAATGAAAACCTTAACATTTGTTCAATATATATATATATATATCCATAATTCTATAAATTGGAATTTTGAAGTACCATCTAAGTTTGAAAAATATGGCACTAAAATTGAGTAGGACTGAAGTATGAAAACAAAAACTAATAAGATCCCTTATTTCAGGATGGCGCTTACTAAATTGAACACTTATTATTTTTTAAATTCCTATGTACATGTAATTTAACAGGTAATTAATTATCAAATTAACACTAATTTTTAAGAATTTTTTGCTCGATCCGTCCGTGATATACCTAATTAGCACTTCGAATCCTGTGGTTTTGAAATGTCTCAAAGCGAACCCTGTGATTGTATTAAATTAGCACTCAAAACCCTACAGTCGTGTTGTTGTCACGACCGTATGGTTTTGAGTGTTGTGTTAATTTAGTGCTAATTTAATATAATTATATGGTCCGCTTTGAGACATTCAAATCATAAGTTCGGAGTGCTAATTAGGTATATCACATGGTTTTTAGTGCGATAAACACCTATTTTTAATGCATACTCTAAAACTTGAATGCCAGGATTTGAGAACATTGACGGGCCTTGCTGTGGAGGATATATCCCACCATTCTTTTGTTATAACGGAAGAGATGCCAACACCAGTTCTGCGTTGTGCGATAATAGGAAAAACTACGTGTTTTGGGATGCATACCATCCCACAGAAGCAGTTAATCTCAAGGTTGCTGAGGCATTATTGAATGGCGATAGCAGCAAATGCTCCCCGATGAATATTCATGAGCTTTATAATCTTCGTCAAACCTAGCAGTGGCAACTCTAGGATTATTGTTGGAATTTGTCAATCCTAACGCAGCGGAAGTTAAAATTTTTAGGGATTATAAAACAAGTTTTATCGGAATTCCAATTAAGATCAGCCTTTGATTCAAATTTACGATTTAAGCGGAAGAAGAATCAAATACCTCTTTCGCTTCCAGTTGATGGCGATGACAAGAAGGCTTTCCAAAACCTACCCGGTTCTCTTCTATCCGATCTTCTTCCAAGAATCCCACGCGGAATTCCTCTAAGGTAGTCCACGACTCGTAATTGAATAACTAATCAATTAGCACACTAGAACACTAATTAGATATTGATTATCTAATAGTATTCTCAATACTGTATTGAGAAAAGAGAGAGACTTGGAGAGAAAGCAGAAAAGAAGAAAAACAACGATGTCTTCTTTGTTCTCACAAATCTGCTTATATGCTTAACCCTAGGTCAAAAACCCTATGGACTAGTTGATATAATGGGCTTTAATTAAATTACTACTAATTAAATTAAAAGGCCCAATATTTATTTAATTAGTGGACTTAATTTAATTACAATAATTAAATCAAAAGTCCAACATCTAATTAAATTGGTTGACTTAAAAATTAATTACTCATAATTAAATTTTAAGTCCAATTATTTAAATACTCTTATTTAAATTAATGTTAACTCTTTAACATCTATTCTCAATAGCTTAAGCATAAATTAATTAATGCAATTATTAATCAATTACTCTCTCTCATATAATAAATTAAACTCTTTTAATTTATCTATCAATCTCTATTGATCTTTAGATAATCACGTTGTTCAATTCGAGTCATTGTGTGACCCCTTAGGTTCACCAATGAATAGCAGTAGGCCCACATTCTTAATGTAGTATTTTAGATAACAATTTATCTTATTGATTCAATTGAACCCTTTCAATTAATCACTGTTTAATTAAAACTCCTTTTAATTAATCAGTACCTACAGATCATGATCGATGTCTAGTGACAAGCTCATGACCACCCATCCAACAGGTGAAGTTTATGCTGTGAACCTTTCAGTCTCATGGATACCGTGAGATAAGATCCTTCTATCGTCTAATCCCCGATTAGGACCTAGGGCAGGGGAATAATAGAACCCTATTAGTCCTAATGCTATGAATTAATTCTAATAGCAATTCCATTTGATCTAACACTCTAGGAAACCCATTTCCTAATTTTAGATCTCACTACCTTGCGCAAGGATTTAAGTGGAATGTGCTACAATAGAACTCATGGGTGATTCACTCGTTCTTCTAGACGAGCGATAGATTCTATGTTAGCCTCTCATATGCCCCCATACATGATTCGAACAACGCCAACATACAACCATAACGAGATTCATGGAACCCATGAATCTCTAGGCACATATCAAACATTGCCCTTGTCATGCACAGAGCATCAATGGAGCCTCAAGTCTAAGGACCATTTAGACACTACCATAACTAGGGAACCAACCTCATCATTAAGGCGTAAAAGCCTTACCCCATTGAGGTGTTCCTGTCGGGATCCTCAGTGTACTTGTTCCCTAACAAGCACCCCCATACGCGTGTGAATGTCTCTACATTCAATACTTATGAAACAAAGTAACCTTTCTAAAAGGCACGTTATATGAGCAAGTCTCAAACGAGTCAAGTCAACATCCCCGTGCTTATTAGACTCTTCGACTTGGAGTTGGTTTAGGTCACGCCATAGAGACTTGTTTCATAACCTCCATCCCTATGCGAGGTCAAGTCCCGTAGCTTAATGTGACCTTGGGGTTTCATCCATACACAAACAGTTATAATATGCAATTAATAAACTTGAATGAGACATGATGAATTGGCCACATAGAATTAAACGACTATGAAACGTTACATTTATTATTTCATTAATGTCACAAATTGCTGCTAATAAGAGTAGTTTACAAAAAGAGGCCTAAACTATTTGGCTCTTCTAGGGCACTACTCTAACAATCTCCCACTTGCCCTCAGAGCCAATTGCCCATAGCCTTAAGACCCATCTCCTGGAGATGTCCTTCAAAGACCTTTTGGCTAAGAGGTTTAGTAAGTGGGTCTGCTACGTTTTCTGCCGAGGGTACACGTTCCACAATAACGTCGCCTCTTTCTATGATTTCTCTAATTATATGAAATCTTCTTAGGATGTGCTTTGACCGTTGATGAGCTCTTGGTTCCTTTGATTGTGCAATCGCTCCGTTATTGTCACATAAGACAACGATCGGGTCAGCAATGCTAGGCACTACATCCAACTCTTGGATGAAGTTTTTCATCCACACACCTTCTTTCGCTGCCTCTGATGCAGCTATATACTCCGCTTCACAAGTGGAGTCGGCAGTAGTTTCCTGTTTGGAACTTTTCCAACTTACTGCACCACCATTTAACCAGAATATGAATCCGGACATGGATTTAAAGTCGTCTACATCCGACTGGAAGCTTGAGTCGGTGTATCCTTCTAATTTCAGTTCTCCCTTTCCACCATATACAAGAAATAAATCCTTAGTCCTTTTCAAGTACTTAAGGATGGATTTCACGGCAGACCAGTGACTCTCACCAAAGTTTGACTGAAATCGACTTGTAACGCTCAAAGCGTATGCGACATCAGGTCTAGTACATAACATAACATACATTATGCTCCCTATTGCAGATGCATAGGGTATACGAGACATCCTATCCTTCTCTTCTTCAGTGTTAGGGCACATTGATTTAGAGAGGATCAACCCATGTCTCATTGGCAGGAATCCTCTCTTAGATTCCTCCATACTGAATCGTTTCAGTACTTTGTCTATGTACTGAACTTGGGACATACCTATTAATCTCTTTGATCTATCTCTATAGATTTTTATACCGAGAATAAATGAAGCTTCTCCCAAGTCCTTCATGGAAAACTGAGTAGACAACCAAGTCTTTGTTGTTTGCAGCACATCTTTCTCATTCCCAATGAGTAAGATATCATTTACATACAACACCAAAAATTCTACGACTCGCCCACTGATTTTCTTGTAAACACATGGTTCATACTCGTTCTTGATAAAGCCAAACGATTTGACTGTCTCATCAAAACGGATGTTCCAACTTCTAGACGCCTGTTTGAGTCCATATATAGATCTCTGGAGTTTGCAGACTTTCTGTTCGCTCCCACTGGATATGAAACCTTCCGGTTGTTCCATATAAATGTCTTTGTCTAAATCTCCATTTAGAAAAGCCGTTTTCACATCCATTTGCCATATTTCGTAATCATAGTACGCAGCTATGGCTAGAAGTATTCGAGGCTAGAAGTATTCGAATGGATTTAGGCATTGCTATAGGGGAATACGTTTCCTCAAAGTCAACACCTGGCCTTTGAGTGTATCCCTTAGCAACCAACCTAGCCTTGTAGGTTGTCACTTCTCCATCAGCTCCAAGCTTTCGCTTGTAGATCCATTTACATCCTAAAGCTTTTTCGCCTTCAGGAAGATCTACCAAGGTCCATACCTTGTTGGGGTACATAGAGTCCATTTCGGAATTCATGGCTTGCTACCATTTTATCGAATCTCTATCCGATATTGCATCATCATATGATCTCGGATCGTTATCCGATTGATCGGTTTCAGTTAGTAAATTGAGTCGGTCTGGTGGTCTAATTGTTCTCACAGATCTGCGAGGGCTTATGTTTACTTCTTGTTGTGGGAAAGAGGAAGGTTCCATTGCTTGATCAATTGTAGGTTCTTGTTGAACTTCAGTAAGTTCTGCAATCTTGCCTGACTTTTCAACTAGAAACTCTTTTTCTAGAAAAGTGGCATTCCTCGAAACAAACACCTTTTGTTCCGAGGGATCATAAAAATAGTAACCCACAGACTCTCTAGGGTATCCTACAAATTTACACAAACTGGATCTGGAATTCAATTTGTCTCCCACTAGTCTTTTGACGTATGTGGGACATCCCCAAACTCTAAGGTATGAATAAGTAGGGGGTTTTGAAAACCACATCTTATATGGTATTTCGGGCACAGATTTGGAAGGAACTAAATTAATTATCTTCGCAGCCGTTTCAAGGGCATAACCCCAAAACGATATTGGAAAATCCGTGAAACTCATCATGGATCGGACCATATCCAATAAAGTCCGATTTCGTCGCTCGGACACCCCATTTAATTGAGGAGTCCCGGGCGGAGTCCATTGTGAGATAATCCTATTATCTTTCAAATAACCAAGAAAGAGATCACTTAAATACTCGCCACCTCGATCTGATTGAAGAGCCTTAATTTTGCGATCTGTCTGGTTCTCAACCTCTGTTTTATACTCTATGAACTTTTCAAAGGCCTCAGACTTATGCTTCATCAGGTACACATACTCATATCTACTGAAATCATCAGTAAATGTGATGAAGTAATTACAGCCGTTTCGGGTACTAACATTTAGTGGACCGCAAACATCTGTATGGATCAAATCCAAAAGATTTTGGCTTCGCTCTACATGCCCTTTAAAAGGGGACTTAGTCATCTTTCCCTTCAAACAGGATTCACAAGTGGTTAACTCGTTTAGATCATCCGTACTGAATGATCCTAAGTTTCCCACCTTTAGAAGCCTATTCTTGGAGATATGTCCAAGTCTAGCATGCCAAATCTTTGCTGAAGTTTGGTCATTTGATTTTCGTTTGTTATCTCGTTCGATATTTAGGAGATTTAAATTAGTATTAGTTAAATACAAACCATTTTGTAAAGACCCTAATGCATGTGAAGAACCATTCTTCATAATGTAAAACATGACATTAGTAATAGAGAAGAAAAAACCTTCCAAGTCTAGTACAGGAATGGAAATAATGTTCTTAACTAACTCAGGAACAAATAAGACATTGTTCAATACTAAAATAAAACCATCTCCTAACATTAACCTAACATGTCCTATGGCTTTTGCTGCAACTCTTGCTCCATTGCCCACTCGAAGAACATGTTCTCTTTCATCAACCTCACGGACGTTGCTCATTCCCTGTAACGTATTACAGATGTGAGAAACGCATCCAGAGTCCAATACCCAATTATTAGAATTGAATGAAAGGTTAATTTCGATGAGATTTATACCTTTTGTAAGGGTAGCTAAGTACTCCTTACAGTTCCTTTTCCAATGCCCTGGTTTCTTGCAATGGAAGCACTGATCCTCAGCTTGATTAGCTTTCTTCTTAGTGTTCACTTTCTTAACCCCACCAGTGGGCTTAAGAGTCTTTTTCTTCTTTTGGAAACCCTTTCCTTTACCCTTCTTCGGCTTTGCAGCCTTAGTTTGGGATGAAGATGAACCTACTAAGAAAACAGCCTTATCCTTCTTCATAGTTCGCTCGGCAGTTACGAGCATGTTCATCAGTTCCTCAACTGAGACTTTAGCTCCATTCATATTGATGTTTATTATGAACTGTTTGAATGAAGGTGGCAGAGAGGTTAAGATCAAATCTACGTAAAGCTCATTATCCATGATCACCTCGAGACTTGCAAGCTTTTCAATAAGGCCTAAAGCCTTAATACAGTGTTCATGAACACTTGATCCTTCAGCCATCTTTAGCGAGAATAACTCATTAGATGCTGCGAATCGATCAATCCTATTGATCGACTTGTAAATCTGTTCCAAGTGAAGATGGATCTCAGCCGAATGGCGCATCTCAGCATGCTGCCTCTGCAACTCGGGAGACATAGTGGCAAGCATTAGACATCTAGCCTGTAGATCATCTTCTTGCCACTGGAGAGCAGTTTCCCTCTCATATGCTGCCATGTCATCAGGTATGACATCGGGAGGAGACTGTGTCAAAACATAGGTCCTCTTTTCGGAATCCAAGACAATCTTGAGATTGCGAAGCCAATCAGCATAATTCGAGCCAGTCAATTTATTGGCCTCAAGGATAGCACTAAGTGAATTTTTAGACATCACGATTTTAGCAGAAAATCTACATGTAAGTAGAAAACGTAGTATGAGTGACGGATATGAAATAATAACAATTACAAATGATATGGACTTTTATCAAATGTAGTCTCCCACTATTTTAATCAAACTCCTTTGACCCCCTTATAATGTTAGAAAAATCATGTTTTTCAAATAGTGGGTATTAAGACCCCCAAGCACTTATCACCGGACCCACGACTCGTGAGACATCCGACTTTAAGTCTCAAGGTAGATGATCTTATCATCAATTGTATCTCTATACAACTCTTAATATTATTTTGCATTACCTTTCATATAGACCCACGACTCGTGCGACATCTATACTAATCAGTATTTAAATCCGACCCGTCAATCCCTAAGATTTCTCCATCGCCATTATGAATATCCCACGCCTCGTGGCCAATACCATAATTTTGACTTTGAAAAATTGCATCTTTTATGCAAAGAATTATTTTAATTCAATTAATCTCGTCATTTCGTATCCCACGCCTCGTGGCCAATACTTAATGATTTGATTAATTCTAAAACAAATAATTCTATTGACGGAATGCTTGGAAATTTATAAAATCAAATTTTATCCTTCAATTTCCATTTGGATTTAATATTTATATTGTCTGAGACTATCTAAGACGGTTCGGGGTATAAGAATTTCAAAAATTCCACCAAGACTCATCAATTGTAATTATTATCTCATTTTATCTTATTTAATGCATGAACACATTTATGCACATAAAGATAACATTCATAACAAGATAATAAAAGCCTAGCATGCTTCTACAATATGGATAATCATGGGCCTCCTATGCATGGTCCATAATAGCCATTTTATGGACCATGGTTCTATTCATGCATCAAACGGAATTAAACACACAAAGAGAGCACTCAAATAGAATCCTATTCTATTACATTAAAATAATTGCACCCGAACAATTTTTGGGGCCTTGATGGACTTCTTATTCCGTTGCTTGCTCCATCTTGTGTCTTCATCTCCTAATCTAATTAGGGATCTCACCCTAAAACTACTCTCTTTACAAAATAAAGGGGGATTACATTTTAAGGGGGAGAAAATAAAAATAATGCTTACAATAATTGAATAAGAGACTCGCAGGCTCTCGTTTAAAACCAATATCAAAATGCATAAATAAAATAAAACCATACATAGCGCAAATAAAGCCCATGATTGATCCAACCATACATCCAATGCATAACATAAAATAAATTTACCAAGTAAATAGTCATTATGCGATTTAAAGTCTTTAAATAATTTCTAAAATTATTTATTGACCAAGGATTATCTTTTAATTCACTAATTAAATTAATCCTTCAATTTTAATTAAATTGAATTCTCTAATCCAATTTAATTCCCATTAGATCTCTATCTAATAAAATCATGCTTCTATTTTAACAATTTTATTTTGGGCAAAATTAATTAATTTTCAAGTAAAACAATTTTACAAAATTAATTAAAAGGATTTAGTTTTAAAATTATTTTTAAAACTAAGGCAGTTGTAGGCCAAATGAATATTGCCATAAAACTGCCCAACTAATTAGGCACGCCAATTGGTCATAACGAAACTCCTATATTAATATATATATTTTCGGTAAGAAGTATCTAGCAAACCAACTAGCCTAATTGGTGTGAGTGGTGTTGGGCATGTGGCTAGAGCTGGGTTCGAATCCCAGCAACAACAATTTTTTTTTTTTTTGAAACCACTGCCCCCACCATGTTCACACACGCACACACTGTGCACGGGACTGCACAGTGCAGTCCCCTTTCCTTTTTTTTTTTTTTTTTAAATTTTATTTTAAAACTATTTTAAAATAAAATACAAATAAAAAATCATAATTTTATGAAATCGTGAAAAACAGTCCTTTTTCCAATTTCCACAAAATCTCATAATTTTCATATAGTTTTAAAACAAGAACTTTTCTTCAAATTTTAAAACTCATGCTCAAACGAATCTCAAATTAAAACAAGCATGACATGCATCAAAATATTAATCAAATTAATACAAGGAACTAAAAATCGTAAATCAATCAAAGTATGGCTCTGATACCACTGTTGGAATTTGTCAACCCTAACGCAGCGGAAGTTAAAATTTTTTGGGATTATAAAACAAGTTTTATCGGAATCCCAATTAAGATCAGCCTTTGATTCAAATTTACGATTTAAGCGGAAGAAGAATCAAATACCTCTTTCGCTTCCAGTTGATGGCGATGACAAGAAGGCTTTCCAAAACCTACCCGGTTCTCTTCTATCCGATCTTCTTCCAAGAATCCCACGCGGAATTCCTCTAAGGTAGTCCACGACTCGTAATTGAATAACTAATCAATTAGCACACTAGAACACTAATTAGATATTGATTATCTAATAGTATTCTCAATACTGTATTGAGAAAAGAGAGAGGCTTGGAGAGAAAGCAGAAAAGAAGAAAAACAACGATGTCTTCTTTCTTCTCACAAATCTGCTTATATGCTTAACCCTAGGTCAAAAACCCTATGGACTAGTTGATATAATGGGCTTTAATTAAATTACTACTAATTAAATTAAAAGGCCCAATATTTATTTAATTAGTGGACTTAATTTAATTACAATAATTAAATCAAAAGTCCAACATCTAATTAAATTGGTGGACTTAAAAATTAATTACTCTTAATTAAATTTTAAGTCCAATTATTTAAATACTCTTATTTAAATTAATGTTAACTCTTTAACATCTATTCTCAATAGCTTAAGCATAAATTAATTAATGCAATTATTAATCAATTACTCTCTCTCATATAATAAATTAAACACTTTTAATTTATCTATCAATCTCTATTGATCTTTAGATAATCACGTTGTTCAATTCGAGTCATTGTGTGACCCCTTAGGTTCACCAATGAATAGCAGTAGGCCCACATTCTTAATGTAGTATTTTAGATAACAATTTATCTTATTGATTCAATTAAACCCTTTCAATTAATCACTGTTTAATTAAAACTCCTTTTAATTAATCAGTACCTACAGATCATGATCGATGTCTAGTGACAAGCTCATGACCACCCATCCAACAGGTGAAGTTTATGCTGTGAACCTTTCAGTCCCATGGATACCGTGAGATAAGATCCTTCTATCGTCTAATCCCCGATTAGGACCTAGGGCATGGGAATAATAGAACCCTATTAGTCCTAATGCTATGAATTAATTCTAATAGCAATTCCATTTGATCTAACACTCTAGGAAACCCATTTCCAAATTTTAGATCTCACTACCTTGCGCAAGGATTTAAGTGGAATGTGCTACAATAGAACTCATGGGCGATTCACTCGTTCTTCTAGACGAGCGATAGATTCTATGTTAGCCTCTCATATGCCCCCATACATGATTCGAACAACGCCAACATACAACCATAACGAGATTCATGGAACCCATGAATCTCTAGGCGCATATCAAACATTGCCCTTGTCATGCACAGAGCATCAATGGAGCCTCAAGTCTAAGGACCATTTAGACACTACCATAACTAGGGAACCAACCTCATCATTAAGGCGTAAAAGCCTTACCCCATTGAGGTGTTCCTGTCGGGATCCTCAGTGTACTTCTTCCCTAACAAGCACCCCCATACGCGTGTGAATATCTCTACATTCAATACTTATGAAACAAAGTAACCTTTCTAAAAGGCACGTCATATGAGCAAGTCTCAAACGAGTCAAGTCAACATCCCCGTGCTTATTAGACTCTTCGACTTGGAGTTGGTTTAGGTCACGCCATAGAGACTTGTTTCATAACCTCCATCCCTATGCGAGGTCAAGTCCCGTAGCTTAATGTGACCTTGGGGTTTCATCCATACACAAACAGTTATAATATGCAATTAATAAACTTGAATGAGACATGATGAATTGGCCACATAGAATTAAACGACTATGAAACGTTACATTTATTATTTCATTAATGTCACAAATTGCTGCTAATAAGAGTAGTTTACAAAAAGAGGCCTAAACTATTTGGCTCTTCTAGGGCACTACTCTAACAATTATCAATTATTGGAGTCGAAAAAATTTAATTTTTAGAGCATCAGGAAATTTCTAGCACTGACTCACCCCCTTATTACACCAATTTGATTGAATTAGGTTTGATCTAGAGCTACCCACTAAACAGACGGTTGTAATTTTGTTTTTAAATTTATTTTATAAAATAAATTAAGAATAATTATAAAGTTCTAAATAAATATGTCCTTGTTTTCTTGAATGTAGAACAAGTTAGAGTATATATATATATATATATATATATATATATATATATATATATATATATATATATATAATAGAATATACGAATCATTACATAATCTCATTAAAATATTAAAAAATATTGATTTGTGGATTATTTTATTCAATTTATATAAAATAAAAAAATTATTTATTCATTTTAGAGATCAATTAAAAATTTATTTATTCTTATGTGGGGTCAAGGATTATAATTATATATATTATCAACGTATTACCTATTAAATATTATATAAACATTATATATTATATATGGCGTGGCCCATGATTACCTAGGTAATTAATAGATTCAGACGACCAAGCTTCTCCATAATTTCAATAATATATATTAACATTAGCAGTGTGGAGAAGATTTCTCTCACGAATTATCCTTGCAGTAGCTATAAGAGAAATTGCAATATTAAGTATTAAATTTGATAACTAGCTCACAAAATAATGAGAACTTATGATAAGTAAAGTAAACAAGCCCATAAAACCTTTCCTAAGCCAATGGAGCTCAGCTCGAATAATGCTATGTGTATGTATGTATTTATTTTTGTTGGTCTACAGTAATGTTTTGTACATGTATGTACTTATTGGTTATGACTTATGTATGGGTATTTTATCGTTTTTACTTTTTACCGGCAGAAACAACCGTTAATTACTTCCTAAGGATGGTGTTTTATGTCGAGCGGAAAGGATCAAATGTATTTATTTGTCATGTCGTGTTGCAGCATGTTTGCAACACATGTGCCCTTAAAAAATCCACTCGTAAATATCAGAAATAATTATACTTGGGATTTCCTTGAGAATTGGTCAGAGTAAGCTAACTCAAACCGGCTTACATTGGCCAATAACTATGGGCTGGCTCATTTACCCTATGATTTCGGGTGTTTATTTTGGTTAGTCTAGGTCCAATCCAGTTTTTGTATGTTAAACCTAACCCAATTAAATTTGAAAATAAAGGATACCAATGTATTTTTTGCCGTATATAACATAATGTGATGGAAGAAAAATCAGCCATTTACATTGATTTTTTTGTTCACAAGTCATACAAAATATGAGAAATCATGAGTTGCCCACGGGCTTTAGCATTCCTGAAGGCTTTTCAACATTATTAGGGGCGTTTACTTACCAAGTTGTGTTAATTCAGTGTTATTGCAGGTTTGTGATAGCAAGAAAACATGCCTTTACTTTTTCTTGTTTTTGGCTTTTGTCTACTCGTGTTAGGCTGAGAAATTTGTTTCTAAATAACCAATTTATATTGTAATTTCTAAATCACCCCTAAACAGATACAATGAGAATGCAAGCTTTTATGGGATTATCCTTAAGGCTCGTTTACGTTGTAGTTATCTAGCAGATAAGTGTTTAAAACATTTAATTTTCCTTGTTTACTTTGAATAGGACACAACCTGTAGTTGGGGCTTGAGCCCGTGTGATCCCGAGATTTTGGGTAGGCCACATGACACGCGATTTTACCATGTTTGAGGAGACATGATTTTAATTTGTCCTTTCAAAATTATCAATGTGTCCGAAAGTTAGCCTAAATCACATGATTTGCCAAGAAAAGTTTTCTTCAAAACAAAAGCTTATGTCCGCTTTTTCGGTTGTGAAGAACGGCGAAGAAAATCTCCACTCACTTTGTTGGTTGTGAAGATTTTGGGCGAATACATTGAAGAAATAAAAGAGTATCTTTTGGATTCTTGCTAAAGATTTATTTCTCCATCTTTGTCGTTCAATATATCAGTCTATTCTGTCGGATATTTTTTCTGAAATTTCATATTTGGCAAATTTTTTTATGAGATTTTTTAAGGCGACGGGCAAACAAAAATTTGGAATAAGAACCAACCTAAGAAAAGTCTGAGGTAAGTAACTAGCTACATGTTTATTGTTTTGTGCAGGGTATTGTTCCCTTATTCAATTTATATTTTGTGTGACATTCTTGTGCAACGTTAGTTTTTAGAATATTGCGGTGGAAAATTTATCATATGTTTTCAATTATGAGTTTGCGTGTAATACAAAACCTCTTTTCAGATTATGGTTTATGTCAAAAAATCCTAACCATCATCAAGGCCATTGCGGCATCCTGTTTTATAGTAGCCACTGGCGTACGCCTCCCACTTCTTCCTCATCAAATCCTGCACCACTGAAGCTAAGGGTTGGACGGCCATCAGTGAGTCAAGTGCTACAAAATATAAGAGAGAGGTCTAAGGAGAAGAGACAGTCAAGGATATGGAACCCCTAGAGGGATTTAGCTATTGAATCTTTTGATATGGAACCCCTAGAGGGATTTAGCTATTGAATCTTTGGAGAGGAGACCGTCAAGGATATGGAAGCCCTAGAGGGATTAAGCTATTGGATCTTTTTACTGCTTTTGATGTTTTTTATGGAACTTTATTAAAGTTGTGGAAAATGGTGAATTTTGTGGTGTTGTGACCACATTTTCGGGGGACCTCATTTTTGGGCGGATAGCATATGGTCATTGTGGTGTGACTGAACTTTTGTGGTGTAACACCCTGATTTTTCAAATTGTACAAGTATGACGTATGTGTATATTAATTACGTAGTTAAATTATTTGATTAAATAATTAATTGTTTATTATGATGGTAATTATAATTAATTATTCTTCTTTAATTATTATTATTATTTCGTTAAATTAATTTTATTTTATGAATATTTGAAATTTAAATGAATTCTTGAATGTTATGCACTTATATGTTTTGATCGCGTGCCGTTCCTACTTGATTTGATTCCGAAATTTTGAGAAAATTTAGTATGTTGTAGATTTATATGTAATGAACATGTCTATATGCTCATTTTATGTTTTCAATCTCGTTTGATGTGGTAACGAATTTTATTTTGTTCAATGGAACCGAAAAGGGGCTAAAGAACATTTAGTTCACCTTTGGTTCCGGGCGTCATAACTTGAGCTCGGGAACTCGAATTCGAGTTCTGTCACCTCCGTTGAACTCGTATCGAAGATTCGGGTTTAAGAAAACAAGCCTTATATTTTTCTAAGCACGTTTGAACCTCCAAAATTCAACCGAAACGAGCCTCGGCCGCAGATTTACCACACTTAGCCATTTTAATCATAACTTATTCCATACTTGACCAAATTAACCATGGTTCGACTCTATGTGACCCTAGTTTAAGCCTCTATCTGATCCTATCCTCTCCATTTCGAACCATACTCAAAGAGAAGAAGATAAGCTCAGCCAAAGTCTGAATTTCAATCTCCATTTTTGCCACTTTTCCTTTTTGAGAGATTTTGATCTCAAATCTTCTCCAAACTCAACCAAATTCAAGAGGTAAGTTTATGATTGTTTTCTCCATTAAATTGTAGTCATTTTGATCCAAGAATTTCTGATTTTGAGCCATGATTGATTGAGATATGAATATTTGAATGAATAGTAAGGGTTAATGGCATTTTGATGAATTCTTGTTCGAATCTTGTTGCAATTCTTGATATGAAGCAATATACATGATCTAGATAGCTTATTTATTTCATTTCTAAGCATGGATTTTGTGTGAATTTGCTGCTTGTTGATCCTTCATGGCTACAATGAGTTTTTGGAGAATATGTGATAGAGTTGCCTCCTTGCTTCTTCCATGTGTATGTGTGTTGTTTTGCTGCTGTTTTTATGTCCCATTTTCTGCCTTATTTGCTGCCCATGTTACCTTGTTTTGTTGGTTGGTTGCGTGAAGATAAGGATGGTAAACAAGGGCCGCTGCTGATCTATTTTGCAACTGCTGTGTGCAGTCGCGGCCGCGACCGAAATCAGGCCATTCTTGGTCGGGGCCGCGACCCAAATTTGCTCATGTTTCAACTTGTGCAGGCTGGAGATGTTGGTGATGATGGTGGTAGCGGTCGCGACCTGTTTTGTGCTGAATTTCAGTCGCCGCCGTGACCTTGTTGGGGCTCCTTTTCGTGAACTGCTGCCTGTGTGTTTAAATGAAATTGTTTGGTACATGTGTGTATGTGATTTGTGTATGTGGTTTGTGTATTGTGCATGAATGTACGTATATATATATATATATATATATATATATATATATATCTCGACCGTACAGGTATGACGTATGTGTTTACCAAATTACGCGAATTAATTCTTTATAAGTGTTTTATATATTTAAATTTTATTATTTAATTTGCAATGTTATGAAATTGTTAATGCTTTGCGCATGAGTGTTTTAATCGCGCTTCGTTCTCATATGATTTGAAATCGAAGTTTCGTGAAAATTTAGTATGTCGTAGATTTATGTGTTATGAACATATTTATATGCTCGTTTCATGTTTTCGATCTCGTTTGACGTGGTAACGAATTTATTTTGAGTTGTGGAACCAAATCGGGGGATAACGGGCAATTAGCGCACCCTTGGTTCCGTATGTGACATCTTGAGCTCGGGAACTCGGATTCGAGTTCCGTCACCTCCGCTGAACTCGTATCGAAGATTCGGGTTCAATGGAACAAGCCTTATATTTTTCTAAACTCGTTTCGACCTTCAAATTTTTCCCGAAACATGACGAACCCGCCAAAATGATCACATCCCACCATTTTAACCATAACTTGAACCATAGTTAACCAAATGGAGTGAAACCTGGACCCACACTCAACTAACTCAATCTATTATCATCCCATACCCCCCTCCATTTCGTTCCATACACAAAAGAAAGGAGGGAGATCAGATTTTGGAGCAGCAGACCCCCATTCCAGTCACCTTAAACCCTAGTGAGATTTTGAGCTCCAATCTCCATTTTCTTCCATCATCTTCAAGGGGTAAGAGTATATTTGATATATACATGCTTATATGATTATTTTAATCTAATAAAATCTGATTTTGAGCCATGTTTGATATGGATTTGCCTTATGACATGAATAGTTAGGTTTTGGGCTTTTATTTGAACTCTATGACTTCTCTTGGTGTTTTGCTTGAATTGGAGCTAGAATCTTGATCATTTATGCTTCATCTATTGATATTTATACCTGAATTTAGTGGTAGTTGAAATATGGAGAAGTTACCATTAATGTTCTTGAGCTTTTGGAAGTGTTATGCATGAGTTTGAACTCTTTTTCTTACCTTAGCTGCTGCTGCTCGTTTCCATCCTGTTTGAGTAGGTTTTTGTGCTGAATTGCTGCCTATTTTCCTGCCTTAACTTGCTTGGATGAGATGGTATTCTTTTGGTATGAGGTACAGGGCTGAACAGGGTTGATTCACCATTTTTCCCGTGACTGGAGGGTCTCCCCGGCCGGGGAGATTTTACTCATGAAAAGTACCCGGCCAGGTACATGCTATGTAGAAACTTTCTGCATCATAAGTACCCGGGAGGGTACTTTTGTGTGCAAAATCTCCCCGGGAGGGGAGATGGGGATCAAGCTCTTTGAATTTTAATTGCTGCATGATTTATGTATGTTGTGTGCATGTATTTTGTGTCTATATGTCCCTGAATGTACGTGTATATGTTGTATATTAATTTTTGTGTGTGTGTGTTGCTGTGTTATGTATTTATGCATAATGTATATTTAATGAATTCTTGTGTGTGTATGTGTATATACGTAGCTATATATAATTATACATGTGTGTGCATGCATAAAAAATATATATATATATATATATATATATATATATATATATATATATATATATATTATATATTGTGCATGTGTATATATTATATATTGTGTAATCCTTGGAGTGTGTATGTGTTTATTAAATAGATATTAGTGCATGTGTATATATAAATTTATAAAGTAATGTATGGTATAGGTACATATATATATATATATATATATATATATATATATAATAGTGTGTGAATGAGTGTTGCAATTATACATGAAATATATATATGTATATATATATACTATATGGGTGTGTACGTGTATATATATATATTATATATTAAATTCTTGAATTAATTAAATTAGCTTTATATATTAATATGATTTTAAATAATTTAATTTTCACGTGCATGAATCTCGTGCTTCTTTATATGATTTGAATACTTTTAATTGTTTATTTTATAATTGTAAACTTGGTATATTTTTGAGTTTTAATTGTTATATGAAATTCATGACTTGATTTGCTATGAATTATGAAATGTTTGAATATGAAACCTTCATGTATGGAACATGTTGAATGAAATACTTGGTAGTTTGTCTTCTTAACATGATTTATACCTCGTATGCATCTCATATCATGTGCATAACATGTCGTGCGTCGTTTATGGTTTATATGGAGTCTTGAGTCTCACGAGTACATCCCATTGTCCTTTTTAATTTACAATTTTCTCCAGGGCGGAGACATGCCGGGTTCATAGGTTACTTTCAAGCCTTCTTTTCTTCTTGGTATTGTTCGGTAAGGTGTAACAGGTGGGTTTCTCTTCTATTAGTTACAATGACCCGATATATCCCTTATGTGAAAGTTTTGAGCCAAAATATTATAAATATATATATCGAGTCTTTCAGAAGAGTCAAGGATTTCCAACGTATAACCCTTGTTTTATGAACCCTACCTATGATTTTGGCGAGTGCATGATATGAAATGAACACGGGCCCAGGAACTTAGTATATGTGGCTATCCGGGGAGGTAAGGACCGACGATCATCCCATACACTAGTTCCAACCAAATTTATGGCGAAACCGACCTCGTTAAGGAGTTTTTGACGAGGAAAGGCTAACCGGACTTTGAGGATTCATGAACCACATTAGCCACATTGTTATGATAGGTGGCCAGTCCTTGCAATCCCGTCCACCACCCGGAGGAAAAGGGTGTAGGTGTTTATGATTATGATTATGAACGAATATGTATGAATGTGAATGATCACTAATGTAAAGATTGAATTGATATGCACACACGAGGAGAAGGTTGGAGGTTATGCACACCCCCTCACCGGGGCCATGAAACCTTATGAATGGAATGAATGAATTTGATAGTTGTAATCCCGAGCGTTGTTTTCCTTTTTCTTACCCACTTGGAAATATCTTAAAAATCTCGCACGGGATTATATCGTGTATGTGTGGGTGTTTAAATTTTGCAATATTATATATGTTATGCCCTGTTTTATACCCACCAGTCTCTTATAGACTGAACCCGGCTTTGTTTTCAGATTTTGCAGGTTTTGAGACGCTAGGCGGGAGTTTGAGTATGTCGAGTCTTGTGTTCTAGTCCGAGTCGCACCATGCGCATTTTGTATATTGATTAAGTTTTACAATAAATGTATGAATTGTTATGATTTCATTTTATAAATTCGGGACAGGCTTCTAGGGATAGATTGAACCCGTAAATTATAAATTATGATTTATGATTTATGTTTGGAATTTTGGGACTAGATATCTATGCTAGTTGAATCCGTCAATTGTTGATTGCAACTATGATTGATTATATGTTTTGCTTCCGCACGTGCATTTTATTCTTTGGAATTGTTTATTTGGTTTGAAGGTTTAGTTCCCTCCTAGCCTAGTGTGTGAGTGAGTCCCCGTTCGCTGTGATTCAGCTCGTGTATGGACTCTCTGTTGGAAAACACGAATCAGAAAGCAGCGGAATTTAAAAATTTTTTCCAACAAAAGGATCTAGAACTCGCAATCGTGTAACCAAATTCGTAAAGATAGAAAACTTACTTTTCTTTTATTCTTTCTTGAAGCGTTTCAAGCCACCCAAGAGCGTTCTTCTCGCGGCTTGATCCCCTCTCCTTGGTAAAGCTCGAATCTTCAAACTTCTAACTTGAAGTCTCTAGAGAAAGTCCACCAACTTGATCACAATCTAACTAGTAAGGATGCTAGTTCTCTAGTTAGTGTTTAGGCTTAACCTAGGGTTTAATTTAATCTTGGAGAAAGAAAGGTGTTCAACACATGAACCAAAAGAATTGCCAATTAGCTCTATGAGGAGCTCGAGCTCCCCTATTTATAGGGAGGGGTGCCGAAATCCCTAGTCCTTTATGGGCTAGGATTTTGGTCCCTCTCTCCTATTACTTGATCATCAAGTAATTTGACTTTGACTTTGAATTCTAATTCAAATCAACTTTTAAGAGAGCTAAAATTATCCAAACTATTTTTGGATAATTTTATACTTTATTTATTATAAAAATAAACAACTTATTTTTATTTAATTAATTAATTCGTAATTAATTAACTAGATTATTTTTCTCCAAAATTAGACTTTCTTTTTAATTCAAAATTAAACCAAAGTCTATTAAATAATTAACTAATTAATTATTTAATATATATATAATATATATATATACACACGTGTGTGACACGTGTCACAGTGACACGTGTCACTCACGTGAGCCACACGTGTGACTTCACACGTGTGGAACCCTCTTGGCCCGATTAACTCGTTTAATCATTTTCAAGCCTCAACTCATGTAACCAAGTTGTTGTGTGTGACCCTCTAGGTTCTCAATTCAATTAGCAGTGACCCTAATTAATTAATTCACTAATTAATTAATCAGTCCACAGATTAAACGACCATAGTCTAGCAACAGGTGTTTAACCCCTAGCTGAATTGGAATGTTCGGATTCGACAGAACCTTTAAGTCATTGATTCATGTGAGATACAATCCTCCTACTTACTATCTCTCAACCAAGATCTAGGGCAAGGGAATAATCAGAACCCTAATAATCCGGTCTTAAAGCTAAGTGCATTTAATATCCATTTGATCTCAATCCAAGAAACCCTTTTCTTGATGTCTTGATCTACTGCCTTGGCCAAGGACTCCATATGGCATATGAATGACTTACACAATAAGAGATCACCTTGCAGATGCAAGTGTAGGTCCTTTCTTGATTCTCATTCACTTTCATGAATCACTTGTGCAGCCCCAACATAAGCCTTGAATCAGTTGTCTAAGGCGACACCCTTTAAAGCTTATACCTAAGACTACAGAGTTAACTCATAAAGTGACAAGGAACCTCAAGTCTAAGGATCAATTAATCACATAAATGACTCGTGAGATATTTCCTAATCTGGAAGTTTCCATTTCCTGAAATAAAAACTTCCTTTCCCATTTAGGAATGTTCTCACACGGGGCACCTCAGTGAACTTACTTGTTAAAGTAAGCACCCTCATGTATCACGCACGTATCAACTATACACTTTGCACCTCCATGAAACAAGGTGGTCCTTCTTAAGGGCGTGATCCCACAAGCAAGCCTTAGAGGAGTCAGGTTGACACTCCCACTGTCTGTAGGACTCATCGGCTTGGAGTATTTTACTAATCATGACTTATGTGATATAGGGCTCGTTTCATGAACCATTTCACCTAAATGGTAGAGTCCTAAAGTCATCAGGATTAGGGGAGTTCTCATACATGCACAGCTAAAGTAAACGCATACCAAACAAGAGCATATAAAGAAGTGTTGCCTCAATTCGTTATTTCATTCAAAGATTGTCTGTGATTACAATAAGGAAAAGCACAAAGTGGATATACAATCGGCTTTCTAGGGCACTATTCCTAACAATCTCCCACTTGCCCGTCAAAGCCATTCTAAAGCTACTCTAAGTCCCATCTTCTGAAGATGACTTTGGAAAGCTTCTCGACTAAGGGGTTTAGTAAGTGGATCTGCCACGTTCTCTGCTGATGTGACCCTCTCAATTTGCACATCTCCTCTTTTGATAATATCACGGATTAGGTGATACTTCCTCATAATGTGCTTGGTCCGTTGGTGAGATCTTGGTTCTCTTGCTTGAGCAACCGCCCCAGTGTTATCACAAAAAACAGTAATGGGGTCTTTCATGCTAGGAACAACATTCAATTCTTGAATGAAGTTTCTAATCCAAACACCTTCCTTAGCTGCATCATTTGCAGCTAAGTATTCGGCCTCAGTGGTCGAATCTGCAGTGGTAGTTTGCTTGGAACTCTTCCAACTCACTGCTCCGCCGTTTAGGCAGAAAATGTATCCTGACATTGACTTAAAATCATCTAAGTCAGATGCAAAGCTTGCATCGCAGTATCCTTCGACAGTAAGATCTTTCTGACTTCCGTAAACTAAGAATAAATCTTTAGTACTTTTCAAGTACTTAAGAATATTCTTCACGGCAGCCCAGTGACCATCTCCAGGGTCAGATTGGAAACGACTTGTTACACTAAGTGCATAAGCCACATCCGGTCGAGTACATAACATTGCATACATTATGCTACCTATTGCTGATGCATAAGGTGTATGAGTCATTCTTTCCTTCTCAAGGTTAGTCTTAGGACACATCTTCTTTGAAAGACAAGTTCCTACACTCATAGGAAGGTTCTTAACCTTTGCTGACTCCATATTGAATCTTTTCAATACTTTGTCAATGTACATCAACTGTGATAGTCCTATTAACCTTCTAGATCTATCTCTATGGATTTTAATTCCAAGGATATAGGACGCATCACCAAGATCTTTCATCTCGAATTGGTTCGATAACCATAACTTAGTCACTTTCATGTCATCCTTCGAATTCCCAATAAGAAGGATGTCATCAACATAAAGTACTAAGAATTGCACTGAGGTCTCCAATTCCTTTCTATACACACATGATTCATTCGAAATTTGGATGAATCCAAACGCTTTGACCGATTCATCAAATCGAATGTTCCAATTCCTAGAAGCCTGTTTCAATCCATAGATTGATCTTTGGAGTTTGCAAACCTTTTGCTCACTCCCACTAAATGTGAAACCTATGGGTTGCTCCATATAAATGTCTTTATCAATGTCACCATTGAGAAAGGCAGTTTTCACATCCATTTGCCATATCTCATAGTCATAATATGCAGCAATGGCAAGCATGATCCGAATAGACTTTTGCATTGCAACTGGTGAAAAGGTTTCATCAAAATCCACGCCGGGTCTCTGAGTGAATCCTTTTGCAACCAGTCTTGCTTTGTAGGCTGCAATGCTTCCATCAACTCCAAGCTTTCTCTTAAAGATCCATTTGCAACCTATGGGTTTGATCCCGTCAGGCAAATCTACCAAGGTCCAAACTTGGTTGGAGTTCATGGAATCCATTTCGGATTTCATGGCTTCTATCCACTGTTCAGAGTCAGAATCTGAAAGTGCCTCCTCATATGTTGAAGGATCATTATCCTTTTGAGAGATTTCATGGAAGAATCCATACCATCTCTCCGGCTATCTAGGAGTGCGTTCAGAACGCCTTAGAGGAGGATTTACATGTGTATCGAAATTCGTGATTGGTTGTAGTTGATCAGAGTGGGACGTTTCTTCAGTGGGTGACGTGGGGTCATTTTGTACTTCTTCTAATTCTATGATCTTGCCTTTCTTTTCTTTAAGGAACGGTTCCTCAAGAAAAGTGGCATTTCTGGAAACAAACACCTTTTGCTCAGATTGATCATAGAAATAGTATCCTATGGATTCCTTAGGATAACCTACAAAGTAGCATAAGTTAGAACGAGATTCTAACTTATCTCCCACTGTCCTCTTCACGTAAGCAGGACAACCCCAAATTCTTAAGTAAGAATAACTAGGGATTTTACCATGCCACATTTCATAGGGCGTTTTGGGGACTGACTTAGAGGGAACTAGATTCAAAATCTTTGCTGCACTTTATAGGGCATAACCCCAGAAAAAAGGTGGTAAGTCAGTGAAACTCATCATGGAACGAACCATATCAAGTAGGGTTCGATTCCTTCTCTCAGAAACTCCATTAAGCTGAGGAGTTCCCGGAGGAGTCCACTGAGAGATAATCCCATTATCTTTGAGATGATTAAGGAATTCTTCACTAAGATATTCGCCTCCTCGATCAGATCGAAGTGCTTTGATCTTGTGACCAGTTTGGTTCTCAACCTCCTTTTGAAATTCTAAGAATTTCTCAAAAGCTTCAGATTTATACTTCATTAAGTATACATAACCATACCGACTAAAGTCATCAGTAAAGGTTATGAAGTACTGATGATTGTTTCTAATGCTTACACTAAGCGGTCCACAAACATCAGTATGGATCAAATCCAAAACCTTAGTGGCACGTTCCACAGTTCCTTTAAAAGGGACTTTGGACATTTTTCCTTTGAGACAGGACTCGCAAGAAGTTAACTCTTTGAGATCATTTTCAGAGAATGATCCTAAAGTGTTTATCTTGCTAATTTTGTTCTTGGAAATGTGTCATAATCTAGCGTGCCATAAGGGAGCTGAAACTTTGTCATCTCTCTTACGCTTTGTTTCTCGTTGTATATTCATAATATTGATATTTTGAGTTAGGTAAAGTCCATTACTTAGAGTACCGATATGAACGGAAGAGTTGTTCCGTTTGATAAAGTATTTACCATTCTTAATATAAGTTTCATAACCTTCACAATCTAATATTGGAACTGAAATTATATTACGAATAATGCTCGGTACATAAAGGACTTTATTTAATACTAACTCAAAACTACCTAAATCTAATCTAATTGTGCCTAAAGCTCGAGCTTCAACGTTTGAGCCATCGCCGATCTTCAAGACACATTCTCCTTCTTTGAGTTGTTGGACTTCACTTAGCATCTGTACATCATTACAGATATGAGTTCCACAACCGGTATCAAGTACCCAAGAACTAGAATTAATAGAAAGATTTACTTCAACGAGAAAGATACCTTTCTTCAGAGTAGCCTTGTACTCTGGGCAGTTTCTCCTCCAATGTCCCGCTTTGCCACAATGGAAGCAAACATCCTCTTTCTGATCACGCTTCTTCTTTTGGGCCTTCCCCTTCGAAATGCCACCAGTGGGCCTAAGGGGTTTCTTCTTCTTCTTTTGGGCTTTCTTGCCCTTACCCTTAGAAGGCCCAGAAGAGGAAGATGGAGCATTCACTATCAAAACCTTACTGTCCTTCTTGATCGTGCTTTCAGCAGTCACAAGCTGACTAATCAGCTTAGCTACAGTAGCACCAGCATGATTCATGTTGAAGTTAAGGACAAATGGGTTGAATGATGGTGGGAGCGAAGCTAGCAACAAATCCACTGAAAGCTCATCTTTCAGTGGCATGTTCATGGAAGCAAGTTTCTCAGTAAGGGCAAGAAACTTGAGTCCATATTCATGGACACTTGAACCTTCCCTCATTCTCAAGTGGAACAATTCCTTTGAAGTGTTATACCTTGTAACACGATCATGAGGGCGGTAAAGTTGCTCTAAGTGGTCGTAAATCTCCCAAGCAAATTCCATGGCCTCATGTTGCCTTTGCAAGTCCGGAGACATGTTAGCCAACATAAGGCAACGGGCTTGGAGATTATCATCCTTCCACTTCTGAATCGCGTCCCGCTCGGCCCGAGTGGGAGCCTCCCCTTCGGGACTAGGCTCCCCTTCGAAGAGAACATAAGTTCTCTTCTCAGAATCTAAAATGATTTTTAGATTCCTCAGCCAATCAGAATAGTTGGGACCAGTCAACTTGTTTGACTCGAGGATCGATACAAGAGGGTTTTTGGTTGCCATTTCAAAACACGTAGAGAATCACAGAATCTACGACCTAAATGGTAAAACAGAGAACTAGTGAGCATGCTGAATTATAACGATATACAAAAGATAAGGTCTTTAATCTAATGTAGCTCCCACTGTTTTTCAAAGATCTAGAATTCCCAAAGATCTAAGAGGAACACGTTTCCCAATGGGTACTAAGATCCTAGGCATTTTACCTCGAACCCACGACTCCCGGACATTCTAAATAAGAACCCTAGGTAGGTACAACTTACCAATTCTAACACCTTTAGAACTCTTAGTAATTGTTTTTGCATCACCTATCTTTCAATATGGACCCATGACTCGTGCGACATCCATATTTACTTAGGCGTTAAGCTAGACCCATCAATCATAAGATCATGACCAAAACTTAGTTCGAACGACCCACGACTCGCGGACATCGCCCTTGCTAAAATTGACCACGAAATATTGATCATTTAAAATGATTAATTAGGTAACTAAGAACTAATAAGCTCCACTAGCTATCCCACGACTCGCGGATAATAACTAGCTTTACTTACTAAACTTAAAACCTATTGATGGAATTCTAGGAATTTAATTCAAAATTTGCATCTCGAATTAAACACCTATTTGTTCGAAATTAGCTTAATATTTAATGGGAATTTTCGAATCAACCGGAGAGTTGTCCGGTTCGACCTCACCAACACATATGTTATCCAATTTTATTAGTCTTGATTAATGCAAGTACACTTAAATGCATATCAAACAAGCACATAAACAGATAACATGTCCTAGCATGATACTAACATGTAATGATCATGGGTTCTACCTATCTTATGCGTGATATGTGGGAGCCACTCCACAATCACAAGTTCTAACATACATGCCACATAAACAGTTTAAATCACATAAGGGAAAGCGGTAACAAAATACGAGCCCTATCTCTATTACATTTAACAATTGAGATTCCCCTCCCTAACATTTTGAGGGGTCTTCACTTATGGCCTCCTTGTTACTTGAATGTGGTCCATCTTACTCCATGGGTGCATTGTCTCCAAAATGAAAATAAAACCTCACCACCTATCTCTACTCTCAAATTACAATAAAAAGAAAAAGACATAAAGTAATAAGGCTCAATCTTCATATTGGCCTTAGACAATTACACGGGGCATAGCCCGGCCTCAAAAACAGTAATATGGAAAGCCACATAATAAATCACATAACACTACGCACATAAGTGAGGCTCCAACCTCAATTGAAAAACGCAACTATAGGGCTCCAACCCCAATTTAAACCATCCATGTGCATAAATTAAAACCATACATAGATCTAAACCCATGATCACCTAACATGCTTTTGCAAGAATTTAAATTTAACCAATAAATTAAAATTCTCGCTTTAAGCTCTAATAGCTTAAAACACGACTTA
Organism: Lantana camara; assembly: GCA_037501455.1. Classification (NCBI taxonomy): domain Eukaryota; kingdom Viridiplantae; phylum Streptophyta; class Magnoliopsida; order Lamiales; family Verbenaceae; genus Lantana; species Lantana camara. The sequence goes on from CM074860.1 coordinate 68,602,048, forward strand.
GATGCAATTCTTGTTCAAGAGCCTTTTCTATAAAAACCCGAAAAACAATAAACTAATAAAATTCCAATTAATTTCTGAAAATTAATAATTTTATTCTTTCAATATTTTCAGAAAATGGAGATTGTAATTTTTTCAAAATTTAAATCGCTTAAATTTTCAAAATCCCAATTCAAACAATTATTTCAAAAATAATTCAAATTTAATAAATAAAATTTTTCAGAAAAATTAAATCGGGATTTCAAGGACCGAAAACACGAAAACACGAAAACGCCAAAACCGTGCCCGGAACCGCCCGGAACGAGCACAGGCTCGCCGCGCAGCGTCGCGCGCTAGGCGCACACCCTGCGCGCAGCTTGCTGCTGCTCGGGTGCGGGCGATGCCGGGCGGGTGCTCCCGTACGGTTGCGGGAGCGTGCGGGCGGCTATCCCGCGAGGTTACGGGAGCGTGACGGGCGGGTGCGCCTAGGCGGGGGCCTAGGCGCTGGCGGGCGTCAGTGGCGGGCAGTCCCGCGCGGTTGCGGGACTGCTGGGCGGGCGGTCGCAGGCCTGGCGTGCTACGCCTTAGCACGTCAGGCTCGCGTTTTCGTAACGCGATTTCGTGTTTCGTACTTTTAGTTCAAAAACCAAAACAATCCAAAATTCAAAAAACACGATTTAAATTAATTTCGATCAAAACGGTTTTCAAGAAACACAATTTAAGAAAACAGTTTCAGAAATTCAAGAAAAATTACAGTTTCGTATTTCAGGCTTTCTAAAAGAACTCAAGAATACCTAATTCGCATCTAAGCCTAAGAATTTTTACCAAATTCAGAATAATTGAGACGAATCAGAAACACGATTAACGAGGTGGCTCTGATACCACTTGTTGGAAAACACGAATCAGAAAGCAGCGGAATTTAAAAATTTTTTCCAACAAAAGGATCTAGAACTCGCAATCGTGTAACCAAATTCGTAAAGATAGAAAACTTACTTTTCTTTTATTCTTTCTTGAAGCGTTTCAAGCCACCCAAGAACGCTCTTCTCGCGGCTTGATCCCCTCTCCTTGGTAAAGCTCGAATCTTCAAACTTCTAACTTGAAGTCTCTACAGAAAGTCCACCAACTTGATCACAATCTAACTAGTAAGGATGCTAGTTCTCTAGTTAGTGTTTAGGCTTAACCTAGGGTTTAATTTAATCTTGGAGAAAGAAAGGTGTTCAACACATGAACCAAAAGAATTGCCAATTAGCTCCATGAGGAGCTCGAGCTCCCCTATTTATAGGGAGGGGTGCCGAAATCCCTAGTCCTTTATGGGCTAGGATTTTGGTCCCTCTCTCCTATTACTTGATCATCAAGTAATTTGACTTTGACTTTGAATTCTAATTCAAATCAACTTTTAAGAGAGCTAAAATTATCCAAACTATTTTTGGATAATTTTATACTTTATTTATTATAAAAATAAACAACTTATTTTTATCTAATTAATTAATTCGTAATTAATTAACTAGATTATTTTTCTCCAAAATTAGACTTTCTTTTTAATTCAAAATTAAACCAAAGTCTATTAAATAATTAACTAATTAATTATTTAATATATATATAATATATATATATACACACGTGTGTGACACGTGTCACAGTGACACGTGTCACTCACGTGAGCCACACGTGTGACTTCACACGTGTGGAACCCTCTTGGCCCGATTAACTCGTTTAATCATTTTCAAGCCTCAACTCATGTAACCAAGTTGTTGTGTGTGACCCTCTAGGTTCTCAATTCAATTAGCAGTGACCCTAATTAATTAATTCACTAATTAATTAATCAGTCCACAGATTAAACGACCATAGTCTAGCAACAGGTGTTTAACCCCTAGCTGAATTGGAATGTTCGGATTCGACAGAACCTTTAAGTCATTGATTCATGTGAGATACAATCCTCCTACTTACTATCTCTCAACCAAGATCTAGGGCAAGGGAATAATCAGAACCCTAATAATCCGGTCTTAAAGCTAAGTGCATTTAATATCCATTTGATCTCAATCCAAGAAACCCTTTTCTTGATGTCTTGATCTACTGCCTTGGCCAAGGACTCCATATGGCATATGAATGACTTGCACAATAAGAGATCACCTTGCAGATGCAAGTGTAGGTCCTTTCTTGATTCTCATTCACTTTCATGAATCACTTGTGCAGCCCCAGCATAAGCCTTGAATCAGTTGTCTAAGGCGACACCCTTTAAAGCTTATACCTAAGACTACAGAGTTAACTCATAAAGTGACAAGGAACCTCAAGTCTAAGGATCAATTAATCACATCAATGACTCGTGAGATATTTCCTAATCTGGAAGTTTCCATTTCCTGAAATAGAAACTTCCTTTCCCATTTAGGAATGTTCTCACACGGGGCACCTCAGTGAACTTACTTGTTAAAGTAAGCACCCTCATGTATCACGCACGTATCAACTATACACTTTGCACCTCCATGAAACAAGGTGGTCCTTCTTAAGGGAGTGATCCCATAAGCAAGCCTTAGAGGAGTCAGGTTGACACTCCCACTGTCTGTAGGACTCATCGGCTTGGAGTATTTTACTAATCATGACTTATGTGATATAGGGCTCGTTTCATGAACCATTTCACCTAAATGGTAGAGTCCTAAAGTCATCAGGATTAGGGGAGTTCTCATACATGCACAGCTAAAGTAAACGCATACCAAACAAGAGCATATAAAGAAGTGTTGCCTCAATTCGTTATTTCATTCAAAGATTGTCTGTGATTAAAATAAGGAAAAGCACAAAGCGGATATACAATCGGCTTTCTAGGGCACTATTCCTAACACTCTCCATTTCATATGCTGGTTGGGTCTTGGTACGGGGGATGTGGTGCCTTCCGTTTGGGGCGCTACATCCTTAAGTGGTATCAGAGTCCCAGGTTGTAAAACCCGGGCTCTCGTGTCGTGATTGAGTCAGTTTAGGTCGTACGGCAGAGGAACAACTTGTCGACATGTGCATTGCATTGAATTTTCATCGTTAATTGACATGAATCTTTAGAATTACTTGATATATGTGACTCACTTCCAACTTTACCGCTTTACCTGTTTCATTTTGCATCTAATACGTGTTTGTTGTTATAAATACGTGTCATAAGCATATATTTACCCACATGCACCTATGCTTGAGTTGAATCTTTGATTGTAGATTGTTATTACACTATTAAAGCTACCATCAAACCCAACTATAAATTCCTCCAATCAAACCAACAAAGAGGTTATGGAATTAAGAGATTAGAAAGTCGTGTGTTGACTCTTCAAGGCTATCAACATGGAGGTATATTTCATTACTCAACATCGTGATAAAAGGTGGGGTTACCTACAAGGATACTGGGATCGTGGTCTTTTCTAAATGGAACCAGGTTCGTTGGTACCACAACGGTACATTCAAGTTTCTTCATCATCCAAAAGCCACATTGGTAGAAAGGTCAAGACTGAACTATATGAGAGGATGTCAGTTCTCAGTAATACCTTGGAGATCAACGATTAAGATGCAAAACCTAGGTTTCGCTTTTATGGGGTTCTAAGGGTAGTAGCTTTACTTAGGTTGAAGGCCGTGTTTTGCTAACTCTTAAATTTATTGTCAAGGGGGAAGATTTCTTCGCTAGGAATTGAAGGTAGGATTTGAAATAGAAAACCGATATTAGAGAGGCTTCTAAGTTTTGTGTTGTTCGGTGAAGATTGTTAAGATAGTGGATCATTCATTCAAGGGAGAAGTGAAGAAAATTTTGAAAGTATTTTAGGTTCAAGGATTTTATCAACGAGGAGACGAAGACCCTCAAGAGAACTCAAGTTTGGGTAAGGAAGAAGTCGGATTGGAGGGAGTTAGTGAGAATCGATCGATATGGCGCTTTCAAGATCATTGAAAGCTAAGGTGCCAAAGGTTCTATCTTTGTCGGATTGAAGTTTGTTTTCCAGACTTAAGCTAAATTGTCATGTTATGAGTTCGAGTTGGGAGTAATGGAGCAGCAAATGGAAACGATAAAGAAAGGCAAAGAACTGTTGGAGGGAAATTATGTGCTCAAGTGTAAGCAATTGGAAGATGAGTGCATTCAATCATTGAATTCATAAAGAATAGTTAAGGGAACCTTGAGCAGAGAGACAATTAAGGGTAAGATTTGGAACGTCATTTGGGATCAATCTTTGAAGAGAGTCAAGATGCCGATTCCATGGGCATAAAAGAAGTTGGGTTCGAGGGATTTCAATTTCGGATCGCGGGAACACATAAGTGGATACAAGGAAACTTTGAAGATCTGGAAGAATATGGGTTCAAGAGATCGTGATCTCGGACCATGGAGATTTGAGGACTATGGGAAAGCAAGTCAGGATTTGGGAAGCATCATCAACGATCGAACAATGTTTAACCTTACGACTTATGCTCACAACATCGAGATCAAAGGACAAGATGTCGTGCTAAAGAAACCACTACGGCGACAGGTTCAATGCATTCATAGCACGTGCACCATGCATCGCAAATTAGTTATTTAAATTCTTATTATATGCGTTTTAATGCTTTAATTGTTAAATTATTGTTGCATACTTATTTGTTGAATTATGTGCCTTGATGTTGCATTTCCTTTGTTTAAAATATCTACTACATGCATTTATCATCTTAACCCAGCACGCATCATTTTAGTGTTTACTTGTTAGGATTTCGCCATTTAATACTTTCACTATTACTTCGATCAAGCCCTATTGAACAAAGTGAAGAAGAACATTTTGGGTTGATAGAGTGGGCCAAAGACGGAAGTGGATGGTTTCAGGACATATAAATTGGATGACACAAGTTAGGGAATTTAATGGAGTTAAACAGGAGTTTGGGAAGCAAAGGTAAAAGGGTCGTTGCTCCAATCAGGCACTTTAAAGTGAACGTGAGCTAGACCATCGAACACATATTCCACCTAGAGTTGTTCTTCCCAAGAAAATAAGTTTGGGGAGATCAGGAATTCTTGTTAAGGGGGAGAGCATGATCAAGAGACAAACTTAAGATTTAAGGTTGTGCTCAGAGAGTATTCTAGTAGGAACAACGAGAAATGCAAACCATAACCGATATGGAAGTTTAAGTAATGGTGATAGGAAAAGAATAAAACGGTCTTAACGATGGAACCATCAAAATGAAAGTTAAACCACTATACTCAGCTTGAAGATTGCTAAGGGATATTCATAGTACGGGGTTGAATTTCTGAAGATGATGGAATTATGAGGGAACTTCTGTGAACTCCTATCAGTGTTGGTAAAGGGAAACCGAATCAAGCTACCATATAACAGGAGGGTGTCAATAAAGGTTTATCCAATTAAGTGTAAAAGGGGTTCGGACGACACATAATAGAGCGAATAATATTAAAGCACCTGTCGTTTTTTTTTTCTATGATAACCTGAGAGGAATCGAAAGGGTGGTCACTGAAGGACTTAGATCAAACTTCAAGAATTATAAGGAATGCTTTACATTTAAGTAGGGAATTAAGTAGGCCGGAACCAAATGCTTGCCTACAGGCTTGAAGAGAATAAAGGGATAACTTGAATAAGAGTTGGGAAAGAATCCTCGAGAAGATTGATCGGACTCTAGGAATTGATGGTTTTAACTTGATTGAGGAAGAATTCATGAAGGAGAAAACCGTGGTGGGAACGATCATGAGATAGGAATCGAACTTAGGGCCTTGAAAGTAGTTGATCTTGAGTATGGTGAATTCGGGCATCGACAAGGATAGAAGATTCAAACATGATTCATGGAAGGAATGTTCTGATGACATGTAGGATAAAGCAGAGTTCGACTGGTTGAAAGAGTTAGTCATATCAAGGGAAGATGTAGAGGTTAAGGGTGAGGAGTTAGAGAACGAAGTGAGCACTATTCTAAGAGTTAATTGAATTCCAAGGAATCCGCTAAATTGAAGAAGGTGATCAAGGTGTAAGAGTCAAAGTAGGACCAACCGAGAGTTGTCTTCTCTTCAACCGGACACTCATATGAAGGGCATTAAAGATAAGTCAAGAGCCAAGCCAGCTTTTGGGCTACCTTATACAATTGGACCATGAATTAGTCAACTTCAAATTTCTTGGCTACGGTGAACGGTACATAAAACATTCATAGCATATGCGTACATGCAATTTAATTTAATTGATTTCTTAATGCTATATACCTTGCTAATTGATTATTTTCGTTGTTCCTTGTTATGTTGTAATTGATGTTTATTATGTGTCCCTGTGTGACCTACGTGATTATTCATTATTGTAATTCTCGTTTTCAATCTTTTCTTCTTGGTGTTTACTCGTTGATGTAATTGTTGTTCGACGGACGGGGTTAGCTCATTGTTGTTCGAGAGACGAGGTTCTCTCTTTGCTGCTTTGAGACACGGGGTTCTCTCATTGTTGCTTTTAGGAGACGGGGTTCTGTCATTGTTGTTCAAGAGACGGGGTTCTCTCCTTGTTGCTTGCGAGGGACTAGTTCTCTCATTAATTGTTTTTAGGCGAACAGTGAATCCGAGGACGGATTCTTTTAAGGGAGAGAGATATTGTAACGCCCCGATATCTCGGCCGTACATGTATGACATATGTGTTTACCAAATTGCATGAATTAATTATTTATAAGTGTTTTATATATTTAAATTTTATTATTTAATTTGCAATGTTATGAAATTGTTAATGCTTTGCGCATGAGTGTTTTAATCGCGCTTCGTTCTCATATGATTTGAAATCAAAATTTCGTGAAAATTTAGTATGTCATAGATTTATGTGTTATGAACATGTTTATATGCTCGTTTCATGTTTTCGATATCGTTTGACGTGGTCACGAATTTATTTTGAGTTGTGGAACCAAATCGGGGGCTAACGGGCAATTAGCGCACCCTTAGTTCCGTATGTGATATCTTAAGCTCGGGATCTCGAATTCGAGTTCCGTCACCTCCACTGAACTCGTATCGAAGATTCGGTTTCAATGGAACAAGCCTTATAATTTTCTCAGATCGTTTCGACCTTCAAATTTTTCCTGAAACATGACGAACCAGCCTAAATGATCACCTCCCACCATTTTAACCATAACTTGAACCATAGTTAACCAAATAGAGTGAAACCTGGACCCACACTCCACTAACTCTATCTATTATCATCCCATACCCCCCTCCATTTCGTTCCATACACAAAAGAAAGGAGGGAGATCAGATTTTGGAGCAGCAGACCCCCATTCCCGCACCTTGAACCCTAGTGAGATTTTGAGCTCCAATCTGCATTTTCTTCCATCATCTTCAAGGGGTAAGAATATATTTGATATCTACATGCTTTTATGATTATTTTCATCCAATAAAATCTGATTTTGAGCCATGTTTGATATGGATTTGCCTTATGACATGAATAGTTAGGTTTTTGGCTTTTATTTGAACTCTAAGACTTCTCTTGGTGTTTTGCTTGAATTGGAGCTAGAACCTTGATCATTTATGCTTCATTTATTGATATTTATACCTGAAAATAGTGGTAGTTGAAATATGGAGAAGTTACCATTAATGTTATTGAGCTTTTGGAAGCGTTATGCATGAGTTTGGACTCTTTTTCTTACCTGAGCTGCTGCTGCTCGTTTCCAGCCTGTTTGTGACACCCCAATTGTTCAACCGTACAGGTATGATATACGTACACAATTTAAATTCATTAATCATGTAATATATGATTTAACTGTCGTTTTATTTCTTATAAATTTCTTACTTGTCTTATTTGAATCTATTTGAATTTATGTGAATTTTGATTCTATTGGAATTTATGATAATTGTGGATTTGAACCCAACACCTTTTGAACCAAACCAATTGAACCGGGAAACCTTGAACCGAACCGAACCCCCTTAAACCGAACTGGTCCAAGACTTAAAGCCTTGAACCCCTCTTATTCCCTCATTACGTTATTACATCAAGAAAAAGGAAGAGAGAGAAGCCCACCATTTGCTCCAAGCATTGTTCAACCTTGAATCACTATATCTCCTCCAATTCTTGACCAATTTTTGATTCGAAGTAAGTTTCGAACTCTCCACGACATTCTCCATCTTTCTACTGATTGTTTTCTCTTGAGAATGTCATTTTGTTTGAGTTTGTGGATACATGTGAATAGTAAGGGTTTTGGCCAATTTTGAAGAATTTGAATTCTTGGTTGGATTTATTTGTTGTATGACTTCATTTATGTGTTCTATATGTCAAGAGTGTTGCATTTAATTCATGGTTTTGGTTGGGATTGCATTTATTATTTGGTGACATAAATGAGCTTGAGTGTGTTTATGTAGGTTTGAGTTTTTGAGACTTTGTTGCATGATTCATGGTTGTATATGCATACATTAGTGTATTTAGCATGTTAATTGTAGAGCTTGTTGCATTTGTTGGACAAATTTTGGTGTTTTGGAGGATTGGTTTGAACCCCTGTTTCTCGCCAGTTTTCTGCTCCAGACGCGATCCAAACGGGCGTTTGGTACCTTAGTGCATTTTGTAAACGCCCGTTTGGGTTGTAAAATTTTCGGGCAGTTTTCGAAATCGGTATAAATATGAGCATAGGTAAGCTCTTGATTTTGAATCTCTTGGTACGTTTCATTTGAATCTAGCGAGTTGTGCCTTGAAAGATGGGATTATGGTTTGATTTCGAATTCTTGGGCCCCGGAGGTGTGGGTAAGGGAGACCCGGTTTGACCGTTGGGGTCACCGGTTATCACCCCTGTGCATACGCTCCTTTGAAGTTCCGACGCGCAACTCTAAGGGAGGTGGAGAAGGTATGGTTCTTTGAGCCCTCGGTGAATAACCGGGGAAGGCATATCGTGGGTTAGCTACCCCATATGTATTTGAATCAATATAGGTGGAGAGGGTTTGACTCCCGAACACCAAGGAGATGTGGTTGGATTTGAATTTATGAATTCCTTGAGTTTTATTTGATTCCAGGAGTTAAGGGAGGTCCGTACTCGCCGGACGTTTGTTTCATTTTGTATTGGCGATTATGAATCGAGTTGGGATTTCGTTTATGTATTAATATGTATCTCTTTAGAAATGATTTGGTATGCAAAACCTTAGCTCGGTTCATGATCGACCCCATTTGATTCTACGCTCTGCTTTATATGTATTTATGGTGTGGGTGTGCGTTTATCCCCCTCACTCAGTCGAGTTTTGACTGACCCCTTCCTTTTCCCACCTTAGTGCAGGTTGGCTCGAGCTAGGCGGGAAAGTGCGTCGTCTTGTCGTACTAGCCTGTTTAGGTCGAGTTGCATCATATTTACTTTTCCTTTGGAGATACTTGTACTAGCACTTTTGTACTTGGATACCTTGTTAGTTGTATTTATTATTCTTTTGGCCCGGTGTGGCATTGTATATTTATTTGCTTATGTGTTGATCTTGATTCTTACTTCCGCCTTTCCGTTTTCTTGTTCTGTGCGCTCTGTTCGGTTTTAGCCCACTTAGCTTAGTATGTGAGTGTAGGTTCCCGTTCGCTTAGGCTTGGGTCCATGTATGGACTTCTATTTCATATGTGAATCCGAGTTTAGGTACGGGGGATATGGATGACCCACGCTCGGGCGTCACATCCTGAAGTGGTATCAGAGCTCTCGGTTGCAATGCCAGAGCTCTAGTGTCGAGTTGGGTCTGTCTAGGTCGTACGGCTTAGGACAACATGGTTATGTGCATTTATGTGGCTATTTGGTTATTCTATGTTAATAGTGCACATGGACATATACTAACCCCCACACATTCGAATTGAATCTTTTGATTTTGTAGAAATATGCCTCCGCGAAGATACCACCACCGAGATAGATATCCGGAACACCGTCACCATCGGGATCACTCCCCGTAACATGAGAACAACCCTCCACCACCACCTCAAATGGATCCCGGTAATTTTATGGAGAGATTTGTGGTATATTTGGAACAAAGGGCTCAGGAAAGGAACAATAATGCCCCTCCGGCAGGAAACAATGGAGGAATGCCTATCACCGCTATTTTGAGAGAGTTCAAGAACCAAAACCCACCGGTCTTCGTAGGTGGTAATGACGTGCAGGCGGAGGAATGGCTCGTACAAATCAACCGGGTATGGAATCTCATACCGTGTGGGCCTATGGAGAAGCTACAATGCACACTTACCACGATTCAGGGCCAAGCTTATAGTTGGTGGTCAAGTTTGCAAGGAAGATTAGAGGCCACTAGAGAGGAGATCACATGGGAGGTATTTGTTCGGGAATTCAAGAACAAATATATTCCCAAAGCTATAAAGAACCGGCGGTTGAGGGAATTCATGGATCTTAAACAAGGGAGCATGTCTGTCACGGATTATATCAACGAATATGAAAGACTCTCTCGTTATGCCCCGAACATCGCCAATGATGATGAAGCAAAGGCCTCGCAATTCCTTCAGGGCCTTCGAGAGGATATGAAGGATGCGTTAGAGGCTTCTAACACAATCACATGGGGAAAAGTAACCGATAAGGCTTTGAGGGCTGAGGATAGAGTGGTCTTGAGGAGGAAGACTTCATATGCTGGGCAAGGGTCTAGCTCGGGGAATTTCAGCAAATTTGGGAAGAGGCCGGCATTCCAAGCTTTTCCACAAGCTAGGCCTTCAAACAAGCAACCCCGACCCGAGGGGCAAGCTCAACTGTTAGCACTTCCGGCGCCACCTCAAGTGCAATGCAAGTATTGTAAAGGGAACCATCTTGTGGAGATAAAAGGTGTTATGGTTGTGGGGCACCGGACCACACGCTGAGCAATTGCCCGAATAAGAAGAAAAAAGGTGTTGCCGCGGGAGATAATCAAAGACCCGCCATCCAAGCTAGGGCTTATGCACTCGGGGGTGAAGAGGAGGAAACCGCTAATATTGATCCCAATGCCGTGATTGAAGGTACCATTAGCATTCATGGCACTACATTGCATGCAATGTTTGATCCCGGGGCCACCCATTCCTTTATTTCCCGGGATATTGCTGCTTCTATATCCTTGCCTGTTTCTTTATGTGCACATGATTACGTGGTTAGCTCTCCCCTTGGTGGTAGTTTGATTACTTGTAGGGTATTTCGGGGTTGTTCGGTAAGTTTTGAAGATCAGGTTTTCCTTGCTGATTTGATTGAGATGCCGATGCAAAGATATGATGTAATCCTTGGAATGGATTGGTTGTATGATCATGGGGCTCAGATGGATTGTCGAGAGAAGAAAGTTTCTTTTGGTACAGTGGTTTTTAAGGGCGAGAAGGTGAAGTCAAGCCCGTTTGTTTCCTTTGTTGAGGCGAGCAAACTGATCCGGGACGGTGCAACAGGTTTTGTGGCCTATCTTTTGAATAGACATAAGGATCAGGCCAAACTTGAGGAGACGGAGGTCGTGCAAGAGTATACCGATGTTTTCCCTGAGACATTGGGTTCTTTACCACCTGATAGGGACATCGAGTTTGTAATCGACCTTCATCCCAAAGCAGAGCCTTTTTCGAAGACTCCCTATAGAATGGCTCCTGCTGAGTTAAAGGAGTTAAAGGCGCAGCTTGATAAACTTTTGGCTTGTGGGTACACTCGTCCGAGCACTTCTCCGTGGGATGCTCCAGGTCTGTTTGTAAAGAAGAAGGATGGAACGCTATGGATGTGCATAGATTACCATGAACTAAATCGGATGACAGTGAAGAATAAGTACTCGTTGCCTCACATTGAGGAGTTATTCGATATTCTACAAGGTTCTAAAGTTTATTCTAAGTTGGATTTGAGGCAGGGTTACTATCAGCTGCGAATTAGGGAGGAGGATATTCCGAAGACTGGGTTTAATACGAGATATGGGCATTTTGAATTCGCTGTTATGCCGTTTGGACTAACTAATACCCCAACTGCGTTTATGGATTGATGCAACGAGTGGTCAGGCCTTTTCTTGACAAGTTCGTGGTAATATTTATAGACGACATTCTAGTGTACTCTAAGTCAGCCAAGGAACATGCGCAGCACCTTCGGATTGTTTTGGAAACTTTAAGGGAACACAAGTTATTTACAAAGTTCAGTAAGTGTGAATTTTGGATTGACAGGGTTATGTTTCTTGGCCATATTATTTCGGATAACGGAATTGAAGTTGATCCTTCTAAGGTTGAGTGTGTACTTCGATGGGAAAGGCCGAGAAATGTTTCAGAAATCAGAAGTTTTCTTGGATTGGCCGGTTACTACTGAAGGTTTGTTAAGGATTTTTCTAAGATTGCTGCTCCGATGACTCACCTAACTAAGAAGGAAGTGAAATTTGATTCAGATGATAAATGTGAGGAGAGTTTTTAGACTTTGAAGGTGAATTTAACTTCTGCACCGATTCTTACCTTACCCGAAGGTACCAAAGGTTATGCAGTTTTTACGGATGCTTCCAAAGAGGGTCTCGGATGCGTTCTAATGCAAAACAGTAGAGTGGTAGCTTATGCTTCAAGGAAGTTGAAGGAGCATGAGAAGAATTACCCTACCCATGATCTTGAATTGGCTGCCGTTGTGTTTGCTTTGAAGAAGTGGCGTCACCATCTTTACGGTGCAACTTTCGAAGTGTTTACGGATCACCAAAGCCTCAAGTATCTTTTCTCTCAGAAGGATTTAAATGTAAGACAGAGCATTGGATGGAATTGCTAGAGGATTATGATTGCACCATTCAGTACCATCCGGGTAAAGTAAATGTGGTAGCCGATACCTTGAGTAGAAAGGCGAGTGTGGCTAGTTTGGAAGCAGGTTCTTCAAGTTCGGGTTCAGAGATCTTGGTTTCAGGGACTTGGCTGACTAATCTTACGGTAATACCAGATTTAAGACAACAGTTGTTACAAACTCAAGCCTCGGATGTAGAGATTCAGAAGTTAGCGACTCGTTCGAGAGATGACCCGAATTCTAAGTTTGGATTCGATGACTTCGGTTTGTTAAGGTATGAAGCGAGAATATGTGTCCCAGAAGAGCTCAAGAGGATTATACTTATCCGGGAGGTACTAAGATGTACCGGGACCTGAGAGAGAAATTCTGGTGGAATGGCATAAAGAGGGACGCTGCGAACTTCGTGAAGCGATGTCTAACGTATCAAAGAGTGAAGGCAGAACACCAGAAACCCTGAGGTTCCTAATCCCGAGTGGAAGTGGGAGCAAGTGACTATGGACTTTGTGTCAGGCTTGCCTAGAGTTAAAGTAGGGTTTGATGGAATATGGGTAATTGTCGATAGATTGACTAAGTCCACCCATTTCCTCAAGGTTAGAATGTCTGAGAAGGTACCAAAACTAGCCGAGTTGTATGTTCGGGAGATTGTAAGGTTACAAGGGGTTCAGACTAGTGTTGTTTCGGATAGAGATCCAGGGTTTACTTCGATTTTCTGGCAGACTCTTCAGAAGTGTTTAGGCACCAGGCTCAAGTTTAGCACAGCTTCGCATCCTCAGATAGACGGTCAATCTGAAAGGTTGATTCAGTACTTGGAAGATATGCTTAGAGCGTGTGCTTTGGATTTCCAGGATAAGTGGGATGAGCACCTGGCTTTGGTTGAGTTCGCTTATAACAACAGTTATCAAGGTTCGATTAAGATGGCTCCTTACGAGGCACTTTATGGAAGGAAGTGCAGGTCCCCTTTATTTTGGGATATTGAGGATTGGAGATGGACTGAAGAGGATAAATTCGAGAGAGCCGAGCCTAAGGAGAATATTGCGGCTACTATTGAGAAGGTTCATATGATTCGGCAGAGAATGAAAGCAGCCCAGGCTCGTCAGAAGAGCTACGCCGATAAGAGAATAAGACCCTTAGAGTTTGAGGTCGGAGATAGAGTTTTTCTGAAAGCATCTCCTAGAAAGGGCTTCACTCGAATAGGTAAAGGTGGAAAGCTTAATCCACGCTACCGTGGGCCGTTTGAGATCTTAGAAAGAATTGGAGCCACGGCGTACAGATTGGATTTAGTGCCAAGTTTAACCGGGATACACAACGTGTTTCACGTCTCACAGCTTAGGAAGTATTATCCCGACGAGGCAACTATCCTCCCCGTTCAAGAAGTTCACTTAGATCCGGACTTGACAATAGAAAAGCATCCAGTTGCCATTCAAGACCGTAAGTTGCAAGAATTAAGGAATAAGCAAATTCCGTTGGTCAGGCTGCTTTGGAGAGATCAAAAGTCCGAGGAGTCGACTTGGGAAACCGAGGAAAAGATGAGAAGGTTATACCCGGGTTTGTTTCAAGAGTCGGAACGGACTTGAGGACAAGTCCTTTTTAAGGGGGGAATATTGTGACACCCCGACTGTTCAACCGTACAGGTATGATATACGTACGCAATTTAAATTCATTAATTATGTAATATATGATTTAACTGTCGTTTTATTTCTTATAATTTTCTTACTTGTCTTATTTGAATCTATTTGAACTTATGTGAATTTTGATTATATTGGAATTTATGATAATTGTGGATTTGAACCCAATACCTTTTGAACCAAACCAATTGAACCGGGAAACCTTGAACTGAACCGAACCCCCTTAAACCGAACCGGTCCAAGACTTAAAGCCTTGAACCCCTCTTATTCCCTCATTACGTTATTACATCAAGAAGAAGGAAGGGAGAGACGCTTACCATTTGCTGCAAGCTTTGTTCAACCTTGAATCACTATATCTCCTCCAATTCTTGACCAATTTCTGATTCGAAGTAAGTTCCGAACTCTCCACGACATTCTCCATCTTTTTACTGATTGTTTTCTCTTGAGAATGTGATTTGGTTTGAGTTTGTGGATACATGTGAACAGTAAGGGTTTTGGCCAATTTTGAAGAATTTGAATTCTTGGTTGGATTTATTTGTTGTATGACTTCATTTATGTGTTCTATATGTCAAGAGTGTTGCATTTAATTCATGGTTTTGGTTGGGATAGCATTTATTATTTGGTGACATAAATGAGCTTGAGTGTGTTTATGTGGGTTTGAGTTTTTGAGACTTTGTTGCATGATTCATGGTTGTATACGCATACATTAGTGTATTTAGCATGTTAATTGTTGAGCTTATTGCATTTGTTGGACAAATTTTGGTGTTTTGGAGGATTGGTTCGAACCCCTGTTTCTCGCCAGTTTTCTGCTCCAGACGCGATCCAAACGGGCGTTTGGTACCTTAGTGCATTTTGCAAACGCCCGTTTGGGTTGTAAAATTTTCGGGCAGTAGCTTTCTAAACGGGCATTTGGTCCCCCTTTGTATTTTGCAAAGGCCCGTTTGGAAAGCCAAATTTGTCACAGACGGTTCGTAAATGCCCGTTTATTATTTGAACTAAAATGGAAAACGACCGTTTATTGGCCCACTGTCCGTTTTTGAATTTTCCGACTTTTCTAGTTTGATTCCTATGCTTCCGAAACGCCTTTATGTGTCTTCTATGCATGCTTATTAGTAACTTTTGTGCTTGATATGTGTTGTACGATTTGTTACGCATGAGCTTGGATTTCCATGCCTTTATTTGACCTAATATGATTCATTTGAATTATTTGTGGCTTGATTGATATGAAGTTTCTAAGATATGAATTGATATGATTTGAGTGGTATTTTTATGCATCACATTTGCATCCATTGCATTCATAAGCATTGTCGGGCGTCTATTTGGTTCATATGTGAGTCTAAGTCTCGGGTCTTGTCTTATTTCATTCCAGAGCCTCTTCAGGAAGTCCACGAGCCCGAGGTTTAGGTGTCTGTTGCTCGTTTGACCCCGTTCCGCTCCTTTTGCTTCAAGGTGAGGGTGAGGAGTTTTGTTTAGTTATGAATCCTATGACCTAATATGAAGTTTTCTTGCCCTGCATGCGACTATATTATTTATTATATAGTTAAATACGAGTGTTTATGATATGATTATGAATTTATGAATTTTCCTTCTGAGTTTTCGAAATCGGTATAAATATGAGCATAGGTAAGCTCTTGATTTTGAATCTCTTGGTACGTTTCATTTGAATCTAGCGAGTTGTGTCCTGAAAGATGGATTATGGTTTGATTTCGAATTCTTGGGCCCCGGAGGTGTGGGTAAGGGAGACCCGGTGTGGCCGTTGGGGTCACCGGTTATCACCCCTGTGCATATGCTCCGTTGAAGTTCCGACGCGTAACTCTAAGGGGGGATGGAAAAGGCGTGGTTCTTTGAGCCCTTTGTGAATAACCGGGGAAGGCATATCGTGGGTTAACTACCCCATATGTATTTGAATCAATATAGGTGGATAGGGTTTGAATCCCGAACACCAAGGAGATGTGGTTGGATTTGAATTTATGAATTCTTTGAGTTTTATTTGATTCCAGGAGTTAAGGGAGGTACGTACTCGCCGGACGTTTGTTTCCTTTTGTATTGGTGATTATGAATCGAGTTGGAATTTCGTTTATGTATTAATATGTATCTCTTTAGAAATGATTTGGTATGCAAAACCCTAGCTCGGTTCATGATCGACCCCATTTGATTTTATGCTCTGCTTTATATGTATTTATGGTGTGGGTGTGCGTTTAGCCCCCTCACTCAGTCGAGTTTTGACTGACCCCTTCCTTTTCCCACCTTAGTGCAGGTTGGCTCGAGCTAGGCGGGGAAGTGCGTCGTCTTGTCGTACTAGCTTGTTTAGGTCGAGTTGCATCATATTTACTTTTCCTTTGGAGATACTTGTACTCGCACTTTTGTACTTGGATACCTTGTTACTTGTATTTATTATTTTTTTGGCCCGGTGTGGCATTGTATATTTATTTGCTTATGTGTTGATCTTGGTTCTTGCTTCCGCCTTTCCGTTTTCTTGTTCTGCGCGCTCTGTTCGGTTTTAGCCCCGCTAAGCTTAGTGTATGAGTGTAGGTTCCCGTTCGCTTAGGCTTGGGTCCATGTATGGACTTCTATTTCTTATGTGAATCCAAGTTTAGGTACGGGGGATGTGGATGACCCACGCTCGGGCGTCACATTGTTTGAGTAGGTTTTTGTGCTGAATTACTGCCTCTTTTCCTGCCTTAACTTGCTTGGATGAGATGGTATTCATTTGGTATGAGGTACAGGGGTGATTCACCATTTTTCCCGTGACTGGAGGGTCTCCCCGGCCGGGGAGATTTTACTCATGAAAAGTACCCGACCGGGTATATGCTATGCAGAAACTTTCTGCATCATAAGTACCCGGGAGGGTACTTTTGTATGCAAAATCTCCCCGGGAGGGGAGATGGGGATCAAGCTCTTTGAATTTTAACTGCTGCATGATTTATGTATGTTGTGTGCATGTATTTTGTATGTAAATGTCCCTGAATGTACGTGTATATGTTGTATATTAATTTTTATGTGTGTGTGTTGCTGTGTTATGTATTTATGTGTAATGTATGTTTAATAAATTCTTGTGTGTGCATGTGTATATACGTAGCTATATATAATTATACATGTGTGTGCATGCATAATATATATATATATATATATATATATATATATGTATATATATATATATTGTGTAATCCTTGGTGTGTGCATGTGTTTATTAAATAGTTATTAGTGCATGTGTATATATAAATTTATAAAGTAATGCATGTATAGGTACTTATATATACATAATAGTGTGTGCATGAGTGTTGCAATTATGCAATATATATATATATATATATATATATATATATATATATATATATTATATGGGTGTGTACGTGTATATATATATATTATATATTAAATTCTTGAATTAATTAAATTAGCTTTATATATTATTATGATTTTAAATAATTCAATTTTCACGTGCGTCAAACTCGTGCTTCTTTATATGATTTGAATACTTTTAATTGTTTAGTTTATAATTGTAAACTTGGTATATTTTTTAGTTTTAATTGTTATATGAAATTCATGACTTGATTTGCTATGAATTATGAAACGTTTGAATATGAAACCTTCATGTATGGAACATGTTGAATGAAATACTTGGTAGTTTGTCTTCTTAACATGATTTATACCTTGTATGCATCTCATATCATGTGCATAACATGTCGTGCGTCGTATATGGTTCATATGGAGTCTTGAGTCTCACGAGTACATCACATTGTCCTTTTTACAGTTTTCTCCATGGCGGAGATGTGCCGGGTTCATAGGTTACTTTCAAGCCTTCTTTTCTTCTTGGTATTGTTCGGTAAGGTGTAATAGGGGTTTCTCTTCTATTAGTTACAATGACCAGACATATCCCTTACGTGAAAGTTTTGAGCCAAAATATTATAAATATATATATCGAGTCTTTCAGAAGAGTCAAGGATTTCCAACGTATAACCCTTGTTTTATGAACCCTACCGATGATTTTGGCGAGCGCATGATATGAAATGAACACGAGCCCAGGAACTTAGTGTATGTGGCTATCCGGGGAGGCAAGGGTCGACGGTCATCCCATACACTAGTTCTAACCAAATTTATGACGAAATCGACCTCGTTATGGAGTTTTTGACGAGGAAAGGCTAACCGGGCTTTGAGGATTCATGAACCTCATTAGCCACATTGTTATGATAGGTGGCCGGGCCTTGCAATCCCGTCCACCACCCGGAGGAAAAAGGTGTAAGTGTTTATGATTATAAATGATATGATTATGATTATGATTATGAACGAATATGTATGAATGTGAATGATCACTAATGTAAAGATTGAATTGATATGCACACACGAGGAGAAGGTTGGAGATTATGCATGCCTCCTCGCCGGGCCATGAAACCTTATGAATGGAATGAATGAATTTGATAGTTGTAATCCCAACCGTTGTTTTCCTTTGTCTTACCCACTTAGGAAATATCTTAAAAACCTCGCACGGGATTATAGCGTGCATGTGTGGGTATTTAAATTCTGCGATATTATATATGTTATGCCCTGTTTTATACCCACCGGTCTCTTATAGACTGAACCCGGCTTTGTTTTCAGATTTTGCAGGTTTTGAGACTCTAGGCCGGAGTTTGAGTCTGTCGAGTCTTGTGGTCTAGTCCGAGTCACACCATGCGTATTTTGTGTATTGATTAAGTTTTACAATGAATGTATGAATTGTTATGATTTCAATTTATAAATTCGAGACAGACTTATAGGGATAGATTGAAACCGAGAATTTTGAATTATGATTTATGATTTATGTTTGGAATCTATGCTAGTTGAATCCGTCAATTGTTGATTGCAACTATGATTGATTATATGTTTTGCTTCCGCACGTGCATTTTATTCTTTGGAATTGTTTATTTGGTTTGAAGGTCCAGTTCCCGCCTAGCCTAGTGTGTGAGTGAGTCCCCGTTCGCCGTGATTCGGCTCGTGTATGGACTCTCCATTTCATATGCGGGTTGGGTCTCAGTGCGGGGGATGTGGTGCCTTCCGTTTGGGGCGCTACAATATAAATAATGTGTGTGTGCATGTATATATAATATATTGTGCATGAAATATATGTATATCATATGTGTGTGTAGTGTACGTACTTGTATAAATATTATACATATGTGCAAGTGTTGTGTATATATTAAATATATTCATGCATGCATGTATGTGGTTATATATATATATATATATATATATATATATGCATGCATGCATGAATGTTGTACAAAGTGTTTAAATTGATTAATTCTAATATGATATTATATTTAATTGTCCTATTTGAATTTATGGAATTCATTTGACACCTCTTTCGTGTTCACATCTATTTAAATGATTGGAATGCCCTTGTTTTGTCTAATTCATAATTGCAACCTTGATATATTTGAGTTATGATCGTTATATGAAATTCATGACTTAAATTGATGTGATTTATGAAATATATGGAACGAATGAATATGAAACCTTCATGTATTGATTGAACTTGGATGAATTGCTCGTTTATGTGCTTCTAACTCATTAATTGTGCACATGAACATCATCATAATATGTTATTGTCTCAAGGCACTTCATATCATATTCATTGCATTTCCGTGTGTCATATATGGAGTCTTAAGTCTCACGATTGCATAGTATTGTCTCTTGTACAGTTTTCTCCAGGGCGGAGACTTGCCGGGTTCATAAGCTACATTCAAGTTTTTCTTTCTTTTGGTATTGTTCGGTAAGGTGTAACAGGCGGGTTTCTCTTCTATTAGTTAAATAATGTCCCGATATACCTCAACGTGTAAGTTTTAAGCCAAAGTATGTATATATGTATATCGAGTCATTTCAAAGGAGTCATTGATTTCACGTTAAAGCCTTTTCTTGTCTATTGAATCTCTAACCTAATGTTTTGGCGAGATCAGTGACCACATTGTTAATAGGGGCCTTGGGACTATGTGTACATGGCTATCCGGGGAAGCATGGGCTGACGATGATCCCCGTGCGTAGGGATGTAAACAAGCGAGCCAGCTCGCGAGCTTTCTCAAGCCGAGCCGAGCCAAGCTCGAACCCAAGCTCCTTTGTTTTTGGCTCGTGGCTCGCGAGCCACTATTTTTAATTAAAAATAAATAAATATTAATTTTTATATATATAAATACTTATATAATATATAATATTATATATATATATACTTATTTTTATATATAAATATTAAAAATAATTATTTTTTAAATTAAAAAATATGTTTTTCATGGCTCGCGAGCCGAGCCGAGCAGCTCACAAGCTTGGTCGAGCCGAGCTCGAGCCAAGAAAAAAAAGGGTCAGGCTCGGCTCGGCTCGTTTACATCCCTACCCGTGCGCTAGTCCCAACACAATGACGGCGATACCGACCCTCACTAGGAGATTAGCGAGGAATGGGAACAGGGCCTTTGGGGAGTCATGAACCTCTGTGGCCACAATGATTGGGTGGACGGTGCTTTGGCCGAGTCCTCCACCAACCGGAGGAAAAAGGTGACAGTGTAATACATTCATGGCACGTGCATCATACGCCGCTTTAAATTATTTAATTCCCTTATTTATATATGCATTTCTAATTAACATAATTGTTCCAATGTGTTGCATATTTAATTGTTTGCAATTGTACCACGTGCATTGGCATCTTAACCCGACATGCATTTCAGTGTTTAGTTGATAGGAAGTTCTTTCATCTCACTTATCAAGCGTTATTCTAACCGAGCCATATTCAAATCAAGATGAAGAAGTTGGGAACCTCCTATTCCATGAAAGATAGAACGAGTTTAAGGAATTGAGAATAGAGCCTTAAAGGGGGAGAGATCGATCGGGAAATAAATTAAAATCACGGTTGTGCTCAAATGGGTTACTCTTTTAAGGAACGGTGAAATGTAAGAGTTAACAAGTAACGAGAATTCTATAAAAGATGGCAAGAGATGAAATGAGAGATCTAGCACTTGATGCAATTCCAAAATCGAGGTGGATAAAGCTTTGAGAATAATATCGGAAGAAATAGGTGCTTCAAGAGATGAGGATATGGATTCAAGGAACGCTTGGGAATTGAAACGATAGGATTGGGTACAGGACGATCAGAGGTAATTTGGGTTGAAGATTGCTAAGGGGTATTTGTAGTACGGGATTTGGATTTTTGGAGACGATGGAATTATGAGGGAGCTTCTGGGAACTCCTAAATCAGCGTTGGCAAAAGAAAACCGGATCAAGTTATCATATAATAGGATGGTGTCAATAAGGGTTAATTCAAGTATGTATTAAAGGTGTTCAGACGACGCGTAACAAAGCCAATATTATTAAGTCGTCAGTTATTTTCCATGCTAATCCGGAAGGAAATTTGAGAAGAGACAAACCTAAAAGGGTGATCATTGGAGGACTTGGATTAAACTTCAAGAATCATCAAGAACGTTCTATCTTTGTTTAAGGAATTGAGCGGGCCGGAAACCGAATGCAACCTTAAAGGCTTTAAGAGGATGAAGGGATAACCTGAGAAGAAGATGGGAAAGGATTCGTGTTGAGATAAAACATAATGACGAATATCTCAAGATCGGGATTGAACTTTCAAGGTATACGGAGAGGTCAAAGCCCGGTTGCTTAAAATGGTTGGTCTTGGTTAAAGAAGGTTATAGGTGAATGAAGAGGGATCGAAGAAGGTTAAAAGCAGTAAAAGTCAGAATAAAATCATTAGGGGGTTTATCATCTTGTCATTGGGCACACTAAAGCTATTGAAGATAAATCAAGTATCGAGCCAACCTTGGGCCAGACCATGTCATGGGCAAACAAGCTACCAACTTCAAAACTCTCGACTATGGTGACCGGTACATAAAACATTCATGACATATGCATACATGCAAGCTTAATTCAAATAAATTTTGTCGAGATGTGCTCTGATCAATTTCTAGTGTTAATTGCTTTGTATGATTGGTGATTAATGTGATGGATAATTACTACATGTCCTTTTGTGTGACTTATGTGAATCTTAATTGTTGTATTTGGTATTGTGCTACTCTTCGCTTGTGATTATTTTGTGATTTAGTTGTGTTTCCTTTATTGTTGTTCGAGAGACGGGGTTCTCTCATTGTTTTTTGAGAGACGGGGTCCTCTCATTGTTGTTCGAATTGTTGTTCGAGAGACGGGTCTCCCTCATTGTTTGCTCGGGGAACAGTGAATCCGAGGACGGATTCTTTTAATGGGGAGAGGTTGTAGCGCCCCGATTTTTCAAATTGTACAAGTATGACGTATGTGTATATTAATTGCGTAATTAAATTATTTAACTAAATGATTAATTGTTTATTATGATGGTAATTATAATTAATTATTCCTCATTAGTTATTATTATTATTTCGTTAAATTAATTTTATTTTATGAATATTTGAAATTTAAATGAATTCTTGAATGTTATGCACTTATATGTTTTGATCGCGTGCCGTTCCTACTTGATTTGATTCCGAAAATTTGTGAAAATTTATTATGTTGTAGATTTATGTATTATGAACATGTCTATATGCTCGTTTCATGTTTTCAATCTCGTTTGATTTGGTGACGAATTTTATTTTGTTCAACGGAACCGAAAAGGGGATAAAGAACATTTAGCGCACCTTTGGTTTCGGGCGTCATAACTTGAGCTCGGGAACTCGGATTCGAGTTCCGTCACCTCCGTTGAACTTGTATCAAAGATTCGGGTTTAAGGGAACAAGCCTTATATTTTTCTAAGCACGTTTGAACCTAAAAAATTCAACCGAAATGAGCCTCGGCCACATATTTGCCACACTTAGCCATTTTAATAATAACTTATTCCATACTTGACCAAATTAAACATGGTTTGACTCTATGTGACCCTAGTTTAAGCCTCTATCTGATCCTATCCTCTCCATTTCGAACCATACTCAAAGAGAAGAAGATAAGTTCAGCCAAAGTGTGAATTTCAGTCTCCATTTTCGCCACTTTTCCTTTTTGAGAGATTTTGAGCTCAAATCTTCTCCAAACTCAACCAAATTCAAGAAGTAAGTTTATAATTGTTTTCTCCATTCAATTGTAGTCATTTTGATCCAAGAATTTCTGATTTTGAGCCATGATTGATTGAGATATGAATATTTGAATGAATAGTAAGGGTTAATGACATTTGGATGAATTCTTGTTAGAATATTGTTGCAATTCTTGATATAAAGCAATATACATGATCTAGCTAGCTTATTTATTTCATTTCTAAGCATTGATTTCATGTGAATTTGCTGCTTGTTGATCCTTCATGGCTACAATGAGTTTTTGGAGAATATGTGACAGATTTGCCTCCTTGCTTCTTCCATGTGTATGTGTGTTGTTTTGGATTGTTTTGCTGCGGTTTTTATGTCCCATTTTCTACCTTATTTGATGCCCATGTTGCCCTGTTTCGTTGGTTGGTTGCGTGAAGATAAGGATGGGAAACAGGGGCCGCTGCTGATCTGTTTTACGACTGCTGTGTGCGGTCGTGGCCGCGACCGAAATCAGGCCATTCTTGGTCGCAGCCACGACCCAAATTTGCTCATGTTTCGACTTGTGCAGGCTGGAGATGTTGGTGATGATGGTGGTAGCGGCCGCGACCTTGTTGGGGCTCCTTTTTGTGAACTGTTGCTTGTGTGTTTAAATGAAATTGTTTGGTGCATGTGTGTATGTGATTTGTGCATACGTATATATATATATATATATATAATGTGTGTATGCATGTATAAATAATATATTGTGCATGAAATATATATATATGTCATATGTGTGTCTAGTGTACGTACTTGCATATATATTATAAACATGTGCATGTGTTGTGTATATATTAAATATATTCATGCATGCATGTATATATATATATATATATATATATATGTAACGCCCCGACTTTTAGGACGTAAAGGTACGACGTATGTGTTTACCAATTTACGTGAATTAATTGTTTTTACGTGTTTTATATTTAATTTTATTATAAATTGTTATTATTTTATTTTATGATATTTTATTTTAATTTAATATTATTTTAAAAATATTTCGTATTTAAGTATATATATATATATATATATATATATGTTTATTTATTTTATTATTAATTTAATGATTATGTTAATTAAATGTTATGTTAATTAATCATGATTTAATTAATTAATTACGAGACTTTAATTTATGTTTATAAATTAATCTGATTCATTTATTTAAATTTTATTGCATGGAACTTATATTATGTGCATGAATTGCATGAATGAGCTTGGTTGTTTATTTTGTGCTTCGTTCTTATATGAAATGATATCGAAATGCCACGAATTTGTAGTATGTCGTAAATATATGTGTTATGAACATGCTTATATGCTCGGTTTATGTTTTTGAATTTATTTGATATGTTAACGAATTTAATTTGATTCGAGGAACCAAATTGGGGGCTAACGAGCACTTAGCGTACCCTTGGTTCCGAAATTAATATCTTGAGCTCGGGAACTCGGATTCGAGTTCCGTCAACTCCGCTGAACTAGTAACGAAAATTCGAGTTTAGTAAACTTAGCCTTATATTTTTCCTAAGTCAGTTTCGTGGCTTTGTGGTGTGTGTTGTGGCTGAATTTTTGCTGTAATTCATGCCTTATATTGTTGCATATATTGCTTGCATTTCATGCTGGAATTGCTACCCTTTTTTCTGCATTAATTGCTGTAAAAAACAGGGGTTGTGCGGGCGAGACACGGGTGTGTCAGTTTTCTTTCTTTCCAGCGGGAACGGGGGTGCATATTTGGCCTGGAATTGCTGTACCAAGACACGGGGGTGTCTCGGTTTGGGCTTGGGAGGTGACACGGGGGTGTCACCCTGTTTTTCCCGAACTTTGCCTGCGTTTTCTTTTCCCTGTTTGCATGTGTGTATGCTGCTGTTGCTGTTCCAAAATTATGCAGAGAAGTGTACTATATATATATATGTAGGATGTGGTGTGTGCATGCATGACTTTTTACCCTATTTGCATGCATGTATACTAACTATATATATATATATATATATATATTTGTGTGTGCATGGCTTTGTGTGTGTACGTGTATGCATGGCTTTTATAATATTTTGCATGCATGTACTATATATGTAACACCCGAGCGCAAGGTGCCACATCCCCCGCACCGAGACCCGACCCGCATATGAAATGAATAATCCACACACGAGCTAAGTCACGGCGAACGGGGACACACACACACTCTCTAGGCTAGGCGGGACTAACCCTTAAACCATAAATCAGAGCAACAACAATAAAGCGGAAGCAATAACAATCATATATATATATACCATGAGCATTCAAGCTCCAAAAATAGGATTCGTATACAAATCCAACCAAGTATTTCAAGTTCTAACAACATAACGTTCCATAACCATGTTCCTATACAAAAGGAAATCATGAGGGCGAGTGTAACCAAAATTAGAGTGCTAAACACTAATGCAAGACCTAGACGACTTGTATTCCCGCCTAGCACTCCTTAACCTACACAAAAACCACTGAAAACAAACCGGGTTCAGTCCAATAGGGACTGGTGGGTATAAAAACAGGCATAGTATATAAATATCGCAGAATTTAACATATACATGCAAGCCATAAACCCGTATGAAGTTTTTAGAAGGTTTCCCCAAGTGGGTAAAACAAAGAAGGACATCTACGGGTTTACAACGTTCATATTCATTCTTAATTATTCATAGGGTTTCAAGCTCGGCGAGTGAGCGTGCATAATCTCCAACCAACACCTTGTGTATTCATATTCATAATTTCATTGGTTATCATACATAACATATTTGTGCACAATCATACGATTCATAATCATACATATACACCTTCTCCCTCCAAGTGGTGGACGGGTTTGCAGGACCCGACCACCGGTCCATACATAGGCCAGAGGGGGTACATGAATTCCCCAAAGGCACTCAGCTCCCATTCCCCGCTAATCTCCTAGCGAGGTCCGGTATCACCGTAGTTGGTGGGAACTAACACATGGGATCACCGTCGGCCCTTGCCTCCCCGGATAGCCACATGTATTAAGTTCCAGGGCCCGTGAATTCATAGCAATCATAACAATCATATCTCGCCAAAATATAAGGTAGGATTCATAAAAGAAAGGTTATACGTTTAAAATCATTTACCCGAAAATGACTCGATATATATATAAATAGATAATTATATCTTTGGCTAAAACTTGGCACATAAGGGTATATTGGGTCATTTTATCTAAATAGAAGAGAAACCCACCTTAAAACGACAAAAGAAGGGCACAAAAGCCTCACGGACCGGCCTCGTCTCCAACGGGATCAAAATCTGTGCAAGGAAGGTGAAGTGAGACTTAAAATGACCATATAAGACGCTCGGCAATGTGATGATCATGATATGAATGCATAAAAGAGTATATTATGTAATGAACACGTTCATGTGCACTATTAATGTCTTAAGGACATATAAACATTCATTTCATTCCTTCCATGAAGCGTTTAAATTGTTAAAGTTCAACATCTCCATAAACCATACTAAATTAGTCCAAGAAATTCAAATAACGATCATAACACGTAGTATAACATGTATACGTATCATACAAGTCATTAAATAAGAAATACATAACAATTAGGGTTCAAACTTAAGAGCAAAATCCATGCATGCACACATTAGGAGCAAAGAAGACACGTTGAAGCATATCTCGGAAAATATTCCACGAAAAATCATAAAATTTCATAATACTCAAGATAATACATGTTAGCATAGCATAGAAGTCATAAAAGAGGTGGAGGAATATCAAACAAATGAAGAAAAATGGAATCGGAGTAAAAAAAACAGGCTGGACAAAATCCACCCCCATGGATTTTTCCAAAGGGAAAAATCCACCCCCATGGATTTGGTCCAGTCCCACTGCCTCAAATCCACCCCGGCGGATTTTTCCAAAGGGAAAAATCCACCCTCGCGGATTTACATCAGTGGCGAAAAAACATACAACAAGCAGGGCAAAACTCATGCCAAACCAAATAAACATCAATCTAACACATATAGGTAAGTTAAGGTAGCAAGAATTCATGCATTTCAAGCTAATTAATGGTCCAAAGTTGCAACAACTCATGCTAGGAAAGAAACTGGAACAAATAAATCCAATAGCATACCAAATCAACTCTAAATATTATGAAACTTGATATACAACCTATTTAGCATGTTAGGAGCATATTTCATTTAGAAAGCTAAGGCCAAAACAAACTTTAAGGGCACCAAAACCATGCAGCAAGTCTGGGGCGCCAAAATCGCACATATGGGCTCAATTGGTTAAATCATGCCTTGATCAAGTACTTAGGGCTTGAATTTGGATCTGAAACTTTGGGGAATGCATGCTAACATACTAAACTACTAAGGTACTTCATATATATGCAAAATGGTATAATTTAAAGCACATTAGAATGCCCAACAAGTTACAAAACGCAACAGCAACAAGTCTGTCATGAAGCATGCATAACAACAGGCCATGTCTTTCGGTTTTGAGGCTTAAAATGGATCCAAATACTTGAAACATGAATGTTAACATATAGAGTAATGAGTGTACATAAACTCCATGCAATTTCACACGAAATGGAGGCCATATGATCAAGCAACAACACATAATTTCACACAGCAGTCACAAAACAGGGGAAGTAGTTTGATCATCAAGTTTGGAGCTCCATATCTCAATATTTCATAAAAGGGTCAAGAGATAAAATCCTCCTAAAATCATATACTATCAGTTGGGAAAGAAATTGTCCAAGAAACAAGCTCATATACTCATGTATAAGCAAGAAAATCAGCCACACAAGCAAATAGGTCACTAGAACACAAATCCCTAAAAGTTCATACCAAACTCATAATCCAAACCCTAATCAATTCTGATCCAAAACATGTTGTAAGTAGATGAAATCAAGTATAATAGAGTATAGAAGACATAGATATTCATACCTTAAAGATTTGGTGAAGGAAGATGGTGATTTGAGCTCAAAATCACAAAAGGGCCAAGGTTTTCTTCTTCTTTCTTTCTCTCTCTCTCTCTCTCGATCAGTTCCAGCTGAGAAGGGAAGTGTTTGGTTCGGTTTTCAGAGCTAAAAGGGTAGGAGAAAGGGTTTAACTCAAGTACACAAGCCATGGTTAAGGTATGGTTAGGTTTAAGAGGTGTTAAGGGTCCCACCATGAAGACTAGTCAACCAAAAGGAGCTCTTCTTGCACGAGTTGTCCGTTACGGTTGGATTTCGGAGGTCTTAATGATTTCAAAAAGGTATGAGGCTTGTTCCATTGTCTCCGCATCGTCGATTGGAAGGCAACGGAGTTGACGGAATTCGAATCCGAATTCCCGAGCTCAAGATAACAAATACGGAACCAAGGGTGCGCTAATTGCTCGTTAGCCCCCGATTTGGATTCCAAATACAAAATAAATTCATAACTCATGCAAATGAACCCGAAATTATGAAACGATCAAATATCCATATTCATAACACATATAAGTCCAACATATTAAATTTTCACAAAATTCCGAATTCATTTCACGTAGAAACGGCAAGCAACAATTCATACAAGCGCAAATCGTTCAAAATTCATATAAATTCAAATTCAAACATTTTCAAATAATTCAATTATTTCATAATTTCATATAATATAAAATAAAACAATTAATAACGTAATTAAAATAAATTAAATGCGCACATAACTATCACATAATTCATACCTGAACGACTTGAAAAGTCGGGGCGTTACAATCTCCCCCCCTTAGAAGAATCCGTCCTCGGATTCACTGATTGTCCGGAAACAACTCAGGATGGAATCTTTTCATCTTATCCTCCGTCTCCCACGTAGCCTCTTCCGTTTTATCACTTCTCCATAAGACTTTAACTAGTGGGATTTGTCGGTTTCTTAATTCTTGCAATTTTCGATCCAAAATCTTAACCGGTTTCTGAACGAAGGTGAGATTAGGCTCGATTTCTACCTCTTCCTCGGGTAGGATTTCGGACTCATCCGGATAATACTTGCGAAGCTGGGAGACATGAAATACGTTGTGGATTCCCGTCAAACTCGGAGGTAGATTCAAACGATAAGCCGTATCTCCAATTTTCTCAAGAATTTCATACGGACCCAGATAACGAGGATTCAACTTACCTCCTTTTCCAATCCTCGTAAACCCCTTTCGTGGCGAAGCTTTCAGAAATACTCTATCACCAACCTCAAACTTAAGATCCTTTCTTCGCCGATCCGCATAACTCTTCTGTCTATCTTGAGCTGCTTTCATTCTTTGTTGAATTATCTGAACCTTATCGATCGCCGCTTGTACGGCCTTAGAAGGCTTCTCTTTCTTTTCCCCTCGTTTCACTCCTTCTTGTTTTGTCCAATTCCAATCCTCAAGGTCGAAAAATAAGGGAGATCTACACTTTCGTCCGTAGAGAGCTTCATAAGGCGCCATTCCTATCGAAGCTTGAAAACTGTTATTATAAGCGAATTCGATCAAAGGCAACTGTTCATTCCACGAACTCGAGAAATCCAATGCACATGCTCTCAACATATCCTCCAGATATTTGATTAACCTCTCCGACTGTCCATCTGTCTGAGGATGGAAAGCTGTGCTGAATTGAAGCCTTGTTCCCAGATTCCTTTGCAATTCTTGCCAAAACCTAGAAGTAAACCTCGGATCTCGATCTGATACAATACTGACCGGTACCCCGTGAAGTCGGACAATTTCATCAACATACTTCTTAGCTAACTTATTCACTTTATCCGACATCCGAATGGCCAGAAAATGTGCCGATTTCGTCAATCTATCCACGATTACCCAGATTCCATCAAAACCACCCTTCACTCTAGGAAGACCCGAAACAAAATCCATCGCCACTTGTTGCCATTTCCATTCCGGAATAGGTAGCGGTTGAAGTAGCCCCGATGGCTTCTGATGCTCAGCTTTCACAGTTTGGCAAGTCAGACAATGTCTCACAAAATTTATTACATCCCTTTTTAGTCCATTCCACCAATAGAACTGCTTCAAATCCTTATACATTTTATTACCTCCGGGATGTATTGAATACCCTGATCTGTGAGCCTCTTCCAAAATAATCCTCTTCAATTCATTCGGAACCACAATCCTGTTCTTAAACCTTAAGAGTCCCGTATCATCAAATCCAAACGGGCACTCAGGATCCACCCTAGCTTTCTCAGCTAACTTCTGAACCTCGGAATCCTTTCTCTGAGCCTCAAATAACCTTTGTTGAAGATCTGGCTGTACTGTAATATTCCGAATACTTGCTCTCAGCTTGAAAGACTCAGATTCGTCTCCAACTTCCACTTTCACATTAGACACACTAGCCTTCCTGCTAAGTGCATCTGCGACCACATTAGCTTTTCCGGGATGGTATCGGATTATACATTCATAATCCGCTAAAGTCTCCATCCACCGCCTTTGTCTCTTATTTAGCTCCTTCTGAGAAAACAAATACTGAAGACTCTTGTGGTCAGAAAAGATCTCGAAAGGAATTCCGTATAAGTAGTGTCTCCATTTCCCCAAAGCAAAGATCACTGCCGCTAGCTCAAGATCGTGAGTGGGATAATTCTGTTCATGATCCTTCAATTTCCTCGAGGCATAGGCTATCACCCTATCATTTTGCATTAAAACACACCCCAATCCTTCCTTCGAGGCGTCCGTATAAACCATGTATCCTTCAGTGCCTTCAGGAAGTGCTAATACCGGTGCAGTGGTCAACTTCTCCTTCAAGAGTCGAAAACTTGCCCCACATGCCTCGTCCCACTCAAACTTGACTTCCTTCTTCGTCAACCGCGTTAAAGGAGCTGCAATCTTAGAGAAATCCTTGACAAATCTTCTGTAATACCCAGCCAAACCCAAGAAACTTCTGACCTCAGAAGCATTCTTCGGACTCTGCCACTGAATAACCGTCTCGATCTTTGAAGGATCTACTTCCAAACCCTTACTTGAGACAATATGACCTAGAAAAGCAACCCGGTCGATCCAAAACTCACACTTACTAAACTTCGCATACAACCGGTGCTCTCTCAATGTCTCCAAGACCAATCTGAGGTGTCTGGCATGATCTTCCGGATTCCTCGAATAAACCAGAATATCATCGATGAAGATTACCACGAATTTATCCAAATAAGGTCGAAAAGTCCGATGCATCATATCCATAAATGCTGCAGGGGCATTAGTCAAACCGAAAGGCATTACTATGAACTCGTAATGTCCATACCGAGTATTAAATCCTGTCTTAGGTATATCCTCTTCCCGGATTTTCAATTGGTAGTAACCTTGCCTTAGGTCCAATTTCGAATAGACCCCCGAACCTTGCAGCATATCAAATAAATCCTCGATGTGGGGCAACGGATACTTATTCTTGATAGTCATCCGATTAAGCTCCCGGTAATCTATACACATTCTTAATGTCCCGTCCTTCTTTTTAACAAAGAGAACCGGAGCGCCCCATGGAGATGAACTCGGCCGAATGTATCCAATCTTAAGTAATTCCTCAAGTTGAATTTTCAATTCCTTCAACTCTGCCGGAGCCATTCTGTAAGGAGTCTTAGAGTACGGTTCTGATCCCGGATATAAGTCTATAACGAATTCTATCTCACGATCCGGTGGCAAAGAACCCAAATTCTCTGGAAACACGTCGGGAAAATCCTTAACCACGGCGGTCTCCTCAAATTTAATTTGATCCTTCGGCTTATTGAGAAGATAAGCAACAAATCCCATAGCACCTTCTCTTATTAGCTTACGAGCTTCCATAAAAGACAAGAGAGGTACATTCTTCGATCCCATTTCTCCAATTAACTCTTTCCCCAACTTAATCTTCTTCTTAAAGCAATCAACCCCGGCCCGATGCCGGTATAACCAATCCATACCAAAGATTACCCCATATCTCTTCAGAGGCATCACGATGAAATCGGCTGGATAATCTTTCCCTTCTATCAAAACTGAACAACCCCGAACCACTTGATCCGTCTGCAAATTTCCTCCAAGAGGAGAACTCACAAAATAACAAGAATTGGCACATAAAACAGGTAGGCACAGAGAAGCACATAGATCGCTAGATATGAAAGAATGGGTAGCACCCGGATCAAATAATGCATGAATGTTCGTGGTGTGAATGCATATGGTACCTTCCACCACGGCTGTCGGATCCACCTCAGCATCCTGCTCCTCGCCCTCAAGGGCATAAGCACGTGCCTGGATCATAGGTCTCGGAATACCTCCTCGAAACCCTGGAGCTTTATCGGGACAAGTGTCCGCCATATGGTCATTTTTCCCACAAATGAGGCACAATCCCAGCCTCCTTCGATAATTATTATAGGAATGAGTTGGTCCCCCGCAATGAGTACATGGAGGTACATCTCGACGATTTCCCGTAGGAGCTGGCAAAGCCTGAGGTGCTCGAGTAACCTGAGGAACATTCTGACCTCCAGTTCGTGGCTTCTTGAAATATTCTTTTTGAGGAGGAACTACTGAAGTCATAGGCCTCTTACCCGGATTGTATCTCATACTTGATCCTGATGCCGAGCCTCTACCTTGTCCCATGGGTGCTTTGAAAATCGAATCCTTCTTCCTATATTCCTCTTCTTGCTCCAAAGCCCTTTGTACCGTATCTGAGAAAGATAAAAAATTATGCCCCGCTTGACCATGTCTCAAATCCTGTCTCAACCCAGCAATAAACTTTTTCGCCTTCCTCTTTTCATCCCGAGTAATATGTGGAGCATACTTCCCAAGTCTGTTAAAAGTTGCAAGATATTGAGCCACAGAACGATTACCCTGCTTCAACTCCATAAATTCTTGTTCCTTTCTTTCCCTAACAACCTCGGGTACAAAACACTCTCGAAATTCCCGTTTGAATACTTCCCACGTAATCTCCTCTTCATCAACCTCCAGTTTCTCCCTTGTTCTCTCCCACCAATCATACGCCTCACCGTCAAGCTGGAATATAGCAAACTGAGCCCTTTCTTGTGTAGTGAACTGTCGAACTCCATAGATTCTTTCCAAACGAGTCAACCACCCCTCTGAAACTGCATCATCAATAGAGCCTGAGAACCGAGGGGGATTATAGCTTAGAAATACCCCATGTGAATCCCTATTATTATTGTTGTTGTTGGGTACCAGATTCGGTTGATTTGCTTGTTGTGGTGGGGGAACTTGAGCCCGTCGATGTTCCACATAATTAAAGACCGCTTCCATAAAGTTTCCCATATCCATCGGAGGCGGTTGTGGTTGTTGTTCTTGTGGTGTAGGAGAACGATCATGATATCGGCGTCGCCCCGGTGATCTCTCACGATGTCTACGCGGAGGCATTCTGTCAAAGAAATACTGAAATGCATGCTATCTTTAGTCCATGCATGAGAGTGCAATTAATTCAATCAAAATTCAAAATTTAGAGTACATAAACACATAGAGAATGCATATGCAATCCCATTATCACTTAGTTCCTAAGCCGAACGACCTAGACTGACTCACACGACACTAGAGCCCGGGTTTTGCAACCCGAAGCTCTGATACCACCAAAGGATGTAACACCCGAGCGCAAGGTGCCACATCCCCCGCACCGAGACCCAACCCGCATATGAAATGAATAATCCACACACGAGCTAAGTCACGGCGAACGGGGACACACACACACTCTCTAGGCTAGGCGGGACTAACCTTTAAACCATAAATCAGAGCAACAACAATAAAGCGGAAGCAATAACAATCATATATATATATACCATGAGCATTCAAGCTCCAAAAATAGGATTCATATACAAATCCAACCAAGTATTTCAAGTTCTAACAACATAACGTTCCATAACCATGTTCCTATACAAAAGGAAATCATGAGGGCGAGTGTAACCAAAATTAGAGTGCTAAACACTAATGCAAGACCTAGACGACTTGTATTCCCGCCTAGCACTCCTTAACCTGCACAAAAACCACTGAAAACAAACCGGGTTCAGTCCAAAAGGGACTGGTGGGTATAAAAACAGGCATAGTATATAAATATCGCAGAATTTAACATATACATGCAAGCCATAAACCCGTATGAAGTTTTTAGAAGGTTTCCCCAAGTGGGTAAAACAAAGAAGGACATCTACGGGTTTACAACGTTCATATTCATTCTTAATTATTCATAGGGTTTCAAGCTCGGCGAGTGAGCGTGAATAATCTCCAACCAACACCTTGTGTATTCATATTCATAATTTCATTGGTTATCATACATAACATATTTGTGCACAATCATACGATTCATAATCATACATATACACCTTCTCCCTCCAAGTGGTGGACGGGTTTGCAGGACCCGACCACCGGTCCATACATAGGCCAGAGGGGGTACATGAATTCCCCAAAGGCACTCAGCTCCCATTCCCCGCTAATCTCCTAGCGAGGTCCGGTATCACCGTAGTTGGTGGGAACTAACACATGGGATCACCGTCGGCCCTTGCCTCCCCGGATAGCCACATGTATTAAGTTCCAGGGCCCGTGAATTCATAGCAATCATAACAATCATATCTCGCCAAAATATAAGGTAGGATTCATAAAAGAAAGGTTATACGTTTAAAATCATTTACCCGAAAATGACTCGATATATATATAAATAGATAATTATATCTTTGGCTAAAACTTAGCACATAAGGGTATATTGGGTCATTTTATCTAAATAGAAGAGAAACCCACCTTAAAACGACAAAAGAAGGGCACAAAAGCCTCACGGACCGGCCTCGTCTCCAACGGGATCAAAATCTGTGCAAGGAAGGTGAAGTGAGACTCAAAATGACCATATAAGACGCTCGGCAATGTGATGATCATGATATGAATGCATAAAAGAGTATATTATGTAATGAACACGTTCGTGTGCACTATTAATGTCTTAAGGACATATAAACATTCATTTCATTCCTTCCATGAAGCGTTTAAATTGTTAAAGTTCAACATCTCCATAAACCATACTAAATTAGTCCAAGAAATTCAAATAACGATCATAACACGTAGTATAACATGTATACGTATCATACAAGTCATTAAATAAGAAATACATAACAATTAGGGTTCAAACTTAAGAGCAAAATCCATGCATGCACACATTAGGAGCAAAGAAGACACGTTGAAGCATATCTCGGAAAATATTCCACGAAAAATCATAAAATTTCATAATACTCAAGATAATACATGTTAGCATAGCATAGAAGTCATAAAAGAGGTGGAGGAATATCAAACAAATGAAGAAAAATGGAATCGGAGTAAAAAAAACAGGCTGGACAAAATCCACCCCCATGGATTTTTCCAAAGGGAAAAATCCACCCCCATGGATTTGGTCCAGTCCCACTGCCTCAAATCCACCCCGGCGGATTTTTCCAAAGGGAAAAATCCACCCTCGCGGATTTACATCAGTGGCGAAAAAACATACAACAAGCAGGGCAAAACTCATGCCAAACCAAATAAACATCAATCTAACACATATAGGTAAATTAAGGTAGCAAGAATTCATGCATTTCAAGCTAATTAATGGTCCAAAGTTGCAACAACTCATGCTAGGAAAGAAACTGGAACAAATAAATCCAATAGCATACCAAATCAACTCCAAATATTATGAAACTTGATATACAACCTATTTAGCATGTTAGGAGCATATTTCATTTAGAAAGCTAAGGCCAAAACAAACGTTAAGGGCACCAAAACCATGCAGCAAGTCTGGGGCGCCAAAATCGCACATATGGGCTCAATTGGTTAAATCATGCCTTGATCAAGTACTTAGGGCTTGAATTTGGATCTGAAACTTTGGGGAATGCATGCTAACATACTAAACTACTAAGGTACTTCATATATATGCAAAATGGTATAATTTAAAGCACATTAGAATGCCCAACAAGTTACAAAACGCAACAGCAACAAGTCTGTCATGAAGCATGCATAACAACAGGCCATGTCTTTCGGTTTTGAGGCTTAAAATGGATCCAAATACTTGAAACATGAATGTTAACATATAGAGTAATGAGTGTACATAAACTCCATGCAATTTCACACGAAATGGAGGCCATATGATCAAGCAACAACACATAATTTCACACAGCAGTCACAAAACAGGGGAAGTAGTTTGATCATCAAGTTTGGAGCTCCATATCTCAATATTTCATAAAAGGGTCAAGAGATAAAATCCTCCTAAAATCATATACTATCAGTTGGGAAAGAAATTGTCCAAGAAACAAGCTCATATACTCATGTATAAGCAAGAAAATCAGCCACACAAGCAAATAGGTCACTAGAACACAAATCCCTAAAAGTTCATACCAAACTCATAATCCAAACCCTAATCAATTCTGATCCAAAACATGTTGTAAGTAGATGAAATCAAGTATAATAGAGTATAGAAGACATAGATATTCATACCTTAAAGATTTGGTGAAGGAAGATGGTGATTTGAGCTCAAAATCACAAAAGGGCCAAGGTTTTCTTCTTCTTTCTTTCTCTCTCTCTCTCTCTCGATCAGTTCCAGCTGAGAAGGGAAGTGTTTGGTTCGGTTTTCAGAGCTAAAAGGGTAGGAGAAAGGGTTTAACTCAAGTACACAAGCCATGGTTAAGGTATGGTTAGGTTTAAGAGGTGTTAAGGGTCCCACCATGAAGACTAGTCAACCAAAAGGAGCTCTTCTTGCACGAGTTGTCCGTTACGGTTGGATTTCGGAGGTCTTAATGATTTCAAAAAGGTATGAGGCTTGTTCCATTGTCTCCGCATCGTCGATTGGAAGGCAACGGAGTTGACGGAATTCGAATCCGAATTCCCGAGCTCAAGATAACAAATACGGAACCAAGGGTGCGCTAATTGCTCGTTAGCCCCCGATTTGGATTCCAAAAACAAAATAAATTCATAACTCATGCAAATGAACCCGAAATTATGAAACGATCAAATATCCATATTCATAACACATATAAGTCCAACATATTAAATTTTCACAAAATTCCGAATTCATTTCACGTAGAAACGGCAAGCAACAATTCATACAAGCGCAAATCGTTCAAAATTCATATAAATTCAAATTCAAACATTTTCAAATAATTCAATTATTTCATAATTTCATATAATATAAAATAAAACAATTAATAACGTAATTAAAATAAATTAAATGCGCACATAACTATCACATAATTCATACCTAAACGACTTGAAAAGTCGGGGCGTTACAATATATATATATATATATATATATATATATATATATATATATACTCACACGTACACATGCATGCATATATATATATATATATATATATATATATATATATATATTATATATTTAAATGTTATTTGATTATACTCACACGTACACATGCATGCATATATATATATATATATATATATATATATATATATATTATATATTTAAATGTTATTTGATTATATATATATATATATATATATATATATATATATATATATATTATATATTTTAAGTATTATTTGATTTAGTTCAATTTTTGAAATTAATTGATTTCTATTCCGCGTATTTAAATTACCGACTATTGATTGAACGTTTTATTTCTTTTATTCCTAATTGTGAATATGAATATTATTTGCTATGATTATTAAATGGAATTTTAAATTGATTGATATGCATTATGAAATTGAATGAAATATATGAACGAATGATTTGATTATATGTTTTAAATTCCTTAATAGTGCACATGAACAGTTTCATGATATAATATGATCATTTATGCATTCATGTCATATTTACTTCATTGCCGAGCGTCATATGTGGTCATTGAGTCTCATACCTTTTCTTTTGCACAGATTCGGGTTTGGTCGGAGACGAGGGCGAGCATTGAGACGCTTGTGCCTTTCTTTTGCTTTGAAAAGGTGGGTTTTTCTTCTAATAGTTAAAGTGACCGATATATCCCTCATGTGAAAGGTTTTAAGCGAAAATAGTATATTTATATATATCGAGTCATTTTGGGTAAATGATTTCAAATGACCCCCTTTTATTTATGAAACCCTACCTTATGTTTGGCGAGACATATTTATGATTTATGATTGCACGGGCCCGGGGACTTAGTATATGTGGCTAACCGAGGAAGCAAGGGCTGACGGGGATCCCATATACTAGTCCCAACCAAACTACGGTGATACCGGCCCTCGCTAGGAGGTTTAGCGAGGAATGGGAGCTGAATACCCTTGGGGGATTCATGTACCCCCATTGGCCTATGTATGAACCGGTGGTCGGGTCTTGCAAGCCCGTCCACCACCCGGAGGAAGAAGGTGTATATGAATGATTATGATCATGTTATGTATGAGCACAAAAGATATATGTATGATAATGAATGATTGAATAATTGATTATGATTACACGAGGAGTAGGTTGGAGATTGTGCACGCCCACTCGCCGGGCCATAAACCCTTATGAACAATTATGAATGAATATGAACGTCGTAATCCCGTTGATGTTTTCTTTTGTTTTAACCACTTGGGAAATTCTTATCAAACTTCACACGGGATTAGGGCTTGCATGTATGTGTTTAATTTCTGCAATACTATATCCTATGCCCCATTTTATACCCACCAGTCTCTTTTAGACTGAACCCGGTTGTTTTCAGTTGTTTTGTGCAGGTATAGGAGTGCTAGGCGGGAATACAAGTCGTCTAGGTCTTGCATTTATGTTTAGCACTTCTTTTCAGTCTCATATTTTCATACTCTTATTGCTATTTTGTATTTGACCATAGCATAGCATGGAGCGTCATGATTTGTAGGCCGTGAGCGCCGTTGAATATTTGAATGCTTTTGTATATCTATTTTTGGAGCTTGGTGGCTCATTGTATATATGCTATGTCGTTCTTGCTTCCGCGTTTTACTTTAACTCTGATTTTATATTATCTTGAGTTGAATGGTTTAAGGGTTAGTCCCACCTAGCATAGCGTGTGTGTTGTGTCCCCGTTCGCCGTGGATTTGGCACGTGTATGGACTTCCATTTCATATACGGGTCGGGTCTCGGTGCGGGGGATGTGGTACCTTACGCTCGGGTGCTACAATATATATATATATATATATATATATATATATATGTATATATATAAATGCATGCATGAATGTTGTATAAAGTGTTTAAATTGTTTAATTCTAATATGATATTA
This sequence comes from Lantana camara, assembly GCA_037501455.1. Classification (NCBI taxonomy): domain Eukaryota; kingdom Viridiplantae; phylum Streptophyta; class Magnoliopsida; order Lamiales; family Verbenaceae; genus Lantana; species Lantana camara. Next base: position 68,641,406 of record CM074860.1, read on the forward strand.
TGTATTAATTGTCTTATTTGAATTTATGGAATTCATTTGACACCTCTTTCATGTTCACATCTATTTAAATGATTGGAATGCCCTTGTTTTGTTTAATTCATAATTACAACCATGATATATTTGAGTTATGATCATTATATGAAATTCATGACTTGAATTGATGTGATTTATGAAATATATGGAACAAATGAATATGAAACATTCATGTATTGATTGAACTTGAATGAATTACTCGTTTATGTGATTCTAACGCATTAATTGTGCACATGAACATCTTCAAAATATGTTATTGTCTCATAGGCACTTCATATCATGTTCATTGCATTGACTTTGTAACGCCCCAATCTTTCAATTATGCAATTTGTGACTTAATGTGAAATAATTGCCAAATATGACTTAATTGCATGAAATAGTCTTGGACTTAATTGATCTTTTTCCATGAGATTTAGGACTTAGTTTCATGACTTATGAATTGGAGGGATTAAATTGCAAATTCTGCTTAGACTTATAATATCTAGCTTATATCCCTTTTATTGCATACAAACATTTACACACTTGATCACTCCTCTCTTCCCCTCATACCGATCCAAAACCACAAGAAGAAAGAAGAAGAGTTCATCATTTCAAGCTTGGATTTGAGTGGAAATTGCATACTTTGAGGCATAATCATCATCACAACATCATCTCTTTTCGTTCTCCTCCGTCATTCAAGGTATTGAGCTTAGTTGGGGAGAATTCATGTGTATATATGAGAACCAGGGTTATGGTTTGAGCTTGTCTAAATGTGTTTTAGTTGATGAAAGCATGATTATATGATTTTAGCTTGCATTTGATGTACATATTATGAAGTTTATAAGCTTGGGGCATGAGTTCATTTATGGGTTTGATATGAGTGATTCTTGATGATTAAGCATGGATTTAAGTGTTTATTGGAGTTATTATTGAACTATAAGTATGTTAGCATGTTTATTTCATGATTTATATGCATTTGGAGATTGTTATGTGATCATTTGTGGTTTATTTCATGCTTCCCCTCCATAACTGCTCTGTTTTTCTCTTCTGCGTACGTGACACGGGCGTGTCACATTTTCCTCTTTCAGCGTGACACGGGGGTGCTTGATGGTTTGATTTCTTTGTACCGTGACACGGGGGTGTCACGGATTGCTTTGTATTGGTGACACGGGCTTGTCACCTTCTGTTTTCATGCATATTGTCCGTTGTACCCTGACAAGGGGGTGTCAAGGCTTAGTGTATTTTTGTGACACGGGCGTGTCACACTCTGTTTTCATGAATATTTTGGTTGCATGCTACTGTACGTGTTATTATATGCTTATTTTATGCTTAAATATGATCATGACATTTGATAATTGTCCATTCTCGTTATTGCACGTCATGTTACGTCGTCCGTCCTAATTGGTTCATTTGAGTCGTGTCTTATGTACACTTGTCTTTGTTGCACAGACCAGCACCCTAGTAATGTGGAGTGGGCTTCTTAGGCCGTGCCTTTCTCTTTATTTTGTCGGTACTAGTGAGGTTTAATTTCTAGATATATAGGACCATTACAACCCTATGTGATGTTTTAAGCCAAAAGGTATCTATATATCTATATTTTTCCAAACTCTATTAATTTTCAACTGATTTACTGAATTGTATTGCATTGATTGATCGTGTTTTGGGCGAGTATATTGTATTGTGCACTGTGGGCCCGAGAGTTAGTGTTTGAGCCAACCGGGAAAGCATGGGCTGACGGGTAACTCTTACACTCCTCTCAACCGTGGGGATGAACCCTGAATCCACCAGGAGGTTTGGTGGAGGAAGGAGTCCCGTGCGTGGGAGTCATGTTCCCGACGTACACCGTGTTTACCGTGGATGGATCGGGCCTTGCAAACCCACCATCATTGGAGGAAGAAGGAGTCATTGAAACTGCTACGTGTGCACTGTAATTGATTGCGTGATCACTTAATTAATTAATTAAAAGTATCGTGATTGTACACTGTCGGAGTAAGGTTGGAGAATTGCCCTCACTCGCTGGGCCACTGATTGATTGATTGAAAATGATTAATTGTTAAATCTGATAGTCGTAATCTCGGGTGAGCTCTATGTTGTTATTGAACTTAGATTGATTTCGGTTATAAAACCTTACCCGAGGTTATGATTTACATGTTATCTGTGCTTATATCTATTATGCCCCTCGCTCAGTCTGTGGTAGACTGACACCTCACCTTTCAGTTTTGCAGGTTGTGTGCTAGGCGGGATTGGTGTCAAGTCAAGTCTTTCTTTCCGGGTCTAACACGTGTCCATTCTACTTTGTTGCATATGTATTGTTATTTTTGGGTTTTATAAAATGTTATGTATTTGAGAGATGATAATGTATTGATATGTAATGTTAGGTTTTAGATTTCTTGATAAATGCTCGTGAATGGCAGGCTTATGTTTATTCCTTTTTGCATTGTGGTAATTGGTTTGGAGTTAGTCCCGCCTAGCTAGTCAAGTCTTTATTTTCTTGTCACCCATTCGCTATGGCTCAGTTCATGTATGGACTGTCCGTTTCATATGTGGATTGAGCTATAGTGCGGGGGATGTGGCACCTTTGCGTTCCGGGTGTTGCATCTTAGGTGGTATCAGAGCCCGGTTGCAAAATCGGGTCTCCACTGTCGTGTCGTGTCGAGTCTAGGTTGTGCGGCATAGGAATTAATTGTCAACTTGAGAGTCTTTCATCTTTAACTGAAATTGTTTGACTTATTTGAAGTATTTGAATAACTTGAAGTCTTTGAATTATGTGAATTATTTGTGACTTGAGACTTAATTGCAACCATTAGCATCCACTAATGCCACATGCATCCTTAGTGTCTTGAATACAGGATGCACCGAGGTCGACATCATCGTGATCGTTCTCAGGGACATCGACATCGTCAGCATCATCATCGAGAGAGATCACCACCCCATCCAGCTCAACCACAGGACTTCATGAATGCTGTGGTTGGCCTTATAGATAAGAGGATGAGAGAGCATGTTCCTCCTGCACCGCCTGCTCCATCGGTGCAATTAGAAGCACCTATCTCAACTATACTTCGGGAATTCCAGAATCAACACCCTCCTAAATTCTTCTACGAAAATGATACCGAGGCAGAGATGTGCTTAAAGGAAGTAGAGAGAATTTGGGAGCTTATACCATGTGAGTCTCGAGAGAAAGCTCGTTGCACCATTACATTGATCCAAGGAGAGGCTTACTCTTGGTGGGAAAGTACTAAGATAGTGTTGGAGGCCGCCGGGGAGGAAATTAATTGGGAGGTATTTGCTCGAGAGTTTAGGAACAAGTTCATTCCACCTTCAGCACGTACTAGGAGATTGAAGGAGTTCACGGAATTAACGCAAGGAAGGATGTCAGTTTCGGAGTATATAGCCGAGTATGAGAGGCTATCTCGCTATGCACCTAATATAGCGAGTGATGACTTTCATAAAGCAATGCAGTTTGTGCAAGGACTTCGACCGGACATACAGGAGGCATTAGAAGCTGTCAATACAAGCATGTGGGCCAAAGCTACTATCAAAGCTTTGAAAGTTAAGGATGCCGTAAATGCTAGGAGTTCTACCTCACGAGCGGGATCGACTCAGAAGACTCCACCTAAACTGGCTTTGTCACCATCTCCAGAAAAACCTCTCTGCACTTATTGTGGACATGACACCCACACTTACGATGGTTGTAGGAAGCGGTTGCGTCTGTGTTTCCGTTGTGGGAGTGCTGAGCATCAGATAGATACATGTCCGGAGCGACAAGAGCTGTCCACCGGGGGTCAGAGACCATTTAATAGGCAAGAACAACGGTGAACGGTACATCTAAACATGCATATCACGTGCATCATACGCTTTCTTATTTTATATATTTGTATTCCTTGTATTTACCATTTGCTTTTGTGTGAATAATTGAAATGTTGATCTTCGTACTTGCTCCATATGTGACGGTGTATGTATGTGTTATTTAAGTTTGTGCGTGGTGTGTTTGTGTGAGAGACGGGGTTCTCTCTCTTTTGTGTGAGAGACGGGGTTCTCTCTTTTGTGTGAGAGATGGGGTTCTCTCTTCTGTGTGAGAGACGGGGTGCTCTCTTGTTTGTTGAGAAACGAGGCTTTCTCATTAATTGTTTGGGGAGACGGGGTTCTCTGGTCTTGTGTTTTAATTTGTAGTTAGGGTAGTGGACCTGGGAACCAGGTCCTTTTAAGGAGGGGTGATTGTAACGCCCCAATCTTTCAATTATGCAATTTGTGACTTAATATGAAATAATTGCCAAATATGACTTAATTGCATGAAATAGTCTTGGACTTAATTGATCTTTTTCCATGAGATTTAGGACTTAATTGCATGACTTATGAATTGGAGGGATTAAATTGCAAATTGTGCTTAGACTTATAATATCTAGCTTATATCCCTTTTATTGCATACAAACATTTACACACTTGATCACTCCTCTCTTCCCCTCATACCGATCCAAAACCCCAAGAAGAAAGAAGAGGAGTTCATCATTTCAAGCTTGGATTTGAGTGGAAATTGCATACTTTGAGGCATAATCATCATCACAACATCATCTCTTTTCGTTCTCCTCCTTCATTCAAGGTATTGAGCTTAGTTGGGGAGAATTCATGTGTATATATGAGAACTAGGGTTATGGTTTGAGCTTGCCTAAATGTGTTTTAGTTGATGAAAGCATGATTATATGATTTTAGCTTGCAATTGATGTACATATTATGAAGTTTATAAGCTTGGGGCATGAGTTCATTTATGGGTTTGATATGAGTGATTCTTGATGATTAAGCATGGATATAAGTGTTTATTGGAGTTATTATTGAACTATAAGTATGTTAGCATGTTTATTTCATGATTTATATGCATTTGGAGATTGTTATGTGATCATTTGTGGTTTATTTCGTGCTTCCCCTGCATAATTGCTCTGTTTTTCTCTTCTGCGTACGTGACAGGGGCGTGTCACATTTTCCTCTTTCAGCGTGACACGGGGGTGCTTGATGGTTTGATTTCTCTGTACCGTGACACGGGGGTGTCACGGATTGCTTTGTATTGGTGACACGGGCGTGTCACCTTCTGTTTTCATGCATATTGTCCGCTGTACCCTGACACGGGGGTGTCACGGCTTAGTGTATTTTTGTGACACGGGCGTGTCACACTCTGTTTTCATGCATATTTTGGTTGCATGCTACTGTACGTGTTATTATATGCTTGTTTTATGCTTAAATATGATCATGACATTTGATAATTGTCCATTCTCGTTATTGCACGTCATGTTACGTCGTCCGTCCTAATTGGTTCATTTGAGTCGTGTCTTATGTACACTTGTCTTTGTTGCACAGACCAGTACACCAGTGACGTGGAGTGGGCTTCTTAGGCCGTGCCTTTCTCTCTATTTTGTCGGTACAGGTGAGGTTTAATTTCTAGATATATAAGACCATTACAACCCTATGTGATGTTTTAAGCCAAAAGGTATCTATATATCTATAGTTTTCCAAACTCTATTGATTTTCAACTGACTTACTGAATTGTATTGTATTGATTGATCGTGTTTTGGGCGAGTATATTGTATCGTGCACTGTGGGCTCGAGAGTTAGTGTTTGAGCCAACCGGGAAAGCATGGGCTGACGGGTAACTCTTACACTCCTCTCAACCGTGGGGATGAACCCTAAATCCACCAGGAGGTTTGGTGGAGGAAGGAGTCCCGTGCGTGGGAGTCATGTTCCCAACGTACACCGTGTTTACCGTGGATGGATCGGGCCTTGCAAACCCACCATCATTGGAGGAAGAAGGAGTCATTGAAACTGCTACGTGTGCACTGTAATTGATTGCGTGATCACTTAATTAATTAATTAAAAGTATCGTGATTGTACACTGTCGGAGTAAGGTCGGAGAATTGCCCTCACTCGCTGGGCCACTGATTGATTGATTGAAAATGATTAATTGTTAAATCTGATAGTCGTAATCTTGGGCGAGCTCTATGTTGTTATTGAACTTAGATTGATTTCAGTTATAAAACCTTACCCGAGGTTATGATTTGCATGTTATCTGCGCTTATATCTATTATGCCCTTCGCTCAGTCTGTGGTAGACTGACACCTCACCTTTCAGTTTTGCAGGTTGTGTGCTAGACGGGATTGGTGTCGAGTCAAGTCTTTCTTTCCGGGTCTAGCACGTGTCCATTCTACTTTGTTGCATATGTATTGTTATTTTTGGGTTTTATAAAATGTTATGTATTTGAGAGATGATAATGTATTGATATGTAATGTTAGGTTTTAGATTTCTTGATTAATGCTCATGAATGGCATGCTTATGTTTATTCCTTTTTGCATTGTGGTAATTGGTTTGGGGTTAGTCCCGCCTAGCTAGTCAAGTCTTTATTTTCTTGTCACCCGTTCGCTATGGCTCAGTTCATGTATGGATTGTCCGTTTCATATGTGGATTGAGCTATAGTGCGGGGGATGTGGCACCTTTGCATTCCGGGTGTTACAGCCTTGCCTCATATATGGAGTCTTGAGTCTCACGATTGCACGGTATTGTCTCTTGTACAGTTTTCTCCCAGGCGGAGACTTGTCGGGTTCATAGGCTACATTGAAGTCTTTCTTTATTTTGGTATTGTTCGGTAAGGTGTAACATGTGGGTTTCTCTTCTATTAGTTAAATAACATCCCGATATACCTCAACGTGTAAGTTTTAAGCCAAAGTATGGATATATTTATATCGAGTCATTTCAAAGGAGTCATTGATTTCACGTTAAAGCCTTTTCTTGTCTATTGAATCCCTAACCTAATGTTTTGGCTAGATCAGTGACCACATTATTAATGGGGGCCTTGGGACTATGTGTACGTGGCTATCCGGGGAAGTATGGGCTGACGGTGATCCCCGTGCGCTAGTCCCATCACAATGACGGTGACACCGGCCCTCGCTAGGAGATTAGCGAGGAATGGGAACTGGGCCTTTGGGGAGTCATGAACCTCTCTGGCCACAATGATTGGGTGGACGGTGCTTTGGCTGAGTCCATCCACCAACCGGAGGAAAAAGGTGTAAGTGATTGAATGATTGAACGAATGAATAATTGAATGATTGAACGAATGATCGAAGGAACGAATAAATTTAATCGAATGAATGATTGTGTGATCACTAATGAACGAATGAATAAATGCACACACGAGGAGAAGGTTGGACCGGGCTCACGTATTGACCGCATGATTGTCATGAATAAATGAGATTGATTGTCGTAATCCCGAGCGTTGTTTTCCTTGTTTTTACCCACTTGGGAAAATGTTTCAAAACCTCGCAAGGGATTATGACTTGCATGTGAATTTGTTTAATTCAGCACTACTTATTATATTAAACCCTGTTTTATACCCACCAGTCTCCTGTAGACTGAACCCGGCTTTGTTTTCAGTTCTTTTGCAGGTTTTGGAGTGCTAGGCGGGGTTCTGAATCTGTCAAGCCCTATGTTTAAGCCTGAGTCACTTCACACGCATTTTGTAAATTAATTAAGTTATACAAGAATGTATTTATTTAAATGTTATATTTATATGAATTCGGGAGAAGCTTCTAAGGATAGTTTGGACCCGTACACTATGATCTATGATTATGATTTATGTTTATGTATAAATTTTCGGGACTAGGTATCTATGCTAGTTGAACCCGTCATTTAATGCTTGTATTGGTGATTGATTATATATTCTGCTTCCGTGTAACATCCCGCTCGTCCGGCCGTATAGGTACGCACTTTCGAGAGTGTTTCGTAAGCGTTAAGTTATTTATTTATGGCTTGACGTGATTATTAAATTGATTATATGCCTAATTGATGATTTGAATAATAATTTGTTACCCCCTTTGTTAAGTAATTTGTTCGTTTTGACCCCGTTTGATCTCCCCGTTCGATCCGTGTGACCCCGTATTTGCTCCTTCGTATGTGACTATGAGCTATGCATGAAATATATTTGTTATGAATTTGTCTACGTGTTCGTTATATGTTTTTTAGTTTGTTTGTTACGGTTTTTGAACCGCTTTATTTGTTAGGGACATGAGGGCCTAACTCGTTTTACTGCACCTTGTGTTGCGGAAGGCATAACTTGGGCTCGGGAATTCGGATTTGAATTTCGGGAGAAGCGTCGGACTTGTAACGAAGAATGGAAGCTTTGGAACCTACTTTTGTAATTTTCTATGTAGCGCCCAGAGCGTCGGTACGCCACAACCCCCACACTATACCCCAGTACATATACGAAACGGACATCCGCATACGCACTAAGTCATAGCGAACGGGTGACCAAAAAAAACCCTCCTGGCTAGGCGGGACTAGACCCTGTCATTCAAGTGCGCAACAAGAACGAATATGCGGAAGCGTAATTAAAACGAATATGCAAACGAGTTCAAACTATGTAATCTACTAGGGCAAAATATATATACATTAGCCACCAAGGCTAACAAAACAGTAACAAGTATCCAAAAGTATAGGTGGTCGACAAGGCCTCAGTATTACCACTGATAATTGTATGTTGTATCTAATGCGTAACTCTAACAAGAGAATAAGATCCTAGCTGGACACGAAAGTAAAAGACTGTATTAACTTTCCCGCCTAGCTACGACCACGTGTACCTGCAACTGCAAAAGAGAAAAAAAACAACATGGAGAGGTCAGTCAAAGGACTGGTGAGGGGCTACACACGCACCCGTATATATACTTATACATGCAAGCACACAGTTCCCTAATCCCATTATACGTTCTTCATCAAAACATAGTAATTTTGGAAAATTCAAAACTCGCACAATGGGATTACGGACATTCAATTCATTAAATAATTACTGTAGGTTGCTCGGCGAGAATGAGCGGTCTCCAACCTTTACTCCTCGTTTCAATCATTACGGTCGTTCACACACATAATCATATCATTACCTAAACATCCTTTTTCCTCCGGTTGATGGTTCGGGCGGCCAACCCTCCCCATCCACATACACATGAGAAACGAGGGTGCATGACTCCCTTGCCCTCGGGACTCCGTCCTCCACTAACCTCCTAATGGATTCTAGGTTCATCCCCTTCGATATGGGACCGTACAATGGGCTAGCCGTCGGCCCTTGCCTCCCCGGTTCACCCAAAGCACGACCCCTGGGCCCCACAACATAACACACACACACATCTCGCCAATCGGTTCGGTTGTTGTTTGAAAACATTTTCATTAATATATAATAATAAAAGGGTTGATTTTAGTAAAATATTTTGGCTCTTCTATCACATGCACGGTTGTAGGTCGATATATAAAGAAAACCTCACCTGAGTGGAGTAAACGACAAAAGAGACAACAAGAATGCCTACTCGACCTGGTCCTCTCCTCCCTGGAGATTGTCTGTATAGACCGGATACATTTCAATTAAGACTCGACTCAAAATGAACCAGGTAACGACGCACGATAATTACATTTAACGATATGAATGATATGACGTGCAATGAGACCGTATTATAAAATAAACGTGCCGAAACAGGGTACTGTGGTTGCTGGATGATTTTCGGTAACAACAAAATGCACAGTAGCGACAGTCGGCTCACACAACAACAAGAACAAGAGAGTAGGACAACTCATTATTTCCAATTTTATTAATCCCTCAGTTCCATATTAATTAACAATAAGCAGCAGCAAAAGGTGACAAAAGCAACACTTTTCAGGGTTGATTCGTTCACCCCCATTTTCACACCAATCCATTAATATCTTCGGCAACAATTATTAGATCAACCCATTACATATTTAAACATTATCATATCCATTAATACAACATACATGTATATATTTTATATATATATTTAACATTTATGTACACTAAAATACAATAGGGAACAATTAAAGAAATTCCAGAACAAGACAATTCAGGGCAGGATACTGGGGTGATTCGTTTACCCCATTATATTCCTCCAATTTAGTTTCCAATTTTCTCTTTAATTCAACATTAGTAAAGATGTAAAACATGTATCCACAGCTCTAAGTATTAATTTATAAAAGTATGATTAAATCCTAAAATTAATTAATCTCTTTCGAATATAAATCCTATTTTTAGTATAACAACCCACATGTTTTGCATCTAGAGAGCAAATAAGCAGAGAATCATCATATATTATCTCAATAATCATATTCATATTTAGGAGACACACACAGATTTATGTGTAACACCAACTTACCAAATAGAAAAGGAAAGATGAAGAAGGGAAAGCAAGGTGGCTAGAAATTAGTTATAGCCGATAGTGGTAACGGCGTCCGGTGCGGTGGTGTGAGCTTGGCTTCTCTTTTCTTTTGTCCGAGGTACAAGACGAGATGAAGATATTTGAAATGGGGGAGTGTATTTATTTAAAGTGGGGATATTTTACATAATACATACATATATATTTTTGTTGTGATGTAAGAAGAGTCGGTCTATATATATAAATATATTAAATATTAACTGGGCTATATATATATATATATCTAAAAGTATGTATTTAGATGGAAGGCTGATAATGCATTCATGTATATAAATGTTGTCTGTTGGGCACGTGTATGCCTTGTATACATATATGAAGTGCATGTAATAAATATAGCTGTGCACGTATATATATATATATATATATATATATATATATATAAATGCATGTAGGTGCACACATTTATATAACACACTATTATATATAAAGTACATATATATATGCTTGTACGTAAGTTAATAAATATAATATATACATGCAGTTGACATTAGGTAAATTAATAGTAATAGAATATAATTTTATAATATATATCAGATTAGAACTAAAGTGTGAATTTCACATTTAATTTACGACTAGCAACTAAAATATAGGATTAACAACTATTTTACACGTAGGTAATTAATGAGAAATTTAAGTTTAGAAAATTGCACATTTAGCAATTAAAATACACGCTGCACTCGAACTAACACACACGTGTCGTTGTACCTGACAACCATCGAAACGGGGCATCACAACCTCCCCCCCTTAAAAGAATCTGGTCCCCAGATTCTTCTGACTAGCCTCGAACAACTCCGGATAGATTTTTCTCATCTTTTCCTCGGTTTCCCAAGTGGCTTCTTCAGACTTCTGATCTTGCCATAAGACTTTGACTAGAGGAATTCTTCGGTTTCTTAATTCTTGGAATTTCTGGTCAAGGACTCTTACTGGCTTTCTGACAATCGTCAGGTCTGGTTCTAGTTCTACGTCTTCCACTGAAAGGATCTCTGAGTCGTCGGGGTAGTACTTTCGGAGTTGAGACACATGAAAAACGTTGTGTATTCCAGTCAAGCTTGGCGGAAGGTCTAACCGATATGCCGCTTCACCAATGCGTTCAAGTATCTCAAATGGACCAATGTAACGAGGATTTAGCTTCCCGCCTCTTCCAATACGAGTGAATCCTTTACGTGGGGATGCTTTCAAAAAGACTCTATCCCCTACCTCGAACTCAAGGTTCCGCCTTCTTCGGTCAACATAGCTCTTCTGACGATCTTGAGCAGCTTTCATCCGTTGTTGGATGATTCTAATATTATCGATAGCATCTTGAACTACTTTAGGAAGGACTCCCCTTTTCTCTTTCTTTTTCACCCCTTCTTTCTTCGTCCATTTCCAATCCTCTAGATCAAAGAACAATGGTGACCGGCACTTCCCACCATAGAGAGCTTCATACGGCGCCATCCCAATCGAGGCTTGGTAACTATTATTGTAAGCAAACTCAACCAAGGGCAGTTGTTTGTCCCAAGTGTTCTGAAAGTCCAAAGCACAAGCTCGTAGCATGTCTTCAAGGTATTTGATCAATCTCTCTGACTGTCCGTCCGTTTGAGGGTGTGACGCTGTGCTGAAGTTAAGTTTCGAACCCAAATGCTTCTGAAGATCCTGCCACAATTTTGAAGTGAACCTCGGATCCCTATCTGACACAATGCTAACCGGGATTCCATGAAGCTTGATAATCTCGTTATTGTACTTCTCCGCTAGCTTGCTTACTTTATCGGGCATTCTTACTGCAAGAAAGTGGGCAGACTTGGTTAAGCGGTCGACTATCACCCAAATTCCATCAACACCACCTTTAGCCTTCGGTAAACCAGAAACGAAATCCATTGTCACTTGTTCCCACTTCCATTCCGGAATAGGCAAAGGTTGTAACAAACCACCCGATTTCTGATGCTCAGCTTTGACTTGTTGGCACGTCCGGCAATGTCTTACATAATTTGCCACACCTTTCTTCATACCATTCCACCAATAATATTGTTTCAAGTCTCGGTACATCTTGTTACCACCGGGATGCACTGAATAAGCTGTCTTATGTGCCTCTTCAAGGATTGTACGTTGTAGCTCTTGTGGCACACAAACTCGAGTCTTAAATCTAAAAACTCCAAATTCATCGAATCCAAATGGTGACTCCGGATTATCCCTAAATTTCTCAATCCGGTTCTGAATCCAAGGATCAGTGGCTTGAGCATCAAGAATTCTTTGTTTCAAATCTGGTTGTATGGTGATGTTAGCAACTCGAGCTTTCAACACAATACTCTCGGCTCCATTACTCGCGCTAGCTTCCAAACTTGATATGCTTGACTTCCGACTCAAAGCATCGGCGACCACATTAGCTTTGCCTGGATGATAGTGGATAGTGCAATCATAATCTTCTAAGAATTCCATCCAGCGCCGCTGTCTCATATTGAGCTCCTTCTGAGTAAACAAGTATTTGAGGCTCTTGTGGTCGGAGAAAATCTCAAACTTAACACCGTAGAGATAGTGCCTCCACTTTGCTAGAGCAAAGATAATAGCTGCTAGCTCGAGATCGTGAGTGGGGTAATTCTTCTCATGTTCTTTCAACTTCCTTGAGGCGTAAGCAACTACTTTCCCATTTTGCATCAACACACATCCAAGCCCTTCCTTACAAGCATCAGTATATATGGCGTAGCCCTCGGTGCCATTGGGTAAGGTTAACACCGGTGCGGTAGTTAACTTCTCCTTCAACTGTTGAAAGCTTACCTTACAAGTATCGTCCCACATAAACTTCGTCTCCTTCTTGGTCAATCGGGTCAAAGGTGCGGCTGTCTTCGAGAAATCCTTCACGAATCTTCTGTAATAGCCTGCTAAGCCAAGAAAACTTCTTACTTCAGAGGCATTCTTCGGTTGCTTCCAGTGCATCACAGTCTCTATCTTTGAAGGATCAACTTCAATCCCGTTGCCTGATATGATATGGCCTAGGAAGGTGACTCTGTCGATCCAGAATTCGCATTTGCTAAACTTTGCAAAAAGTTGATGCTCCCTGAGAGTCTCGAGCACTATCCTCAAATGCTGGGCATGTTCTTCTTTGGACCTCGAAAACACTAGTATATCATCGATGAAGATCACCACAAACTTGTCAAGAAACGGTCGAAATATCCTGTGCATCATGTCCATAAAAGCCGCTGGAGCGTTTGTCAAGCCAAAAGGCATGACTACAAACTCGTAGTGTCCATATCGGGTGTTGAATCCCGTCTTTGGAATATCTTCTTCCCGGACCCTTAACTGATAATACCCCTGTCTTAAATCAAGTTTGGAATAAACCTTCGAACCCTGAAGTAGATCGAATAACTCCTCGATGTGTGGAAGGGGGTATTTGTTCTTCACCGTCATCCTATTGAGTTCACGATAGTCAATACACATTCTCAATGTTCCATCCTTCTTCTTTACAAATAGGACGGAAGCACCCCAAGGTGAGGTACTCGGTCTCATGTATCCGTAAGCCAATAACTCGTCAAGTTGTATCTTTAATTCCTTTAACTCGGCTGGAGCCATACGATAAGGTGTCTTCGAGAAAGCCTCTGCTTCCGGATAGAGGTCTATCACAAACTCAATTTCCCGCTTTGGTGGAAGAGAACCCAAATTCTCCGGAAATACATCAAGAAAATCCTTAACGACCTCGGTTTCCTCCAACTTAGCTTGATCTTTAGGTTTATTGAGAAGATAGGCTATGTATCCAGTGGCTCCATCCTTCACAAGTTTGTGAGCTTCCATGAAAGAGATTATAGGATTAGACTTTCCTTTCTCGCCCACAAAAACTTCGGCACCCAAACGGATCTTCTTGGCATGACAGTCTATAACGGCTCGGTGTACAAACAACCAATCCATCCCAAGAATGGCTCCATACTTCTTCATCGGCATTTCCACAAAATCGGTTGGATAATCACGACCCTCAATGCTCACCGGGCAATTCTTAAACACACGATTCGTCTCAAGACGACCTCCTAGAGGTGAACTAACCACAAAACATACATTCAAACAAGGAGCAGGCAAGTGCAAAGAAGAGACCAAGTCTCGAGCAAGAAACGAGTGTGTTGCAGCCGGGTCAAATAATGTATGGATGCAAGTGCCATGAATGCAAATTGTACCTTCGATGATGGCAGCAACATCAACCTGGGCATCCTGATCCTCGCCCTCAAGGGCATAAACACGGGCTCTCACAAGCTGTCTCTGATTTCCACCTTGTTGTCCCCGATCTCTAGCCTGATCACAAGCATAAGCCTTATGTTCCGGAGACCCACAAATTAAGCATCGTCCAAGCCTCTTCCAACAATTGTCATAGTTGTGATTGGGGCCCCCACAATGAGTGCATGGCTTTGGTCCCAGTGGAGGAAGAGCTGCTGGTGTTTTCTGAGCTGGCCCCGCTGGTCGGGGTTTCTTGTCATGGGCCCGCGGGGGCTGAGCAATATGAAGTGCGGGCCTTTTGGGGCCCGATCCCGAACTCTGCCCTGTATAGCCTTTTGAAACTGGATCTTTCTTTCGATACTCTTCTTCTTGGACCATAGCCCTCTGAACCGTATCCGAAAAGGACTCAAATTTATGTCCGGCACTCCCATGCCTTAAGTCTTCCCTCAACCCGGTAATAAATCTCTTGGCTTTCCTCTTCTCATCACGTGTAATATGGGGTGCATACTTGGCCAATCTATTAAAGACAGCAAGATATTGTGCTACAGTCCGAGACCCTTGCTTGAGGTCCATAAACTCCTGCTCACGCTTCTCCCGTACAACCTCGGGTACATAGGCATCACGAAACTCTCGAATGAAGACATCCCAATTAAGTTCTTCGTCATTTACCTCTAATTTCTCTCGAACTCCTTTCCACCATTCATAGGCATCCCCTTCTAGTTGAAACACAGCAAATCGGCCTTGCTCTTCGGGGGTGCAGGGGCATACCTCATAGATACGACTAATGCGAGTGAGCCAAGTCTCTGCTACAATATCGTCCGTAGTCCCCATGAATTTAGGAGGGTTATAGCTCAGAAATACCGCATGTGCATTCCGAGGCGGTGGTGGTGGAGGTTGTTGTACCACCGGAGGTGGAGGTGGAGGTGGAGCTTCTGCACGCCTCTGTTCAACATAGTTATATACAGCATCCATGAAGTTTTCCATATTCATTTGTGGCGGTTGAGGAGGGTCAAAACGGGGCGGTCCTTGGTCACGTGGAGGTCAGCCACGAGGCATCCTGAGATATAAGAAACTGAAAAGGATGCATGATTGGTTAAAATGCATATGTATTACAATTAATTGAAACAAACAACTAAACCAAGTAATTCGAATAATTTCATCAAATTTCAAAACAATGCAATTCAATTAAACACATAAACACGTAGTTCTTAAGCCGTACGACCTAGACAGACACAACTTGACACTAGAACTCCGGTTTTGCAACCTGGAGCTCTGATACCACTTAAGGATGTAGCGCCCAGAGCGTCGGTACGCCACAACCCCCGCACTATACCCCAGTACATATACGAAACGGACATCCGCATACGCACTAAGTCATAGCGAACGGGTGACCAAAAAAAACCCTCCTGGCTAGGCGGGACTAGACCCTGTCATTCAAGTGCGCAACAAGAACGAATATGCGGAAGCGTAATTAAAACGAATATGCAAACGAGTTCAAACTATGTAATCTACTAGGGCAAAATATATATACATTAGCCACCAAGGCTAACAAAACAGTAACAAGTATCCAAAAGTATAGGTGGTCGACAAGGCCTCAGTATTACCACTGATAATTGTATGTTGTATCTAATGCGTAACTCTAACAAGAGAATAAGATCCTAGCTGGACACGAAAGTAAAAGACTGTATTAACTTTCCCGCCTAGCTACGACCACGTGTACCTGCAACTGCAAAAGAGAAAAAAAACAACATGGAGAGGTCAGTCAAAGGACTGGTGAGGGGCTACACACGCACCCGTATATATACTTATACATGCAAGCACACAGTTCCCTAATCCCATTATACGTTCTTCATCAAAACATAGTAATTTTGGAAAATTCAAAACTCGCACAATGGGATTACGGACATTCAATTCATTAAATAATTACTGTAGGTTGCTCGGCGAGAATGAGCGGTCTCCAACCTTTACTCCTCATTTCAATCATTACGGTCGTTCACACACATAATCATATCATTACCTAAACATCCTTTTTCCTCCGGTTGATGGTTCGGGCGGCCAACCCTCCCCATCCACATACACATGAGAAACGAGGGTGCATGACTCCCTTGCCCTCGGGACTCCGTCCTCCACTAACCTCCTAATGGATTCTGGGTTCATCCCCTTCGATATGGGACCGTACAATGGGCTAGCCGTCGGCCCTTGCCTCCCCGGTTCACCCAAAGCACGACCCCTGGGCCCCACAACATAACACACACACACATCTCGCCAATCGGTTCGGTTGTTGTTTGAAAACATTTTCATTAATATATAATAATAAAAGGGTTGATTTTAGTAAAATATTTTGGCTCTTCTATCACATGCACGGTTGTAGGTCGATATATAAAGAAAACCTCACCTGAGTGGAGTAAACGACAAAAGAGACAACAAGAATGCCTACTCGACCTGGTCCTCTCCTCCCTGGAGATTGTCTGTATAGACCGGATACATTTCAATTAAGACTCGACTCAAAATGAACCAGGTAACGACGCACGATAATTACATTTAACGATATGAATGATATGACGTGCAATGAGACCGTATTATAAAATAAACGTGCCGAAACAGGGTACTGTGGTTGCTGGATGATTTTCGGTAACAACAAAATGCACAGTAGCGACAGTCGGCTCACACAACAACAAGAACAAGAGAGTAGGACAACTCATTATTTCCAATTTTATTAATCCCTCAGTTCCATATTAATTAACAATAAGCAGCAGCAAAAGGTGACAAAAGCAACACTTTTCAGGGTTGATTCGTTCACCCCCATTTTCACACCAATCCATTAATATCTTCGGCAACAATTATTAGATCAACCCATTACATATTTAAACATTATCATATCCATTAATACAACATACATGTATATATTTTATATATATATTTAACATTTATGTACACTAAAATACAATAGGGAACAATTAAAGAAATTCCAGAACAAGACAATTCAGGGCAGGATACTGGGGTGATTCGTTTACCCCATTATATTCCTCCAATTTAGTTTCCAATTTTCTCTTTAATTCAACATTAGTAAAGATGTAAAACATGTATCCACAGCTCTAAGTATTAATTTATAAAAGTATGATTAAATCCTAAAATTAATTAATCTCTTTCGAATATAAATCCTATTTTTAGTATAACAACCCACATGTTTTGCATCTAGAGAGCAAATAAGCAGAGAATCATCATATATTATCTCAATAATCATATTCATATTTAGGAGACACACACAGATTTATGTGTAACACCAACTTACCAAATAGAAAAGGAAAGATGAAGAAGGGAAAGCAAGGTGGCTAGAAATTAGTTATAGCCGATAGTGGTAACGGCATCCGGTGCGGTGGTGTGAGCTTGGCTTCTCTTTTCTTTTGTCCGAGGTACAAGACGAGATGAAGATATTTGAAATGGGGGAGTGTATTTATTTAAAGTGGGGATATTTTACATAATACATACATATATATTTTTGTTGTGATGTAAGAAGAGTCGGTCTATATATATAAATATATTAAATATTAACTGGGCTATATATATATATATATCTAAAAGTATGTATTTAGATGGAAGGCTGATAATGCATTCATGTATATAAATGTTGTCTGTTGGGCACGTGTATGCCTTGTATACATATATGAAGTGCATGTAATAAATATAGCTGTGCACGTATATATATATATATATATATATATATATATATATATATATATATATATATATATATAAATGCATGTAGGTGCACACATTTATATAACACACTATTATATATAAAGTACATATATATATGCTTGTACGTAAGTTAATAAATATAATATATACATGCAGTTGACATTAGGTAAATTAATAGTAATAGAATATAATTTTATAATATATATCAGATTAGAACTAAAGTGTGAATTTCACATTTAATTTACGACTAGCAACTAAAATATAGGATTAACAACTATTTTACACGTAGGTAATTAATGAGAAATTTAAGTTTAGAAAATTGCACATTTAGCAATTAAAATACACGCTGCATTCGAACTAACACACACGTGTCGTTGTACCTGACAACCATCGAAACGGGGCATCACATTCTAAGTCCGTTTGACCCTCCGAATTTCGCCCGAAACACGGACAGATTTGCCATGTTCGCCCGTTTTAATCATAACCGACCCGTTTCTTATCCAAATCACCCCATACTTGAACCCATTTGACCCTAATTAAACCCTATCTCCACCCATTTCCTCTCCATTTGGACCCCAAGCAAGGAAAAAGAAGAGAAGCAGCAGTTTCAGCCGAGAGAGAGAGGAGGGGGAAACACTATTCATTTAGCCATTTCTTGCTCAATACTCATCCGATTTGCCTTAAATTCGAAAGGTAAGTTCAGAATCTTATTTTCCATCTTCTCCTCTTTGTTTTGAGTGCTCATTTCCTGAATTTCTTGGAGAATCAAGCATGCTTTGGCTCATGAGATGAATAGTAAGGGTTTAGATGAATTTGATGAATTTGGCATGAATTCTCATGATTCTTGTTGGTTTAATGCATCAGTTATGATCTTAAGACATCCATTATAAATTGTATGAACTCATTTCAGTTGGTAGTTGCATTTAATGAAGGATTTCATTAATGTTTTTTGTATGAAAATGAAGAACATGAGAGTTTAATCCATTCTCTTCCATTCCTTGCATGATTAGTTCGGTTTTTGCATGCTTTAGGACCTGAAATTGATGCATATATGCGTATGATCCTTCCCTTGCATTCTAGAATGATTTAGGAGTGGTTTTTGTTGGATTTCGCTGTTGTTGCCCTATTTTGTTGCTGCTGCGTGCGTGGTAGCGCCCGCGACCGGGATTAGTTCATTTCCGGTCGTGGCCGTGACCTGTTTTGGCCCATGTTTTGGCTTGTGAGCTTCTGGGCTATTGTTGGTGGTGTGGAACCACCTTTGTGTTGTTTTGGGGTCGCAGGCTCTTGCATGTTTCGAGTTGTTGCTGTTGTGTTGTTCATTTTTCAGTTTGTTCGTGTGTTGCTTGTCCTTCCTTGATCTTATATGATTAATATATGATATAAATGATATGTTAACATGTCATATTATGTGTTAAGTGTTATGTTATGAATTTATGGCGTGTTTTACATGCTCGTTTTTTATATATGGCTTTATACGTGCAATATGTTACCTTAACGTGCGTATATGACTTCATGCTTCGTTTATGTACCTTGTATGTAATAGCCGTAATCAGGGCCAAGTCAGGAAAGGTAAGTAAAGGGTTGATCTAGAAGCGTTTATAATCTCGATCCCCATTTACTCTCTTTCATGTATTGCATTCCTATGTGACTTATGTGCTATAGTTTTAATTAAAAGTTCGTAAATTTAATTGTTTCCTTTATCAAGCATGTACCTCGAAACTATTCTCATAGAATCTTAGAAACCCAATATTTATCCCTTTCCAGCACCTAAAACCCCTTCATATGCTTCGAAACCTATTCCTACAATCTTAGGTTGAAAATTACAAAAATACCCCTATAGCCTTAGAATTTTCCTAAATTCTCCGAATTACTTTTCCTACCCAATATTACAGTAAAAACGATCCTTGAAATATTTTATGAATTTTCATATATTTACCAAAGCTTAATTCCATCTATAGCATATTTTATAAATATTTTCCTTTTTAAAAATTATCATTTTATTTTAAAATAATTAGCTTTCATTCAATATTCAACACGTTTCTTGAATTTTTCTCTAAACTATGATAATTTTTCTGTAGCACCCGCGACAATAGGCGCCACATCCCCCGCACCATAAGTCTAGTCCACGTATGAAATGGATAGTCCATACATGAACCGGACTCATAGCGAACGGGTGACAAATAAAACAACTCCCTAGCTAGGCGGAATCTAACCCTGTACCAAATAATCAACAGTGGAAAACATGCGGTGCGGAAGCAATAACATACAATTCATAAATTTCAACAATGGCTACAAGCCCAACAATTCCAATACATAAATTAAAATCATCATGCATCCTAACAACGGGTTCAACTACACATGCAACATGTCCCGAATCAATAATCAACAATAATTGCTAATTGGCACACAGGCCCAAATGTATAAAGGAATTCCATTAAATCTTAACAAGGTAAAATGTGACTGGAGTGTACAAGTGACTCAACAAGGAAATTAAAACTCGACCTCCGCCTCGCAAAACCTACAAGAACTGAAAAGTGGGAAGAGGGGTCAGTCTCTAGAAGACTGAGTGAGCAGGAGTTGTACATATATATAGAAACATGCGCATGCAAGTCATAAATCCCGAACAACGTTTTAAGTGAGGTTAGTTACCACGAAGGCAAGAAAATAAATAAGCAATGCTCGGACTTTACTACTAATTCATATTTAATTCTTTAAATCCTTAATTCATGAATAATCATAATGGCTCGGCGAGTGAGCGTGCACAATTCTCCAACCAAACTCCGACCATGTACAATCAATAGGGAATTACTATTAAATCGTGATCACGCAATCAATCATTCAATAATTCAGTTAATTAATAGGTTCGAAAATAAACAGGAATAATACAATCCAACCTTCTTCCTCCGTGGTGATGGTCAGGCCTACAGACCCGAACCACCCAATTCTTTCTCCCCGGCAGGGGTAACCCAGTCGCGAGAGACAATCAGTGCAGTATGAGACGGGGGATCATGACTCCTACTCCTTCGATGGTATGGGAACCACCGGCTCAGGAATACTCCAACTCCCCGTCTCCTGGGTCGCGCAGAGGTATTCCCAATGGGTACTACGTGCAAGGGTTCTTTCCGTCGGCCCGATGCCGATCCGGTCGCCAATCCCACGTTTCCCCGGGCCCAATAACATAATGTGCATATCTCGCCAAACATTTCAAGTCATGATCATAATTATCATAATTCATTTCATTTCATCGGAAACGGTTCAATTCTTTTTAAAATATTTACTCGATACTCCTTTCAAAAATAATATAGATATACAGTAAGGTTTTTGGCCAAAACATTCACATATGGGTTGTAGGGTTTAATACATAGCTAAAATGGAAAACACCCTCACCTGGAATAACCCGAGACAAGAAACATGATTGATACGGGTGCCTATTCAATCCAGAAGTCTCCGCCCTGGAGATGAACTGTACAAGAGAAAGTAACAATTTGTACTCGTGAGGGGAGACTCAATATGATACCAAATAGGACGCACGACAATGCTCATAAAGTGGTATATCGTGTTATAACATGTGTGACATTCAATTAACATATAGGAGATGCAATTACACTCAAAGAGGTCATGTATTCATGTCATTTAATCAAATGAATTCATTTCATGTAAGACACGGAGTTAACAATCAAGTTTAAACAATTAAAGATCAAAGAGTGTCAAATAAGAGCATAATTATCAATTAATTAAGCATATAATTCATACAAGTCACATACGGGAGCCAAGGAAGTGAAAGGAATGCAATACGAGGGGTTTTGGCGAAGTTTGGCAAAAGTTGACAATTTTTGGAAATGTACAAGCTGAGGAAAAACAAGAATATCTTGAGTTATAGAAGTGGGAATTAGGTTTTGTTTGTTGGATATGAAATTAGACATGTATACATTTAAAATGATATATGGCTCGTATTCTAGTTCCAAACGAGGAGTAAATGGCATAAGTTTGAATTTAGGCGAGTGCAGTTTGTCGGGAAAGTGGCAACACCTAAAAGAATTGATTATATCTCACAAACTAGAAAAGATATTAAGATTATTCCAATTAGAGGTTGTTCTAGACTTCAAGAGGTTTCCGTGGCCTAAAAAATCAGGTCAATTGAAGTTCGTATGAGGGAGAAACGCCTGTTTAAAAATTGGTCTGAAAGCAGAAACGGGCGTGTGAAAGTCTCCTGTAACAGTGCCAAACGGGCGTTTGGTGCATGAACTGGAAAGCCAAACGGGCGGTTGGGAAGCCGCTGGGTAAAAAAACAGGGGAAAAACAGGGTAGGTCTCGGAAAAATGGCTCCCTAGCCATTCAACACCAAATCACAACACATAAACACTTCAAACTAACATATAACATGTATATAACTCACATATGTCATTTAGGCAACATATAAACCATTAAACCATGCTCAAATCATCAAGGAATCATCATAGAAACCCCATATGAACTCATGACTTCCAACTTTCAAATAAACCAAGATTTCATGAAAGCTTCCAAGTAAAAAGGTCCTAAACATGCTTCTAAACTCATATATTCAAGGAATCCCACCAAGATCAACAAACCCTACTCAAGCATGGATCAAGAAATTCATATACTTTCATACTATACCTTGAAATGGAAAATAGAATGGATGAAATGAGGAGATGATGATGATGCTTCCAATTGTGCAATTTCCTTTCTTGAAATCTAGCTTGAAAAGTGATGAATCTCCTTCTTCTTCTCTTGGTATTTTGATCGTGTATTAGTGTGTATGTGTGTGAGGTTTTTGATGAAATGAGATGAAATGTAATTGGGATAGATAAATGAGTGTTTGTAATGTAATATAATTATAGATATAATATGTATATGTATAAAGTTAGATATTATAAATATAATATATATATAATTATCTTAGTGCTTATTATTATATACATATATAATGAATGTGTGAGTTTATTAGTGTAACATGAATATAGGTGCATATATATATAATGCATATGAGTGTATTAGTGTAGGAATAAGTAATTTATATATATATATAATTACATGTCTCATGAATGAATGTAGTATATAAATATACTCTTATGAAATTATTTTGAGTTTTAAATATATATATATATATATGAAAACATTTTATGAGATGAAATTAATAAATCATGCATATGCTAGAAAATGAATTGAAATGAAATTAAAATGAATTAGCAATTAAAATGAACACTTAGGCAATTAGACAATTAATCGCATAATCCACTTAGTCACATAATCCAATTATGCACGTTTAACAAATCTACTCCCAAACTCACACGTGTGGTGCGCGTACCTGAATAATTTGAACATGCGGGGCGTTACATTTTTCAACCTTTAAACTTCATCATATCTTCGTTTAAATAATTTTCTCATAATTTTCATCATCTTTAACGATCATGACTTGTAAACGAAAAACCTAAATATCTCACATTTATAATCATAACGAAGCTTATTTTTCACTCGTTCTTTCATTATTTTACTACTTCAAGTTCTCGTCTCTCGACTCTTGAATAAATTTTATACCATTTTATATTTATTTTTTATTCAATATGACATCATCCATGACGTCACCTTCTAAAAATAGAAAGTTTGAATAAGTGAATATATTTTCTCCACATTTCCTATATAATTACCAAGCATTTGTTTAAATTATAAGACAACCACATTTCCTACATAGCTACCAAGCATTTGTTCAAAATATGAGACATCCACATCTCCCCTAAACTCTTATAAATTGCTCTAAGACCCCGCATAACTACCTATAAATCATCATTTATAACTCACAAAATCAACACAAAAACTCTCACTCTCTCTCCCTACCCACACGGCACAACCCCCTCTCTCTCTACAAGGTATGTTTTTCTTTTATTATTTCATGCTTTATATTATGTTTTAGTATAATAATAATAGTAGCATGCTTAGATATAATTAAATTATGCTTTAGGAATTTTAGTTTATGAAATATGTGCATAATTTTTAGTTTTAAATACAATATGTGTACATTATGAAATCTTATTTAATTAAATGCATGAATTATGATATGGTATAATGTGAGTATGTATTTAAATAATTATGATCTTGTTTGATTAAATTCATACCTAGAATAATTTATTTAGAATTATTTTTCATAGAAAATTTGTATCTTGCTATATTATGCTTCAAATTCTATGTTATAAATATGAACATGATTAAGCATGTTACACACCCTCTTTGAATATTCAAATGGACTTAAAAACATGTTCTTGGTGTTCTTGGACATGTATGTGTGTGTGTGTGTGTGGCGTGTGAATAGTGTGTGTGTGTATGTGTGTGTGAGTTTGATTTTATATTATAAAGTGTTTAATTCATAAGAAATTGAATAGTAAATGTTTTCAATAGTAATTGTGACTTTTTGGTCAACTTAAAATGAATTAATTTTGAAATTAATTTAAAAATAATTATAAAATAGGTTTTGGAATTTTTAAAGAAAGATTTTCTTCGAATTTTCCAAAAATCGATAAATTCTATAATATTTTCAAAAGATAACCTACATTGTCAAATTAAACCATAAATCTCATTTCAAATCTGATAATTAGAATTATCATATAGTTAATAAATGTTTGATTAGCTAAAGATCCCATAAACCCTAATTTATTAATTAAATTCCCTTAAAGGGGTGAATTTAGAGTTTACTGGGAAATCTTTAACGTATTACATAATATGTACCTTATATAATTATTCCATTATGATAGTATGTGTGTCTAATTAATTAGAATACTAAGAACCTAGTTCTAAGTCAGTAGTACTTATTCTTTCAGGCGACAGTGGAATCGGAGAGTGGAATCCTCACAATTCCACCTAAATCTCGGTATTAGGTGAGGGTTTAAATCCTTTCAACTGAAATCATGATAAAATATTTTAATTTTATTTCCTTGAATTTCCTTTCAAATTACTATTCCTTTTATGGGAAAATAATTCTTATAAAATTATAAAGTATCCAAAAACATATATTTACCCGAAAGTACCTAATACTTTCTCCAGGTAAATATTCTCGTCTTGCAAGTAAAATTATTGTTTTCTTATGGGCCCGGTGGTCTTGGTAGAAGTAGTAGTCCGGGAGGCAAGGGCCGAGGTCTACTATTATACCAGCCGCCAACTAGATCTTGATGGTGGTCTAACCGGAGGTTGGTTATTCCATATCAAGTGACGGGACAAGGTACGTCCGTCCCACAATATTGTTCGTCGTCACTAGGGTTTGCTCCCCTACGTGACACTAAGGGGTGAAGGCTGGCATTATCGTATTTGTTTTAATAAGTATCGACACCTTGATCAGTGTCGTTACTATTTTCTCGGATTTTAAGGAGTTAAGGTTGGAGAAGCCTAGCTTGCGGGCATCAAAATCATTTCTTCAAAACGGTTCATATTTTCTAAAGTATAACTTATATTTCCCCTACTCCTATTGTTCCAAACTAGTATGAACCGAATATTATTGTCATATAGTAATTTGTGATTATTTAGTATATTTCAAAACCAAGACTTTCTTGGTTAAAAAGATTTTCAAAACCTTACTTATAAATATAAACCTCATACCCCCATCACTTAGTCATTTTGACTAACCCTCCTACTCTTTTAATTCATGATTTCAGCAATCCACGCGTCGACTCCTTAGAGGTATCTTGAAGCTTTAAAGTGTCACATTCCAGTTACTTAGGATTATCAAGAGTGCATGTACATCGTTCAATAAGCACTCTCCTGTGAATTTAAATCTATCGCTGTAAATACTTACTCAGCTTAATAATATGTGTTCCGTTTAACTATTACTCCCTTTTAATTGCTCAAGTTTATTTCTCCGTTGCAAATTTCATACTCTGGTATTGTATAGTCTTGTCCGTTCGCCGAAGTATTTCTCGAGTGTTAGGTCTCACATCCACTCGGGAAGTACAACGGTGTGGGGTTGTAGTGTTAGGGGCGCTACATTGTATGATTTTCCTTTGCCCTTTTTATTATATGAATTATCTTCCTAATATGTTGTATGATATGTTATGCATGTTATATGAAATTTATGAATTTATTTAACATGATTTAGGAGGCGTATGAATTGATATGAACTTGCAAGCGTTATATGTTAATGCATTGCATCTCTTAGGTATCTCTTGCGTCCGTATGCATATACCGAGCATCTATATGGTTCATTTGTGAGTCTAAGTCCATCTTTCGTCCTTTATTTTGTTCATAGCTTTGTCTTGTGGGAAAGGAAATGGTCTCTTAGGGGTGTTCCGGTTCGTTTTGCTCGTTGTGGTCGACAAGGTGAGGTTTCTTTCTTTTAGCTATTACGACCTACAACCATTGATGTGATTTAAACCCGCATGCGACCTAAGTATGTGTATAAGTAATTAAATATGTATTTGATACGTATTTTGTGGGATTTTGGCCCTTTTGTTATGAAATATTTGAAAACGCTTTTATGTATATGTAAGAAATATTTTTGTTCGTTTGTTTTGAAAAGAGTGGGTGTGAGTATGTTTTGAAACCGCGAGTTATGTTTTGAAAATTATGTTGGATTTTTGAAAATTAAGAACTTTCGAACTTTTGAACAATTTGAAAAATTAGATTGGGCCCTGGAGATTCGTGCAAAGGAGACCCGACGGTGTGGGCCGTCGGGTAGTCCCTAGTACGGTCTTCAACTTAAGGATCAACCCTGAACCCACTAGGAGGCTTGGTGGGGGAAGGAGTCCTCGGGCGTGAGCATTATGAAACTTACGACCCATACTGTATGAACGATGGTTAGGGGAGTATACACCCTTCTATCACCCGGAGAAGAGGTATGTTTGTTTGATTCTGAATTATGTTTGCTTTTGATTTATATGTTTGATTTATGAACGGAGTTAGGTGGTTCTGAGGCTCGTACTCGCCGAGTTATGTGTGTGAGTTTGAACTTGGTTTGTGAAACGGGAGGGGATTCATAAATACTAAAATTTGGTTGATTTTGGCCTTCGGCCTTAACCCTTTTCTTTATATTTAGTACCACGTGAGAAAATGTTTTGGCTTGCAAAAAACCACGCCCCGATTCATGAACTTTCTAATTTCGAATATGCTATACTCTATGTATATGTATGTGTGAGTGTGTTAGCCCCCTCACCAGTCATTAGGACTGACCCCTCCTCGTTGTTTTCCTTTTCCCCTTCGGTTTTGTTGAGTTTCCAGGTGCAGGTTGGTGAGTGCTAGGCGGCGGTCTTTTGTTTATTTTGTTCGAGTTTGTTAGTCTGGTCTTCACATTTTCGCGTTTGTTTTACGTTTAGATATGTATGAAATTTGTATAAGTTATGACTCAGAATTTGAGCTAGAACCTTGTATGATTTATTTGGCCTTGGATGGGCATTTTATGTATAATCTGTAATATTTCGAGCATGTATATTTGTATATGTGATTCCTGGTGCTTCCGCATTTGGTTTTTGATTTTTATACGCGCTCTGTATAAAGGTCTAGACCGCCTAGCTAGTGTGTGAGTTTTGTTTGTCACCCGTTCGCTGTGGCTTAGTGCGTGCACGGAGTTTCCATTTCGTCACACGTGTCGAGCTACAGTGCGGGGGATGTAGTGCTTTGTGCTCCGGGGTGTTAAGTTCCACACGTGCATTGTTTGGTGGTTTTGTCTATTTGGCTTCGAATTTAGGCCCCCCCCCAGCGTAGCGAGTGAGTGAGTCCCTATTCGCCGTGACTTGGCACGTGTATGAACTTCCCATTTCATTTGCGGGTCGGGTCTCGGTGCGAGGGATGTGGCGCCTTCCGGTTGGGGTGCTACATGTGGGGTTACTAAACATTTGTTGATTTTTCTTGTCTTGATTTTAATGATGTATAAGGCAATGTCCACCAAATCAGTCTAATATATCTGTAGTTACAATTGTTTGTTGAGATATGTGTGAAATGGATTTATTTATTGGAGAGTATTGGCTGTCATGGTTGGTATTGGCAAGGGTTTTTGTCATTAAGGTTTTTTTTATTACAACTTATGTAAAATATAAGGCTTTTTTGGCAACATAAAAAATCTTATATGAGGAGCATTTCCTTCAAATGTTGGGAAATTTAAATCTTAAATAATAAAAATAGCAAAACGATGTAGTTTTAATTAATTATTTACCACGTCTTAACTTTCATAGTAAAAGTCCATCTTATTTGATATTTATTTTCTACGTAAATTTTCATAGTAAATAGCTGCTTTTTACTACACTTTAAATTGCGTAGTAAAAACTTTTGTAGTAAAAGCTATATTTTTCTTGTAGTGAAGACCCACATAATTTTAAACAAGGAGCAAATAGGTCTTAGGCACATATTTCAATTTATTTCTTTTTTACGATCGGCCACAACAGCCGAGACTACAACGACCCAGAAAGAACAACGTCAGCAACAAAAGAAGGAATGTCCGAAGACCCAACGCAGGCCGAAGCCGCATTATGGGCTAACTTGTGGGCTACAACATTAACACCACGTCTAATAAGAGAGTAACAAACTGAGTGGAAAGATGAGCAAATAAGCTTAGCATCGTCCAAAATATTTCCAACACAAGAGAGATCTTCACTGCCCTACGAAGCTGGTTAATCACTTGAGCATTATCTCCCTCCAAGATAACTTTTCTCCAACCGAAATCACGTGCAAGGTAGGCCGCCGAGAGAGCCGCTTGAGCCTCAGCCACCACAGGATCCACGGAATTAAGCTTCCGATCATTCTCCCACGCAATGCAGTTTCCACCACCATCTCTAGCCACCCCTCTAATCCCAATGGCATTTGCTTCTTTGAACACGGCCCCGTCAAAATTAAGTTTCACCCAATCTTGTGCCGGCTTCGACAATTTAACCACCTCCCGTTCCTCTTCCATCTTCCAGGAGCATCATCTATGGCCTGCTGTCCTAATGAGCAATCCATCACTGTTTGCAGCAGTTCATGAGGCTGCCACATGACATCCTCAACTCGTCTCGAATTACGGAAATTCCAGATTCCCCACAAAAGATTCGCCAACAACTCACTGTCCCTGGGATTCAGAATATCAATCGCATCACGTAAACCATCACAGAAATTAGTAACCATAAGCTGAATCACCCTCCAAGGAATATTTGCTAACGCCCACACCTGTCGCACATAAGTACATAAGAAAAGGGAGTAGATGATGTCCTCATCGGGGCTGCCACAGTGAACGCAGCCCACTTTGCTGAGAAGGTGGCGTCTCATCAGGTTTATACTTGTGGGAGGATATTATGGCAACAACGCCACAGAAAATTCCGGACTCTCGATTGAACACTAAGACCCTATGACTTCTTCCAAACTCCATGATTCTCGAAGCTAGCTGAGTCGGCTCGATCCCGTGACGCCAACTCAGCTGCAAGATGATACGCACTCCTAACAGTGAATTGGCCATTCTTATTATAGTGCCAAATCAGAGAATCCTCCGTCCAACTCACACCAAACGGGATACTTAAGATAATACGGGTATCTCTTTCATTGAAAGCGTTAAGTATCAGCTCATCATCCCACGCCAATATCCCTGGTTTGAACAGCTCCGAGACTTGTTCTGGATAGATACCCGCCCCTTGCCTAAAGCTTGGCCAAAACTCCGGCCCCAAAGGTAACCAGCGATCCTTCCACACATGAATAGACTTCCCACCACCTACACGCCACCTCGTGAATATGTTCCGGATAGATACCCGCACATATTTTAATTAAATCCACATAAACCATAAAATTTCAAATAAGGATAATTACACAATTATGGCATGGAATACACGTTATGACAATTAATTCACACAATTTAAATAATTTTAACACATAACGAACAATTAAAACATACATAAAGCACGTAAGACTCAGGCTGACCTCACACATGACTTCATACCTGGCTGGTCTGAAAACACGGGAACATCACATGTATCATGCTTAGTATTGTCTTTCTTTATCATGAAAAACTCTCTCTATTTTTGTCGGAGGACGTAGATATTATTGGCCAAATCTCGTTAAATCTTATATTGTTTTTTCTATTTTGTGCTTTTAGTGTGTTCGTTCAAGATAGACATTTGTGTTGATTTCTAACACCTACGATACCTTTTGGAGTGATTTATGAACTTTTTTCTTTTCCAATTTAACTCTTTTATTGTAAAAACGAGAAAGTGGATCATAGGCATTGCATGAGATTGTTCTATTAAATGAGCTTATATTCTCGTATTATTATTTTTTTTACCTCACCAATCTTGAATTGATTCCACCCTGGATATTGACTATAGGATACAGTGTTGTGGTAGGTGGGAGTCGTGTAGGTCCTGACTCGTAGTCGTGGTCTTGATCTGCATTTTATTCTTTTAAATTTCGTATATATAATATGTTAATGAATTGGTTAATGTAAACTATAAAGTGATAGCCGTGATAACTGTTACATAGATTATATTTTTGTTTAACGGGACAGGTTGCATGTGTTTAGTTAAATTTAAGGAATTTTATTGAATGGAATGTATGCTTAAATTCTATTGGCCCGTGGCCATTTATGATTGCTTGCTTTCTTGAAATCTCTTCCGCATGGTGGTTGTTTGTTGAGGTTTTTAATTGCACAGCGTTTAGGTACTGTCTAACTTAGGATAGGTCATGTTCAGCTCCTATTCGCTGTGACTTGGTATGTATACGAATTTTCGTATATGGATTGGATCATAGTGCGAGGAATGTGGCGTCCCACCGCATTAAGGCGCTAAATTCCTCGACATTGTAATGGAACTGGAACAGTGGCCTCTGTTATGTTCACTGCGACCGCAACAGCGAACCATGCCTGCAACTGCTATTAGCTAAAATATCACCATAAAAACCTTGTTTTTTCTGCATGTGTGGGAGCGTTTGAATTGGACTAAGGGCAGTTCAACCATGTCTTGCAAAAAAAGAACTAGAAAGAAGAATGATAATACGCTAATATTCACGGATGTTTTTGCTTTGTACAAACTTTTCCACTAAAAGTACATTAAAATGAAAAAATGTTTAACATAGCCCTCGAGTTAGAGAACAAGCAATGATATCACATTGCCTTCTTAAGAACAAGAAAAGGCACTATTTTTACATGGCACTATGTGGGATAGGATCCAATCAGCTTACTTTTTAGTTGGAGCAGCAACCAGAATTTTGGTTAACAGGCTGGCCTCTGATATGCACTGTTGGAGGTCGAGCATTATTCATGGATGGTTGACTTGCCATTCTAACAGCAATTAACAGATACGATATCAAAGTTCGATACAGCAATTAAAGTGTATCTGCCAAAACATCATAATAAATGGCTACCTGTTTTTGATATTGGCAGACATAGCCATGAATGCCTGCTCGACATTGGTAGCATTCTTTGCACTTGCTTCCATAAAAGGGATCCCGACTTCTTCAGCAAATGCCTGGAGTTAGAGAGAACCGGAAATGAAGTTGCATCAAAAGCTCATTATGTCACGTACATAACTAATCAGAATATAGGCTGGTTTACTTATTGGCTTATATCCACAGAGCAAGCATATGTCCAAACAAGAGATTTCTGATATTTAAGTGCATCAAATACTTTACCTTAGCTCTCTCAGTGGACACAACCTTTTGTGCGGTGAGATCGCACTTGTTTCCAACAAGAAGCTTATTAACATTGTCACTTGCATAACGGTCAATTTCACTCAACCAGGTTTTAACATTGTTAAAACTCTCCTGATCAGTGACATCATAAACAACCTGAAAAAAAAAAAAAAAAGATATTATCACCAGAACGAGGCTAATTATTACACGACCGAAACCTCATTGAAGGAAATCGAGGCAAATTCGTACAATGATTCCATGAGCCCCGCGGTAGTAGCTGCTTGTAATTGTCCTGAAACGTTCTTGGCCAGCAGTATCCCACTTTCAATACCCCAATGCGAAATGGTTAGTTTTGCATGAGATGAAACTTAGGTCATAAGCACAAAATATCTTGAAAATAAACTTAGAAATCAGAACAAAAAGATTTAACAAGACAATGATGCACTTCAAATGCTTACTATTTGTAGTTTAATGGTTTTTCCATCCTGTTCCACCGTGCGAATTTTCTATATCATAGAACATAAATAGCGTATTATCTAAAGAATACAACTCATTCCATAAGAATGTACTGTTAAAGGAAACAAATAAATTACACACTTACGAAGTCAACACCAATGGTACTAATATAACTCTCAAGATACGAATCATCCTGGAAATAAATATAAGATGATGTTAAAAGACCTACACAGAGATTCTTGCATGTAGAGTACACACGAGCAGTTCTAAGAATATTCATGCATTAAGCTATGCTTTGCACCATAAACAACATTACTACCAGTATACAAGAGAAAATAATTAAATTAAGCTTGAAAGGGTAGAGAATTGAGCTAGATGAAAAACAATAGTTAAGTATGAAAAGTATAATTAGCCTATAAACGCAAAAATCATTCTCATGCAGTTAGAAAAGAACAAAAGAAGAAGAAGAAGAAATCACTCATAGCAATTCTCGTATTGTTGATACTGCATATGAACCTAAAATGATTATATTTTGGAAAAAATTATTTCATGTACACTTCGCCTGACATAATAACTGCTTGATTCATGCAAAGATTCATAAGAAATGCTAACTAAAAAATACCATGTGGAAATAAACGGTGTATATGCGTTAATGGTCGGATACAGAACTTCACCAAGTGGAAGCAAAAGGACTATATGTTGTCAATGGAATTGATTCTGGTGAAAAGAAATAAAATAATTAATGATTACGATGAACTTACAGCGAATCTCAGAAGAAGACATGATTTTCCAACGCCAGAATCTCCAATAAGCAAAAGTTTAAAAAGATAATCGCTACACACCAAAAAAGAAGGAAAAAGAAAAGAAAATGTAAGTGAAGTTCTATGATAAATGAAGATCAATTATTCTTAAACTGCAAGAATGAATAGGGGCAATTCAAATAGAATCTATCACGTGCATTGCAATTGACCCACAAAGGGTAAAAGGACAAATTCTCCAGTATATTGATTTATACATTTACCTATTATATGCACTTAGAACAATTGACAATTAGGTACTCTGGATAATAGGATTAGTAATATAAGTTAACACCATGAACATCCCTCGTGAAATCTGAAATGCTCACGTTGCATTCCGATAATAGTTTTATGCCTGATTACCTTTCCATGTAATATCAAATAATATTCTACTATTCCACTTGTGGAAATTGAGCCTTAATATGCATAAGATTTATTTCTTTCGACGTTGAAAAGTCTTGCCTTTTTAATTAATATTTGATCTCATAAATGTAAATGCCAAAATATTTTAATAAATTAACAAGTAGCATATTAACATAGGAAAATATAAATACATTAATATAAATTAACAAAAAAAACATTATTTTAGAAGTACAGTTTTCATTAAATAATATTTTGAAATAGTATTATGTTTTGTCCAAATAATATTTAAAAATATGCACGCTGAAGTCGTGTGGTTTTACAAATATATAACAAATCAAACTCCTCTTCTTGAAGCTTTTCATTTTTATAAATAAATAAATACCACATTAGTTTTTAAAGTAAAATAAAAGGCGCATAAAATAAATGGACAAAAAAATAAATCAGCCAAAAACAAAGTGAAATAAGAAAAAAAAAAAGAAAAAAGAAAATCATATAATGTTTGGAAAGTTAATATTAATAAAATAAATAAATTATATAATAAGATTAAAAAAAACTAAGTAAAATAAATAACAATATCACGATATGCTGGACAAACCAATGCAATAATAGCTGAAGAGAGGAGGAAACAATGAGTTTAATTTTGAGAAGTATAATGAGCTAAGTTTTCTTTTTAAACACTAGCCAAGTGAATTCGAACATCAGACATTGTAATGTATAATGAACAAATTAACCAATTGAACTATGTCTGGACCAAAACTATTTTCCAATAACTAAGGATAAAATTCTTAATTATTTGAGAAAAGAATAACAATTAATTTGGCTAAATATGTGGCCAAATTAATTATTTCCTCAATTACATAAAAATTAGTCAACATTTTTTATAAAATTTGGCAAGGACAATATTTAATTTGACTAAGGATTTGGAAAATATAAATTAGAATCTAAATTACGTAAATTTATGCCAAGTTTGTTGATAATTTGGATAGGGAATAATATTTAATTGGTTAAGATATGACGAAATTCTTAAAATCCAAAATAAACAAGAAAACAAGTGAAGATATGGATATTTAAATTTTTATCGTTCTCTTCCTCACATCAAAACAACTCAAAAAAATTATCTCTCTCTCTATTTTCTTTAATGGATACTCTCTTGTTTTATTCTTCTTTCTCTAAAATTAATTCTCATTCTTGCTCTTTATACCTCTCTTCAAAGTTAATGCAATTCAGTTTTTCTTTACATTTCTTATTATGTCTATCTGTTAGCATAGAACTCGGAAATAGCTTTCTCTTCTACGAATTTTTTTTAGTCATATTTTCACAAGCAGGTTGTGATTCCACAGAAACTCAATGTCACTGCAGCATGCCTGCAATATCTTATTAGAAATCGCCTTATTCGGTTTCGGGACATTTCACTATTGTTCTCACGTTTTTGTAGTTCGTTAAAACCGTACTGGCAAGCCCAAATTATCTGACGCTTCTCCGAGTTAAGAAGTGCCCGTGTTTGTCACGCTCTTGTGATTGGGTGAAAAGGACAAAAATATTTTTAGCATGCCCAATGCAACGACCAACATCCAACTGAGTGAAAAGTTGTTTAAGAGATCTCGAGCATTAAGTGAAAAGCTTTAGTCATTGAAACACGTAGGCTTAATGGCAACAATGCTAAAGGAACGAAGCCAACTGATGGCTCCGAGGATCCGTACCCTTGGAGCAGGTGCTCATACTAGTCAGGCCAGGCATCTCAAGGACGTTCAGGCCACAATCAACTCTATGGTGCAAGCCCATAAGTCTTGCATCGAGGCTATCTTCTGCAAAATAGATGCTAAGCTCGATACATGGAAGGCCGATTTGGAGGCAACGCGTAGGAGATAGGCCGTCGCCTAGACCGCATGCAACGGTAGACCATGACCGCTCTTGAGAAGCGGTGGAAAGACCGTGGTATTCTAAACCCAACACCTCCGCCACATCCCTTTTTCACCACACCGGGGCAAATCCCCAATGAGTTCCCACTATACCGCCCACCTCATTGATAGTACCTTAGTCTACGCAACAGTGGAAAAGAATCCTTAGCTACTAAGAATGACCCTTTAAGGTCATTGCTCGAAGCCAATATGAGAGGTATACCACCCACTAGAATTGCCTCACAGGGGATAGCTTTGAAGCGAACCTTGAAGCCATCGGGACCAACTTTGAACCATTGGCATCGGTCTCAGAGCCACTAAGGTCAACCTTGAAGCCATCGCAACCAGCTTCAGAGCCATTACCATCGGTCTTGGAGATATTAAGGCTAATCTTAAAGCCATCGGAGCCAACTGCGAAGCCATGGAAGAGGCTGATGCCACAAACCACTGTCTCCTTTAGCTCCTCAAATTATCTAGTCTCAAAGCTAACTTGTAAGCCATCGGAGCAAACTTAGAAGCCATTGGAGCCATCTACGAAGCCATCTACCATAATATGACCCTCCCCTACAACAAATACCCCTGCAACGAACTTGAGGGCATTGTTCCGAGGATGGGAAAAAAAAATAATGTTCCTTAGGTGCATTTACATTTAACAGAAAGGCATGTTTGCGGTCCTAAACTCATAAAATCATGTGTTCACTTCTTGAGATTTTGGGCCTGGGTTAAAACATAAAGCCCTTGTGATTTGAATGTTTTCTGATTAATGAATCACACGCCTTTCAGGCGTGTTTTGACGCCCAATGACATGTGGTGTACAATTACAAGAGTGCCCAAGAGTTTAACAAATTTAAATATTTTCCACTCAGATAACATTTCCTTCTGCCTGCTTTTCTCTCTATTTCTAGGAGAAAAGATTTGGGTCTAAAATTGGAACAAAAATCATCCCAATGAAATCAAATAAAGCAGGCATGTAAAATGTTTTGACTCACTCAAAAGTTGTGTTACAACGATTTGTGGTCACGGCTAGGGTATCATTTGTCGGACGAAGAGAAGTAAAGATTCTGCACTAATACCAGTAAGATTGGGAATTTTTGTAGGATGCAAATTTATCCCTCCTTCTTGCACCGACATCAAAATTTTGCCTTTAACATCACTTGCACAATGCAAAAGCAACATTATTTGACGAAACTAGATACAAATGAAGAAAATATCATAGAGACCCAACCTAAAAAAATTTTGAGGATAAGATTCCCGCCGTCTATTTCGAAATAATTGATGGAAAGGGAAAATCGTTCAAGCTGAGAGAAGAACAGGGCAAATATGTTCTATGGGGAACATGGGCCGCGGCTTGCGCTAGATTAGAAAGTAGTAGAACACATCAAAAAGTAAAGTGAACATTATTGATAAACTTGGAAGGGTGAAAAAGGTAAAAATCCACAAACACTTATTATCAGTGGGGAGAAGGTAAACATAAAAAAGATAAACTCATAAGCAATCATGAGGCTTTTATTTGCCGTAAACAGGTGTTGGTGAATGTGATTACTAATAGACATACATTAACACATCACGCTTAATCAAGTCATAGTAAGTAAACGAGGCCTTAGAATCGAAAATAAAAGACAAAATGAGACAAAATATGGTTTTATGAAAGATGAAAAGAGATTCAGAATTACTTGAACAATAAATCACTGGCCAAGACTTTTGTCTACATATTCTCGTTTTCTTGGTCATGGTCGGCGTAGTCACCACATCAAAACAACGCCAAAAAACACTTTTTTTCTCTCTTCTCTACGGGGTGCACTCTATTTTTATTCTTCTTTATGTAGAATTGAATTAATTCCCTTTTATTTTTATTCTCATTCATGTTCTTTGTACTTTTTTATTTTATTTTATTATTATTATTTTTTAAAACACACCCCAAGTGGTCTTCTTATTTTATTTTATTATTATTATTTTTTAACACACACCCCAAGTGCTCCAAGGGATTCGAATCCGGGACTTTGCCTTCGAGAAAGAACTCTCACACCATTTGACCAACTCCTGTTGGCTTGTACTTTCTTATTTTAAAGTTAATGCAATTCAAGTTCTCTTTACATTTATTATTACGCTTATTTGTTCACATAAAATTCCAAAATAATTTTAACTTCAATGGATTGATTTTTTAAATCCTATTTTCACATGTCCCAGACGAGTACATCTCACTGAATCACTTGTTAGAAGCTGTGTTTTGAAACCCGGACCGGACCGACCGGTCGGACCGGTTCAACCGGTGACCGGTCGCCTGTCCGGTCCGAACTAGCCCCTAAAACCAGTGACTGGTTGGACCAGCAAGAACCGGCGGGAACCAATTAAAAACCGGTAATAGAAGCTAACCGGACCGCTTAACGGACTGTCTGGACCGGTATTTG
The DNA here is from genome assembly GCA_037501455.1 of Lantana camara. NCBI lineage: Eukaryota > Viridiplantae > Streptophyta > Magnoliopsida > Lamiales > Verbenaceae > Lantana > Lantana camara. Next base: position 68,679,031 of record CM074860.1, read on the forward strand.
AAAAAAAATTATGAAGCGTCCGCCATAGCTTCAGCCATCAATTTTCTCAATTTTTTTTTTTTAAATTTGAATTTCCGATTTTGAGTGATTGGGGAAAAATACGAACGCCATTTACTAAAAAATTAAGCAAGAAATTAAAGAAGGAATAAGAGGAGAGAAGATTAAGCAAGAAATCTTTGAGAAGAAATTAAAGAAGGAATAAGAGGAGAGAAGATTAAGCAAGAAATCTTTGAGAAGAGAGAGAAGATTAAGCAAGAAATTTACCAGAATATGAAAGAGATTAGAAGCACTGCAGCCGCTGACTAAAAACCTAAAAACTGGATGAAAATCATATTTTTATATATTAGGCTAAAAACTAATTATTAGGTTTGAGGATGGTGGGCTTGGGCCTTCGTGTTGGGTTATGGTTTAATTGGTTATGCACTAAATAATTGGATGAATATTAATACATAGAAGTCCAATGATGTTAATTATTATATAAATATTTTTTTCAAAAATTTTATTTTTTTATTACTTCACATTAATTAATTTTTCATTAATATCATTGAAGTGATTAGGAATATATATATATATATACTAATTGATTGTTTTTGTATTTGTTATTAATATTAATAATATTATATTTATAAATATATAATTAAATATATTTATTATTTAATTATGACGTCATACCGGTTCGACCGGTGGTCCAACCGGTCGAACCAGTAAAACCAGTAACCAGTAAGGCACTCCGGTTCGACGTCCGGTCCGGGTTTCAAAACATAGTTAGAAGTCGTTATATTCAGTTTTGAGCATTTTCACTATTGCTTTCACATTTTGTACAATTCCTTAAAATCGTACTGATGTGTGTCCAAATCATCTGACACTTATCTAAATCGAGAAGTACCCATATTTGTTACGCTCGAGCGATTGGGTGAAAAAGAAATACCCATGTTTATTAATCTCGAGCAGTGTAAAAAGGACAAACATCCGTATAATAGTTTTATAAGTGGGTAGTGTGAAGTTTTGGAATTTAATAAGACGGTAGAATAAATTTAATATCGTATTAGAGTAGATGATTTAGATGCAATTTGTGGAAGACAAGCAAAATATAGGATCGACTCGACACAAATAGCCAATTTCAGCATCTGACATGCAAATGATTTAATTATTATTATTTATTTTTAATTAAAGACAAAATTTTACAAGTATTTAAAATGCTGTAATACGTCTGAGCATCCAATCGGCAGGCTCATACGTAATATAACAAAAAGTGGATAGACAATTTTTCTACTGTATTTATGTTTATTTTGTTTAATATAAAGACAACATTTTATGTTTGTTAGAATGTTTTGGTAGCATATTGTTTCATCCTGTTGGCATGATCGGAAACCACTGAGTTAAAAACTAAAAGGGACCAAATATCACAACATGATGTAAATTATTCAAAATTTCACAAAATAAAAAATATAAATTATGAGAAAGCAACATGGTCCTCGAACAAAACAATTTTATCAAGAAAAAAACATGTCGTCAAACACCAAAGGAGAAAGAAAGCAGTTGTTAGCGGATCACGAAAATTGATTACGCCACGATCTAAGATGTTTTAGCTTTATCTAATTGCCATCGAATTATTAAATGCAATTGAAAGTTCATGAAGTCCACATCTAATTAATGACAATTATGATTATACAAACCCAAGAGAAAATGATCTTCAATCAAATCATAATTTATGGATCAAAGCAATTATCAAACAATCAAAAAAACAAGAAAGAAATTTTTAAATATAGATAAAAACTACATGTAATATGGAAATAAGATCATAAAGTTCAAATATTCCAGAGAAGAGCAAATGAGCTTACTATTCTGGATTCATGGCCGGGGTTAACCTGAAACTGATGGATGACAGAGGATCAAAGGGTAGAAATTGACAGAAAATTTAGTTTCTCAACAAATATCGCATAGGAAGTATGCTCCGACTTGAGAAACTTTTTAAATTATATAGATAAAAATGATAAAAATGAGGAATAATTAGCTAAAGAATAGGAAGAAGCCAAAAAAGTAGGAATACTAGAGGTGGGGGCGTGATGTGGCAAGTAGGGTACTGCCAGCCACATGTCATACACTTAGTAGGTCTTTTAAAGAAATTAAACAAAATGATAATAAACTACTAAATTCATTTGCTGCAGTCATTCGGCAGATGATCACATCGAAAGAAGAGTTAAAGACATTTGATTTCCAAATTAAATGGTATAATAATAGTTCGTAAATTACTTTTAGGGGTTTTTTTATAAATAGTACCTAAAAGTTAAAAAAATTTCTTTTAACTTTTCATTTTTTAAAAAGTTCCCATTTGCTCCCTAGATAACAGGTCAAATTCCTTTTAACTCCCCCCCAAATACATCATTTGGGCATTTAAGTACGTGATTTCGGGGTTCGGGTACGCGATTCTTGAATTTTTATACAACCTTCCAAAAAAACGGGGAGTAAAGAGGAACTTTGATTTTCATCTGGGGAGTTCAGATGAACTTTTTTTAAAGTGGAGAGTAAAGTGGAATTTGAGTTCTCATATAGGGATTTTTCGGAAATTTCCCGTTACTTTTAAATATAATTATAACTATAATAAAATACATGCAATTTGGACGTATAATACAATTTTCAACGTATAACAAATTTTCTGTTTGTCCATTTTACCTCTTGGAATTATGGGTGGAAATTGAAATCACCAAATGGTCAAAAAATAATTTTCAGAATCGTCTTAAGACATTTTTGGGTATTTTCCATTTTTTATATATTCATATGTATTGTAATTTTAGAATTTTCTCTTGTATTTAACAAATTATTGATTATTTTAAAATTTGAGTCATGATTTTCAACATTAGTTTAATTTTTTAAAATATTTAGTTATTATTAAAGAAATATTTAAATCAACAAATCTAAAATATTAAATCTCAAATATAAATTAAAAAATTTTAATTAGACAATTCTTTCAAGAGACAATTAGTTTTAAGTGTTACGAAAAACAAGAAACAAAGGTATAACGGAATTTAATTTTTTTTCCCAAAAGCAAGATCTAGACTTGCAATTCCTATTCCCGATTCGTAGGGTATCAAGAACTTACTTAAATCAATACTTTCTTGACACGTTTGAGCCGCCCACAAACGCTATTAAAGCGGCAAGTACCAAGAGCTCCTTTCGAATCTTTCAAGACTCCAAAATAACAGCCCTCTAGAGAATAGTCCACACCAATCTCGATTATGATTTAAACAGGGAGAATGCTAGTGCTATGTTTAGTATTTAGGCTATCTAGGGTTTGTGGGATATAATTTAGAGAAGCAGAATTTGTCGAACCCCCTTATGGTGTTCGAACTCTATGTATTTATAAGCCAAGCGTTCGAACCCCTCTTCCTTTTAGGAGAAGGATTCCTTAACCTTCAAGCTAAGGAATTTCTTGCTTGAAAAGAAAGACTTCCTACTTTGACCAAGAAACCACTCTTGACCAACTTGTCCAGCAAGAAATAATATCTAACTCCTTTAGATATTTTTACTTAATTATTTACTTATTCATAATAAATAAATTGATGCTAATAATTAATTAATTCATAGAAGGATTCTCAAGCATAGCGGCGCCGATGACCAAACTTACTCAGAAAAGAGCAAAGTTTGAATGGAACGAGAAGTGTGAAGAGAGTTTTAAAGAGCTAAAACAAAAGCTCGCGTCAGCGCCTGTTTTGACCTTACCTGCTGAGATAGGAGGATTAACAAACGCATCCAAAAATAGATTAGGATGTGTTCTGATGCAGAACGAACGAGTAATTGCCTATGTATCTCGACAGTTGAAGCCATATGAGAAGAACTACCTGACCTACGACCTCGAGTTGGTAGCTGTAGTGTTCGCACTGAAGATATGGAGACACTACCTCTATGGAGAGAAGTGGACCATAAAATCTTGAAGTACCTCTTCACTCAAAGAAAATTGAACATGAGGCAAAGGAGATGACTAGAGCTAATTAAGGACTACGACCTTAGCATTCACTATCACCCTAGAAAGGCGAATCGGGTAGCGGATGCCCTAAGTAGGAAAACGAGTGGGACACTAGCACCCATGCTTTCAAGACAACTACAGGAGCTGGGAGTAGAAGTGGTGGACTCCACCGAGCCTGTGTCTTGGAATTTAAAGGGAATTGGGGAGACTACTTGACCCTCATAGAATTTTCCTGCAATAACAGCTATCATAGTAGCATTGAAATAGCACCCTACGAGGCTCTGTATGGGAGAAAGTGTAGGTCACCCCTCTACTGGGATGAAGTGGGTGAAAGAAAAATCACAGGGCCCGAATTAGTTCAAGAGACGGTCGAGAAAGTCTCCATAATTCGCGAAAAGCTCAAGACGGCCCAAGACCGACAAAAGGGTTGGGCTGATGGTAAAAGAAGGCCCATTATATTTGAAAAAGGAGAGAACGCGTATCTGAAGATTCCCACGACCCGGGGAGTCATGCGATTTGGAAAGAGTGGAAAACTTAGTCCTAGGTACGTGGGACCGTACGAGGTGCTCGACCGGATTAGAGAAGTGGCATATAGGTTCGCATTGCAGGCAGAGCTGTCCAGAATACATAATGTATTCCACGTCTCACAGCTCCGTAGGTATATATCAGACCCGAGCCACGTACTCGAGTCAGGGCCATTACAAGTCAAAGAAGATCTGAGCTATGAGGAATTTCCACTAAGGATAGTAGATCACAAGGAGCAAATTCTACGTAGGAGGGTCATTCCTTATGTTAAAGTACAATGGTCAAATCATGCAGAACGAGAAGCAATTAACTTGGGAGCTAGAAGAGGATATACCCACACGTCACCTTCACCTCTTTGAAAATCCAGGTACATTCAAGTTTCGAGGACGAAACTTTTTTTTTATAAGGGGGGAGGATATAATACCCTGCATTTTATATCTAATTTTAATTGCTTAATAAGAGAATTCTATTAGATAATTATAGATAATCATTATTATTATTATTATTATTATTATTAGATAATCATAATAGATAATATCTAGTGACGATCCCTAGAATTTTGAGGAGTAGTGGGAGTCCCACTACGCAAAGAAAGAACTAACTCTACGATGTTTCGCATAACAAACTCACCGATAAGGATTCTTTAGCCTTTAGTTTCTTATAAACCTAATAGCTTAATAGAGTGAGAGGGAGAATCGGCGTGGAAAGGAGGGATAACGAAGGAGAAAAGAATAGAAAGTGCGTAGAAGAGGAAGTAACAACAGAAAGAGGCGTGGTATAAGCAAAAGGGATCCAATAATCTTAAGGAGAAATCTTATAGCAGAGAAGAAAGAAAGAGAAAGAGTCGCGAAGTAGAAAAGGAATTCCTGTTTGTTACTAACTTGGACGATTTAATCAGGTAACCTATTTTCTCAATTTCTCATAACCTCTAGTCGATCCTCTTTCTCGTTACAATGGAAGTATTGCGATTCGGATTATTACAACTTCATTAGTTAGCAAATTTTTGGTCAAATCGCCATACTTAATTGACCTCTGAACATGGATAAATTAAACAAATTGCGAGACCGAGACCTATACTTATTATATTATTAGGAATTGTTGTCCTCACGAGATCAGTGCATAAATATAGGGAATATATGCTTTAGCCCTTGTTGGTAAATTGAAGTAGTACAGTCGCCCGTCACCGTCCAATAATATCTTGTTTTTAATATCAATCATTCTTTAATCCTCATCAAGTCTCTAGTGAATTACCAATAATTAGTAGAGTTTTGTTGTTTATTAATCTAAGGAATCATTATATATATTGCATGAGGTCACGTGGAGGCTGGATCCATTAGAGGTATCCTTTGGTTGCACATAAAAATATGCTATATAGATTATATAGATATGGATGATAGGATAACAATTATTTATATTTTATATACACAGTGGTATTATATAAATATACGACCATTATTAATTATTCTATAATCTTAGTTAAGTGGGGGGCCTGATTCAAATTACAGTAGCTATTATCATTTATGTGAGTGTGATTTTTCTATTGTTGGTAATTAGATTCGAGCAGTAGAGAGCCTTAAACAAGAGACTAGTAGGATATCTAGAAGTTACGAATTCGAGGTAAGTGGTTTTCTTCTTTCTATATTTTCTTTTAAAATAATTTTATAAAATTTTATGTTATATTTTCTCAAAGCATTTGTTATATAAAATGGGATTTGAGCATGAATATTTATGTGAGAACTATATGTGAACTAATTGCATGATTGAGCTAGGAAAGTATGTGTAGGTAAGTAAATAAACTTTATGTTATTAATTTAAATTTGCTATTTTATACTTTGAAATTATCCTAAATTTAATTTCAAAATTAAATGGTTAAATTTAAATTGATATTATAATATTTTATTTATCAACAAATCAAGTGATGACACGTGTCAAAGTGACATGTTTTGACCAATTAAATCAAGTCTTGCGGTCAAAGAAAGCTAGAACAAATTATATGGCGACACGTGGCATGTTGCGTCACACCGACCAATCAAATTCAAGTCTTATATGATATTATCTCTTTAAAATAAAATATTAAAGAGATAAATATTTGTGAGATTCTATGTGATATTATCTCTTTAAAAAATAAATGAAATATTAAAGAGATAAATAATTTATATGATTTATTTGATATTATCTCTTCAAAAAAATAAGAGATAATTATTAAATAAAAGCTGACTTAGACCACAAGTCTTGAATCCTACACCTATATAAAGGGGTCATGTGTAGTTCATTCAACACACACAACACGAATTCAAGAAAGGCTAAAACCCTCTCTACGAGTTCAAGAAAGGCTAAAAACCTCTCTAAAAGTTTAAAGAAAGGCTAAAAACCTTTCTTCCCGAAGTTATCAAATTTAAGCATTTGATCCGTTATCAAGGCGTTATACCGGCGAATCGGCGTTATATTCAAGATAAATTCACGGAATTATCGACGAGTTCGAAGGCGTTCTTGACGGAATTCTCTAAAAATCCAGCGTTTGATTCGTAAACAAGTCGAAGGGCCTACGGATTAACGTTATTCAAGCTAAATTTCAAGTTGAAGAAGATCAAACACCAAATTCATCAAAGAACTGTTTGAAGATTCAACAACTTTAAATCTGAAAGAAGAATCAGAGGATCAAGTGAAGATTGAAGACCCACTTTTACTTGAATTTTCAAATATTTGTATTATCTATTCGGTGTTGACTAAAAATCAATAAACACGAATTTTTAGTGCAAACAGATTGGCACACCCAGTGGGACCATCTTACCTCTCATCTCTTCCTTCTCATACCAAAGTTCAAATAACTCAATGGCTCCTAAAATCCAACCCAACCCGAAGAATAAAGGAGCTGATGGCGCGAGTAAGGGAGCTGATGGGGCAAACCAACAAAATCTGAGGAACAAAGGAGTTGATGGTACCGTGCGGTCTTGTACAGACGGTCATGACTCAAAATATCAGATGGTTCAACTCCCTCAACCCCTAAAGAAACTAAATCAAGGGAAACTCCTTTTACTGAAGAGGCGGAGACTATGACTCTTGAAGAGCAAGTTGCCCAAATGGCTCAAGCAATGACTAACTTGCAAAAGACTTTGGAGGACAAAGACTTCCAGATTGCTCAACTTATGAATAAGTTAGAAAATCGCGATCCTGGTCAGTCTAGTCGTAACCCTCAAACTTTTTCGGCTCAAGTCACTGATGGAAAACAAGTGAATTTTCATCCTCAGAAGCATGACTCCGCGATGAGGATAAACAACTCCGCTGCATCCATCGCCGCTCTATCTGTGCAAGAACTGCAAAATATGATAACTAATACAATTAGAGCTCAGTACGGTGCACCCTCTCAAAATTCTCCAACATAATCAAAACCGTATACTAAACGCATTGATTCTTTGAGGATGTCAATGGGTTATCAACCACCGAGTTTTCAGCAATTCGATGGAAAGGGCAATCCGAAGCAACATATTGCTCATTTCGTGGAAACATGCAATAATGCGGGGACATATGGTGATCATTTGGTAAAACAATTTGTGAGGTCACTTAAAGGAAACGCTTTCGATTGGTATGTTGATTTAGAGCCAGAGTCGATAGACAGTTGGAACCAGATGGAAAGAGAGTTCTTGAATCGTTTCTATAGCACTCGTCGCACTGTAAGTATGATCGAGCTCACTAATGCAAAACAGTGGAAAGACGAACCGGTCATCGATTACATCAATCGTTGGCGAGCATTGAGTTTGAATTGCAAGGATAGACTTTCAGAGATATCTGCAATAGAAATGTGTATTCAAGGCATGAATTGGGGATTGCTTTACATCTTACAAGGAATCAAGCCCCGAACATTTGAAGAATTGGCTACGTGAGCTCATGATATGGAACTAAGTATTGCACATTACGGTACTAACTTTCCTGCTGAAAATCAAAGAAAGGATAGAAGGGATATTCGGAGGAGTGAAAAATCCGTCAAGCCTTTTGCAAGGGAATCTATGGCAGTGAAGGCAACACCTGTCAAAATTCCCTCCAAGGAAAGGAAGGTTGAAGCCAAAACAAAAGATCAACCAACGCAGGATGAAAGGCGTCGACTTACACTGAAAGAGATGCAAGAAAAGGAATACCCATTTCCAGACTCCGACGTCTCACACATTTTTGACGAATTGCTAGCGAAAAAACTGATAGAGCTACCGCAACCAAAACGCCCCGAGGAGAGTGGGAAAGTGAATGACCCGAAATACTGCAAGTATCATCGAGTCATTAGCCACTCGATAGAGAAGTGTTTTGTGCTGAAAGATAAGATCATGGCTCTAGCAAAAGAAGGCAAAATTATCCTTGAAAGTGAAGATGCAGTCGACGCAAACGCTACTAGTGTTGTAACTTCAACAAATGTCAATAAAGTTAAGAGCAACAAGAGTATGATGACATCACCAACAATATTGGGGGCATCCACAAAAATCCAGTTTGGAAGCTTGGAACCAATGTTAGTTTCAAAGTTGATGTCCAATAGAGAAGTTAAAGTTGAAGTACATATAACAACTAAAGTTGAAGATGATGATGAATGGACCATAGTGACGCGTCGACAAAGGCAAAGGTGACGTGTAGAGCAGTTTCACCCTACTTGGATAAAAACATCAACTCCGATCAAGTATATACAAAGCGAGTCAAAGAGAAGGATGAGAGTACCTACCAACCATAAAAAGCCTTCAAACAATCGCTATTGGAAACCAATGACTTTGGGTGACTTTTTTCCGAAGAATTACTTCAAAGAAAATATGAGTCCAACCTCCTATGATGAAGAAATTTCCCATGTTGTTTCTTGCCATGTTACTAGCGCGGTAATTGCCTTCACGGATGATGATTTGTTACTAGGACCGAAACCGCACAATCGACCACTTTTCGTCTCAGGATTCATGCAAGAAGAGAAAGTTAACCGCATATTGATCGATGGAGGTTCAGCCGTTAATATCATGCCAAAGTCCACTATGAAGAAGTTGGGGATCTCTATCGAAGAATTATCTCAAAGTCGTCTGACCATTCAAGGATTCAATCAAGGAGGACAGCGAGTTATAGGAATGATTCGAGCAGATCTTCGAATTGGAGAACTGAAGGCAAGCACTCTACTTCATGTGATTGATGCTAGGACTTCTTATAACCTTCTATTAGGACGACCATGGATCCACGAAAATAACATTATTCCATCTACCCTACATCAATGTTTTAAGTATCTGAAAGATGGAGAAATCATGAAAGTGAATGCGGATGCAAAACCCTTTACTGATGCGGAATCCCACTTTGCTGATGCCAAATTATACTTGGACCTGGAAGTTATGCCTGAAGAAAAGGTCAATAACTTTGAAGCTTCGAAATCGAACCTGATAATGCCCATCACCAGTTTGAATTCGACAAATGGACCATCTCCAACAATGTCATCAGGACAAATAAAAGGAGTATTTGATCCGAAGGCTTACACACTCTTAGAAAGATCAGGATACGACTTTTCTAGCCCGTCAGCCTTAGGCAGGCTAAGACCAGAATTGACTGGTGAAAAGATTCATGGGCTCACGAAAGCACAACTTAAGCTGAAAGAGAAAGGACTTCGTGTTGATCAGCCTAAGACGGTCGTGGGATATGTTCATATGGAACCGGTGAGAATAGGTGTGTCCCGAAAAGATAAACAAGTGAACGTGCAACACATTTCTGCATTGAGAATTGAAACTAAGAATAAACGTGTTTCAGTGTTTGATCGACTCGGTGTTCCTATGAAACGTCTTTCTGTGTTCAAGAGACTCGGGTCTAAGGGCCAAAAGACTTTTGAGGACAAACATGCGTCAAACCATCATTCTGTGTTCGATCGTCTTGGAGAAAGCGCAGAGGTTGATAGAGATATAAATCATGGGGAGTCAATAGAACCACAAACGAGGCAAGATCAGACTCTTCATCTCTCAGTTGGGGGCACGTCCTTGCTTATTACTTCGGAAGAACCTGTCACCATAAAGACATGCCACCATATCTCAATCAATGAAGATCTTGACTTTGAAGTGGTAGAAAACGAAGTTAAAGAGGTACCTCCGCAACTTGAAGATGGCGTACAAGCGACTGTAGATGAGCTGCGAGAAATCAATCTCGGAACAATAGAGAAGCATCAACCTACATTTGTAAGTGCACTTCTGTCTTCTGAAGAAATGATCCAATATACAAGTCTCCTAAAGGAATACAAGGATGTCTTCGCTTGGACGTACAAGGAAATGCCTGGGTTGGATCCAAAGATTGCAACTCACCGCCTTGGCATAAAGCATGGAGTTCGACCGGTAAAACAATCGCAACGAGTATGCCTTCCAGAATTAGTTCCTTTAATCGAAGCCGAAGTCAACAAACTTATTGATGCTGGGTTCATTAGGGAAGTCAAATACCCCACTTGGATTTCCAGTATTGTTCCAGTCAAGAAGAAGAATGGTCAAATTCGCATATGTGTTGACTTCAGAGACTTGAATAAGGCATGCCCAAAGGATGACTTTCCGCTACCTGTTATTGAACTTATGGTTGATGCGACTACCGGACACGAAGCCTTATCTTTTATGGATGGATGTTCAGGATATAATCAAATCAGAATGTCGCCCCAAGATGAGAGGTGTACTGCATTTCGTACGCCAAAAGGTATTTACTGTTACAAAGTTATGCCTTTTGGACTAAAAAATGCGGGTGCTACATATCAACGTGCTATGCAAAACATCTTTGATGATATGTTGCACAAGAACGTGGAGTGCTATGTGGACGACCTTGTAGTTAAAACCAAGAAAAGAGATGGTCATCTGAAGGATCTACGAGTTGTGTTCGACAGGCTCCATAAGTATAATTTGAAAATGAACCCCCTCAAATGTGCCTTCGGTGTCACTTCGGGAAGATTCCTTGGTTTCATAGTACGCCACCGTGGAATTGAAGTTGATCCCGCCAAGATAGATGCTATCCAAAGGATGCCCGCGCCAAGAAATCTTAAGGATTTGAGAAGTTTACAAGGCAATCTAGCATTTATCCGAAGGTTCATATCAAATTTAGCAGGAAGATGTCAACCTTTTAGTCATCTAATGAAGAAGGGCGTCAATTTCGAATGGGATAAAGGATGTCAAAATGCGTTTGAAAGTATCAAAAAACATCTTATGAATCCGCCAGTATTAGGAGCACCAATACCAGGTAAACCTCTTATCCTATATATTGCTGCACAAGAACGGTCGATCGGGGCCTTATTGGCACAAGAAAATGAAGAAGGGAAGGAAAGAGCGTTATATTATCTCAGCAGGACCTTGACTGAAAATGAGTTAAAGTATTCCCCTGTTGAAAAGATATGTTTGGCTTTGTTCTACGCGATCAAAAAGTTAAGGCATTACTTCGAGGCATATTCCGTAAAGCTTATATCTCGAGCGGATCCGGTCAAGTATGTAATGTCGAAACCGGTGTTATCCGGACAGTTAGCTAAGTGGTCAATCATATTTAATCAGTACGAGATAATGTATGTACCACAGAAAGCTGTGAAAGCCCAAGCACTCGCCAATTTCCTAGCTGATCATCCGATTCCAGCGGAGTGGGAACTTTCCGATGATTTTCCCGACGAAGAAGTCTTCTTCGTCGAGCCTCTACCAACTTGGATGATGTTCTTCGATGGATCGGCTCGATCAAATGGAGCAGGAGCAGGAGTAGTTTTTATCTCTCCAGAAAGGCTTGTTTTACCATACTCTTTTGTGTTGGCTGAATTATGCTCAAATAATGTTGCTGAGTACCAAGCTCTGATTATTGGACTTCAAATGGCACAAGGAATGAAGATTCTCAATATAGAAGTATATGGTGACTCCAAACTGATAATCAACCAACTCCTAAATGAGTATGAAGTCAAGAAAGAAGATTTGATCCCCTACCATCAACAAGCGTCAGTTTTGATGACAAATTTTGAGAATATAATTTTGAGTCATATACCAAGGGAAGAAAATAGAATGGCTGATGCTTTGGCTAATTTGGCGATTGTTATGGCTCTATCGAAAGAGGAAACAACAAATGTGCCCGTGTGTAATCGTTGGGTTGTGCCATCATCGAGTGGATCTGATATTAAGAGTATAAATGACATATCAATCTCGGTTGACGGAGAGGAAGATTGGAGGACGCCGTTGATTGATTACTTGAAGCACGGAAAATTACCATCCGATCCTCGACATAAAACTGAAGTGCGTAGACGAGTTCCCCGCTTTATTTTATACAAAGATACTTTGTATCGGCGCTCTTTTGAGGGAACTTATCAGCGTTACTTAAATGGTGAGGAGAGTTTCGAAGCTATGGTAGAGGCACATTCTGGAGTATGTGGAGCACATCAATCAGGTCCAAAACTACATTTCCGGATTAAAAGAATGGGCTATTACTGGCCTACTATGGTTAAAGATTACTTGGATTATGCAAGGAAATGTGAAGCATGTCAGATACACGCCAATCTCATCCACCAAGCTCCTGAACCTTTACATCCTACAGTAGCTTCATGGCCATTCGATGCGTGGGGTCTTGATGTAGTGGGTCCAATAACTCCTAAATCTTCAGGTGGTCATTCCTACATATTGGCAGCTACTGATTACTTCTCAAAGTGGGCAGAAGCAGTACCCCTTAAAGAGGTGAAAAAAGAAACAGTAGTTGAGTTCATCCGAAATAATCTGATTTTTAGATATGGGGTGCCTCGATACATCATCACTGATAATGGTAAACCCTTTTACAACAAGCTGATGGACAAACTATGCGTGCAATTTGGCTTTAAACAACATAACTCGTCAATGTATAATGCAGCTGCAAATGGTTTGGCTGAGGCATTTAACAAGACTTTGTGCAATCTCTTGAAAAAAGTTGTGTCTAAGTCAAAAAGGGATTGGCATGAGAAAGTTGGGGAAGCGTTATGGGCGTATCGGACAACACATAGAACCGCTACTCAAGCTACCCCTTACTCGTTAGTTTACGGAGTTGAAGCTGTGCTACCTTTGGAAAGCCAAATACCATCACTTCGCATAGCGATTCAAGAAGGTCTTACTTCAGAGGATAATGCTCGTCTCAGGCTTGAAGAGTTGGAAGCACTTGATGAGAAGAGACTTACAGCACAACAACAACTTGAATGCTACCAAGCCCGAATGACGAGAGCATTTAATAGGAAGGTGAATCCGCGGTCATTTCAAGTAGGGGACTTGGTTTTAGCAGTGAGAAGACCAATTACCATCACGCAGCGTATGGGAAACAAGTTCATGTCAAAATGGGACGGTCCGCATGTGATAAAAGAAGTGTATACAAATGGCGCCTACAAGTTGCTCGACAAGGATGGCTTGCGCATCAGACCTATAAATGGAAAATTCTTGAAGAAATATCACGCATGATAAAGTAGAATGCTCCTCGATGCACGAGCCTAAACTGCATGTCACTCCTGACCCATATGAGTATAAACTATGTACGGTAACCACCAATAGTAAAGTATGTGGATAAACTGCTAACTTACTCCACTGATGGTATTTCATGTGGCTAAATTAGAAATTCCCCACTCTTGTTCAGGGTGGTTAAACTTTGAATACTCCTGGCCCGCATGAGTATAAACTGTGTACGGCTCCCCCTTCAAACAAAGTTAACCTTTTGAACTACGTTATGACTTGATCCCTTTTAAAAGGGTACGTAGGCAGCTTAGATATCCTCTAAGTTCAGTCGCAACTTTGCTTTGATTTATGTTTCCTTGTTGAATTGGAAATTCTTCAAGTAAATATCAACTCACAAATCACAAGTTGAATAAATTTGCAACTTTACTTTGATTTGTTTTGGATAGAAGATTCTTCAAGTAAATACCAAGTTATAAGTAGAATTCATTCACAACTTTGTATTTCTTTGTTGAGTTAAAAACTATTCAAGTAAATATCAAATTGAAATAGTCTGCAACTTTGCCTTGATTTATGTTTCCTTGCTGAGTTAAAAGCTCTTCAAGTAAATATCGAATTGAAATAAGTCCACAACCGTGCTTTGATTTGTGTTGATTTGTATTTGTCTTGTTGAGTTGAAAGCTCTTCAGTTAAATATCAAATTGCAAATTGAGTAAGTGAAGGAATTACAGTGTGGTTTATATCTTGATAAAAGCCGAATCGACGAGGACTGTATGGTTCAATGATAAATTGCCCACCCCTTTTAAAAGTTAGATAACCGGATCGAACTGCTGCAAAGTAATTTTGTTTACGTTCGTGACCTCTTCCATCATCGGTATGGTGAAATTCTTCCCATTCTTCGGCCATGTTGCAAGTCCAAGATACAAGTTCAGCTTTATGAATATTTTTGCGAGCTTGTTTTGCATCATAGTACTCGTACCTCATTCGTCGGAATATTAAATCATAGGCGGGCCACGTGTATCTTGATTAAGTAGGAAGTAAGTTTTGAAGTAATGTGCTAACCAATCGCGTATGAAGTGGATAGGGAACGAAGAGTAAACTCAAGTAGGTTGTGAAGCCATTGATAATCTGTTAAGTCCTTTGTAAAAGCTTGCCAAGGTAGGAGCTGCTAACTCCACTTTTCGACCAGCCTCCATGGTACTTGTAATTTTAAAGGTACTCGGACGGATCACGCCAGTGGTGTCGCAAGGTAAAGCAAAGGTACAAATCCAACATGATAAGTAAGCCGCTAAGTAAACTTCTTTCTTCAAGCTTCCTTTGAGGCCAGGTTTAGCAAATAATATCTCCTCCGCCATATTCTACGATTCGGGGGCACCAATATCTCCTTGTGGGTTATGAGTTTGCTTGGAACAACCATTCTTTCTATCTGTGCGAGGAGGCGGTTGGGGATATCTTATAATTCTCCTGCATCAAAAGTCCACCCAAGATTCGATTGTAACTTGAGAAAATTGACTTCTTCGCTTATCTCCCTTCAGTAAGTGATAAACTTGGAATAGATACTTGCCCGAACTGGGTACAAACATATTTTCTTTGTGATCATGACTAGTAAGTTCCTTGGTATCAGGAACTACTTCATCATAAATCAGTCCGGTCATAGGAATGCCCGCCAAAGTATGTAAGTCCCACAGTGATATTGATAATTCGCCTTGTGATGTTAAGAGAGTATTCGTGGAGGGACACCATGCTTCAATGAAAGCTTTGATAATCTCGGAGTTGTGATCATAAGTATATAAAGAGGCCCGTGCCGTATCATGTCATTGAGCTTCATTTAACTTGTCTCCGCATCGGCTAAGGATATCTTCGGTCCACTTCCGGTATCCGTCGATAAAGCAAATTCACCATCGAATTCGAGGTCGTCTCCCCACTTGGCTTTTCGATAATAGCTCAACTCGATGACAAGTAATATGGTCTTTCGATAAGTTGATGGTACGATGATAAGTAATCTGCCTTTCGATAAGTTGATGGTGCGATGATAAGTAATCTGCCTTTCGGTAATTTGATAGTGCGATGTTAAGTAATATGACCCTTCGTTAAGTTGATGGTGCGCAGCCTGTAGAGCCCGCACCTTTGATGTCTTGTTTACGGTAACTCTTTGGACCTTCGGTAAGTTGATGGTGCGCAGCCTGTAGAGCCCGCACCTTTGATGTCTTGCTTAAGTTGATGGTGCGTAGCCTGTAGAGCCCACACCTTCGGGGTTGAAGTGCTGTATGGACCAAGTAAAGAATCATGCACCTCCAAGCACGTAGCCTTCTCTTCGGATTGTCTCTCGTTATCAAGAATTGCCAAATGTTTAACGCCGGAGCAAGTAGAAATATCTTTAAAGTTAACCATCATGTTCCTCAAAAGAAAAGAAGACTGAGCGAGTTACCAATAATACTCCAAAAAAAAAAAAAAAAAAAAAAACCAGGGGAGGAAAAAATAGATCGAACGTGGTACCTGTAGAACTAAGCCCGATTTTCACCGAATTGCTGTTGCCGTAAAGTTGGGTATTTTCTTGGGTTAACGCTGCTACGATGTGCCAAATTTTCTGGAATTTATGGCGTTGAGGTGTTGCGCTGCTTACTGCTTCAAATTATAATAATGCCGGTAAAGATTAATGCTCCAAGAAATCAATATGAATCACCACGTAGTTCCTCGAATTAGTGCTGCTACTCAATTTCTCCAAATTATAATGTTGCTTTGATGCTTTAATCAAGATGTGAAGATTATGGGTTAGGGGCACCACTATATATAGGCGTGGGGGGGGGGGGGGGGGGGGGGGGGGCGAGAAATTGTCCAATTCGGATTTAAAGTCCTATTCGTAATGGAAGTCTATCAGCACTAATTAATTGCTATGTTTGAATTAGTGTTTAAGTCCGAATTAATCTCTCCTAGATATGATAATATTGGATGATGAATCGTGTAAGGAGACGGACACGTTTTAGGATATCCATGCATGCATGGAGTTTTATGACGATTGCATGCAATGAATTCTTATGTAATTCAAATTCCTCAATTCATGCAAACTCATGTAGGACGTATTAACTCAATTACTTTGGACAATTAAAAAATTCTCAATTAGTTCAAGATGTTTGGAATCCAAGATAATTGTGGTTTTAATCTTATCTCAAGATTAAATTAAATTTGTTTAAATTTTCCTAAAAAAATATATAGGGAAATTTAAATACTTCAAGTCCCGCCTTCGTATAAATATTCGACATATTTTTCGCCGAGCCTTGAAGTGGGGGCATTTGTAGATAAGTAAATAAACTTTATGTTATTAATTTAAATTTGCTATTTTATATTTTGAAATTATCCTAAATTTAATTTCAAAATTAAATGGTTAAATTTAAATTGATATTATAATATTTTATTTATCAACAAATCAAGTGATGACACGTGTCAAAGTGACATGTTTTGACCAATTAAATCAAGTCTTGCGGTCAAAGAAAGCTAGAACAAATTATATGGCGACACGTGGCATGTTGCGTCACACCGACCAATCAAATTCAAGTCTTATATGATATTATCTCTTTAAAATAAAATATTAAAGAGATAAATATTTATGAGATTCTATGTGATATTATCTCTTTAAAAAATAAATGAAATATTAAAGAGATAAATAATTTATATGATTTATTTGATATTATCTCTTCAAAAAAATAAGAGATAATTATTAAATAAAAGCTGACTTAGACCACAAGTCTTGAATCCTACACCTATATAAAGGGGTCATGTGTAGTTCATTCAACACATACAACACGAATTCAAGAAAGGCTAAAACCCTCTCTACGAGTTCAAGAAAGGCTAAAAACCTCTCTAAAAGTTCAAAGAAAGGCTAAAAACCTTTCTTCCCGAAGTTATCAAATTTAAGCATTTGATCCGTTATCAAGGCGTTATACCGGTGAATCGGCGTTATATTCAAGATAAATTCACGGAATTATCGACGAGTTCGAAGGCGTTCTTGACGGAATTCTCTAAAAATCCAGCGTTTGATTCGTAAGCAAGTCGAAGGGCCTACGGATTAACTTTATTCAAGCTAAATTTCAAGTTGAAGAAGATCAAACACCAAATTCATCAAAGAACTATTTGAAGATTCAACAACTTTAAATCTGAAAGAAGAATCAGAGGATCAAGTGAAGATTGAAGACCCACTTTTACTTGAATTTTCAAATATTTGTATTATCTATTCGGTGTTGACTAAAAATCAATAAACGCGAATTTTTAGTGCAAACAGTATGATCTATGAAGTGTTATGATAAGTCCGCTATGTATGTTAGGCTCTGAACTGCTTCCATATGATACTGACCCGGCCATGGGTGTTACAGTGGCACATTACTGACCCGGCCACGGGTGTTACAGTGGCACAATACTGACCCGGCTACGGGTGTTACAGTAGCATTTCTGGACCCACCTAACGGTGTTATAGTTAGGACTTGATCAAGTTAATATGTTAGGAACCAAAAGTTCATGAGCACATGTTTAAGTACCTTTATCTGCTCGTTTTATGATGTTATGTGTGGATTTACTTGAAAAGTTCTGCTTGAAAAAGGTGTTACTATTTAGAAATGTCTGCAAGTATGTTATTCATGTTGTAACGTGCTCAAGTCCGATAGAGGGAAGAATATCACTTACTGGGCTAGTTTTGCTCACCCCACACTAACAATTTTGCAGAAAACGACTTAGAGAACTCGGAGAAGGATCAGTTCTGGGGCTGGTGAAAGTCACTTCCGTTTATGTGGATCATAGATTTAGTTATTTCAATTTGTCCTTTATAGAATCACTATTTTGAGATTATGAGCATGAATTGAATGTACGAACTGTAATAGTTAGGTTATGCCTTCCGTTACACTTCGAAAGTATTTATTTAAGTATTTGGTTTTGAACTTAGTTGCTCTGTATTGAGGCTTAGTGTCCTTGAGTCTCTCAGGGCTTAGGGCGCTGCCATGTCGCACCTCGGAAACGGGGTGTGACATTTAGTGATAATAGATATGTATTTAGACGATATGTTTATGACTTTGTCAAACGATTACAGGTTTTGAAAACTATAATTATGAGTGTATTTAAGCTTAATGTTTTGCAACAAGACTATGCTCCAAACTGTTTACTTTCACGCAAGTTATGCCTACCTCAACATGATATG
This sequence comes from Lantana camara, assembly GCA_037501455.1. Lineage (NCBI taxonomy): Eukaryota > Viridiplantae > Streptophyta > Magnoliopsida > Lamiales > Verbenaceae > Lantana > Lantana camara. The sequence goes on from CM074860.1 coordinate 68,698,091, forward strand.
AATTGGATGACACAGAGAGGTACGTTTAAAGCATATGCCGAGTTGCAAGGTAAGGTATGAATGATAAGGTACGTTACGTTACGTTATGCTATGATATGATATGCTTTGAGTGAGTTAAGTATGATATGGTATGGTTTGGTATGTTAGGCCCCAGATTCTTTTACGTCAGGTGGCCCGGGACGGTAATGTGCTGTCGGGATAGGCCTGTGCATAGTCTCCACATAGGATCAACCCGGAACCCACCAAGAGGTTGGTTGGGGGATGGAGTCCTTGGGCGTGAGATTCATGCACTCACGACCCATAAATATAAGAATGGATGGTTAGGGTAGCACAACCCTTCCATCACCTGAAGGAGGTTGATATGTATGTTACGTTATGTTTTATGTTTTCATATGATACATCATGAGGAGTAGGATGGATATGTGCTCGTACTCGCCGAGCTTTGTACGTTAAGTTTGATTATGAAGCAGGATAGGACTTTCAAGTTATGTTATGCTACGTTATGGTTCTAATATGTATACGTATGTTTTCAAAAATTATTTTGGTGTGCAAAAACCTACTCCCGGTTCATAATCATTTGGTTAAAGTGTGCTATGCTCTATATATATAGTGTGTGTGGGTGTGTGTTAGCCCCCTCACTCAGTCGGTGGGCTGACCCTCTTCTTTAAACTTTTTAGTTCACAGGTTTCAGTTCGAGCTAGGCGGAGGAGTTTTCGGTCAAGTCTTGTTAGCCGTCTAGTTTGAGTTGCACTTCAATTTTCACTCGTTCTGATAATTGTTACGATTTGAATACGTTGTATAAATTATGTATGAAAGTTTATTACTTTGTTATTGCACGCTTTTGTTACGTTTTTGTAGCGCCCGAAGCGGCGAGCCACCACATCCCCTCACTTAGACCCGAACCCACATATGAAATAGAAGTCCATACATGAGTCCAAGACTAAGCGAACGGGGACCTATGCACACACTAAGCCAGGCAGAGCTAAAACATAACCAAGAGCATGCAAAAACCAACAAGTAGAACGGAAGCATGCATACAAGAATTCGAAACATCAAACAACAATTTACGAGTTCAACTACCCTAGACGCTAGTCTCGAAATTCATATTTAACAAAATACAAACAACAATATATAATCCGATCAACGTATACAAATCTTGTACATAAATACAAACATATGCAAATGAAATGCAATTGGATCTAGACGTCTAGAGAACCCGACCGACTCACTTCTCTGCCTAGCTTTTTAACAACAACTTCAAACTAAAAAGTTGAAAGGAGAGGGTCAGTCGACCGACTGAGTGATGGGGCTAACGCACACCCACACACGTATACATATAGAGTAAAACAAGTATTAAAAGAAAGACTATGAACCGGGGGTAGGGATTTTGCATACCAAAGCCATTTTCAAATCAAACTTATACATATACTTATATTATTAAAAACATATCATATTAATAACGAATCATATTGTAAAGGAAAGAACCTACTCCATTTCATAATCAACATAACATATTATATTCTTATACACGGTGAGTACGGATCTCCAACTGTAATAGCCTAAGGTGCTTGTCCCACATCGGTTGGAGAGGGGAACAAAGCCTCCTTTATAAGGGGGTGGATACCTTTCCCTTGTTGAGGCCTTTTCCTAGGTGGGGGCCTTTGGGCTTAAATTCCACCGGGAAGAACAAAACCGTGAGGGTGGTGTCGCTTAGCCCACCAAAGCGGACAATATCGACAGGCGGGTTTTCGGGCTGTTACAATTGGTATCAGAGCCGGGGCCCGGGGCGGTGTGCCAGTGAGGACGCTGGGCCCTCTTACGGAGGTTGACTGTAATAGCCTAAGGTGCTTGTCCCATATCGGTTGGAGAGGGGAACAAAGCCTCCTTTATAAGGGGGTGTATACCTTTCCCTTGTTGAGGCCTTTTCCTGGGTGGGCGCCTTTGGGCTTAAATTCCACCGGGAAGAACAAAACCGTAAGGGTGATGTCGCTTAGCCCACCAAAGCGGACAATATCGACAGGCGGGTTTTCGGGCTGTTACAAATGGTATCAGAGCCGGGGCCCGGGGCGGTGTTCCAGTGAGGACGCTGGGCCCTCTTATGGGGGTTGACTGTAATAGCCTAAGGTGCTTGTCCCACATCGGTTGGAGAGGGGAACAAAGCCTCCTTTATAAGGGGGTGTATACCTTTCCCTTGTTGAGGCCTTTTCCTGGGTGGGCGCTTTTGGGCTTAAATTCCACCGGGAAGAACAAAACCGTGAGGGTGGTGTCGCTTAGCCCACCAAAGCGGACAATATCGACAGGCGGGTTTTCGGGCTGTTACACCAACCTTACTTCCATATAGTATATCAAACATATTAAAATAGAAATAAGCATAATTCATATAACAAATCCAACCCCAACACCAAGATAGTTTGGGGAGCAAACCCTCACTACTCATTACCAATACACATGAGCTAGCTAACCCACATTGTACCTTCTCCGGTTACTCACTGAAGACTCAAAACACCAAGCCTCCTCAGTCTCCAAGAGTCGCGCATAAGCACTTGAAATGGGAATCATGCACAGGCTTAACCCGACGACCCTTTTCGTCCCGAGCATCCTTACCCACAATTCACAAGGACCCAAAATATCTTATAACAAATCTCATTACCAAATCTTAACTCGCTACAATATAAACGTAAACTTAATGTACCTTAACGCATACCTTACCTTGCAACTCGGCATATACTTTAAATGTACCTCTTCGTGTCATCCTAACCTTTAGCTTGCGTGAAAGAACACGGTTTGGAGCATAGCCTCGTCGCAAAACATTAAGCTTACATATGCTTATACGTATAGTTTTCCAAACCCGTAATCGATTGACAAAACCATAAACATATCATATGAACACATATCTATTATATAAATATAATAGGATATTCGTATGCGAGCTTGAAAATGAGCACATTGGGTTGTAGGTCGCATTAACTAAAAGAAAACAAACCTAAACCTCACCTTTACCAAAAGTGCTCGCGGACGAGCGTTGACGACCGAGAAAGGCTAAATGGTGGATCTGACACCTTCCGAACCAAACTCTGAGACAAACAAACATAAACTTATGATTTAGACTCAATCATGAACCATTTAGACCCACGACGATGCAAACGAATGCAACAAAGTGGCATAAAATAGCAATTAGACGTTCACAATCTCATCTCACGTTTACACATTGAATTCCATAGCATAAAATTCATAAACTTGTCAAAACATATCATATATTCATCAAAGAATACCATAAGATAAATTAGAGACAAAAGAAATTATTTAAAACGCCTAACGAATGCCGAAAATATACATGCGACGTCATACGGTAGCATCGAAAAGCAACGAAACACAAAATAAATGACACGTGGCTGCTCAACATGCATAACACGGCCGTGTCATGTTTCATTCATGCATGGATGATTCCGTGTCAGCCCCAAAATTTCAAAAAAACAATAGTTTGAACAATTGGACACGACCATGTCAGAATATAGTGTAAAATGGGTGAGGCCGTGCCCAATTAAAATCCCAAAATTCGAAAGAATCAACACGGCTGCACCCAAAATGTACATGGAGCTGGCGCAGCCGTGTTGCTGTTGTCTTCTCCAAAAATAAAACGTAGTAGCAGCTATCTAGAGCAGGGGAAGTAGGCAGGTGACGAGGCAGCAACAGAGAAAGACAAGGAAGCAATTTAAGGCATTAAATAAGGCACAAAACAGTAGCAATTTCAGTCACACACATTCCCGCGGCTCTCGACAAGAAAATAGAGTCTACAAGATCAACTTCTAGCATGCTTTCTAGTATTTAAAACTTAAGAACATTAATGAAAAATCAATACACAACCAAATACCCTGAAATAGGTCAATATAAATGCAATAAAGAAGCCACAAGGAGCAAGAAACAAGTCTTAGATTTCAAAATAACACAAGAATGATCATGTTCTCCCAAAATGAAATCAAACCCTAACTATTCATCATATAACCCATAAACCATGGCATCCCAAGCTCAAAACAAGATTCTAATGGATCAAAATATGCATAAAAATATGGAGAACAAGAATCTAAACTCACCTTGAAGCTTGGAGAAGAAGATGAAGTCTTATGAGCTCTTAAGTTGCAAGAATGGAGTGTTTTGCTCTTGTTGCCTCTTTCCTTGCTTTTTTCTTGGTATAGTTCGAATTTGAGGGAAATGTGAGAGAGAGGAGAGTGTTAAGGGTTATCTTGGGTCAGAAAATAGGGCTCAAAACGGGTTAAAGGGCTCAAAACGGGTAGGATAGCTTAAACGGTCCATTTGGGTTGAAATATGGGTCGTCGGAGGTTTAAACGACATTGAAAAATTATGAGGCTTATTCCGTTGGCTCCAAATCATTGAAATAAGTCCAACGGCAGTGCCAGAATTTGAATCCAAATTCCCAAGCTCAAGATATCAAGTAAAATAACTTAAGGGGTCCTATTTTCAAATAGGCCCTCAAACTTTCAAAAAGATCAAATAGGCCCAAAGCCTATTTTCAATTAAGTTCCAAACATTCAAATGAGTTTCAATCAAGTCCAATTCAAATATAATTCATTCAATTCCAAGAAATTAGCTTGTTCGTCAATAAATTCATTTTATAACATTTACGATAAATTAATAACAGATCAAATTAAATGTTTTCTTAACAAATTAGGCATTTAAATAAAATTAAATCAAGTTTAACAATTAAATAATATTTAAATCAAATTATAAATAAATAGGTAACAATTAAATCAAATTATAAACACTTAAATATAATTAAAGTAGTGAAATTACGTAAAGTAAACTCACACGTAGCACAAACCTGTACGTATGATCAGACAGGGTGTCACAGTTTTAGCTCCACCTAGCCTAGAGTGTGTGTAGGTCTCCCGTTTGCTTAGGCTTGGGCACATGTATGGACTTTCATTTCATATGTGTGTTCGGGTTTAGGTGTGGGGGGATGTGGTGACCCACCGCTCCGGGAACTACAAATGTTTTTGTATCACTGATCTTTCAATATGGACGCATGACTCATGAGACAACCATATCTACTTCAGTGTTGAGTAGGACTCATCAATCATAAGATCTCGATTAAACTTAATCAGAATGATCCACTACTTGTGAGACATCACCCATTCTAAAATAATCAAGAAATACTAATTACTTTGAATAATAAATTAAGAAACTAAGGATTAATAGGTTACACTAGCTACCCCAGTGAGACATCAATTAGCTTGCCTATTAACTCTTAAATCCCTTTGATGGAATGCTAGGGGTTTTATTACCTTAAAACACCTATTTATTCATAGGTTGCTCAATTTTTAAAAGGGATTTTCGAATTAGCTGGAGAGTTGTCCAATTTTGACCTCACCAACATATAATGTTATCCAATTTTAACTATCTTTGTTAATGCAGTTTCACATAAAAAGCATCACATAAAAAAATTTGCAGATAACATATACTAGCATGATACTAATATGAGATGATCATGGGTATCCAATCTCATGCGTGATTATGGGAGCCATTCCATAATCACTAGTTCTAAACATACATGCCACAAAAAAAAAATTCACATAGGAGTACAAGATTTAATGGAAAACCCTAATCTATGACATTAATAGAAACAACCCCCTCCCTAACATTTTGAGGGGGTTTTTCATTTATGGCGCCTTCTCCTTGATATGTTGATCCATCTTATTTCTTGGGTGTTTGTCTCCAAAATGAAAATAAAATCTCACCACCTAAATACTAAACTCAAATTACAATAAAAAGAAAAAGTGGATAAAGTAATAAGGCTCAATCTTCATATTGGCCTTAGAAAACTACATGGGGCATACCCCGGCCAAAAAATAATAATAATGAAAGCTACATAATAAATCAACACATAAGTAGGGCTCCAACCACAATTGAAATAAAACAACTATGGGTTCCAGCCCAATTGAAAACATCCATGTGCATAATGTAAAACATTCATAAGACTAACTTATGGTCACCTACACTAGCATAATCTGCATGAAAATTAGATTTACCGATTAAATTTAAAATTTCCTTAACTTCAAGTTCTAGTAACTTAAGTAATTTGAATATAGTTCACTATTCAATAATCCATTCAAAAATCAAATTTGGATCATGAAAAAACTCAATTAATTCAAAGTTAAATTTTTTATCAAAATATTATTCAAAATAATACATTAATTTCCTTGAAAACTTAAACTTAATTTTAATTCATTATAAATCCCAATTGTACATTTATTTCAAAAATAAATGATTTTACAAAACATCAAATTTTAAATAGGAATTAAAAAACTGATCAAACAAAAAGCAGGATTGCCCGGACGAGCATCGAGCCCAAGCTCGCTCACAAGGCGCACGGGAGCAACGCGATCACCACGCACACAGCTCGCGCAGGGCCGTCTAGGCTGCTGGGTCAATCTGCCACGCGGCACCAGCAGGTGTTGCACGCGCTGCTCAGTGATGCTACGCACAGCGATTCCGGCATGGGGCTAGAGGATGCGGCCGCTGGCAGCAACAACCTCAGAAAATTGATGCAGGGGGCTGCTGTGCTAGTAGTTCGCGCATAGGTCTGTTCGGAACTGCCATGGGTAAGGCCTGGTCACGCTCAGTGGTCAAGTCAGTCTGTTCTTCGCCCAAACTGTCTGAATCAGTCCCCAACTCTTCCTCCTTGAACAAATCCAATATCTCGGCTTGTTTCTTAAGTGAGTTCGTTTGTTGCCTTAATTTCCTAGCAGTTTTCTCAATTTCTGGATCGTAGAGAGGGTTGTGCTTTTTTCTAATGCTCCTTTTCATGAAAACAAATAAAATCGATTAAAAACACAGTCCCTGAAAATGATGCCAAATTTTGACAAGTATCGAATCCGTAAGAAATAATAAAGATTCCTATTCACAACTAAAACACAGAGTACAATGCAAATAGGGTCGATTCACAGAGAATGGTTGATCTATTTCTATCAATTCTCAAGCAATTCACAAAAGTCAACAATAAAAGGGGGGGGGGGGGGGTTGGTTGATTTAACTAAGAGCAAGAAATTAAAATAAATACCTGAAATTAAATAGCTAACTAAGAATGTTGAATAAAAACAAGGATAATTCAATTAATCGGGGAAAAACTAGCTAACCAGGGATACTCGATTCAGATTGTCATATTGATTATCGACTCAAGAATAAATTTCATTAATTCAGACAAATTGGCTATAATTGATAGATGTTAGGAATAGTGCCCTAGAAAGCCGATTAGTCATAATCCGTTTTGGGACTTTCCTCGTATCACAGACAATCTTTGAATAATATACGATTGATTATAATCATAGGCAAACACTTCTTTATATGCCAATACGTGTTATGTGTGTTTCCATTACGTGCGCATGTATGAGAACTCCTCTAATCCTGATGACTTTAGGACTCTACCATTTATGTGAAATTGTTCATGAAACGAGCCCTATATCACATAAGTCATGATTAGTAAAATACTCCAAGCCGATGAGTCCTACAGACAGTGGGAGTGTCAACCTGACTCCTTTAAGGCTTGCTTGTGGGATCACGCCCTTAAGAAGGACCACCTTGTTTCATGGAGGTGCAAAGTGTATAGTTGATACGTGCGTGATACATGAGGGTGCTTACTTTAATAAGTAAGTTCACTGAGGTGCCCCATGTGAGAAGATTCCTAAATGGGAAATGAAGTTTCTGTTTCAGGAAATAGAAACTTCCAGATTAGGAAATATCTCACGAGTCATTGATGTGATTAATTGATCCTTAGACTTGAGGTTCCATGTCACTTTATGAGTTAACTCTGTAATCTTTGGCATAAGCTTTAAAGGGTGTCACCTTAGACAACTGATTCAAGGCTTATGCTGGGGCTGCACAAGTGATTCATGAAAGAGAATGAGAATCAAGAAAGGACATACACTTGCATTTGCAAGGTGATCTCTTATTGTGTAAGTCATTCATATGCCATATGGAGTCCTTGGCCAAGACAGTAGATCAAGACATCAAGAAAAGGGTTTCTTGGATTGAGATCAAATGGATATGAAAAGTACTTAGCTTTAAGACCAGATTATTAGGGTTCTGATTATTCCCTTGTCCTAGATCTTGATTGAGAGATAGTAAGTAGGAGGATTGTATCTCACATTAATCAATGACTTAAAGGTTCTGTCGAATCTGAACATTCCAATTCAGCTAGGGGTTAAACACCTGTTGCTAGACTATGGTCGTTTAATCTGTGGACTGATTAATTAATTAGTGAATTAATTAATTAGGGTCACTGCTAATTGAATTGAGAACCTAGAGGGTCACACACAATAACTTGGTTACATGAGTTGAGGCTTGAAAATGATTAAACGAGTTAATCGGGCCTAGAGGGTTCCACACGTGTGAAATCACACGTGTGGGTCACGTGACTGGACAAGTGTCATTATGACACGTGTGCCACACGTGACTATTTAATTGGGTATTAAATAATTAAGTTGTTAATTATTTAATAGACTTTGATTTAATTTTGAATTAAAAAGAAAGTCTTATTTTGGAGAAAATAATCTAGTTAATTAATTATGAATTAATTAATTAGATAAAATAAGTTATTTATTTAAAATAAATAAAGTATAAAATTATCCAAAAATAGTTTGGATATTTTTAGCTCTCTTAAAAGTTGACTTGAATTAGAATTCAAAGTCAAAGTTGGAAAATACTTGATGATCAAGTAATAGGAGAGAGAGGGACCAAATCCTTGCCCAACAAGGATTGGGATCGGCGCCCCTCTTCCTTTCCTATATATAGGGGAGCTCATGCTCCCCTTTAGAGCTAATCGAGAATTCTTTTGGTTCATGTGTTGAACACCATCCTTTCTCCAAGATAAACGAAACCCTAGGTTAAGCCTAAACACTAACTAGAGAACTAGCATCCTTACTAGTTAGATTGTAGCCAAGTTGGTGGACTATCTCTAGAGAGCTTCAAGTTAGAAGTTTTGAAGATTCGAGCTTTACCAAAAAGTGGGGATCAAGCAAAACGATCAGAAGGGATGATGAAACGATTCTGAACCCAACATGAAACGAGTGAAAAAATCGAACCAAAGAAGATGGCGAAAACCGTTCGTCCATATCCTGAAGGATGAATTTTTTCACGAGGGTTTTGTGACTGGAAGTTTTCTACTTTCGCAAAACTGGTTTTCGAAGGGAGTTTCAATCATGCTTTTCTCGTTTCATGTTTCTTTGTTTATGTTATATTGTTAAGAACATCCCTAACATAATTTGAATCTAGGTTGGTGTGGATTGTTATCCCTACAATGGATTCTGAAGAAGAAAGAGACTTTCAAGGGACGGGTTGCCATTACTGCATGAAGCGCGTTTGAGGACGGCTCAAAACGTGTCAAGAAAGCTACTACCTAAGTGAGTTTCTTGATCTCTACGAATTTGGATTCACGATTGCGAGTCTAAGATCTTTTTGTTGGAAAAATTTTAAATTTCCGCTGCTTTTTGATTCCTGCTTTTCAACAAGTGGTATCAGAGCCACCTCGTTAATCGTGTTTCTGATTCGTCTCAATTATTCTGAATTTGGTAGAAATTCTTAGGCTTAGATGCGAATTAGGTATTCATGAGTTCTTTTACAAAGCCTGAAATACGAAACTGTAATTTTTCTTGAATTTCTGAAAATTGTTTTCTTAAATCTGTTTTTGAAAAGCTGTTTTAGTTGAAATTCGTTTAAATCGTAATTTTTAATTTTGGATTGAATTGGGTTTTGGAGAAACCTGTGATACGAAAAACGAAACGCGAAACAAACACACGGGATTGGGACGTGCCAATGTGTAGCACGCCCTAACCCCGCGAGCACCTCCCGCAACCGCGCGGGGGCCGCCTAGACCAGCTCGCACAGGCGTCCCGCAACCGCGCGGGACGTCCCGCACGCACCGTCCCACAACCGCGAGGGACGCCCATGCGGAATCCCCCCCAAGCCGCGCGAGCGCTGCTTCTCCCGGTGCGCGCACGACGCGTGCCCAGCTCGCGCACGCATGTGGCAACTGCCGCACGCTGTGCGCGCTACTGGGGCGCGCGTTCGCACGCACTGCCGCGCGGCGGTGCTTCGCATTCCGGGGTTCCGGGCCATTTTTCGTGTTTTTCGTATTTTCGGTCCTTGAAATCCCGATTTAATTTTTCTAAAAAATTTTGTTTTATTAAATTAAAATTATTTTTGAAATAATTGTTTAAATTGGGATTTTGAAAATTTAAGCGATTTAAATTTTGGAAAAATTACAAACTTTATTTTATGAAAATATTGAAAGAATAAAATTATTAGTTTTCATAAATTAATTGTAATTTTATTGGTTGATAGTCATTCGGGTTTTATTGAAAAGGCTCTTGAACAAGAATTGCATCGAAGTCGTGTTTTAAGCTATTAGAACTTAAAGCGAGAATTTTAATTTATTGGTTAAATTTAAATTCTTGCAATTTATGCATGTTAGGTGATCATGGGTTTAGACTTATGTATGGTTTTAATTTATGCACATGAATGGTTTAAATTGGGGTTGGAGCCCTATAGTTGCGTTTTTCAATTGAGGTTGGTGCCTCACTTATGTGCGTACTGTTATGTGATTTATTATGTGACTTTCCATATTACTGTTTTTGAGGCCGGGGTATGCCCCGTGTATTTGTCTAAGTCCAATATGAAGATTGAGCCTTATTACTTTATGTCTTTTTTCTTTTTATTGTAATTTGAGAGTAGAGGTAGGTGGTGAGGTTTTATTTTCATTTTGGAGACAATGCACCCATGGAGTAAGATGGACCACATTCAAGTAACAAGGAGGCCATAAGTGAAGACCCCTCAAAATGTTAGGGAGGGGAATCTCAATTGTAAAATGTAATAGTGATAGGGCTCGTATTTTGTTACCGCTTTCCCTTATGTGATTTAAACTGTTTATGTGGCATGTATGTTAGAACTTGTGATTGTGGAGTGGCTCCCACATATCACGCATAAGATAGGTAGAACCCATGATTATCTCATGTTAGTATCATGCTAGGACATGTTATCTGTTTATGTGCTTGTTTGAAATGCATTTAAGTTGTACTTGCATTAATCAAGACTAATTAAATTGGATAACATATATGTTGGTGAGGTTGAACCGAACAACTCTTCGGTTGATTCGAAAATTCCCATTAAATATTAAGCTCATTTCGAATAATAGGTATTTAATTTGAGATGCAAATTTTGAATTAAATTCCTAGCATTCCATCAATAGGTTTTAAGTTTAGTAAGTGAAGCTAGTTATTGTCAGCGAGTCGTGGGATAGCTAGTGGAGCTTATTAGTTCTTAGTTACCTAATTGATCATTTTAAATGATCAATATTTCGTGGTCAATTTTGGCAAGGGCGATGTCCGCGAGTCGTGGGTCGTTCGAACTAAGTTTTGATCATGATCTTATGATTGATGGGTCTAGCTTAACGCCTAAGTAAATATGGATGTCGCACGAGTCGTGGGTTCATATTGAAAGATAGGTGATGCAAAAACAATTACTAAGAGTTCTAAAGGTGTTAGAATTGGTAAGTTGTATCTACCTAGGGTTTTACTTAGAAAGTCCGCGAGTCGTGGGTTCGAGGTAAAATGCTTGGGATCTTAGTACCCATTGGGAAACGCGTTCCTCTTAGATCTTTGGGAATTATAGATCTTTGAAAAACAGTGGGAGCTACATTAGATTAAAGACCTTATCTTATGTATATCGTTATTATTCAGCATGCTCACCTAGTTCTCTGCTTAGCATTTAGGTTGTAGTTCTGTGATTCTCTACAATATGAAATGCAAACCCATTCGTATCCATCCTTAAGTCAAACAAGTTGACTAAGTCCTGACTAACTCTAAATGGCTTCGGATCCTAAAATTCATTTTAGAATCCGACAAGAGAAAGGGTTCTCTATAAGGCGAGATTTTCAATTATATGAAAATTCGACCCGGGCCAAAAGAGAAGCAATCTGAGGTGAATGGATTTCTCCAAACCACTTAAGAGCGATTGAACCCCCTCATAAAAATGTTACAAGGTATAACATTATGGAATTATTCAATATTCCAAATGAGGAAACAAGTGCACACGAACAAGGTCTAAAGATCTTATTTGAAGATCTTATGGTCATTAACTGAGAAAAGAGTTCTCAATGCACTGATTGCTTACATTGCTTCCACCATCATTTAAACCCTTTATGCTCAACTAGAATGATGCTAATGTAGCATAGTTAATCATTTAGTTGATAATGGTTGAGAGCATCCTTAAGAAGGAATAAAAGGTTATGATGGTTAATTCTTCTTCTAAACTCACTAAGTTAAAGGCTTGAAGGCCTAAAGAAGAAGAAACCCTTAAGAACCCAATGGAGGGGCATGTAAGGGGTATGCCCAAAAGACACTAGAGATCAAATTGGACGTTTGCTTCTATGGTAGCAAATAAGGACTTTGAAAGGGAACTGCAAAGAGTATGAGTACTCTGAAATGTTACCTCGTTTAGTAATTCTACTAGGAATAGAATTCACTAGTCTTGAGTCAATTCTACATAATCCGTTGTGCAAAGACTCAAGGCACTAATGTTCTGAACATACAACGAGATAACAAAATTAAGTGAGATGACAAAGCTTCGAATTACTTTGGAACGTTGAGATATAAAAGGATTAGCAAGTCAGAGACCTTAGGATCATTCTATGAAAATGAACCTATAGAGTTGACTTCCTGTGAATCCTATCTCAAAGGGAAAACGTTCCCGGAACATTGTTTAGGTGAAACATGGAACGTTCCAAAATTATAGTGGATTTCGATCCATGCTGATGAATGTAAGATGCTTAATGTAAGCATTAGATACAATCGTCAGTTTAATCATTATGAATGAATGTACTTGTTAAAGTATAAATTCGAAACTTATATGAAATTCTTACAATTTCAAAAGGAGGTTAGGAACCGAAGTAGTCATAAGTTATAGGTAAATCGATATGATCGAGATAGCCAATATCTTAGCAACTAATTCCTTAGTCATCTTAGAGATAATAGGATTATCTCTCAGTAAACTAATTCGAGAACACATTAATGTTTCCGAATGATGGAATGAAACCTAATAGGATATGGTCGATTCCATAGTAAGCTTTACTGACTTATAATCATTCTAGGAATAAACTACTAGAATATGCAGTTAGAGATTTTGAATTTAGTACCTTCCAAAATCAGTCCTTTAGTTGCACTATGCAATGTGGCATACTAAATTCCCTAATTATTCTTATCAAAGAATTTAATGGAATCCTCTTACTTGAAGAGGATAGTGGGAGATAAGCTTGAAATGAGTTCAAGTTTATGCAATGATATTGGATATCGTTTCTGCGATTCCCTTAGACAAAGGTTGTTTGTCTCAAGGAATGTATCTTTCTTAAGGAATCGTTCCTATAGAAGAAGAAAGGCAAGCAAGCAGACCTCAAAGAAATTTGAGGATAAATATCCACGCCACATATAGAAGAAACGAGCCCATCTGATAAAACTTAGCCAAATTTTAGAGTATGTACACGTATGAAACCATTCTCTTAAGATGTGTTTAGAACGCATTCCTAGATAGCCAAGAGGAGACACTGTCAGATTTGGAATCTGAGTAGTGTAAGCAAGCCTTGAAATCCAATATGGATTCCATATACTCAAACCAAGTTTTTGACCTTGGTTGATCCACCTGATAGGATCAAGCTCGTGGAGCTTCAAGTAAATGGAAAGCATTACAACCTTCTTGACGATTGAAATGCAAAAGTCCATTTGGATTGTGTTTACCACATCCTCATATTCTGACTATGAGATATGATAAATGAATATGAGAACTATCTTGTTCAATATGAGATTGAAAGAGACTGAAATAAGGTATTTCTATAAATCTCATATTCAGTGGGAGTATGCGTAAGGTATGCAAATCCCTAAGTCAATCTGTGGATTGATAAAGGCTTCTAAGAGTTGGACAATTCAATTCCACAGTCAAATCGTTTGACACAGATGGAAGTCGAATAAGTCTTAAAAGTGTACATATGAAAGTTAGTGATGCAAGAGTCAAATTTTGGTTCTTTAGAAAAACGACATCCTTCTCATTAGGAATGTCAAGGATGAAGTGAAAGTTACCAATTCTTGTTTAAGAAACAATTTGACATGAAAGATCTTAGTGATTATCCTAAATTCTCGACATTCAGATCTATAGAAGATAGATCTAAGAGCATAAATGGATTATCACAAAATGAGTACATAACCATGGTACTAAAAGGAGTTTAGTATGGACAATAGAACATCTCTTTTGAAGAGTATGTGTCCTAAGATAACTTTAAGAAAGTTAGAATGTCCAAAATCCCTTTAAGTGAAAGGGTGTATAATGTATGAAATGTTATGTACTAGACTTGAAATGGTGCAACACTAAGCGTAGTGGGTCGAATCTAATATTACCTCAGAGAAGGTCATTAGATTTCTGTAAAGGATGCCCTTAGAGTACTTGAGAAGAAATGAGGATATGTATTAGTTTACAGAGCCCAAAAGATCTTGTTGTTAGAAGGATATTTGATGTAACCGTTCATCAAACATAGATGATTATGAAATCATTGAAAGGATACAACTTCTACCAGAATGGTAATGCAATGTGTTGGAAAGGGGTTCCAAGGACGGACATTGCAAAACTCGACTATCGTAGTTGAGAACTTAGTCGTATTATATAACGCTATGTTAAGTGTCTGGGTAAGAAACTCCATCTAACTAGTTAGATGAAGTTCCTAGCATGAAACAACTCCTTTATCATATTGTATGATAAAATGGATGATTGCTCAAGTAAGAGAACCAAGACCTCACCAAGAGACTGGACACATGATTGCAAATCACTTTATAAGGAAAAGGTGTTTCCTAAGAGATGTGTAAACAAGAGGGTCACATCAGCAGAGAATATAGCAGATCCACTTTGGAAACGCCCAAAGTCAATAGGCTCTCAAAGTGCATCTTGAGAAGATGGGACTTAGAGTACCTAAATGGCTTTTACGAGCAAGTGGGAGATTGTTAGGAATAGTGCCCTAGAAAGCAGATTAGTCATAATCCGTTTTGGGACTTTCCTAGTATCACAGACAATCTTTGAATAATATACGATTGATTATAATCATAGGCAAACACTTCTTTATATGCCAATACGTGTTATGTGTGTTTCCATTACGTGCGCATGTATGAGAACTCCCCTAATCCTGATGACTTTAGGACTCTACCATTTAGGTGAAATGGTTCATGAAACGAGCCCTAAATCACATAAGTCATGATTAGTAAAATACTCCAAGCCGATGAGTCCTACAGACAGTGGGAGTGTCAACCTGACTCCTTTAAGGCTTGCTTGTGGGATCACGCCCTTAAGAAGGACCACCTTGTTTCATGGAGGTGCAAAGTGTATAGTTGATACGTGCGTGATACATGAGGGTGCTTACTTTAATAAGTAAGTTCACTGAGGTGCCCCGTGTGAGAAGATTCCTAAATGGGAAAGGAAGTTTCTGTTTCAGGAAATAGAAACTTCCAGATTAGGAAATATCTCACGAGTCATTGATGTGATTAATTGATCCTTAGACTTGAGGTTCCATGTCACTTTATGAGTTAACTCTGTAGTTTTTGGCATAAGCTTTAAAGGGTGTCACCTTAGACAACTGATTCAAGGCTTATGCTGGGGCTACACAAGTGATTCATGAAAGCGAATCAAGAAAGGACCTACACTTGCATTTGCAAGGTGATCTCTTATTGTGTAAGTCATTCATATGCCATATGGAGTCCTTGGCCAAGGCAGTAGATCAAGACATCAAGAAAAGGGTTTCTTGGATTGAGATCAAATGGATATGAAAAGTAATTAGCTTTAAGACCGGATTATTAGGGTTCTGATTATTCCCTTGCCCTAGATCTTGGTTGAGAGATAGTAAGTAGGAGGATTGTATCTTACATGAATCAATGACTTAAAGGTTCTGTCGAATCTGAACATTCCAATTCAGCTAGGGGTTAAACACCTGTTGCTAGACTATGGTCGTTTAATCTGTGGACTGATTAATTAATTAGGGTCACTGCTAATTGAATTGAGAACCTAGAGGGTCACACACAATAACTTGGTTACATGAGTTGAGGCTTGAAAATGATTAAACGAGTTAATCGGGCCTAGAGGGTTCCACACGTGTGAAATCACACGTGTGGGTCACGTGACTGGACACGTGTCATTATGACACGTGTGCCACACGTGACTATTTAATTGGGTATTAAATAATTAAGTTGTTAATTATTTAATAGACTTTGGTTTAATTTTGAATTAAAAAGAAAGTCTTATTTTGGAGAAAATAATCTAGTTAATTAATTATGAATTAATTAATTAGATAAAATAAGTTATTTATTTAAAATAAATAAAGTATAAAATTATCCAAAAATAGTTTGGATATTTTTAGCTCTCTTAAAAGTTGACTTGAATTAGAATTCAAAGTCAAAGTTGGAAAATACTTGATGATCAAGTAATAGGAGAGAGAGGGACCAAATCCTTGCCCAACAAGGATTGGGATCGGCGCCCCTCTTCCTTTCCTATATATAGGGGAGCTCATGCTCCCCTTTAGAGCTAATCGAGAATTCTTTTGGTTCATGTGTTGAACACCATCCTTTCTCCAAGATAAACGAAACCCTAGGTTAAGCCTAAACACTAACTAGAGAACTAGCATCCTTACTAGTTAGATTGTAGCCAAGTTGGTGGACTATCTCTAGAGAGCTTCAAGTTAGAAGTTTTGAAGATTCGAGCTTTACCAAAAAGTGGGGATCAAGCAAAATGATCAGAAGGGATGATGAAACGATTCTGAACCCAACATGAAACGAGTGAAAAAATCGAACCAAAGAAGATGGCGAAAACCGTTCGTCCATATCCTGAAGGATGAATTTTTTCACGAGGGTTTTGTGACTGGAAGTTTTCTACTTTCGCAAAACTGGTTTTCGAAGGGAGTTTCAATCATGCTTTTCTCGTTTCATGTTTCTTTCTTTATGTTATATTGTTAAGAACATCCCTAACATAATTTGAATCTAGGTTGGTGTGGATTGTTATCCCTACAATGGATTCTGAAGAAGAAAGAGACTTTCAAGGGACGGGTTGCCATTACCGCATGAAACGCGTTTGAGGGCGGCTCAAAACGTGTCAAGAAAGCTACTACCTAAGTGAGTTTCTTGATCTCTACGAATTTGGATTCACGATTGCGAGTCTAAGATCCTTTTGTTGGAAAAATTTTAAATTTCCGCTGCTTTCTGATTCCTGTTTTCCAACAATAGAGACACTCGACTCAACTTCGTTTTTACTTAGTTTCTCGGATAACCGAGAGACACTCGACAGTTATCTTTCCTAACCAATTCATAACCCTAAGAGACACTCGAAAGGATTTAATACATTTGTAGCATTATAATAAATAAAAACACCAACCCTAATCAACCAAGTCGTGACACACACAAGATTTAAATTTAATTGCCAAATTCCTTAGTGAAATTGGAATTCAATCGCTAAAACTCTATCTCTAATTCACCATTTTTTATCATGCATCCAATATATACATACTAAATACACAAATGGCTATATGCAATTGAAAACAACCTAAAGATCGTGCACTATCAGCAAATTGCTCAATCACAATAAACTTAAAACACGAAGATAAGATAAATACTTGAAATAAATTGAAATTGATAAAAACTTTTAGGTTTTACAATAATCAATTGAATCTATAATCCTTAACTAGATAATCAAAGTTCAGTTACTCATGACATAAAAATCCATCAAAATAAAAGAGAAATTCTTTAATATAAGTTCTAACTAATAGTTTGAACAGCACAAAACAGGAATAAAGAAGAAGAAATCTTGGGGAATTGCTGTAGAACCTCTCCAAGAATCCTCCTTATGCTGCTTTGAAAGGCTCTAGAAAACTCTTCAAGATGGTGTGTGAAATCTGCTCCAATTGCTACGTGTAAAAGGTCCTCCCGGACTCCAAAAATGTGTCATTATATCCTCCTAAAGAAATTGTTTCCTTAGCTCCATGTAACACACAAAAGAAGGGTTGTCTTTAATTTAATTTCAAGGAGGCCCAATCCGCCAAGGCTCACTCCCAATTTAATCAATTTCTTCAGAGGGCCTACGTGCATGCATGGCCAGTTTTCCAATTTGCTCAATTAAAGACCAACTCTCTAGAACGTGTTGCCTTCATCCTCCTGCGGCTGAGTTTCAAGCATCATTACGGGCCCAGTTAGTTGAATTCCTTCTCAAAACGTCCGAGATTGCTTCATTTTCATTTTTGAGCCCCGAATCTACAATTAAAACAACAAAACATTAATCTTTCCAAATGACAATCAAATAAAGCACAAAACGAGGCAATAATAGATTAGAAATATGACGAAATAACAAGCTATCAAACCCCCCCACACTGCCCTATGTTTGTCCTCAAACATAACACAGAATCAAGGCAACCATAAACAATCCACAACCAAATCACGACAGTCCAGTGTTGTCAACTACGAAAAGTATGTTATCACCAACAATCCTCCACAATAAGCATAGCACAAAGTTTGATTCAAAATCAACCTTCCAACGCAATTATACACAAGTTCGAGTTCAATTTATCAACACACACATGTTGTTCTTTCTCAATTAAATCGATGCAAATGAGAGAAACAAGTATAACATAACCAAGTTAATCAAATATGAAAGTGTTTCACACATTTCAACAGGCAAAGTAATAGAAGCAACAACATCCCAAGAGATAAAAGAATCTGTAGCCCTGGGATGAAATAATACGTGTAATGTGATGCCATGAAAGCTTACGGTACCTTCTACCACGACTTTTGGTTCAAACTCCGCCATGTCCTCCGCGCCATCTAGTGCATATGCCCGAGCTTGAATCGCGGGTATTTGGTTTCCACCCGTTGTATGCCCTGGTCTTCTCTTCGAACATTGGCTCAAAAAGGGGGCTCGATTTCTAGAGCATAGAGCGGACAGGGTTCAGGTTTAGGTTCAGAGAGGCCCGCGGTTCAGACGGTTCAGTAGGGCAAAGCACCGTGGAAGAAACCCTGAGTGACATGGCCAGCACCTCCAGCATCTCCCGTATTGCCACCACCCCAACAATCAAAGTTGTGTACCTATTGTGGATGGAACAACCATACTTGGGAGGATTATAGAGTTGTTTGGGATCTTGCCTTCTTTGCAGGTCCTTAAAGCACAAGATCGATACTTTCCCGGATAAGACTAGACTGAGGCCAGAAGGAGGACAGAGGCAGTTAGTGAAGGCCCGAGCCTATGCTATTGATGGAGAGGAACAAAACACAAATGTGGATCCGGCTGCCGTGGTGGAAGGTATTATATACATTCATGGCACGAGCATACATGCATTATTTGATCCTGGAGCCACGTATTCTTTTCATTCTCGTGGTTTAGCTACAACTCTGTGTTTGCTTGTTGCTTTTATTTCCGTGTGTTATGTGATTAGTTCCCCGTTGGGTGGGAACTTAGTGACAGATCGGCTGTTTAGGGAAGTTCTGGTGACTATTAAAGGTCGAGACTTCTTGGCGGACTTCATTGAGATGCCTACGAACTGGTACGGAGCTATTTTAGGGATGGATTAGCTCTACAAGCATCAAGCAACGGTTGATTGTTGAGCAAAGAGAGTCCAATTGGGTTTCGAAGTGTTTATGGGTATAAGTTCAAAGACTATGCCTTTGTTGTCCTTCATCGAGGCTTAGAAGTTAGATCATAAAGGTGTTATAGGATTTGTTTCCTATCTGCTTAATAAGCCAAATGATCAGGCAAAACTCGAAGAAATGAAAGTGGTGAAGGATTTTCTTGAAATTTTTTCGGAGAATCTTGGTTCTCTACCTCCATAACAAAAAATTGAGTTTGTGATCGATTTGTATCCGGATACCGAGACGTTTTCTAGTTGAGTTGAAAAAATTGGAGAATCAGCTCGAAGAGCTCTTGTCTAGCGGATACATTCGTCCGAGTTCGTCTCCTTGGGGTGCACCGGTTCTATTCGTAAAGAAAAAAGACGGGACCTTGAGAATGTGCATCGATTATAGGGTGCTAAATCGGATCGGTTAATAATAAGTATCCCCTCCCACATATCGAGAGTGGTTCAATATACTTCAAGGATCAAAGATTTATTCCAAGATTCACAAGGGATACTATCAGCTACGAATCCGAAAAGAAAATATCCTAAAGGCAGGGTTTAACACTCGCTATGGCCATTATGAGTTCGTGGTGGTGTCGTTCGGTTTAACTAATGCCCCTGCAACCTTTATGGATATTATGCACAGGATATTCACGCCTTTTCTAGATAAGTTCGTGGTGATCCATATAGATGATATCCTAGTGTATTCGAGGCCCGTCGAGGAGCATGCCCTGTAACGCCCCAGATTTTTTGGCCATTCAGGTAAGCACGCCACGTGTGAGTTTTAAGAGTTAAGATCTATTTAATTTTTTCTTTCATTAATTTATAAACTTCATGATATTATATGAATTATATTTCTAAGTGTTTATTTGAAATTCGTACCAACTTAAGAGTTATGGCATAAATTGAATTTGACTGAGATGTGAATTAATTGCCTATATGTCCCTAAGTGAGCACTTCTTTTAGTTGGAGGACTTAATTGCATAGAAGTGCCTTTGGATCAAAGTGATCACATTTCATGAGTTTTGGGGCTAATTGCATTAACTTATAACCTTGGGAGATTTAAGTGCAAACTGAGGGAATTTCATCTCTTACTTAGATGCCATCACGTAACATTTCTCTTCATTCATACAAGACATACACATACACACACTTTGCTTCCATTTCTCACAATCAAAGCTCCAAGGAGGAAGAAGAGAATTGATCAACTCTAAGCTATATTTTTTGGCAAATTTTGATCTTTGAAGCTTGATTATCCCCATAACTTCTTCTCTTCTTTCTTCTCCATTTCTTTCAAGGTATAAATGAGTTATGTGATTGAATTCTTGAATTCATTGATGAAGCTAGGGTTATGGTTTGAGCTGGATTTCTTGTTTATTTGATGTTAGGAGCATGATCATGAGTTTTAAATTTGAATTCCATGCTTAATTCGTGAAGTATATGAAAGTGGAATACCATGGATATATATGGGTTTTATCTTGAACTTTTGATGATCTAGGCATACTATATGGTGTTATTTGTTGTCTAAATGGAGTATTATATGAGTATGCATGTGGGAAGTGTTTATGGTAGCTTGGAGATGGATTTTGAGTTGGACTTTCAAAACTGCCCTGTTGTTGCTCTATTCCTCGAGCAGAGGTTCCAGGCCGGGACCTCTTTTAGTTCAAGAACAATACCGGCCGGGAACCTATGTTAGGGGAATTGGCTGGGCAATGATCCCGGCCGGGATCCTTTTCAGTATAAAAACTATCCCGGCTGGGATAGTGATGCAGGGATGCTGTTGTTGGGCATCCAAGCTGGGATCCCCTTTCCCTTAAAAACAGTCCTGGCCGGGACTATACACAGGCAGGCCACCATGGGTGATTCTCATACTTGGAACTATGTGGCTCATTTAATTGGTCCTTGGGACATTAATTACATACATTAAGGTGTTCGTGACGTGGCCTAATTGTCAATTCATATCATCGCATTGTATGGTTACGCCGTTCGTCTTAATTGGTTCATAAGGGTTGTTTCTCACGTACACTTATCTTTTCTTGCAGACCAGCTTCCTGGTGATGAGGAGTAGGCTCCGTAGTCCGTATCCTTGTTCTCTTTTATCTCTACAGGTGAGGCTTAATTCTAGTTACATAGAACCCTTAAAACCTCTATGTGGATTTTGGGCCAAAATGTATATATATCTATAATTTTCACAAAACCTCAAAGGATTGAAAATGAACTATCCTTCTTGTATTAAACCGACCTTGATTTGACGAGTATATTATACTACACTGCGGGGCCGAGGATTAGTGTATTGAGCCAACCGAGAAAGCAAGGACTGACGGGTAACTCTTGCACTATCCTCACCATTTTGGGATGACCCTGAATCCACCAGGAGATTGGTAGAGGAAGGAGTTCTGGGCATAGGATTCATGTACCCAATGCTCAATGAGATTGGATGGTTTGGGTCTTGCAAACCCAACCATCACCCAAGAGGGAAAAGGGTTATTGAAATTGTTATTAATTGATTGCACCGTAATTACTTGCGTGAACACTTAACTAATTGTTAACCTAACTATTGTACACTGTCGGAGTAAAGGTTGAAGACTTGCCCTCACTCGCCTGGCCGCCACTGATTGATTGAAATTGAATTAATTGTTAAACTTGATAGTTGTAATTTCGGGCGATGTTTACTTTAATACTGAACTTATATTATTTCCTTCTTAAAAACTTACCCGAGATTATAACTTGCATGGTAGTTGCGCTATATTTATTATACCCCTCACTCAGTCTTCCATTCTATAGACTGACGCCTCCACCTTTCAGGTTTTGCAGGTGTGTGCTAGGTGGGAATTAGAGTCGTGTCCTGTCTTTAATTTGAGTCTAGCACAATCCTCTTGCATTTATGGCACATTTTGGACATTGATAGCATAATTATGACTTGTTGATGCTACTTTTAGATCATTGTATATATTGTATTAGTTGGCAAGTAGGGAAGATTGTATACTTTTATTATAAATAGCCTTTGCTTGAGGATAATGACTATGCTTCCGCTTTAAATTGTTATGCATCGATCTATTTGGTTTGGGTTTAGTCCCGCCTAGCTAATATTTTTTTTATTTTTTTACTGTCTCCTGTTCGATATACGTTTCGTTTATGCACGGATTCTCCATTTTGTGTGTGGACTGAGTTATAGTCCGGGGGATGTGGCTACCTTGCATTTCGGGTGCTACATGCCCAGTATCTCAAACTCGTGTTACAGACACTCAAGTAGCACCAATTGTTCGCCAAGTTCAGCAAGTGCGACTTTTGGATCGATAAAGTCTCTTTCTTGAGTCACATTATCTCAGAGAACGGAGTGAAAGTTGACCCTGCAAAGATTGAGACAGTGGCAAAGTGGGAGAAACCAAGAAATGCCTCGAAAGTTGAAAGTTTCTTGGGTCTAGCGGGATACTATAGAAGATTCGCGAAGGAATTCTCAAAGATCGCTGCTCCATTGACTTAGTTAACTAAGAAAGAAGTTAAGTTCGTGTGGGATAAGGCGTGTGATACAAGTTTCAATCTCTTAAAGGAGAAGTTGACACTAACCCCGGTCTTAGCACTTCCCAAAGGCTCCGAGATTTATGCCATTTACACGGATGTATCAAAGAAGGGATTGGGTTATGTGTTCGTGCAAAACGGGAGAGTAATTGCATGCGCCTCTAGAAAGTTAAAGGATCACGAGAAGAACTATCTCATGCTTGATTCGAAACTTGCAGCCGTGATCTTTGCCCTCGCAAAGTGGAGAAACTATCTTTATTGTAGCACCCGCGCCGATAAGCACCACATCCCCCGCACTATAAGTCTAGTCCACGTATGAAATGGATAATCCATACATGAATCGGACTCATAGCGAACGGTTGACAAATAAAAACAACCTGGCTAGGCGGAATCTAACCTTGTACCAATTAATCACACATTCCAAAAAATATGGTACGGAAGAAATAAAGTTAAACATGAATTTCAAAAATGGCTACAAGCCCAATTCGTATCATAAACAAAATCCAACATGCATTCTAACAACAGGTTCAACTATGCATGCAACCTGTCCCGAATCAATAATCAACAATAATTCATAATTGGCACACAGGCCCAAATACATAAAGGAATTTCAATTAAATCATAACAATGTAAAATGTGACCCGAGTGTACAAGTGACTCGACAAGGAAATTAAAACTCGACCTCCACCTAGCAAAACCTGCAAGAACTGAAAAGTGGGGAAGGAGGGGTCAGTCTCTAGAAGACTGAGTGAGCAGGAGCTTTACATATATATAAAACATGCGCATGCAAGTCATAAATCCCGAGCAAAGTTTGATTTAAAGTTAGTTCCCAAGAAAGGCAAGAAAAATAACTAAGCAATGCTCAGACTTTACAACTAATTCATATTAAATTCATTAAGTTCATAATTCATGAATAATCATAATGGCTCGGCGAGTGAGCGTGCATAATTCTCCAACCAAACTCCGACCTTGTACAATGAACATGACTTAATACTTTGAATACGTGATCATGCAATACATATTAATACATGCGAGACATATATTCATGAGATATAATCGTTTGGGCAATCCGTGTTCCGGCCTTCCCGCATGGTGCATAACAATAATCATAATCATAATCATAAAATTTTTTTAACCTTCTCCCTCCATAATGGTCGGGCCTGCAGACCCAAACCATCTCATTACAATATCGAGATGGGGGCTCAAGACTCCTACCCGCTCCTTCGATGGGTTAACCACCGGCTCAAGAATACCCCGTCTCCCGGGCCTCCTGGTCGCGCGAGGATATCTCAAAGGGTACTTTGTGCAATGGTTTAGATATACGTTGGCCCGATCCTGAACCGCTCTCCATTCACACATTTCCCCAGGGCCCAATAACATGTGCATAATCTCGCCAAAACATTTTTAAGTCATGATCATAATAATAATTCATTTCAAATCCTTGAGAAATAATTAACTCGATAAGAATTTACTCGATGACTCCACTTTGAAAATGATATATATATACATAAGGTTTGGGCCAAAACTTGTCACATAAGGTTGTAGGGTTTGATACATAGCTAGAACGGAAAACACCCTCACCTGGAAGAGCATGAAACAAGAAACATAAGCAATATGGGTACCTATTCGATCCGGAAGTCTCCGCCCTGGAAACGAACTGTATAAGAGAAGGAACCATGTGTACTCGTGAGAATTGACTCAATATGAAACCAAGTAAGACGCACGGAAAATGTTTATGAAGTGGTGTGACATGTTATGAAATGATACAATATATAAGAGCCATAAAATGTCATGAATTGATGCGATCGTGTTCATGTACACAATTAATGCCATTTAGACACATAAATGATTAATCATTCACTTTGGCATGTATACAATGCATGTAAGTCACATAAGAGGTCGAGGAGGTGAAAGGGAAGCGATAAAACGGGTTTTGGCAAGGTTTAGGAAAAGTTGACTAATCGGAAATGCGTAAGCTGTAGGAAAATGGAAATAACTGGAGTTCTAGAAATTGGAATGGAGTTTTGTTTGTTGGATATGAAACTAGACAAATAGGGCTTTTCAAACATATATGGCTCGAATCGTGCTTCAAAGCGAGATGAAAATGGCGTAGGCCCGAAGTTGGACGAATACAGATTTCAGGTAAAGTGGCGACACCAAAAAGAATTGATTATATCTAACAAATTAGAAAAGATATTGAGGTGATCTAATTGGAGAATGTTCTAGACTTCAAAAGGTTTTAGTGTTCCAAAATTCAGGTCAATCGGAGTTCGTTAGAGGGGTAAATGGAACAAAACAATCTCAGACAGAAAACAAGGGAGGATCTGTGGATTTGAAATCTAGGGTCGTGGATCTTGGTCTAGAAAATAGCAAGTCGCTGCCACCAAATCCATGCCCGTGGATTTCACAAGGCATAAAATCCACGGCCGTAGATTCATTCCAGGGGCTAAAAAAACATACAAACATCAGGGTATCGCGGGAGAAACACCAAAACCCACAAGAACCACCTCAAACTCAACCCAAATCACATAAAACAAGTAATATGTCAAGTAGGAACATCAATTGCAAGTTTAGAACAATTAGAACACACTAAATCACAAACCTACATATATATAAACGTATACATACATATATATATATATAAATACAAACCTTGGATGGAAATGAAGGGATGGAAGAATGAGATGATGGAGATGATGATGATGATGCCTTAATTCTTCCTTCTTCTTCAACTTGCTTGGATCAAATGAGGTGTGTGTGTGAAGAGTTGAGAGAAAGGGGTTTGTGTGTGTGTGTTAGAGATTTTGTGTGTGTTGTGTGTGCTCTTGTGTGAGTGTCTATATAATTATAAGATATAAGTATGAAATATATAGATATATTAGTTATATGTATAAAGTAGAAAGGTGAGATATTTTGTATATAATATGTATATAAGTACATATGCCATGTATATATATATATATATATATATATATATATATATAATACCACTTATTTTATGAAATTAGTTTTAGTATACATATATATATATATTAGAAAATATGATATACTTATAAAATGTATGAATTATGAAATATGTATATGGTATGAAATGGAATGGAAGAAATTAAATTAAGATACTTATGTAAGCATTTAAATCACATATCCACATAATTCACATAAACATAATATTCAAATAAGCATGTAAGGAATTCTAACTCTCAAAACTCACACGTGTGGTGTGCGTACATGTACGACGAAAGCACGGGGCATCACAACCTCTCCCCTTTAAGATGGACCTATCCTCATGTCCAATGCTTCGAGTTCTGGACTCTAAGCACAACTTCTCCATGTTCATCCCACGCGGGTTCGCGACTCCCCGTCAGGAATTAGTTCGGAAAAGGTCTTCAAGCAATACGGGTGTTGACTTTGTTTCATTGAAAGCTTGTCCTCAAACTAGATCTGTTGTTAAGCGAGTGGTTCGGTAGGACTCGTACAACAGGAGGGTCCAAAGAATTCATCTCCTATCGTTAAAGCTCAGCTCTTGAACCTTTCACGACCCTTGTCTTACCAGGAAGCCTAAACACTCGCAAAACTAAGCTGCCTCCAGAGGCAAGCTAAACAGGTAACAAGTAGCTACGAGAGAACCATGCTCTCGAACAACAAAGAGAGAAACCCGTCCCTCGAACAAACAACAAGAGAACCCCGTCTCTCAAACACAAAGAAAGAGAAACTCCAAAACTCCTAAAACAACACTTAAATAAACAATCACACAACCATAAAAGTAGCAGGTAAGAAAAATCAAATACATCAACTATCATACATAGAGAAGCCGTTAATGCAACTAAAAATCGAAGCAGGTAACATCATGAAATTGTTAGAATTAAAGTAATATGTATGCATATGTCATGAATGTTTTGTGTACCGTTCACCGTTGTTTTTTGGGAATCTTCAATTGTAATGATCCTATTTGACACTTAATTCTTGGTTGGAGATTTCTCTCACCATAACATCATGCGTTGAAATACCTGATGTGTTCACTTGGTCTTGAACCGATTAGCTCATGTTCCTAGTAAGTTATATTTATCATCCCCGCTGCTCGAGCCACTCTTCTAGAAGCCCAATTTACCAGACCTAACTCTTCACGACGAGTTACATCTTACTATCTCAGATGCTCAAGCTAATTTCCTATTAACTCAAGTGACAGTTTGTTGCCTTAGAAGTGTCTCCAACTCATCCTGGAAAATGACTGACGAAACGGTAATCCCATCTTGTTTATGTTACTTCCCACCTTCAATGCTCGGTTGAATTGGTTCTTCACTTTCGCCAACATGGAAGGTGATAATCCAATCGGGCTTTTCTTACTCGATAGTTTCTCCACCGTTCTCATAGTCCTTCATGCTTCCGATAACCTTAGTATTCAAAACTTGCAATACAAACTCAACCCTTGTTAAATCTTGGGGAGGTTGAGTTCGTACCCAACCATCATGAGAGATCGATGACTTTGATTTGTTTCCATCGATCACCCCTTTTTTCCTTATCGGCACGACTTCCAAATATTCCTTGAACTTGCACATTTATCCACTCAAGTGCTCATTTCCTTCAATAATTTTCTTGAAGTTCGAGATCTCTTAACCTTTCCATTCTTCGGGTGCCAAAATTTGCCCAACTTATTCCTTATAATTTTCGTAGGGTCCTGTGACTTATTAAATGTTACATTCCCTTAGTTCCCACTAGAAATACTTCTTTAGCATAGCTAGGAGTTCAAATTTTATTCTTTGGCCGTGTTATCCCCCTTAAGAATTTTCCTTTTTCGTTTGTTGAACTTGTCCCATTACCTACTCAACCAAATTCTTCCAAATCTCCGTTGCATCCTTGTCTATCTCGTGATCCAGAGATTCATTCTTGACCCAAACTCTACTTATTCAAGATAGCCCCGTATAGTACGTAGTGAAGAAGACTTCCTATCAAACAAACACTAAACTATGCATGTCGGGTAAGAATGTACGATGCATGTCACATATTTTCAACAATTAAAGTATGTAACACACTTAGATAATTATTTCAATTAAATATAGACAAACAAAATTAAAATACTGTAGTACGATGGATTATGCACGTGCCATGAATGCAAGTATCGTTCACCGAATAGGGAAGCTTTTAGCTTGACAATTGATCCTTTGTCCTCGAGTTCATCGGCTACTTCTTGCTTACCCACGGTCTTCTAACTTCCTTAATTCTTCTTGCATCCATCCATGCTTCCAAAATCCGTATTTGTTGTTTAATTCCAATCTTCTATACCCGAACATCTTGATACCTCAATCCTCCCAAATACCAATTTCCAAGTTCCTTTTTACTTCCTTATACCTCTTGTGAGACCCCAAAATTCGAAGTTGTCATTAACCCCAATCCTTCTACATTCACGAAATCGGTCTCTCTAGTCTCCCTAAATTTCGATCCCAACTTGTAGGATTTCCACCATAGTCGTCACCTTGATCGTAGTTTTCTCATTTCCTTCTTCGTGAGTTCATAAGGGTGAATGAATTCAGCTTCCATGATTGTATGATCTCATTTGTTTCGCTTCGATCCGGTTATCGAACTTGAATATCAATTTGGTACCTTGACTTCCCATAGATTTATGTGGATTACGTCGTTGTTTGGTTCCTCTACTTGTCACCTTCATGAATCCAAAATTGGTTGGTCTCCAACCCAATTCGAGCTTTATTTTAACATACAAAGTATCCCAACTCATCTCTTTTTTCTCAATTTCTTATTTTAACTTTAAGGTATTCTACCCTGAGCTTAGCTTCAGATCTTAACATCGACCCCGACCATCTTGACTTAGCCATTCAATTCCGGTAATGTAGTTCCCTTGAAAACTCCCATTTTTAATCTTTTTTCGATCATCACCCAAGGATTAAATTTATTTAGACATCACCTCAAATATCGCTAGCTCGCTTGCTTCTCAAACCTCGACTCTAACACCGTCGAGATTCTTTTCCCTTAATCATTTACACCGAACGATCCTTTGTACTACTAACCCTATCCCAAGTGAACATCTTGTAATTTCCCCACTTGCTCGTACATTAAAGCCTTGAATCTTGATGTCTTCAGGGTTTCCTTCACTTTTCTCTCGAATTAAACGAGCCTCTTGGTCCCCGTTAATCAACTCCGTTTGTGGTGTACGTACGTGTTTTTATCTTGTGGGTTATAGACATCACACACCCACACCATTATCTTATCCATACCCAACTTCACTCATGATTTAATCCCTTTCTCGAGGTTGAACTCCCAACACATAGCTTTGTCATAGGGACCCTCAAACACCCAAGTTTCTCTAAATCTCCGGAGCCTTCTTCCATTCATCCGTACCCGAAAGAAGAGCCCTTGACAAGTTGTTGTAATTTTAGAAATTGGTCATGGTTTGAAGTTGTAATAATATCCTACAATTCACAACTAAATTCGGATATAAATGCATGCGATTTAGTGAATGCATATGTCACATATGAGCACCAAAAGCACGGATATGATGCAAAATGCAACACATAATTCAACAGAATTTAAATTAATCAAATGTAACAATACAGTTTCCATATCAAATGCTCATGATCGATGCGGTGCTTACGTTGACATGTTATTCCTAAGCCGTTCGACCTATAATTGATATGATGCAAAATGCAACACATAATTCAACAGAATTTAAATTAATCAAATGTAACAATACAGTTTCCATATCAAATGCTCATGATCGATGCGGTGCTTACGTTGACATGTTATTCCTAAGCCGTTCGACCTATAATTGACATGACACGATGCTAAAAACCCCGATTTTGCAACCTGGGCTCTGATACCACCTTAGGATGTAGCATCTGCGCCGATAGGCACCACATCCCCTGCACTATAAGTTTAGTCCACGCATGAAATGGACAATCCACACATGAACTGGACTCATAGCGAACGGGTGACAAAAAAAAAACAACCTGGCTAGGCGGAATCTAACCCTGTACCAATTAATCACAAATTCCAAAAAATACGGTGCGGAAGCAATAAACTTAAACATGAATTTCAAAAATGGCTACAAGCCCAATTCGTATCACAAACAAAATCCAACATGCATTCTAACAACAGGTTCCACTATGCATGCAACCTGTCCCGAATCAATAATCAACAATAATTCATAATTGGCACACAGGCCCAAATACATAAAGGAATTTCAATTAAATCATAACAATGTAAAATGTGACTCGAGTGTACAAGTGACTCGACAAGGAAATTAAAACTCGACCTCCACCTAGCAAAACCTGCAAGAACTGAAAAGTGGGGAAGGAGGGGTCAGTCTCTAGAAGACTGAGTGAGCAGGAGCTTTACATATATATAAAACATGCGCATGCAAGTCATAAATCCCGAGCAAAGTTTGATTTAAAGTTAGTTCCCAAGAAAGGCAAGAAAAATAACTAAGCAATGCTCAAACTTTACAACTAATTCATATTAAATTCATTAAGTTCATAATTCATGAATAATCATAATGGCTCGGCGAGTGAGCATGCATAATTCTCCAACCAAACTCCGACCGTGTACAATGAACATGACTTAATACTTTGAATACGTGATCATGCAATACATATTAATACATGCGAGACATATATTCATGAGACATAATCGTTTGGACAATCCATGTTCCTGCCTTCCCGCACGGTGCATAACAATAATCATAATCATAATCATAAAATATTTCCAACCTTCTCCCTCCATAATAGTTGGGCCTGCAGACCCGAACCATCTCATTACAATATCGAGACGGGGGCTCATGACTCCTACCCGCTCCTTCGATGGGTTAACCTCCGGCTCAAGAATATCCCACCTCCTGGTCGCGCGAGGATATCTCAAAGGGTACTTTGTGCAATGGTTTAGCTATACGTCGGCCCGATGCCGAACCGGTCTCCATTCACACATTTCCCCGGGGCCCAATAACATGTGCATAATCTCGCCAAAACATTTTCAAGTCATGATCATAATAATAATTCATTTGAAATCCTTGATAAATAATTAACTCGGTAAGAATTTACTCGATGACTCCACTTTGAAAATGATATATATATATACATAAGGTTTGTAACGCCCCGTGCTCTCGAAGGGCGTCCTGATGACATTAACAAGTAAGTCTCTACACTTGTGTCTGTTTAATTTAAGAGTTTCTTGAGTTATGTGATTGAATGTAAATCCAATTTAATATGTGATCATTCGGATTATTCTAAGATTAATTGTCAACTTGATTAATTACGCGCATATGTGACCCTAACCGTCTAATTTGATTTAATTCGAATTTATTCCATGAAATAATTGTCAAGTTGATTTTAAATCCATCATGTTACATAACTTGTTTAATTTCGGTTTACTTGAATTCCTTGAGATTTATTGTCAATCATGTGTTTACGAAGTGTCGTTAAATTGTACGAATGGTTTCTAAAATTAAATTGAATTAAACTCTATTTGGTAAATCTCTCTTTCATTTTAATTTATAAAATTTATGCGGAGCTTGAATGTTTAGTCGTAACTGTACCAATTTTATTTACGATTATTTGTACGCGCTATTTCACTTTGCTACGCGATAAGGATACCCGGTTGTATGTAGCTTTTGCACAAGACACATTTCTCCCAATCTCCTCTTCTCTCTTGGTTCTCTCTCTCTCTCTCTCTCTCTTTCCCGCACACATACTACACCTAAAAAACACACTAGTCGTAACTTGGCGGTTTCTCGACGGAATTCGACGAATGAATAGTCCATTTCGAAGAAATCGACGAGAGGATCACGATGGTACAAAGATCTCGGCCAAACAATGAATGATGGAGGAGATATCTGCGATTTTCAGACATGGCTGCTCAAAAATTCAGAAATCACGACTGGATTGCGACAGCAACTTCGACAGCCTCATTTGGCTTCCTCCGACATCAAAATCTAGCAATATTGGTATGCAAATCGAACTTCTCGATGAGATCTACAACTTGGCAGTGTTGGCGCAGTCATTGGGGCAGCGGTGGCACCAAACGCTCCGCCCGAAGCTCACGCCGTTGGTGGTGGATCTGGGCGAACTTCGTCGGCCGTCTTCGGCGATTCCGACAGCGGTTTTGGACGGATAAGGTACCGATCTGAAGCATCTCGGGACGGCTCACCGATCTGGGTTGGTGGCGTAACCATCGGAGTGGAGATCGCGGCGCGGCGCAGCGGTGGTGGCAGCATGTCACTGTAGCGGCCGAATTCGACACTTTACGGCCACTTTTTCTGGCATACGACTTGGGGGTTTCGAAGAACTCGTCATGGGTAAGTCGATGCTTTTTACGGATTTCGTTTTCGTTCACCGGATTGGAAGTAATTTGATTTTGAAGTTTTTGGGGTTTTTGTATTCTTGGATTTAAGATCTAGGACGTTTGGCTTGGAATTTTCAGAAATTGATCAAGGATTTGGAACGAGCATGAAGACTACTTTCTCGGGTAATTTTTCAGGATTTTCCCGGCGACTTTCGGCGGTGGCCCAGTGGCGGCCCGATGACTTTTCGGCGGCTCCGGTGGTTGCACTCCGGCAACTTTCGGACAGAATATCGCTCTCGATGCGTGGGTCCAACGTCGCTTTCCGTTCGTTAATTGGACACTCTGTTTATTTATTACGATTTATTTTGCATAATTGTAATTATTTGAATTAATTGTTTTAAGTGCAAATAAATTGTTTTTGTTGGTTTATTGATCGAGATGTATTCCAATCATATACGAAAATATGTATTGAATGAATTGTGATATGCATGAATATTTTGATTTACAATTTCAATCCTGATGTGATGAATTTACGCTATTTGTTAAGTACGAAGGGGTGTAAGTGTAATATTTATGAAACTATGAATGTGACTTAAGCTTGTGTATCAAACATGTTGTGAAGTTGTAAAGTATGATCTTAAGTGAATTAAATGTACTCTTTATTTGTATCAAACATGCCATCTATGTACAACAACTTTGTATGTTTATATGATCAAGTTGCTCTTACTAGTGCACTTTATAACTCGACATGAACTTGATGCTTAATTGTAATATTATAATTGAACCCTGTGACATTGGATGATTTAATATGCATTTTGTGAATACATTGACTTCCTAAATTGATCTTGCATCTTTGGATATGGAATTGCATGATGGTTGCTTGTAAATATAACCTTGTTGAGCATTGATATGCCTTGAATGATCACGACACCCTATCAAAGCACAACATGAACACTTATGCATAATCACGATCATGTTGAGCAACGCCGTGCATCTTGTTTGGTTCATATAGAGTCTATGTCCGGGCTTCTGTATGTTCTGTTTCAGAGTTTGGTGGCGGTGGTGTGCCCGAGGTTTAGGAGTGTTTGTCCTTCACACTCTCAGACTCTATTTTCACGAGGTGAGGTTTAGGATTTTGGATAGCTATGCGACCTATGGCCTTTACATGCTGATTTCTACCCTTGCATGCGAGTATACCTTATTATAAATGCGTATGTGTTGGATATGATATGTTTATGACCTTGTGCGTGCGTCCTGTGTGGGTGGGAGCCCGAGGGCTTAAATTCCAGAGCGTGGGGGTATATAAAAATGAGTTTTGAGGCATATGTAAGCTATTTTGGAAAATTCAGTTGTGTTATGGTTCTGTAGCGAGTTGGCGATGATATATGGTATATGTTCTGTTCTGTTCTGGATCCAAGGAGCTACGGGTAATGGGTCCCCCGGGACGGTTAGGGTCGTCGGGGTTTCAACCATGTGCGTAGTTCCATTTGAGATATCATTGCGTGACTCAGGGAGATAGGGTAGGCATGATATCTTGAGCCTTCGGTGTTTTATCCGGGGAGGACTCTTGTGGGATAGCTACCCCTTGAGGGCGGGTCAGTTCTGGATGGTTTGGGGACGGTACATCTCCTCCATCATTGGTGTAGAGGATGGATTGATTTTAATTTATGTTCTGAGGAGTAAAGGTTGGAAGCTCGTACTCACCGAGCACGTGTTTTGTTCTGTCTGAGAATAGTAAATCGAGATAAAGTTTCTGGAATGTTTTCTAAAACTTATATACTTATCTTTCGGGGAACTTTCGGAAATGTCTTTGGTATGCAACACCTATCTCCGGTTCATGATTCCCTCCTTTTGATCTGTGTTGTGCTTTATATATATATATATATATATATATATATATATATATATATTATGGGTGTGCGTTAGCCCCCTCACTCGGTCAAGTTGACTTACCCCTCATTTTATCTTTTAGTTTGCAGGTTTCCTTTTGGCTTGAGCTAGGCGGAAGTGAGTCTTCTGAGTCACACTTGTCGGTTTAGTTGGTGTTAAGATGCATTTGTCACATACTCTATTTATGTTATGTATTCATATTTCGCTTTTGGAGATTATGTTTTATGCTCTGCTTAAACTTAAACCCGTGTGGGGTTAGTATGCTAAGATTTGGATGTAAATAGCTATTCTACTGATACTTATATTGGTTTATTACGTTGTGATGTTTTGATGTTTTGAGATTCGGGACTAGGTATCTATGCTAGTTGAACCCGTCACTCGTTTTATACGTTGATTTAATTGCTTCCTCTATCTGATGATGATTGTTTAAATTGCTTCCGCGCTTTGAGTTTCTCGAGTTAGATCCGCCTAGCCTAATGTGTGAGTTGGTCTCCCGTTCGCTTTGATTCGGATTCGGGCATGGACTTTCCATTTCGTGACCGGGTCTGGTTCTTACTGTGGGGGATTTGGCATCCTTTGTTTGGGGTGTTACAAGGCTTGGGCCAAAACTTGTCACATAAGGTTGTAGGGTTTGATACATAGCTAGAACGGGAAACACCCTCACCTGGAAGAGCACGAAACAAGAAACATAAGCAATATGGGTGCCTATTCGATCCGAAAGTCTCCGCCCTGGAAACGAACTATATAAGAGAAGGAACAATGTGTACTCGTGAGAATTGACTCAATATGAAACTAAGTAAGACGCACGGCAAATGTTTATGAAGTGGTGTGACATGTTATGAAATGATACAATATATAATGAGTCATAAAATGTCATGAATTGATGCGATCGTGTTCATGCACACAATTAATGTCATTTAGACACATAAATGATTTAATCATTCACTTAGGCATGTATACAATGCATGTAAGTCATATAAGAGGTCGAGGAGGTGAAAGGAAAGCGATAAAATGGGTTTTGGCAAGGTTTAGGAAAAGTTGACAATAATTGGAAATGCGTAAGCTGTAGGAAAATGGAAATATCTGGAGTTCTAGAAATTGGAATGGAGTTTCGTTTGTTGGATATGAAACTAGACAAATAGGGCTTTTCAAACATATATGGCTCGAATCGTGGTCCAAAGCGAGATGAAAATGGCGTAGGCCCGAAGTTGGACGAATACAGATTTCAGGTAAAGTGGCGACACCAAAAAGAATTGATTATATCTCACAAATTAGAAAAGATATTGAGGTGATTCCAATTGAAGAATGTTCTAGACTTCAAAAGGTTTTAGTGGTCCAAAATTTAGGTCAATCGGAGTTTGTGAGAGGGGTAAACGGAACAAAACAATCTCAGACAGAAAACAGGGGAGGATCCAGGGCCGTGGATTTGAAATCCAGGGTCGTGGATCTTGGTCCAGAAAATAGCAAGTCGCTGCCTCCAAATCCACGCCCATGGATTTCACAAGGCATAAAATCCATGGCCGTGGATTCATTCCAGGGGCTAAAACAACATAGAAACAGCACGGTATCGCGGGAGAAACACCAAAGCCCACAATAACCACCTCAAACTCAACCCAAATCACATAAAACAAGTAATATGTCAAGTAGGAACATCAATTGCAAGTTTAGAACAATTAGAACACACTAAATCACAAACCCACATATATATAAATGTATACATACATATATATATATATATATAAATACAAACCTTGGAAGGAAATGAAGGAATGGAAGAATGAGGTGATGGAGATGATGATGATGATGATGCCTTAATTCTTCCTTCTTCTTCAACTTGCTTGGATCAAATGAGGTGTGTGTGTGAAGAGTTGAGAGAAAGGGGTTTGTGTGTGTGTGTGTTAGAGATGTTGTGTGTGTTGTGTGTGTGTTCTTGTGTGAGTGTGTATATAATTATAAGATATAAGTATGAAATGTATAGATATATTAGTTATATGTATAAAGTAGAAAGGTGAGATATTTTGTATATAATATGTATATAAGTACATATGCAATATATATATATATATATATATATATATATATATATATATATATATATAATGATTGTGTGAGTATGCAAGTATGTAATATATATCTATATATAAGAATATGCATGTTTACATAAGTGTATGCATGAAATATATATATATATATATGTATATATATATAATGCCACGTATGCAAGTATATATATAAAACTAATTTCATATATATATATATTAGAAAATATGATATACTTATAAAATGTATGAATTATGAAATATGTATATGGTATGAAATGGAATGGAAGAAATTAAATCAAGATACTTATGTAAGTATTTAAATCACATATCCACATAATTCACATGAACATAATATTCAAATAAGCATGTAAGGAATTCTAACTCTCAAAAGTCACACGTATGGCGCGCGTACCTGTATGACGAAAACACGGGGCGTCACATTTATAGTGTGTCCTTCGAGATCTTTTTAGACCACAAGAGCCTCCAGTATTTATTCACTCAGAAAGATTTGAATATGAGGCAAAAGCATTGGAGTTTCTCGAGGATTACGAGTTTAAGATCCGATACCATCCCGACAAAGCCAATATGGTCGCCGATGCACTTAGCAAAAAGGCTAATGTGTCAAGTTTGGAATTAGGTGAAGGGAGTCGAGCTGAGACAGTTATTTTGAGGGCTCGTACTTCTAACATCACTGTTCAACTGGAGTTAAAGCAGAGGTTGTTTGAGGCTCAGAACAGTGATTCCGGAGTTCAGGAGTTAGTGGCAAAGGCAAGAGATGATCCGGAGTGTCCATTTGGGTTCAATGAAACCGGTGTTCTCCGATTCAAGAATGGTGTTGTTATGCCCGAAGAGTTGAAACAGGTTTTGCTCGACGGGGCTCACAAATCGGTCTATTCTATACATCCCAGGGGTACAAAGATTTGAAGCAGTACTACTGGTGGAACGAGATGAAGAAAAATGTAGCTGATTATTGAGACATTGTAAGACGTGCCAATTGGTTAAAGTCGAGCATTAGAAGCCTGGTGGTCTTCTACAACCATTACCTATTCCAGAGTGGAAGTGGGAACAAGTTACGATGGATTTTGTGTCTAGATTGTCGAAAACTAAGGGCGGTTAAGATGGTATTTGGATTTGTGGACCGCCTGACTAAATCGGCTCACTTTCTAGCGGTTCGAAAGTCCAATAAAGTAAACAAGCTAATCGATGAATACTGTAGGGAGATCGTACGAATTCATGGAATCCCAATTAGCATTGTGGTGGACAGAGACTCGATATTTACTTCGAAGCTTTGGCAAGAGCTACAGGGTCATTTGGGAACAAGACTCAACTTCAGTACCGCCTCACACCCTCAGACAAATGGCCAATCCGAGAGATTGGTCAAATATCTCGAGGATATGCTCCAAGCCTATGCATTAGGTTTTCAGACTTCGTGGGATAAGCAATTACACTTGATTGAGTTCGCCTACGACAACAGTTATCAAGCCTCAATCGGTATGGCTCCTTATGAAGCTTTCTACGGTCGGAAGTGTAGGTTGCCTTTGTTATTTGAGGAGTGGAAATGGACTAAGCAAGGAGGTGTTAAAAAGGGGTGAGAAGTCTAAGTTCGTTCAGAAGGTCAAGTTGATACAACAACGAGTGAAGATGACTCAAGATTGACAAAAGAGCTACACCGATCGTCGTAGAAGGGATCTCGAGTTTGAAGATGGGGAAGAATGACTTTGACGGTGAAGAAAAGCAATGTTGTCATGCCGTGAAGAAGAGAAATGTTGATCCTCACGACGATTTCATGGCGTTGATGGTGAGATGACAATGGAGAAACAAATCAGCTCGTGGCGAGATTTGGAGATGTGTGAGTGGGCGCTGATGTTTGGACGAAAAAGGGAGGCACCTGCATCAATGTCGGAGCCGTGACGGTGGGGTGGTAACGCTCTGTATGGAGGGAGAAAGGGATTAGGGTTGTGCTGGACCTACAATTTGGAAATTGGATTTGCCAAAAAGCTAAAGCCTCTAACTTAATTCTCATAAAAATAAAGTTGATAAAAAAATAAAACATAAATAGTAAAGACTAACAGTTTTCTGTTCGGTTCGGTTTAACCGGCCAACCGAAACAAAAAAACCGAAAAACCGAAACCTGAAATATGGCTAACTAAAAACTGAACGGAACTAGGTTCGGGGGGTTTGGTTCGGTTCGATTCGATTTCAATCAGTTCGGTTTGGTTTTTCGGTTCACGGTTTTGTTGCATAGCCCAAATCCCAGGCACCGAGCACTTGCAACAGAAACCCCAAGTTCCCAACCCATCAAACAATTGTTCTTTGCTTTACATTTACATGATTACATATTTACATAGATAGGGAGAAATTAGAGAACAAATAAACAATTCACATCTTATCCAAGTATATCCAATATATAAGGTATATCCATGTGGACAGTCGTATATTATTCTTATTTATAAGATGAATGACTGAGTCCTACTGAAGACGAAGACTCCTCCACCTCCAACAGCTCGACCTAAGAGCATGTTTTTATCTAAGTATGAAAGGTAATACAGTCCCCCAACAGATCTCCTGCCACTATAAGGAAACAATCAAAATTAGGGGCATTATATTGCCAGGATAAAGAAAATATCACCAATTATATATATTATAAATTGAAGACTTATTTTATCACAAGATGATTTTAACAAGTATACGAGCAACCAAAATTATGATTAACTTGGACAGTATCTATACAACATGAATCTTGTGAGACTATATCACTAAGTTATCGGAATTTTACCTTGTCAACTAACCCGTAATCATCAATATTATATTTCCTTCTTGTCATATGCAAGTCTCCTGAAGTACTAATAACCAAATATGATGTGATTATACTTCCGAACATGAAGCACAACATACCTTGGCGAATTTGTCACAGGAACTTGAGCTTTGAAAGATTTAATGAACTGCAGGATCTGCAAAGAGCAGTTATGCAACTTTCAAACTAATGATTATCAAAAAAATTAGAGTTGATGTATGTTTCTACAATAATTGGAAGTGTAAAAATTCATTTGTCAAGAACATGGAAGCAAGAGTAAAGCTAATTTACAAGTCAAACTTCGATCCATGATCCAGGAATTGGGTTAACTAGACTCCACTATTTGGTCTAACATTTACCTCTAAAACTCAGCTCACTAATACAAGCCGAAGGTGAATTCAGTAGTCACTAGTATCCCACTTCTTGAAAGTTTATTAACTGCTAAAAAAGGGCTGCAAACTCTAATAATCAGTAACAGAGATTTCTTGCTAACGTTCCAGAATCCCCTTCACATAAATCGAAAAATATTAATGAGAAGAATCAAAACTTAAGGTTCACTGAGGTGCCTATAACCAAGTAACTAACATCCAAGGAAAAAATGTAAGCCTCTATGTTTTAAGGTTTCAGAAGTTTCTTTTTGACAGTATATCACTAAAAATCATATCTATATGACATAGGCTTTACCTGCAAACTCAAAAATGATCGTGGCAGTATGGCTGGAGCAAGTAGAGCTTGTAACTCGTCGCTGATGTTTATGTTCTGAACACCTATCTGTCAAATAGACAGGAGTGTGCAAGAAAGTAAAGAAACAGTGTAAATCTGTTATCTATCTGTCATATAAATATTACCTTGTTTCTTACCCAAAAGTAGCCATTACTCTGATTGAAATGAATGATGTTTATTTTTTAGATTAAAACTCAATTTTCAGAAAACTTATGTTAATACTGGATTAACATGTCAAAAGTAAGCATATACCAACAAATACAAACCTCCTCAAACTCAAGATAGATGCTACGTGAGGAAACAACTGAAAATTTAGCAGACACAAGCAGAGTTGCACCTTCGTGCTCCTGTGGCAAGAAAACATTTGCATGGTCAAATATACAGCTTTACGAAATGAGTGTAGAGAAATTGGGAGAAATTCAGTATGTGTTATTAATCAACGAGAGATTACACGATATAGAATTATTAGACATGACCAAGAATGACCGACAAGAGACTTGTAAGAAAAGTCTAAAACTACGATATAAACTAAATCTAACAAATCTAATATCAACCCTCTAATACTACTAGATATCAACTTAGACAGTAACTTATAATAATTATAACAATGAGGAAAAATGAGAATAAAACCGATCAAAACTTAAAACTCTATTTCACCGATGCAATTTTTCTTTTTAAAAAAAACCGATCAAAGCGACCGTGAAGGTATTAACGAGGCCCTCCCATCATATATAAACCAACGAGAACATGTTCGTAAAATGAATCACCAATGCAAATTAGTGTACTCGACACTTATTCTTGAGTCCAGAAAAGTGATATTTCTTTTATGTAAAGAGAGTTCTTGAAATCTTCATATCGCAATCCTTGGGAAAAGATAATGAACCTAATGTCTAATATGCAAATCTCGAATGGTTGATTAAATTTGAAATAACTTCAGAATTTATAAAAAAGTGATTACTAACCTGTGAAATTGCCAGGCCTGCTTGGAAAACTAGCCTAACATTGAATAAACTTACATTTGATATAATTTCTTATTTGGATGAAACAAGTACAATTGCAAACACACAAGCTAACATGTTCTCCTGATTTCAAGGAATATGTATAAAATAATTTCCTTTTCTTTTTACTAATAAACCTCAAGAAATCAAGCCTAGACACCGTAAAAGAGTAAAACACCTTGAAAGTGGTTCCTATAAGGAACAATTGCGCATTACAGCTTAGAAGGTTGATCAGATATTTATGGTGCAGTTCTCTTGCAAACAAATACCCAACCTTGACTGAATCTTTGAAAATTTTGTAACAATTGTTAAAAATGATATTGAATTTGTATTATAATCTGGCTAATCCTAAGCTTTATTCTATGCTTTCAGAAATGCTTTTCTTGGTGTGAGGTGAGGGGGAGGGACATAACGGTTAGCATTTCTATTTTTTTATTTTATTTTTTCTTTTTGCCCATCATGTGATAGCAAATAATATATTCAGAGC
This sequence comes from Lantana camara, assembly GCA_037501455.1. Lineage (NCBI taxonomy): Eukaryota > Viridiplantae > Streptophyta > Magnoliopsida > Lamiales > Verbenaceae > Lantana > Lantana camara. The sequence continues at coordinate 68,739,510 of CM074860.1, forward strand.
ATCCAGAGTTCCACACTAAACTAAATAAAATCGATCCAGGTTATCCGCTTTAGCGTGTTGCTGATAATTACCTGCATCCAGTACATTGCCGGAGTTTTAACCTATTTCCCATGTATATAATTTTCTAGCTGAGTTTGGTGAAGTAAGAAGTTGAAACATTTTAATTATATAACTTTGTCATCCAGTGAACTCATACATGTGGTTGTAAGCCGATTTGTCAAGTATAACTTTTGTGAAAACAGAAGATACAGATAGACAGATAATATATAAATAACCATCGAATGGAAGTACCTCCAACACTCGAGGTATACTCCATCTAACAACGTTGCGCACTGCACCTTGTCCAGATTGATCCCCACATTCAAATTTCTGGAATATTTGGTCAACCTATAGAGAAACAAATATTATACATCTCTATTTCCCACAAGCACTAGATTATGAAAACAAATTTCCAACACATAGATACCATATCTATAAAAACCCTCTTATAAGATGTATAGCACATGTTACATATATGAAGCACGTGTACCTCAAAGAAAGGAAGGGCTGCAGCAGACTGAAAGAGAATGAGAACATCAGGTGCAGAAGTATACTGCAGACGCCATGTTCCGTCCAACAAACCCAAGTCGATTGGCTTCCCTGCATCCAGACTTTCAACATTCACCTGCCCCACGAACATAATAAAAATAAATAAATAACATAACCGGTCATATATGACCATCAGCAACAAACAGCGCCAGATGCTACCAGAGCAATGATTCTAAAAAGTTCTATCTTTCCTTTTTTGGGGGGGTTATTCGGGCCTAAAAGATATATACATCCTACTGCCGATAAATTTCACATTCTCACTTTAATTTCTTTAAAACATTAATGCAGAGAGGTAAAAGGCGAAGATGTAACCGTAAACAAACCAGGGCTTCCTCAATGGAAGAACGTTGATCAGGCGTAGCAGTCAGACCGCGTTGGGTTTCGTTAACAGATCTGAGCAGCTCAAATTTTCGATTCTCCAGTTCAATTTCGGACTCCTGACTAAGAAAAGTGAATGAAACGAAGAAATGTGCAATAGAGCAGAACAATAGATGATAATAACACGGAGTAACGAAAATATAGTACCCTGTTAGTGACTGGGAGAGATGCCGAGGAGGCCGACGCCATACATAACGGAGAATAAAACCTGGGTTTCTGTCGAACACCCAGAGAAAGCTGTCTTCTGCAAGAAACGGCCGGTGCAAGACATGGGGTTCTTGGTAATGCAAGTAATCGAGACGCTGATGATGATGATGCCGCATTCATTTGGAGAACTTTTAACGTTAGCTTCTACTATGTATATGTTCTTGAAGCGGACGATGTTTCGGATGCTAAAAGCAATACCTCAAAATTGTTTTGATTGGTAGGTAAGCTTACACGTGGTTGTCAAATTCCATTTTGTGAACATAAGCCTCGGAATGAATGCAAACGAGTCGAGCTAGCTCGACAAAAGCTCGGACTTGGATTCACATGTATTTTCGAGCCAAGCCTGAGCCATTTAATTTCTGTTCGTCAGCTCGCGAGCTAGCCCTTTTTTCAAAAAAAAATTATTTATATACATATATATATATTTTTTAAAGTAAACCAGCACCACAGAAAGTGCGTCAAGAAACAGGATCAACCAACACAAGGGAGATCCACATCAGAATCTCCTTCAACAAAAGCAGCAGCACCTCTGGCTAAAGAATGGGCAAGACCATTACCCCTTCGACTAATGCAAGAGAGGGAACTTCTGGTATGAGAGAAAGTGCTTCTTTAATATCCCAAATGACATTCCCTGCTTCTGATAAGTCTTATTGGTTAGCTTGAAGCTTAGCAAATAAATTTGAGCAATCACCTTCAAAGATAATTCTCTGCCACTTTCTTCTCTTGATCAGCCACGCTGCCTCTCTAGCAGCAAACGTTTCCACGCATTCTGGAGAGAAAACACCCTTCCGTCTAGCTGAGCTCCATCCAACACAAACACCCCTACTATCTCTAGCAACAACACCGAACCCAAATTCACAGGAGTCTTGAAAGATTGCCCCATCAAAATTAACTTTAATAACCCCACACTCAGGAGCCAACCATGAACTGAGGCCAGCTCTTGGTTTTGGAAAATTGGACATGGAGTTCTTTTCAACAAAAATAGTGAAATAATTAAGCTCAAACTCAGCTAACTCGTCTGGTTTAAGTTCTTCCCCATCACGGGCTTTCCTATTTCGATTCCACCTAAGGGCCCAAAGAGTGGTGAGAAACAAACCCGATTTCGAAGGATCCAGAGCGCCAAAAGTCTCCCTTAACCAAGATTCAGCATCATTGTACCTACGAGAGATAATACACTAAGGGAAGTGAAGAAGCGCCCACGTTTGGTGCGCAACCGAACACTCAACAAAGATATGATGAGAGTCTTCATTCTCAGTCTCACAGAAAGGGCAGCCAACATCAACCACACAGTGACGCCTCTTAAGGTTTGTTGTTGTAGCCAAAGCCTCCTTACTAAGCCTCCACGCGAAAACTTTGATTTTTGGAGCAACTTTACAGTTCCAAATGAAGCCCCAATCTTTCGTAAAAGACGTACTCGGCTCAGCAATTTGTGCTCAAAAATCATGAATAGCCACTTGGTATGCACTACGCACTGTAAATCTCCCATTGGTATTGTAACGCCCCAGTTTTTCGGTATTTTAAAATGACATAGGTGTTTACTAATTTGCGCAAATTAATTGGCTTTCAGTGTTTTTATAATTAATTTTCATTGTTTACTTGTTAAATAGGTGATTAATTGAAATATGTGCAAAATTTGAATTTGAATTTACATGAATAATTATGCGTTCCTAATTGGTCGTTTTAAATTATTTAATTGCATAACTAAGTATTGTGATAATTCTTGTTGTAATTTTAATTAATTTTCTATATATATATATATATTACGTTATACTTATTTTAAATAGTTAAAAATGGATACTTAATTTTAGTTGAATTTTGGAAGTATATAAATTCTAGGTCGATTTGCATTCACGTGACAAGTTGCGCGTCGTTACTATATGAATGAATTCGAAATTTGGTGGAAATTTAATATGTTGTAGATATGTGTGTCATGAATGTGTACGTATGCTCATTTTACGTTTTCGGATTTGTTTAATTACTTTTTAAATTAATTTGGTATGATTGGAACCAAACCGGGGGCTAACGAGCAATTAGCGCACCCTTGGTTCCGTATGTGATATCTTGAGCTTGGGAACTCGGAATCGAGTTCCGTCAACTCCGTTGAACTCGTAACGAATATTCGAGTTCAATAAATTTAACCTCATATTTTGCTAAGATCATTTCGACTCCCGCAATTCAACCGAAAACCGAAACGAGTGCAAATCGGCCACCCTTAACCATTTTCAACATATCTCCCTCAAACCTTGACCAAATTAACCATGGTTGGAGGATATGGAACCCTAGTTAAACCTACTATCTGATCCTTATACCCCTAAACCGAAATAACCTTCACAAATAAGAGAAAAATCAGCCCCAAGCTCTGCTCCAGTTTCATTCCCGTCACCATGCCCAACCTTGGAGATTCAAGCTCAAATCTCTTTCATCTTTCATCCAACCTTCAAGGTGAGTTTAGGATTGTATTATACATTCAACATGTATCATTTTAAGCTATGCATCCCCAATTTTGAGCATGTGTGGAGGAGATTTTGAAGATATGAAGAAATAGTTAGGTTTTATGCTAATATGCTTATCTCTCTCATTCTTTGATGATTTAAGTTGATTCCAAGCATGAATATGATTGTTTGAACTTCCTCTTTACATCCATGATCATGTATTTTATGGGGGATAAGTATTTCATGAGTTGCCATTAATGAGATTTTGAAGAAAATGTATGAATTGATCACTTCATCCTTCATCTCACGTTTCAATCTTTGGGAAGCATGTTTGCATGATGTTTTGGAGTTGTTTCATCTCATATTTGTGATCATTCCTTAGCTGAGTATGTTGGTTAAAGATTGGCCTCGTTTTGCCCTGTTTCTTGCTGCGTTCTGCTCCAGTTTGAGCAGGTCGCGGCCGCGATCGGACCAAGAACAATCTTGGTCGCGGCCGCGACTCGTGTATGCGTGTTGTGGTTGTGTCTCTCAGGTCGCGCCCGCGACCTGATCTACTTGCATTTTAGGTCGCGCCCGCGACCACTGTACACATTTTCTCACGTTAATTGCATAAAATTGCATGAAAATTCGGATTTTATTCGGTCGCGGCCGCGACCATTTCATGAGTAATTTGGGTCGCGCCCGCGACCCCTGCATGGCTGCATGAAAATTCATTTTTCAAACCCCATTTGCATGGCTTTATTGGATTGTTTTTGGTTCCTTCACTTCATTAATATGTCATATAATGTGTTAACTCGTGTGTTATGAAGTTTTATAATTTTTCGTGAATTATTTTCCGAGTTGTGGTTTCATATGTCTTTAATGCTCCTAATGTATGCATGCATGGATCTTTTGCGTCTAAGATGAACCCTAATTGCTTGCTATCTTTTATTTTATGACTTGTATGATATGTGTACACACTATATGACGTGTTATGCTTGTTAATTGAAATTCTTGGATTGATTTGGCTTGACATATGAAGATTGTGAACCTAAACGAGTTTAAATGTTACAAATATGCTTTGATGCTTCATATTTGAATCTTAAATGACTTCTTATTTCTTCATAAGGGCTTATATGAACTATATGCATAGAATACTAGGTGTTATATGTATTATTTGAATCCCTTGGTTTATTTGATATGATTTATGAAAGATATGAAACATATGAATATGAATCACTTGATTATATGACCTCATCACATGATTTATTCTTCTGATGCATCTCATATTATGGGTATAGTATGCCGTGCGTCTATGTGGTCTCATTTCGAGTCGATTCCCACAAGGACACATTGTTTCTCCATTTGTACAGTTCGTCTCCAGGGCGGAGACTTCCGTTTGGAATAGGCACCCGCCATACTTATGCTTTATGTCTCGTGGTCTTCCAGGTGAGGGTGTTTTCGCTCTAGTTACATATCAAACCCTACAACCCTTATGTGAAAAGCTTTGGTCAAAACCTTATGATTATATATATGTTACTTTTAAAGTAAAGACATCGAGTAAATATTGATTGAGTAAATATTGATTGATCGAGTAAATATTGATCGAGTAAATATTGATCGAGTATACCCCTTTTCAAATGGATTATGATATATGTTATGATTCTTATGAATCAAATGTTTTGGCGAGACACATTTATGATTTATGATTTATGATTACACGGGCCCCGGGGCTTAGTATATGTGGCTAACCGAGGAAGCAAGGGCTGACGGGGATCCCATATACTAGTCCCAACCAAACTATGGCGGTACCGGACCTCGCCAGGAGATTGGCGGGGAAAGGGAGCTGAGTGCCATCTGGGGAGTCATGTAACCCCTTTTGGTAAATGAATGGATGGTTTGGGCCGATCACCCGGCCATCACCCGGAGGAAGAAGGTTGGAATTTATTTATGATTTATGATTATATTATGTTATGTTATGATTGTGCACCGTGCAGGAAGGCCGGGACACGGATTGCCCAAACGAATATGATTTATGATTTATGATCTGCATGTATTATGATATATTGCATGAGCACCTAATCAACATATTAATAATACTTGTCGTACACGGTCGGAGTTTGGTTGGAGATTGTGCACGCTCATTCGCCGAGCCTTATGTTTATGTATGATTTATGAAAGTAATGAATTAATATGTTTAGTCATAAAATCCGAGTATTGATTAATCATTCTCTTGCCCTTTTTGGGAACTAATTTCAAATAAAACCTTGCTCGGGATTTATGACTTGCATGTGCATGGTTTTATATATATATATTGCTCCAGCTCACTCAGTCTTCTAGAGACTGACCCTCTCCCTCCCCAATCTTTTAGTGCGCAGGTTTGGCTTTGGAGTTTCGAGCTAGGCGGATTTGTGTTGAGTCTTTAAGTCGGTCAGGTTAATCTAGAAGAGTCTTTGCACTCGCTTATGTATTTGAATTGTATGTGATTCGGCCTTGTAAATTATGAACTTGAATCTTTATGTATTTCATATTAAAATTGCGTTGCCGGGTTTCGTTAGGAATTAAAAGAGGCCTGAGGTGCCCAAGCCTGCGTGTGATTGGTGTATTTAATTTCTGCAGGCCCGTGGCCAATGCATGTGATCGGATTTTGTTTCCCGTTGCATTATGTTTTGTTGGTTGGTTATAATTTCAGGGTCTAAGTTCCGCCTAGCTTAGGAGGTTTGTTTTGTTTGTCTCCCGTTCGCTATGGTTTGATACGGGTGCGGACTTCCCATTTCGTTACTCGTGTTGAGTCATAGTGCGGGGGATGTGGTGCCTCACGTGCGGGGTGCTACAGGTATTGTAGTGCCACACTCTTCTATCCAAACAATTACCGCTTCCAAGGGGGATTTGAAGGATAGTATCCACGCCGTTCTCAACAAACAGCTCTCTAATCAATGATTCGTTCCAATGGTCCTTGTAGCACCCACAAGTAGGGCCACATCCCCCGCACCATAACCCAAACCCGAATACGAAATGGAATGTCCGTACCCGAATCCGAATCATAGCGAACGGGAGACCAAACTCACACCCTATGCTAGGCGGAGCTACGCAAACTAAACCAGAGTACGCGGAAGCATAAACATAAAACATCAACCAAAGAACAACACGTATACTTATAGATACCAACACATAATTATACAAGCATCATATTATTTACATATAGGTACCATCACTGAATTCTGTACAAACGCCAACACGGCTCGAGTAATATATAAGTATCCAAAATAGACATATACAAAATGATAGAATGAGCAGGTGAGCAAACGCTACAAGCAAAACCTAGACCGACAAGTGCAAACAGGACACACTTCTCCGCCTAGCTCAAGCCCCAAAAGAACCTGCAACTAAAAGAATAAACGAGGGGTCAGTCAACTGACTGAGTGAGGGGGCTAACGCACACCCACACCCTAAATAAGTATAGAGCAAAGCACTTAACAAAAGATGGACGTACGAACCGGAATAGGTTTTTCAAACTAAACTTTCCAAAACAATAACTATTATATCATAATAAGATCTTTCATAATTCTATTCCAATTCATACTTCCCAAATCATAGCATAACATAGCATATGCTCGGCGAGAACGAGCTTCCAACCTGTACTCCTCATATCATAAAACATAAATCAGAATACACATCCTCTCCTCCTTTGATGGTAGAGTCACGCGTTGACTCTATCCATCCATAACATAACAAACCCCCGAGAGGTAGCTAACCTACAACGGGTCCTCCCCGGTAAACCGAAGGCATCGGAATATCACGCCTTCCCTAGCTCCCGAGGTCGCACATGATATTCCGGGTGGAGACTATGCACAGGTTTAACCTCGACGGCCCAATGCCGTCCCGAGGGCTCCTTACCCATAGCTCCTTGAGCTCACAAACACATAACGTATCATATAACCAATCTTTCATGGTTCCACTCGCTAACAACATAATTTAAACCTTTTCCAAACGGCTTACATATACCTTCATATTATTTTCCGAAATCAAAGTTGGTTCACAAACTTATAACATATATTACAAAACACTTATTTACATATACATATAATTTATCCACATGCGGGGCAAGAAAACGACACGTAAAGGTATTAGGTCAATTAGCTATACAACACCTAAACCTCACCTTGTGCGTAGAGAGTAAAGGAAGTGATCACCCTAAGTCTCGGGCTCGTCCCCGGCCGCACCTTCTGAAAAGAAACACAAGAGCCCACGACTTAGACCCTACATGAACCAATTATGACGCTCGGCATATGCTTGACTCATGCTTGGATGTGAAATAAATAAGAAATAAACCATATAATTCACAAAACATAATATATATAACAATTAACATACAAAAGAAAGCACTTAAAGTCATGAAATTGCATAATTAAAGTAAAGGAAAGTAGTGGCAACTTTCAAGTTTCAAAGGGAAAAATCCACCCCCATGGATTTTTCTAAAGCTACTGCCTCAAATCCACCCTCATGGATTTTTCCCAAAAGAAAAATCCACCCTCGCGGATTTGATGCAGTAGCAACGGTTCCGGCCATGGGAACGGCCGTTCCCGTTCCCAGTACAACTGGGAACGGTCGTTCCCACCCTCGGTCGTGAACAGTATGGCCTGGGAACGGTCGTTCCCAGTTTAAAACTGGGCGGGAACGGCCGTTCCGGCCTAGTTCGAAAGCTGGAACAGAATTAATTTTTACAGAAACAGGGGAAGCTCATTTTTGAGCCAAAAATGGCCAAAAACCAACCTTAAAAATTGCCACAACTTCTCAAAATGCACAAACAATACATATAAATCATGCTTGACATATAAACACTCAAATAACTTAAGAAAATGGAATAAAAGGCCATGATCAAAGAGATGCAAAAATCAAGTCAAAAACATGATCATCCATAAATGCTCAACCATCCCATGCTTTCATGCAATAAATGCAACAAATACCATATGTATAACTCATATATAAAGATGGAATTCAAATATAACAAGTATAGAACTCATATTCCAAATTTTGAACTAACCCTTACTATTCACAATATAAACCAAAGAACTCATCCAAGGCTCCAAAAGAAGAAATTAAACCATAGAATTAACGAGCATGCCGAGAGGTTTCCGAAACTTACTCAAGCTCGAAGATTGGTCAAGAAATGATGAAGTTAGGGTTGATTGAAGCTTGATCAAAAATGGAGGTTTTGGCTTCTCTTGGCTTGGTTGTTGATGTTGTTTCACGTGAAATGAAGAAGAAAGAAGAATGGTTCAGCCTTTAAGGCTGAACCGGTTCGGTCCGCGGGTTCGGTTCACGGGTTCGGTTTCAATTGGTTTAAGAGGTTAAGGGTTCACCAAGTCCCAAAACACCAAAATCACATAATCACTTAATTCAAATAGGTTCAAATAAATTCATATAATTCAAAATAGTCCTATACAAATAATCTAAAACGCAAATAATATTAAATCACATAATTTACCTGTACCGACTGTGAGTCGGGGTGTTACAACCTCCCCCCCTTCAGAAAACCTGGTCCCCAGGTTCACCGTCTGACCTGAGAACAAATCTGGATACAACTGTCTCATCTTATCCTCAGATTCCCAAGTAGATTCTTCTGATTTCTGATCCCTCCATAATACACGGACCAAGGGAATCTGTTTATTTCTTAATACTTGTATCTTTCGGTCTTGAACCTCAATCGGATACCTTACTATTGTCAAATCTGGTTCAAGTTGCACTTCTTCGATAGGGAGAATGGTCGTTTCTTCGGGATAAAACTTTCTGAGCTGCGAAACATGAAAGACATTGTGTATCCCGGTCAAATTTGGTGGTAAATCCAATCTATAGGCCACTTCTCCAATCTTTTCAAGAATTCCAAAAGGTCCAAGGTATCTCGGGTTAAGCTTCCCACCTCGACCTATTCGTGAGAAACCCTTTCTAGGAGATGCTTTCAAGAAAACTCGGTCTCCTATTTCAAACTCAAGGGGTCTCCTTCTCTTATCCGCATAGCTCTTCTGACGATCCTGAGCTGCTTTCATTCTCTGTTGAATAAGCTTAACTTTAGCGGTAGTTTTATCCAATCTCTCCCGAGGTGTGGCTCTCTCGAGCTTACCCTCTTCAGTCCACCGCCAATCCTCAAGATCCCAAAAGAGAGGCGATCTACATTTCCTTCCATAAAGTGCCTCATACGGGGCCATACCAATAGAAGCCTGAAAACTGTTGTTATAAGCAAACTCGACCAGAGCTAGATGTTTATCCCATTTGTCCTTGGAATCCAAAGCACACGCCCTTAGTAAGTCTTCCAAATATTTAATCAACCTCTCTGATTGTCCGTCCGTCTGAGGATGAAAAGCGGTGCTAAAATTGAGCTTGGTACCTAACCGTTTCTGTAGATCCTGCCAGAACTTCGCTGTAAATCTCGGATCACGATCTGAAACAATACTAGCAGGTACCCCATGTAGTCTCACAACTTCATTACAATAAAGCTCAGCTAACTTCGGAGTTTTAAAGGACATCTTAACCTTAAGGAAGTGAGCTGACTTGGTTAGACGATCAACTATCACCCAGATTCCGTCGAATCCTCCTCTCGACCTTGGTAAACCAGACACGAAATCCATAGCTATTTGCTCCCATTTCCATTCAGGTATTGGAAGTGGTTGGAGAACTCCTCCCGGTTTTTGGTGTTCGGCCTTGACAACTTGGCACGTGAGACATCGCCTTACAAAGTTAGCAATATCTCTCTTCATACCATTCCACCAAAAGAACTCTTTCAAATCTCGATACATTTTAGTACCACCGGGATGAATGGAATATCCGGAACGGTGTCCTTCCTCCAGTACTAGTTTCTTGAGCTCTTCCGGCACACAAACTCTTGTTTTAAACCTGAATACCCCGGAATCATCAAACCCAAACTTTGACTCTGGATCTATCTTAGACCGAAGTACCAATTTCTGAATCTCTGCGTCCGTCGTCTGAGCCTCAATTATCCTCTGTTTCAAATCAGGCTGAACCGAAATATTAGCTAATCGAGCCACTGAAACCACAATTGCCGAGCTCTGTTCTAAAACCTCTACATTCAACCCCGAAACACTTGCTTTTCTGCTCAAAGCATCAGCCACTACATTGGCCTTACCCGGATGATACTGAATCGTGCAGTCATAATCTTCTAAAAATTCCATCCAACGCCTCTGTCTATTATTAAGATCCTTCTGAGTAAAAAGATATTTCAGACTCTTATGATCCGTGAATATCTCAAATGTTGTCCCGTAGAGGTAGTGGCGCCACTTCAACAAGGCAAAAACAACCGTTGCTAATTCAAGATCGTGAGTGGGGTAGTTTTTCTCGTGATCCTTCAACTTCCTAGAGGCGTAGGCTACTACCCGGCCATCTTGCATTAACACACATCCGAGGCCTTCCTTCGAAGCATCTGTATAAACCGAATAGCCTTCGGATCCCTCAGGTAGGGTAAGAATCGGTGCTGAAGTTAATCTGTCCTTCAAAGCCTGAAAACTCCTTTCGCACGCCTCATCCCACTCATACTTTACTTCCTTCTTGGTTAATCGGGTCAAAGGGCACGCGATCTTGGAGAAATCCTTCACGAATCTCCTATAATATCCCGCTAACCCAAGGAAACTTCTCACTTCGGAAACATTCTTCGGTCTTTCCCACTGAGCCACGGTTTCAATCTTGGAGGGGTCGACCTCAATTCCTTTACCCGAAATGATATGGCCAAGGAAGGTGACTCGTTCAATCCAGAACTCACATTTACTGAACTTAGCATACAGCTTGTGCTTCCTTAGAGTTTCCAAGACGAGTCTTAAGTGATAAGCATGTTCTTCTGCAGTTCTCGAATAAACCAAGATATCATCTATAAAGATAACCACAAACTTGTCGAGATACGGTCTGAAAACTCGATGCATCATATCCATAAACACGGCTGGAGCATTAGTCAACCCAAACGGCATCACCACGAACTCGAAGTGTCCATACCGGGTATTGAATGCTGTTTTAGAGATATCTTCCTCCCGAATACGGATTTGGTAATAACCTTGTCTCAAGTCCAACTTGGAATATACTTGGGATCCTTGTAAAACATCAAACAATTCCTCTATCCGAGGTAATGGGTACTTATTTTTCACTGTCATCCGGTTTAATTCACGATAGTCTATGCACATCCTTAGAGATCCGTCCTTCTTTTTCACAAATAAAACAGGAGCACCCCACGGCGAAATACTCGGACGAATATAACCACAAGCTAACAACTCATCAAGCTGATTCTTCAATTCTTTCAACTCAGCCGGAGGCATTCGGTACGGGGTTTTAGAAAACGGTTCTGCTCCAGGGTAAAGATCAATCACAAATTCAATATCCCTATCGGGTGGTAAAGAACCCAAATTCTCGGGAAATACATCAAAGAAATCTCTTACAACCTCAGTTTCTTCAAGCTTAGTCTGATCCTTTGGTTTGTTAAGAAGATAAGCCACGAATCCGGTTGCACCTTCCCGGAGGAGTTTATTAGCTTCCATAAAAGACACGAACGGGCTTGATTTCCATCTTTCACCCGTAAACACCACAGTATCCAAGGAGATCTTCTTAGCATAACAATCCAACTGAGCCCGATGTCGAAAGAGAAAATCCATACCCAAGATAACCCCATACTTCTTCATCGGCATAATAATCAAGTCAGCTGGGAAAACTTTACCTTCAAAACTCACAGGACACTCTCTGAACACCCTGTCAACCTCCAAAGAACCTCCCAACGGGGTACTCACCACATACACATGCGCAGATAATTCATCATGCAAAGGCAAAGAAGCAACAAGATCCCGGGAAATAAATGAATGAGTAGCTCCGGGATCAAATAATGCATGAAATGGTATGTCATGAATGTTTATAGTACCTTCAATAACGGCGTTCGGATCCACATCAGCTGCTTCCTCTTCCCCTTCAAGAGCATATACACGAGCTGGAACCGCAGGTCTCCTCTTTGGACAAGTATCAACCTTGTGCTCGGAGGATCCACACACGTAGCACTTGCCTAAAAGTTTCCAACAACGCTCAACCGGATGCTTTCCTTGACAAAATGAACAAAGAGGTAGAATCTGAGCAGGGGCCGGTAAGGCGGGAACTGCAGGAGGTGCCACGGGACCGGTAAATCTGGGCTTTTTGTTCCCGAAACCCTGGGGACGAAAAGCCGGTGGAGCAGAAGCTCTCGGAGCATAAGAAACGGGTCTTTTACCCGATCCGGAGCCGGATCCCGAACTCTGAGAAGAAGAGAAAGGTGGAGGCTTCAACCTTATATTTTGGGCTTCAACTTGCAACGCCCTCTTTGTAACCTTAGACCAAGTGCTCACATTGGCGGCTTTGAGTGACTCTTGAATATCCCGACGAAGTCCATGAAGAAATTTTCGGGCTTTATGATCGTCATGATCAGTAATGTGAGTAGCATAAGGAGCGAGTCTCTCAAATTCCAAAATATATTCCTCCACCGTCCTAGTACCTTGCCTCAAATCCGTAAACTCTTGCAACCGACGTTCTTGAGCACTATGTGGTACATACTTTTCATAAAACTCTTGTACAAAAGTTTCCCAATTGAATTCTACACCATTCCTTTCCAACTTGGACCGAACACTCCTAAGCCAAACCGCCGCTTGTCCTTGAATAATACGTCCCGTACAAACCGCTTTATCTTGGGAGCTCCCCGGACATATTTCCCAAATTCCTCGTATCTCGGATAGCCATTCCTCCGCTTTGATATCATCTCCCCCATACCACTTTGGAGGATTGTTACTACGGAAATCCTTATATATACCGGAAATATCTTGGCCTTCAACCGGGTTTTGATTCCTTTGATTTTGTTGAAGTTGATTAAGGAGGGCTTGAACAATGTTCTCCGCATTCATAGGAGGTGGCGGAGGTGCATTTTGTGGAACCGGTTCATTAAGATCGGGAGTACGTTCGCGGTTATTATGTCTTCTGGGAGGCATCCTGAAATTCACAATTTCATATAAAAATGGATGCATGTAGATTAGTATATGACCAATTATACAAGTAAGGAATTAACATGTCTTAAAGTAATTACATATCCAAGTCATATAATCACATAACCACATAATCACATTGTCCTAAGCCGTACGACCTAGACAGACTCACACGACACTAGAGCCCGGTTTTGCAACCGCGCTCTGATACCACTTAAGGATGTAGCACCCACAAGTAGGGCCATATCCCCCGCACCATAACCCAAACCCGAATACGAAATGGAATGTCCGTACCCGAATCCGAATCATAGCGAACGGGAGACCAAACTCACACCCTATGCTAGGCGGAGCTACGCAAACTAAACCAGAGTACGCGGAAGCATAAACATAAAACATCAACCAAAGAACAACACGTATACTTATAGATACCAACACATAATTATACAAGCATCATATTATTTACATATAGGTACCATCACTGAATTCTGTACAAACGCCAACACGGCTCGAGTAATACATAAGTATCCAAAATAGACATATACAAAATGATAGAATGAGCAGGTGAGCAAACGCTACTAGCAAAACCTAGACCGACAAGTGCAAACAGGACACACTTCTCCGCCTAGCTCAAGCCCCAAAAGAACCTGCAACTAAAAGAATAAACGAGGGGTCAGTCAACTGACTGAGTGAGGGGGCTAACGCACACCCACACCCTAAATAAGTATAGAGCAAAGCACTTAACAAAAGATGGACGTACGAACCGGAATAGGTTTTTCAAACTAAACTTTCCAAAACAATAACTATTATATCATAATAAGATCTTTCATAATTCTATTCCAATTCATACTTCCCAAATCATAGCATAACATAGCATATGCTCGGCGAGAACGAGCTTCCAACCTGTACTCCTCATATCATAAAACATAAATCAGAATACACATCCTCTCCTCCTTTGATGGTAGAGTCACGCGTTGACTCTATCCATCCATAACATAACAAACCCCCGAGAGGTAGCTAACCTACAACGGGTCCTCCCCGGTAAACCGAAGGCATCGGAATATCACGCCTTCCCTAGCTCCCGAGGTCGCACATGATATTCCGGGTGGAGACTATGCACAGGTTTAACCTCGACGGCCCAATGCCGTCCCGAGGGCTCCTTACCCATAGCTCCTTGAGCTCACAAACACATAACGTATCATATAACCAATCTTTCATGGTTCCACTCGCTAACAACATAATTTAAACCTTTTCCAAACGGCTTACATATACCTTCATATTATTTTCCGAAATCAAAGTTGGTTCACAAACTCATAACATATATTACAAAACACTTATTTACATATACATATAATTTATCCACATGCGGGGCAAGAAAACGACACGTAAAGGTATTAGGTCAATTAGCTATACAACACCTAAACCTCACCTTGTGCGTAGAGAGTAAAGGAAGTGATCACCCTAAGTCTCGGGCTCGTCCCCGGCCGCACCTTCTGAAAAGAAACACAAGAGCCCACGACTTAGACCCTACATGAACCAATTATGACGCTCGGCATATGCTTGACTCATGCTTGGATGTGAAATAAATAAGAAATAAACCATATAATTCACAAAACATAATATATATAACAATTAACATACAAAAGAAAGCACTTAAAGTCATGAAATTGCATAATTAAAGTAAAGGAAAGTAGTGGCAACTTTCAAGTTTCAAAGGGAAAAATCCACCCCCATGGATTTTTCCAAAGGGCAAAATCCACCCCCATGGGTTTTTCTAAAGCTACTGCCTCAAATCCACCCTCATGGATTTTTCCCAAAAGAAAAATCCACCCTCGCGGATTTGATGCAGTAGCAACGGTTCCGGCCATGGGAACGGCCGTTCCCGTTCCCAGTACAACTGGGAACGGTCGTTCCCACCCTCGGTCGTGAACAGTATGGCCTGGGAACGGTCGTTCCCAGTTTAAAACTGGGCGAGAACGGCCGTTCCGGCCTGGTTCGAAAGCTGGAACAGAATTCATTTTTACAGAAACAGGGGAAGCTCATTTTTGAGCCAAAAATGGCCAAAAACCAACCTTAAAAATTGCCACAACTTCTCAAAATGCACAAACAATACATATAAATCATGCTTGACATATAAACACTCAAATAACTTAAGAAAATGGAATAAAAGGCCATGATCAAAGAGATGCAAAAATCAAGTCAAAAACATGATCATCCATAAATGCTCAACCATCCCATGCTTTCATGCAATAAATGCAACAAATACCATATGTATAACTCATATATAAAGATGGAATTCAAATATAACAAGTATAGAACTCATATTCCAAATTTTGAACTAACCCTTACTATTCACAATATAAACCAAAGAACTCATCCAAGGCTCCAAAAGAAGAAATTAAACCATAGAATTAACGAGCATGCCGAGAGGTTTCCGAAACTTACTCAAGCTCGAAGATTGGTCAAGAAATGATGAAGTTAGGGTTGATTGAAGCTTGATCAAAAATGGAGGTTTTGGCTTCTCTTGGCTTGGTTGTTGATGTTGTTTCACGTGAAATGAAGAAGAAAGAAGAATGGTTCAGCCTTTAAGGCTGAACCGGTTCGGTCCGCGGGTTCGGTTCACGGGTTCGGTTTCAATTGGTTTAAGAGGTTAAGGGTTCACCAAGTCCCAAAACACCAAAATCACATAATCACTTAATTCAAATAGGTTCAAATAAATTCATATAATTCAAAATAGTCCTATACAAATAATCTAAAACGCAAATAATATTAAATCACATAATTTACCTGTACCGACTGTGAGTCGGGGTGTTACAGTCCTCGTCTCCCATCATCAACTGTGGAACTCGAAGAAATTCATCATTTTGGGCTCGAGGGGTGATAGGCTTGAAACTAACTGGACGAGGAAGCCATTTATCTATCCACACAAAAACATTCTGCCCATTTCCAATGCGCCACCTTCTACCAAAATCAACCAACTCTTTAGCTTTCATTAGACTACGCCACGTGAGAGATGGATTGTACCCCACTTTAGCATCGAGAAAATCAACTTTTGCAAAATACCGTGCCTTGAGTACCTGGCTTAAAAAAGAATCAGGTTCATTCATAATTCTCCACCCCTGCTTGGCAAGAAGAGCCAAATTAAAAGCATGTAAATCCCGAAAGACCATGCCACCCTCCTTCTTAGGTTTACACAATTTCTTCCAACCAATCCAGTGTATTTTTCTTTTGTCCACACTACGCCACCAAAAGGAGGCAATCATGGACTCAATCTCAGTAAGAAGGGACTCCGGGAGCATGAAACAGCTTATGGCAAAAGAGGGGATGGATTGGAGAACAGCTTTGATAAGGATTTCTTTCCCTGCTTGAGACAATTTCTTCTCAGACCACCCTTGAATTTTATTCCAGATTTTATCTCTGAAAGAGCCAAAGATCAAAATTGAACTGGAGATTCGAAAATTATATAAACAATATGTATATACATATAAATAATCGATTCTCCTCAATTTTTGTACCGAATACCGAACCAACGGTTCGTACCGAACTTTCGTTTTCGATCGGTTCAGTCGATTTTACCGAACTGTGAGCACCCCTAATCTCTAGTGCAATAGCCACCAGTTCACAACTTTCTCTCCCGCGCGGCAGCCACCAGCCCACCATCATCTTCTAGCACCCTCACCATCTCCTCTGCTACCAGTGTCTCTCTCTTTCCTCTGTCTTGGAGTTTTCTCCACTCTCTCTAGTTTTCCTCCCTCTCTCTTTGAAGTTGGGTTCAACTCTTGAAACTTGTATTCATGAATTTTGAGTTTTGAATATCTTGTTTAAGATATTCTCTCTTTCAAAATTTCATTTTTTGTAATTGATATTTGCGGTCGCTTCTAGTTTTTACGGGTGAATTTTATTTTAATGTCAATTGATTTCGTGTAAATTTTCCCCAACTGATAATCTTTTTTTCCTGTCAACACATAGGATCGCGAGCCGAGCCGAGCTACCACGAGCCTTAGTACGAGCCGAGCGCAGGCCACTTTTCTGAGATCCGCTGGTTCGTGAGCCAAGCACGAGCCAATTATTGATGCAACAAGCCCGAGCCAGTAAAAAACACCAGGACTCAGCTCGTTTGTATTCCTACTTAAGTCAATATATTTGGGCGAAAATTCTAAACTGAACCTGGCTTCGTGAAGTTGGTATGATAAGGGGACAAGTGTTTTACACTTATAGTGTGGTCGGTGAAAATTTTAAGTAGAATGATTAATCAAATAACAAGTATATTACACTTACCCTTTTTTTTAATTGGGTTCGATCAAACCGCGTTTGGGTTAGAATTTTTCATATACAAGAGATGTCTTACAACACTAGTTGTTGTTTGCGCTATATACATTTGAAGTTTTGCATTTCGGGGATTTAGCATACAATGAATTTTAAAAATTAACAAGGGAGAGTTATGTAATAAAACTAATATTAGAAAGTTAGGATAATTATAATGCTAAGAGAATCGAGGGAAATGAAAGAATTTTTATTTCACTAAGTGTGACGCCCCGTATTCTCGAAGGGCGTCCTGACGACATTAACAAGTAAGTCTCTACACTTGTGTGTTTTTAATTTAAGAGTTCTTGAATTATGTGATTTAATGTAAATCCAATTTAATATGTGTTCATTCGAATTATTCTAAGATTAATTGCCAACTTGATTAATTACGAGCATATTTAACCCTAACTATCTAATTTGATTTAATTAAAATTTATTCCATGAAATAATTGTTAAATTGATTTTAAATCCATCATGTTACTTAACTTGTTTAATTTCGGTTTACTTGAATTCCTTGATATTAATTGTCAATCATGTGTTAACAAAGTGTCGTTAAATTATACGAAAGATTTTTAAAAATTAAATTGAATTAAACTCTAATTGGTAAATCTATCTCTTTCATTTTAATTTGTAAAATTAAGTCGGAGCTTGAATGTTTATTCGTAACTTTACCAATTTTATTTACGATTATTTGTATGCGCTATTACTTGCTACGCGATAAGGATACCCGGTTGTATATAGCTCGTGCACAAGACACATTTCTCCCAATCTCTTTTCTCTCTCTCTCTCCTCTCCCACTCTCTCTCTCCCGCGGGTACTAGGCGCGGCTTCGGTTACGAGCCCATAACTCGATCGTTTCTCGACGGAATTCAACAAACGAATAGTCCATTTCGATTATCTCGGTGAGACCGACGTAAGAGTACCAATTTCACGGCCTAACGACGAACAGTGGCGGAGTTATGGCTGGGTTTCAGTAGCAGCGGCGGAGCTGTCAGACCGCCGCCACTTCGCGTTTCGCGGTGTTTTCCGGCCACTTCCTTGGTACACGCGCCGAAGACCCAGCAAGAGGACTTCCCGGCGCAGCGGTCGACATCGGCGGTGCGGCCATCGGAGCAGAGACGGCGCCGCACGCGCCGCCCAAAGCTCGCGGCGGCGGCGCGAGTTACTGTAGCGGCGGCGGCAGAAACTTCGACGGCCAAGGGGGGCCTTTTCCGGCCATCTTTTGGTCTCGGGCTCTTCACCAAAGTTGTTCGGAACGACGAGAACTAGTGACATGTGATCAGGCGACTCCAGATTCGGTGGTTTGGCGGCGGATCGGCGACGGCAAAGTGGCGGTGCAACGGCGGCACTAGCTCCGAGGATTTTTCCGGAAAGATACCTTAGGGCTTTCGAATAGGTCGTCATGGGTAAGACAACGCCTCTTTCGGATCGCATTTTGGTTCACCGGTTTGGAAGTAATTTGAATTTGAAGATTTAGGGTTTTCGTGATCTTAGATTTCAGATCTAGGACAATCGGCTTGGAATTTCCAGAAATTGATCGAGGATTCGGGACGGGCACGAAGACTTCATTCAGAACTGATTTTTCGGGATTTTTTCGGCAAATTTTGACGGCGGCCCGTTGGCGGCCCGACGACTTTCCGGCGGCTCCGGTGGCGGCACTCCAGCGACTTTTGGACAGAATGTTCGTCTCGTTGTGGTGAGTTCAATGCCACTTTCCGTTCGTTAATCGGACACTCGATCTATTTATTACGAATTATTTTGCGTAATTGTGATTATTTGAATTAATTGTTTTAAGTGCAAATAAATTGGTTATTGTTGGTTTGTTGATCGAGATGTCTTCCAATCATATTCGAAAACATGTATTGAATGGATTGTGATATGCATGAATGTTTTGATTTACAATTTGAATCCCGATGTGATGAATTTATGCTATGTGTTTAGATATGAAGGGGTGTTAGTGTAATATTTAGAAACTAATCTTTTATGTGACTAAATGAACTTGAATGATATTTTAGAAGAACGAAAATGTTGTGATTTCTCTATATGAATTTGAGACGTTCTCAATGTTATGTTTATTGTAAATTGTGTTTCAAATATAAATTTAGATACATGAAAGATGCTTGAACAACTTGAGACTTGATGCATGATAGGAGTTAGAATTGTAATATCTTGATTTACTCTTACTACTCGAAAATGGTATATTATGAATTACGATAAATTGATAATTGTAATGCTTGTAAGTAATTAATTCCTAGTTGAATAATTGTATAAACACTTTAAATGAACAATTATGCTTAGTAATCAACTAAGGGGATGTATGTGTAATAATTCTAAACTTTTATAAATAACTTAGGGGATGTAAGTGTAATATTTATGAAACTATGTATGTGACTTGAGCTTGTGTACCAAACATGTTGTGAAGTTGTAAAGTATGATCTTAAGTGAATTAAATGCACTCTTTATTTGTATCAAGCATGCCATCTACGTACAACAACCTTGTATGTTTATATGATCAAGTTGCTCTTACTTATGTACTTTATAACTCGACATGAACTTGATGCTTAATTCTAATATTATAATTGAACCCTGTGACATTGAATGATTTAATATGCATTTCGTGAATACATTGACTTCCTAAATTGATCTTGCATCTTTGGATATGGAATTGCATGATGGTTGCTTGTAAATATGATCTTGTTGAGCATTGATATGCCTTGATTGACCACGACACCTTATCCAAGCACAACATGAACACTTATGCATAACCACGATCATGTTGAGCAACGCCGTGCGTCTTGATTGGTTCATATAGAGTCTAAGTCTGGGCTTCTGTATGTCTTGTAACAGAGTTTGGTGGTGCCGGTGGGCCCGAGGTTTAGAGTGTTTGGCCCTTCACACTCTCAGACTCTACTTTCACGAGGTGAGGTTTAGGATTTTGTATAGTTATGCGACCTATGGCCTTAATATGCTGATTTCAACCCCTGCATGCGAGTATATCTATTATATACGTACGTGTTGGCTATGATATGTTTATGACCTTGTGAAACAACTCTGTTTTGGAAAATTAGATATGAAAGCATATGTAAGCTGTTTTGAAAAGTATGTTACGTTATGTTCTGTAGCGAGTTGGCCATGAAATATTGGCATCTGTATGTATGTATGTTTGTATGTGGATCCGAGGAGCTATGGGTAAGGAGCCCCCGGGACGGTTAGGGCCGTCGGGGATATACCTGTGCGTATTTCCATGGAGCTATGGGTAAGGAGCCCCCGAGACTGTTAAAGCCATCGGGGATATACCTGTGCGTAGTTCCATTTGAGATATCATTGCGCGACCTTAGGGTGATGAGGGAGACGTGGTATCTTGAGCCTTCGGCTAAGGCCGGGGAGGACTCTTGTGGGTTCGCTACCCCTTGAGGGTGTGTATGTTCTAGATGGTTTGGGGGCGGCACATGCCCTCCATTATTGGTGTAAAGGTTGGATTGATTTTGTATTTTATGTTCTGATATGATTCTGAGGAGTAAACGTTGGAAGCTCGTACTCGTCGAGCATGTGTTCTGTTCTGTCTGGGAATCATGAATCGAGATAGAGTTTCTGAAATGTTTTCTAAAGCTTATACTTATAACTATCTTTTGGGTACTTTTGGAAATGTCTTTGGTATGCAACACCTATCTCCGGTTCATGAGTCCACCCTTCTGATATGTGCTATGCTCCATATATATATACAGTGGGTGTGTGTTAGCCCCCTCACTCGGTCAAGTTAACTGACCCCTCATTTACACTTTTAGTTGCAGGTTGTTGGCGTTTGCTAGGCGGAAGTGAGTCCTTTGAGTTGCACTTCGTCGGTCTAGTCTTTCTATTTGCATTTGTCCTCTCATACACTTTACTTATACTTAAGACTTGTAGACTTGAGATTATACTTTACTATTCGGTAGCCCCTTGTGGCACCCTCATTCGGCCCCTTGTGGCACTTGATGATTATTAATTTATGTTGATATTCGGGACTAGGGATTTATGTTAGTTGAACCCGTCACTTGTTATGTTTGTTGATCTATTATTCGGGATTAGGTATCTATGCTAGTTGAACCCGTCACCTGCTTTGCATGTTTTGTTTTAAATGCTTCCTCTATCTATTGTTGTTTGGTTTTAATTGCTTCCGCACTCTGAGTTTTGGTCAAGTTAGATCCGCCTAGCCTAGTGTGTGAGTTGGTCTCCCGTTCGCTCTGATTCGGATTCGGGCATGGACTTTCATGTTCCGGGTCTGGGTCATAGTGCGGGGGATGTGGCACTTCTCCGTTTGGGGTGTTACACTAAGCGTGTCACTAATACTTCATAAAGGTTTTAATTTATAGGCACTCCACCATAATTAAGAAAGGTAAGATTCACCAATATAAGCCCTAATTAATAAGTGACTAGGACATTAATTCGTGACCTCAAATCACATTAAATCATGTGATGACACATTCCGTGGAAACTCACATCAAATGCTTAATTCATAACACTCTCCCTTGAAGGTCCATTGATGTTTAATCCGTCCTGCTAAAAGAGTATACGTGCATTGAATACACATATCAAGTTGTCTCGTTAAAAACCTTAGTGAAGGAAAAAAGTACAACACATACCCACTCCTCCTCATGAGTGTTAGGAATAGCTTCTGGAAAGCTAACATTGAGTAGGATTTTTAACTTTTATTTTGTAAATAAGTACCCATGGAGTTAGATGGATTCACAAATTAAGGAGTTGACTGCCATAAGTGAAGACCCCTCAAAATATTACGGAGGGGAATTTTTCTATTAATGTAATATAATAGAGTTTTCATTAAATCATTGTACCCTTATGTGAAATTAGGGATGCAAACGAGCCGAGCCTTGGCCTTTTTTTTTTTTTTCTGGCTCGAGCTCGGCTCGAGGCTCGCTCGGCTCGGCTCGAGCCAAATGAAAATATATTATTTTTAATTAAAAATTAGTTTTTTTAAAATAATTTAATATATTTTTATATATAATAATATATATTTATTAAATATATATACATATATATTATAAATATATTAATTTTTTATTAATTTTATATAAAAATCAATAAAAATATATATAATATTATATAAAAATAAAAATATTTATATATATAAAAATAAAAATATTATTTTTTAATTAAATATATTAGCTCGCGAGCCACGAGCCTAACTAAAAGGGGCTTGAGTTCGGGCTTGGCTCGAGCTTGCTCGCCAGGCTCGCGAGCCGGCTCGGCTCGTTTGCATCCCTATGTGAAATATCTGTTTTATGTGACATGTATGTTTAGAACTAGTAATTATGGAGTGACTCCCATAATTACAGATAAGATAGGATACCCATGATCATTTCATATTAGTATCATGGTACGATGCGTTATCTACTAATTGTTTATGTGATGCATTTTATCTTAGGAATAGTGCCTGATGAGGGGAAAAACGGGAGCTAGACTAGACGCCACGTGTCTTTATCCCTCTGGGGAAAGCTGACAGGTCAGCACCTAAATTTGACCCAGTCATCCCTTTTATCGAGCCAGCACTTGGTCCATAAGAGAGAGCGGACAAAAGGCGACCGGCCTAAGCGTCAGATCGACCCACGCACCGCATTCAATGCAAGTACCACCCGCTGTAGACCGCATTAATTGCAGCCACGTCAAGTACGGTGTTAGGCGTCCTGGCAGGAGCAGACAAACAGTGCTTTAGCCCAAAAGCACTGTTTCGGCCACCAGCCTTCCCTCTCCAACCAGACCAGATCCACACCTTCTTGGAGGTGTACTTGCACCTACGGAGACCATCTCCTTCCTATATAAACCCATCTCCAACACCAAGAAGGGTAAGCTTTCCTTCACTCTCGGAGTCCTTATTTCCTTTGCATTATCGACCCAGAGCTTTAGCTGACTTGAGCGTCGGAGTGCCAAAACGGTTCTGTAGCACCCTAGCGCAAGGTACCACATCCCCCGCACCGAGACCCGACCCGAATATGAAATGGACGATCCATACTCGAGCTAAGTCATGGCGAACGGGGACAAACACACACGCTATGCTAGGCGGGCTAACCTTTAAACCATAAAATCCGAGCAAATAAAGTTGCGGAAGCAATAACTGGCCATAAAATAAACAATGAGCATTCAAGCTCCAAAAGTAAATAATATACATTATCAAATGCCGTCAAGGCTCAAACAACCAGTACGCTCCATTATCATTCATATACAATGATCAAAAGTGCAATATGTACGTATAAGACCAAAATACAAGAGCTAAACGCGAAAGCAAGACCTATGACTCGAATTCCCGCCTAGCTCCCTTGACACCTGCACAACACAACTGAAAGCCAAACGGGTTCAGTCCAAAAGGGACTGGTGGGTATAAAACAGGGCATAAATATAATATACGACAGTATTTAACAGTCACATGCAAGCTATAATCCCAAGTGAGGTTTTAAAGAATATCCTAAGTGGGCGAATAGAAATCATCAAAAGGGATTATATCGATTCATTTACATTAGGTCATTATTGGCCCGGCGAGTGGGCGTGCATTATCTCCAACCAACACCTCGTGTAATTCATTTAAACATTCATTCATTCATTGTTTTCATGCATATCATTCTTTCGTGCACATTCATTAACATTTACACCTTCTTCCTCCGGGTTGGTGGCGGGTTTGCAAGGCCCATCCACCCATTCATTGACCAAAAGGGGAACATGACTCCCCAGATGGCACTCAGCGTCCATTCCTCGCTAACTCCTAACGAGGCCCGGTTACGCTGTTCATTAGTGGAACTAGTGTGAGGGATCGCCGTCAGCCCTTGCCTCCTCGAGTCACCACTCACACCAAGTCCTTGGGCCCCATTCTGTGCATTCATTCATTCATTCTCGCCAAAACATTAGGTAGGTTCATGAAATAAGGGCTTTACGTTGAAATCATTTACTCTAGAAAATGACTCTATATACATATAATAGATTTTAGTTGAAATCCTTACACGTTAGGAGTATATAGGGTCATTTATCTAATAGTAGAGAAACCCACCTTAAACCAACAAAAGAGAGCACAAGAGCCTCACTGACCGGCCTCGTCTCCAACCGGATCAAAATCTGTGCAAGAAAGGTGAAGTGAGACTCAAAATGACCAAGTAGGACGCTCGACAATGTAATGATCATGATATGAATGAAGAAAAGATGCTATAATGTAATAACACGTTCATGTGCACTATTAAAGTCTTAAAGACATATAAACATTCAATTCATTCATTCAATGAAGCATTAGTATTCAAACGAGTTCATATCCTTCACATTTCACGTCAAAGGAATTTAAATCATATAATCAAGTCATTCAATCATTCGTTCACTTTCATTCGAATTCATAATTTCACGTTTCCAATCAATTCAATTCAAGAAATTCAAATATAATCATAGCACAAGTTAGATCACATTTCTAATTAGAAAATAAACAATTACATACATTCAAACGTATTCAATCTTTCACAAAACTCTACTACATACAACACATTACATAATATAATATATTTCCAAAGTTTGAAAACAAGAAGAAATCATATGATAGGGGAAATGGGTTACGGAAATCACAAACGACACAAAAACGCACATAAACGGCATTCAGCAAAAGCATGCCGAAATCTCATCCACATGTTATGAAATTTAACCACAATACTCCCAACACATATTAAAACAAGTTCATAGTTCATCACAAAAGAAGATAAAGGCATTACAGAGGTGAAACAATCCAAAAATCGAAAAGGAAAAGGCAAGAGCTGCTCAGGGGGAGGGACACGCCCGTGTCCCTCAACTTAAATAAACTGAGACACGGGGGTGTCTCAGTACAGACATGCAAAAAGTTCATGACATGGGGGTGTCTCCCAATTCAAAGCAAATGAGACACGGGGGTGTCTTGGTCAGGCCTAAAAATGAAAACAAAGCTTACCGGCAAAACAGACCCTATACAAGATCAGTCCCAAAAGCATACCAAATCAATTCCAAATCTTATGAAACTTGCCATACAACATATTTAGCATGTTAGGAGCATATTTCATTTAGAGTGCAAAGGCTAAATCTGTAGCACCCCGCACGTGAGGCACCACATCCCCCGCACTATGCCTCAACACGAGTAACGAAATGGTAAATCTGCACCCGTATCAAACCCTAGCGAATGGGAGACAAACAGAAAAAAAAAACCTTCCTAAGCTAGGCAGAACTTAGACCCTGCAAATATAACTAACCAACAAGACATACTGCAACGGAGAACTAAATCCAAACACATGCATTGGCCACGGGCCTGCAGAAATTAAACACACGAACCACAGGTAGACTTGGGCTCCTCAGGCCTCTTTTACTTCATAACAAAGCCCGACAAGGCAATTCAGTAACAAATACAAAAAGCTTCAAATTCATAATATTATAGGATTAAATCATGCATAAATTAGATACATATGCGAGTGCAGAGACTCTCCTAACTGAACTTGACCGACTCAAAGACTCCACACAACTCCGCCTAGCTCGAAACTCCAAAGCCAAACCTGTGCACTAAAAGGTTGGGGAGGGAGAGGATCAGTCTCTAGAAGACTGAGTGAGCAGGAGCGAAATACGTAGATATAAAACATGCACATGCAAGTCATAAATCCCGAGCAAGGTTTTATTTGAAATTAGTTCCCAAAAAGGGCAAGGAAATGACTAAGCGATGCTCGAACTTTATGACTAATCATATTAAACTTATTAGTTCATAAATCATACATAAACATTAAGGCTCGGCGAGTGAGCGTGCACAATCTCCAACCAAACTCCGACCGTATACGACAAATATCATTATTATATTAACTAGGTGATAATGCAATATATCAATAATACACACAACTCATATATCATATCATAAAACATATTCGTTTGGGCAATCCGTGTCCCGGCCTTCCCGCACTGTGCATATCAATCATAAACATAATCATAATCATAAAATAAGTCCCAACCTTCTTCCTCCGTGGTGGACGGGTTTGCAAGGCCCGACCACCTAAACATATCATTGTGGCTATGAGGTTCATGAGTCCTCAAAGCTCGGTTAGCGTTTCCTCGTCAAAAACTCCTTGACGAGGTCCGTTTCGCCGTAACATAGTGGAACTAGCACATGGGATCACCGTCGGCCCGTGCCTCCCCGGATAGCCACATGTACTAAATTCCTGGGACCGTGAACATAACATACATGTATAATCTCGCCAAAACATATCAATTCACAAGAAACATAACATATTTCATAATTTATTTGGAAAGGGTTTACTCGATCAATGTTTACTCGATAACTTTACTTTAAAAGTAACACATATATATATATACATAAGGTTTTTGGCCAAAGCTTGTCACATAAGGTTCTAGGGTTTAATATGTAACTAGAATGAAAACACCCTCACCTGAAACAAGTCGATACAAGGATACGAGTTATCGAGTGTCTAGTTGATCAAGATTTTCTCCGCCCTGGAGATAAACTGTACAAAAGACAACGTAATGTGTTTGTGAGACTTAAGACTCCAAATGAACCACATATGACGCACGGCAATGTATTATCATGATGTAAATGCATAAGAAATGATATTATGTCATGAACACGTTCATGTGCACTATTAATGCGTTTAAATCCCAAAAACGAGCCATTCAATCATTCAAGGAAGCGTTCATAATCATTTAAGTCATGAATTTCATATTTCATAGCAATTTCAATACAAGAATTCAAGTAACGACTATATCACGTACCATAAAATATTTATGCTTAGAAAATAAATAATTAATTACATTCAAATCAATTTAACCTAAGAATTCAAATATGATCAAAGCACATACTTCATCACATTTATAATTAGACAATAGACACTTAATTACGTTAAATTTAAAATCGACATTAAATAAAATGTTCAAGCAACAATCGGTAAATTAAATACGCGAAATAGTTATCAATTGAATTCTAACATTGAATTAAAACAAATAATAATTAAAATATATATATATATATATATATATATTCTCACACGCACACACATATTTATATATATAGCATACATGCATGCAATTAATATCACAAGGCCAAGCATGCAAAATATATAAGTATTTATACACATCTATATATATATACGCACACACACCCAGCCATGCATGCACACACAAATATATATATAGACATAAGTATAAACTGCAACACACACATGCATGCAACCTCACAAAATACACAAACTCACGCACACCCCTGCAGCACGAAGAACAGCAGCAGCAGCACCTTCCAGCCCCTTCCAAGCAAACACATACGCAGCCATAAGAAAGGAAAGAAGAAGAGAGAAGAAAAGAGGAGAAAGAAAAGAATGAAGCTGCAACAAAAGAAAGCAAAAGAAAGGAAGAAGAAAGGAACAGAAGTTGCAGAAGAAGAAGAAGAAAGCAGCAGTAGGAAACAGAGGACAGAAGCAACACGCAGTGGCTACCCGCCCGGGTAGCCAATCCTTCTCCAATCTCCCCGGTCGGGTAGGGAGTACAAAAGGTTTTGGTAACAGGAGTACCCGGCCGGGTACTCTCCAAAGGCAAACTCTGCCCGCCCGGGGAGAGTGTTACAGAAGCGACAACAGAAGCAGCAGTCAGGAACGAAAAACAGGGGAGGAAATGGGGTGTTTGAACCAGGCCAAAACAAGCTCACACTATGCAACTAAATCAAGCCAACAAATTAAGGTAAGAAGAGACTAAAATGGCTCAACAACAGACCTGGAACAACCTAAAAAACGCAGCAAAACTGAGAAGGAAAAGACAGCAGTTTCGGCGAGGGAAAAACAGAGCAAAACTGGAAAAAGAACAGAGCCACCCCAAACATGATCAATCAACCAATCCTCCGCCAGCATATGAGGTAAAAAGAGACAACATAAAACATAAAAGCAACTCCCAAAAGCTAGCAGCAGAATGGTACGTGAAGGAGGGAGAAATTCAGTTAAAAGGTTCAACCAATACATGACCATTCCATTAATGATATCTCAACCAACTCTTAACCATCATTTAATACCAGCATACTCAGTCATAAATGAAGTAAAAGGGTCATATATATATCATCAAAGCATGTCAGGAATCAATAGAAGTCAAGAAACCCTCAAAATACTTCAAGACCTAACTGTTCAATCTCAATCTTTAAAACCACATGAAATCTGACTTAAAATTAGGAATGAAAGGATGAAAATAACCAGAGATGCATGTACAACATAATCCTAACTCACCTTGTTGATTGGATGAAAGTTGATTGAGATTTGAGCTCCAAAATCTCAAGGAATGCACAGTGACGGGAAACTGGAATGCAGAGGCTTTAGCTGAATTTTTTGGCTTTTGTGAGGGTAAGCTTGGTTAGAGATGGTTATGGGAAGATAGAGGGTTGAACTAGGGTTAAAAGGACACCAACCATAGTTAATTTGGTTAAGTTTTGAACAAGTTATGGCCATTTTAATGAAAGGTGGTTGTTTTGATGCCGTTTCGTTTTTCGGTTGGATTTCGGAGGCTCAAATGATTTCGGAAAATTATAAGGCTGAGTTTATTAAACTTGAATCTTCGATACGAGTTCAACGAAGTTGACGGAACTCAAATCCGAGTTCCCGAGCTCAAGATATCACAAACGGAACCAAGGGTGCGCTGATTGCTCGTTAGCCCCCGATTTGGTTCCACAATTCAAATTAAATTCGTTAATACGTCAAATGAGTTCGAAAACATAAACCGAGCATATAAACATGTTCATGGCATATATATTTACGATATACTACATTTCCGCGACATTTCGATATCATTTCATATAAGAACGATGCACAATTTAAACAACCATGCACATATTCATAAAATTCCATGCATAATAAAAAAAATTAAACTAAATAAATTAAATTAAATTTTAAACATAAATCAGGGTCAACGGTTTATTATAGAAATTAATTAATACGAATGATTAAGACATAATTAATTACTAAACACTTAATTAACATTAATCACTAAATTAATAATAATTTAAAATAATTACTTAAAATAACGAAATAAATAAAATACTATTAAATTGAAATAAAATAAAATAAAATAAAACACTAACAATTTATAAATAAATTAAATATAAAACACGTATAAAAAATTAATCATATAACTAAATAATATAATTGCGCAATTTATAAACAAATATGACATATTAATATAAATGACAAACCGGGGCGTTACAAAACCTCCCCCTTAAAGAGAATCCGTCCTCGGATTCACTACATGCTTAAAACAATTAACGAGGGAACCCCGTCCCTCGCAAGCAACAAGGAGAGAACCCCGTCTCTCGAACAACAATGTGAGAACCCCGTCTCTCAAAAACAGGAAAGAGACAACCCCGTCTCTCAAAAACAGGAATTACAAAAAAAAAAAAAAAACACCAAGAAGAAAAGATTTCAAAACATGAGTTACAATAATGAGTAATCACGTAGATCACACAGGGACACGTAATAAAATCAATAACAACATAATAAGGAACAACGAAATTAATCAACTAGCAAGGTATAGGACATCAAGAATCAATTAAATCAAATTACATGTATGCATATGCCATGAATGTTTTATGTACCGTTCACCGTAGCCAAGAAATTTGAAGTTGACCAATTTCATGGTCCAATTGTATAATGCGTCCCAAAACTAGC
The DNA here is from genome assembly GCA_037501455.1 of Lantana camara. Lineage (NCBI taxonomy): Eukaryota > Viridiplantae > Streptophyta > Magnoliopsida > Lamiales > Verbenaceae > Lantana > Lantana camara. Next base: position 68,770,059 of record CM074860.1, read on the forward strand.
TTGGCTCTTGACTTGTCTTTAATGCCCTTAATATGAGTGTTCGGTTGAAGAGAAAACATCTCTCGACTGGTCCTGCTTTACTCTTTCACCTGTACCACCTTCTTCAGTTTGGCGGTTTCCTTGGAATTCAATTTACCCTTAGGATCGTGTTCACTTCCTTCTTTAACTCTTCACCCTTAACCTCTATATCTTCTCTTGACATGTCTAATTAAACAACCGAGCATATAAACATGTTCATAGCATATATATTTGGTTTGTCTTCAGCTTGGTTTTGTGTCAGGTAAGGTTTTCTTTATTTTGGTTAGTATGAGCCCGCATGCGACCTTTGTATATATAAATACTTATATAAATACGTGTTTGATTAGTATTTTGTGGGAATTGGGCCATTTTGTTATGAATCTTTGAAAAACACTTTTATATATATACTTAAACTATATTTTCGTTAGTTTGATTTGAAAAGGGTTGGTGTGTGTGATTTTTTGAACTAGCGAGTTTTGGACTTTGAAATATGAGTCCGTAAAATTTAGAAATTTTGAAAATTTAGATCTTTTTGACTTATGAATTTATGAACTGGGCCCCGGAGAAGTGGTATGTGCTCTCGGGTGGGCCGTGGGGTCGTCGAGTTCTCATCTCAACATATCTCCAATTATGTAGAGAGATTCGCCCAACCTCGGGAGATCGAAGGGAAGGCAATCTCTAGAGAACCGATGGTAACCCCGTCGGTGGATCGGGTAGGATCCCCCGACTCCAACCTTATGATGAGAGAACTGGGGTTGAGGATGCGCATCCTCACCCCCACCCGGAGAAGGAGGTTTGATTTAGAATTTTGTTTGTATTTCAATTTCGAATTTATTTATGAAAGAAGTTAGGCTGGTTAGAAGCTCGTGCTCGACGAGTTGTTTCGATTTTGATTATGAATATTGTTCATGAAACGGGAGTGGACTTCTAATTTATAAAATTGGTTGATTTTGGCCTTCGGCCTTAAACCCTTTTTCCTTATATATAGTATCACGTAGGGGTGAACAAAAATCGAACCGATAACCGAAACCGAACCGGAACCGTACCGAACCGCCAATAACCGAACCGAACCGACCATGCTTCGGTTCAGTTTCGGTTAGTGATATTTAGGTTTTTCGGTTTCGGTAAAAATCGATCGATTTTCGGTTTTTACCGAAAAAACCGAAAAAACCCTTTTGTGTTACACGTTTTATGAATTGTTATTCATTTCCCATATCACGCTTTCACAACAATTCACATGAATTCAGTCACAGGCTTCAGATTTCACACTTTACCTTCCAATTTTAGATCTAGGTTTTCCTTTTTACCTCTCCGCCATCGCGCCGCCCACAGCCCAAGACTCCAAGATGCCACCACCAGCCCACCACCCTTTCTTCCCGTCGCCGATAGGGCCTCCACCAGTCCGCCACCCACCTATCTCCAACGCCCAAGAGTGAAGAGGTCAAGAGGCTACCCACCAAGTCTCCGGCAACCGCAATTCTCCAATCGACTTCTCCGCCGCCCGTTGTCGCCGCTGCCCTTCGCAAATCACACTTGACCTTAGTTTCCTAGTAAGTATTCCTCTCTTTGCCTTGAAGACTTTGATTAGTTGTTGAAGATTGAATTTTTTCCTCACCATGTGTCCATGTCGATTTCTTGTTTTAGTCTTTTAGATTAGACTCTAGTTAGAATATATTAAACTGAAATTTGACTGAAATCGTCTGGAAATGGTCTGAAATTTGGCTTAAGTAATTGTTTTCAATTTTCATTTTGTAGGTTGCATTCAAGGAACAAGAATTTGAAGGAAAGAGGCTGCTGTAATATGGTTTAGAATGTAGACTACTGGACTGTCAGCTGCTGTTATTTTAATGCATGAATTGCATTCTGTTGTAGTAGTGTTGTTTGAGTAGAATGAAGCCTTGAACTGAAGACTGCTGTTGTTTTAAATGAAGGCTTATATCCACATTTTAATACTTGCTTCCAGGTTTTCATTTCATTATTAGCTTATTTCCAGCTTTTTTTTTTATTTTTTTTTAATTTTTATTGAATTTCGATTTTTTCGGTTATTAACCGAATCCGAATCGATAACCATCGCTAAAAACCGAACCGAAACCGAAACCGATCAAGATCGGTTCAGTAAACGGTTAGGTAAAATGAAAAACCGAACCTTCGATTAACCGAACCGAATAACCGAAAGTTCGGTTTTTTACCGAATGTACACCCCTAGTATCACAGGCTAAAATGATTTAGAATGCAAAAACCACAACCCGGTTCATGAGCTCTTTAATTTTTGAATATGCTATACTCTTACGTATATGTACGTGTGCGTTTGTTAGCTCCCTCACCAGTTTTTAGGACTGACCCCTCCTCGTTGTTTTCTTTTCCCCTTTCTCTTTGTTGAGTTGCAGGTTTGCTTTTGGAGTTCGTTGGAGCTAGGCGGTTGAGTCGAGTCTTTCGTTTTGTCCGAGTTGAGTTTGGTCTTTGTATTTGTATATGTCTTGCATACATTTGAATTTGTTATACATTGTAATTTGTATATTTTTATTTTATTCTTTATGTTATATTATACGGGACAAGTTAGGACAGGTTCTGACTAGTTGAACCCATTTTTATTGTATATTATTCAGGACAGGTTAGGACAGGTTCTGACTAGTTGAACCCGTTTTTATTGTAGATTATTCGGGACAGGTTAGGACAGGTTTTCTTGAATTAGTTGAACCCATATAGCTGATGTTGATTTATTATATGACTTGTATCAATTATGTTTGATGCATGAAGTTTTTGAAAGTTTGTAATTTGCATCGCTTTCGTAATCAAGTTTTGCATCTTTACTGTTGTACAGGGTTTAGGTACCGCCTAGCTTAGGTTTGGATTTTTGTTTGTCTCCCGTTCGCTATGACTTGGCGCGTGTGCGGACTTTCCATTTTGTACACGTGTCAAGTCTTAGTACGGGGGATGTGGTGCCTCACGTGCGGGGTGCTACAGATTTACCTCTATTCCATTTTCTGGCAAGAAGTTCACCAAAGAAGATATAGCGAGCTTGAGTTGTATTGAACAAAGTAGAGCAGTCAAGTGTCTGAATATTAAGATCAGAGGTATCATGATCATTAGTGCTTGGTGAAGACATTCCCAATTTTTTGAAAAGAGAAACTGAATTTGTCATGCGTTGTACTGGTGTGAGAAGATGAAGTCAGTTTGTAAGAGCATACATGGAGATTGACCTAGCTCAGCTGATGGGTTAACAGAGTGATCGAAAAAGCGGTAGTGGTGTGGTAAGTGCGGATCTGAAATGGAGAATAAATTGCACAAAGACCAAGATTTTCTCTTTGAGAGTGGATAGAGTAGGACAGGGGTATATAAGAAGAGATTTTTAAGTGTAGAGTATGTTAAAGAATGTATGCTTAGAAGCAAGGGTGGAAAAGTCAACACGAATTCAAGTCAAGGCAATTTCAGTATAGATTATTTTCCATATAGGTTCCAGTGAGATTATACCTTTAGTTTACCATTTTCAAGGAATTCTCCAGACAATCTACTCAGTTATGACTGATCTTTGGCCTGATATTTGAGATAAACCGGGTAGCATTATTTTTATAAAAAAACAGGAATAACCCTAAACCGATTATAAAGGTGTGCTAAACCCGGACTAATTATGGTTCATCAACCACATTTTGACACAACCCGCATCTACAAATATTGAGAATTGGTTAGTTATAGTTACCTCTTGATCCAGAAGAAGAATCAACTTCTTTACCTCAAGTAGATGGTCCTCCTTGTAGAGTACTTTCGCAATTTGATTAGTACAGCGAGCTGGTACTTCTCAGGGATTTGATCATTCATTTTCCAGTGGTGTGTTGGGAGTCAGGATCACTAATGTTGAGATACTCTAGGATTCCTCAACTGATTTATGAGCTGAAGTACTCAACCAAATAATCTTCAATCCCAGAGACTTGAGATATTCAAGAGCTGAAGCAACTCTGATGGTTGAGTATGATGTACACTTCTAATACATAGTCTAAATTTGAGGGAAAGTTGACACCAATTTGAGATCCTTTTTGAAAGGATTTCTTCAACCCATCATTAGAGGTTATACCTTAGCTAGGCTAGGAGAAGCTTTTGATTTTTCAAGATGTGCTCATGAAAGGTTTCTTTAAGAATGAGTATCACTTAATTGAACTTTCTTTCCAGTATCCAGTCATATATTCACCTGTAAAAACCATTCTTAAGAACAGGATCATGAGTGATTCAAGATTTATACAAGAAGTTTTAAAATTTAGTTGACAATCAAGTGAATTTAACACTTAACCTTCAAGATTACAGTTCTTAATTTTGAAAAACTCAGAAATGTTTTATAGCAAGTGCACAAGAATACTTAGATGACTTTAAGAAAGGACATATCACAAATAAATTTCATCACCTCAACTTTAACATGAGTCATGAATCTTAAAGCAAATATTGGAGAAATCAATCATAGATATGAGACATCACAATTAAATTTTGGATACGGACTATTTCTCAACAACATTTTCACCAACAGAGATTGAGCATGCAATCATCATTTTTGCTGATAGATTTTTATTCAGGCAGTCACAACATAAAATGTTCTAGTGGACTTGTGTTTATACCAGACGTTGTCAATTTTGTCAAATGTCTGCAAATCAGCAATTTTGAGCAAACATTGTTCAAAAGAAGTTTTACTCACAGCTCAACAATGATCAGAAACTGTAGATATGAATGGGAGAAGATGTATGTAGGACAAGGTATTTTAAGACAAGGTTTTTATCACAGAAGTTCATATTTCTTAAGGGATCAGATAACATGGAGACAAACCAAGTATCAATTTAAACACATGTCACTAATTAAAGTAACAGACCTCAATAAGATGTGCAACAACCACTTCCACTGATAATCTTACCTTCTCCTATTATCAGTGGTATACCTACTACCTATTTTAGGAGCTTGAATGCTTTGGAATCCACCTGGTATTTTTTCGATACCTATGGTTCTGCTCTTTATCACCTGCAAAATATGAATTAATTCCAGGTATCCTTTGTACTTTGGGTTCTTCAGTGTTTGTAGCGCCCGGAGCGGTGAGCCACCACATCCCCCGCACCTAGCCCCGAACCCACATATGAAATAGAAATCCATACATGAGCCCAAGGATAAGTTAACGGGAACCAACACGCACACGCTAAGCCAGACGGAGCTAAGGCAAGACCAGAGTGCGCAAAATAAAATCAAAGCGGAAGCAAATAATCAAATACAAGAAGATAAATCCACAAAACGGGTTCAACTATTCCTAGAAGCCTGTCCCGAAATATACAAAATGGAAATTCGTACATAATTCAATAACAAATGCATAAAATACATATCTCAAATACCACAATCGAATCATATACGAAAGTATAACTGAATACAATTGAAAATGCAACTCGAACTAGGTGACTCGAACCCGACCGACTCAAGACTCCGCCTAGCACGCACCAACCTGCAACTGAAAAGTTGAAAGGAGAGGGTCAATCCACCGACTGAGTGAGGGGGCTAACGCACACCCACACTTATCTACATATAGAGCAAAACACGTATTAAACAAAAAAACTATGAACCGGGAATAGGGTTTTACATACCAAAGCCATTTTCCAAAAGAACTCATAGTTATTCACATATTCGTATATTATTAAGTTTGAAAACTCGTAAGGATTCATAGATTTAGAAACGCATATAGATTCATATTAAAACTCATAAAGATTCTTATATTCATAATGATTCAAAACTTAACATAAAAGTCCCTTATTGAAATCAAAAGATCCTATCCCGTTTCATAATCAAAATAACAAAAGAATTCAAATACCCGGCGAGTACGGGTCTCCAAACTAACTCCTTAATCAAAAGACTCAAAAGATTCAAAAGGAAGCATAAACTCATAAATTCATAAGATTCATATTCCCGTATTCCAACCTTCTCCGGAAGTCTGCACGCGGGTTACGGGCCCACATCGTGCAACTCAATATACGTGGGTCGCGAACCCACAACGTACCTTCTCCGGCCTCAGCTGAAGGCTCAAAGCACCACGCCTTCTCCATCTCCCTCAGAGTCGCGCGTAGGTACTTCAAAGGAGCGTGTGCACAGGGGTGATAACCGGTGACCCCAACAGCCGCACCGGGTCTCCCTTACACACACATCCGGGGCCCAGGGATTCATAAGATTCATAAGGACTCATAAGATTCATAGGAAACATACCTAACTCGCGAAACCTAGAAACATACGATTCATACTTAAGAAACATACCTTACCGTGTAACTCGGCATATGCTATACACGTACCTCTCCGTGTCTTCCAAATTCATAATATGGTGAGGGAGATCCAAAGTTCGCTTGACACTACACGGTTTGGAGCATAGCCTCGTTGTAAAACCATTTTAAGCTTTTATACGCCCATATGTATAATTTCAGAAGAATTCGTATTAAATCGAATAACAAGATTCATAAGATATAATAAGACACATATTTAATATACATATAGTATATTCGCATCCGGGCTTGAAAACGAGCATATAGGATCGTAGGTCGCATTAATTAAAAGAAAACAAACCTAAACCTCACCTTTACCGTAAGAGCTCACGAACGAGCGTTGACGACCAAGAAGAAGCTAAATGGTGGAACCGACACCTCCAGAACTCAACTCTGAGACAAACAAATGCAAACCTATGACTTAGACTCATTCGTGAACCAATTAGACACACGGCGATGCATAAGAATACAAAGGGATGTAATGCACGTCATAAATATTCGTACTTAGGCATATCAATTCACTTAATGACAAATCATGCCAAAATCCAAGAATAGAACTCATAACAAATCAAATAAATTCATACATTAGCATATCATAGGCATTCATAAGGTTAATATTTAAAACGAGATCATTTAAATTCAAATTCGTATAAAACATATCATATCATGTATGAATTTCACGTAAAACCCATGCAAAGGAGCAAAAGTTAATGCATATGAATTCAATTAAAAATAAAAGTCATTATGTACTAGCCAAATAATAATGACAAGTCCCAGTTCATTATCATCCATCATACTTTCATTAACCAATTCATGTAATAAATAATTCATGCATCTATTTCATGCATTAACTACGTAGGAACCATGCATAAGGAGCAAGATTGAACTAGAAAAACACCTAAGGAACAAAGAGATAACAATTTAATAAATCAAGCAATGGCAAGCCATCTCCCGCCAGGGGAGATTCTTTTTGCAGCTTTCCCCGGCCGGGGAAACATGTAAAACGTTCCAGTAGCTTTCAGGGCAAAGTCCCAGGCCGGGGACTTCTTCCATGCAAATTTTCCCGCCCGGGGAGATTAAATGCAGGCGCGAAAATGGCAGCAGTAAACAGCTTCGTTCCCCTGTTCCAAGGGACAAACTAATGCAGCATACAACAAGGTAACTAAGGCAGAAATTAGCAGGCAACAAACTCAGTAAAAACAGTAACAATACGTCCCAAAACATCTCACAACGCAACAAGCAACAACGAAGAGAAAAGGGAAGAAAAGCTTGACTCCATTAATGGCATCTCAACAACCAAGCAACCTTCACTTAATACAAGTCACAGAACAATAAATGAGACACAAGTGATCAAGTTTTCAGCACCAATTCAAGAAGAAACAACAAGGAAGTTATATTATTCAAACTAAGGCATAAATCACACTATTCAAGTCATGGAGCATATCTCAATCAAATATGGATCAAAGTCTGAATTTTTTGGATGCAAATGATCATATAAACATATACATATCAAATATAAGCTTACCCCTTGAAGAAGATGGAAGTAAATGAAGATTGAAGCTCAAAATTCTCCTTAGGCACAAAGTGACGGGAATGGAGGGTTGCTGCTCCAAATCTGATTTTTCCTCTCCTTTCTTGCATATGGATCGAGATGAGGGAGACAAGGAATGATAAAGGGCTGAGTGGGTGAGTTGTGGGTCCGAGAATCACTTGAAAAGGCTAAAAGATGAGGGACTTATGTGCAAATTAGTGAAAGGTGGTCATATGAGCGCGAATCAGTTTTCCAGGCCAAATTCGGAGTATCAAACGGGCTTAGAAAAATGTGAGGCTAGGTTCCTTAGCTTGAAAATCTCGTTACGAGTCCGGCATCCCTTCCGAAATTCGAATCCAAATTCCCGAGCTCAAGATATAAATTCCGGAACACAAGGCGCGCTAAAACTAGTTAGGCCCTCGAGTCCCCAAAACAAATAAAATGGTGCGTTACCATTTCAAACAAGTCCGAAAATGAAAAACGAGCACATAAACGAATTCATAACTTACAAATCTCCAACATATCAGAAAAGCACGAAATTTTGATCTCAAATCAAATACAAACGCAACACATTTCAACAAATAAACATATTATTCAAAAATAAAATTGAAATTAAACGAATTAAATAAATAAAATTTTGTTAAAAAGGAAATTTTCCAATTAGGTCCAAAACTTTCAAAAAGTTGCAATGAAGTCCAAATCCAAGTTTTCAATTATGTCCACTAATTTTAAAGCCATACAGTTACATACTTAAATCACGTATATCACATAAATTCACAAAATTAGCATACTCGGGGATTAAATTCAAAATAGGAAAATTAAATACAAAAGTTAAAACGTGAAAATTAAACAATTAGAGCATATAAATCACTTAAACAATTAACTCAATGTATAAATTAAATCAAAAGAAGAATTAAAACGTCGAAAAAACCTCACGTGACGTCATACCTGGCTCGTCGGAGAGGCGGGTTGTCACAGTGTTAGTGCTAGAAATGATGTTTTTCTAAATCCAAGTCCATCTAGTCTTAATTTCTTTTGGAGAATGACAATCACAGGTATAATGTCCAAATTTGTTGCAGATGTAACAATGCATCCTAGATCTTTGAACTCTTGGAGCTCTGAAGTTGGCTTTGTTCACATTAAAGCTCAAGTAGGAATTTTCTTACAAGAGTTTGTCAACTTCCATTTTTAAGGCGTTTTGCTCAAATCTTAGTGTGTCAAACAGTTGATCATATCGTTGTTGAAGATCATGCTTTTCTTTAAGAAGCCAAAAAAAATTTCTTTTAAGAACTCTATTTCTTGCAGTAAGACTTTCAATGTTTTCACTACAATGAGCTAAAAAATTCACAGAGTTTTCTTCATTGTCTGAGTTAGAGATACTAGATGAAGAGGAGTTTAGTTCAGAGTTTACCTCATCATCAGCCATCAAACCAAGGCGGTCTTCTTCGTTTTCAAATGCTTCTGAGTTTGAATCACTCCAGCTTACTTTGAAAGAAGTGTGCTTCTTGTCCCTCTTGAAGTTCTCCTTTAGCTTGGAACACTCGGGTCTGATGTGTCTAGGTTCCCAATAGTTGTGACAAATAATGTTTTTGTTAGGTGAACTGGAGCTAGGTTTCTTACCAGAGCTGTTCCACCAAAACCTATTTTTTGTAGTAGCAAGATGCTTTAACCTTCTTATGACGAGCATAATTTCTTCATCGGTTTTGGTCTCAAGTTCTTCATCATCCTTATTGACTTGATTCACGTTGGTGCTAAAGGCAATGTTCTTCTTAGTTTCAGTGCTTTCTTCCTTGGGTATCAATGCTAGCTCATGAGAGGTAACAGACCCAATGAGCTGAGCAATTGTCATCCTTGTTAGATCTTTTGCTTCGTGCATGGTGGTGACTTTGGGAGTCCATTCTTTAGGGAGAGATCTGAGAATCTTTCGAACTTGATCCTCTTCCGGTACAGCTTTACCAAGGGCGAACATCTTGTTGACAATCTCCATGAAGTTAGTATACACCTCGCTGATTGTATCTCCATCCTTCATCCATAACATTTCGTACCGGTGGTTTAACAGAGCCAATCTTTCTTGTCGGTCTTGAGATGACCCTTCATGAGTAACCTGCAACATTTCCCACATGTCTTTGGCAGTATCACAATTACTAACACAGTTGTACTAACTTTTGCATAGTGAGCAAGATAAGATATTTTTGGCCTTCGCATTCATTGAAATCATCTTTTTGTCATCAGTGACAAACTCATGTTTCTTTTTGGAACTTTTGGGCCTTCTGTGACAATTTCCCATGGATCATAATCAATGGAGATGAAATACTCCTCAATCTGATTTTTCCATGTGGCATAGTTTGAGCCATCAAGCAGCGGAGGTCTAGTGTGAGACACTGTGACACCGACTTCTCGACCGTACAGGTACACGCGCCACGCGTGTGGGTCTTGAGATTTAGGATTTATTTAATTGTGAGAGTTATGTATTTAATTTCCCAAGCTTGATTTATATGTCTAGTTATTTCTAATTTGAGAATCATAGGTCTAATTGACCCTAATTGTAACATTTTGAATCTTATGGGCTTAATTGATAATTTTCCTATGGTCTTATTTGCCACATTCATATCTTTGATACTTGATTGCATTCACTTAAATTTATTAAGGACTAAGTTGCAATTTCTTCATTTTCTTCCACCACTTGAATCAATATATCATATACACACACAATACATACACATTTTCATCCTTCATCTCATTCATAGAGCAAAGCACAACTTTATCTCTTCCTCTCCTTTGCATCTCGATCCACCAAGAGCCAAGAAGCCAAGAATTTCATCCACTCTCTTTAAGAATTTGAGCTAAAAGATAATCTCTTCTCCTTCCCCTTCATCTTCTCTTCATTTCAAGGTAAGATACATGTGTATATCTTTGTTGAATATAGAGGTTTTGTTAGGGCTTTTGGTGTTTATTGTATTCTTGAACCTAAATGCATTACTTGTGATATTGGGGAGATGACATGTGCATATATGAGATGAGTTCCATGAATTTTGGAGCATAGATAATCACTTGGCAATATTGGGTTTACTTGAGTAAATTTGTAAGATCATAGCATATTTCTTTGGATCAAATGTGGTTTTAATGATATATTTGAGGAGTATGCATGTTATATATTATTTTTGGAGGGCTTTGGTTGATCTTATTTGGTGTGGAAATGGCTTGGAAGCCATTCTCGAGTGCTGCCCTGTCTTTGCCCTGTTTTTGCGCGTTCCTGCACTGTGACACGCCCGTGTCACCCTTTTGAACTGAGAGGGTGACACGCCTGTGTCACATATCCTTGTCAGGCCTGTACTGAGGCACATGCGTGTCTCAGTTTGGCCGTGGGGAAAGACACACCCGTGTCTCACTCCTTCTTGCCTTAGTATGTTTTGTATTCTCTCTAGTTGTTTCATTTACACTCTTGTTGCCTCGATGTTGATGTTTATGCATCGTAATCTTATTGGCACATGTGTTATGCAATACATGAAACCCTAATTGTATACATGAACATATTATTGGTATAATACGATCTCATAATCATAACATGTGCATCCTTATCATTTGCCAAGGGTCCTATTTTGTTCATATTGAGTCGAGTCTCACTCGTGTCCTGTTTCTCTTGTCCAGAGGGTTCTCAGGAGGGCAACGAGCCAGCCGTGTAGGGTTCGGGGAGTTTGTTTCCTTCCTTTTGGTTCGGTACAGGTGAGGAATTGATAGGTTACATATTATGAACCCTATAACCTTATTATGTCAAATTTGGCCAAAATCTACCTTGTAATGCCCCAATTTTCCAGCCGTTCAGGTACGCGCGTTATGCGTGTGAGTTTTGAGAGTCAGGGTTTATCTATTTCCTTTTTGTTATTTTAATTGCGTGATTTAATTTATTTACTTGTAATCTTTCGTGAATTATATGATTTAAATTTCTAATTTTCGTGAATTGATTACGTGAATTGTGTATTTAATTTTCTTGAGCATGATTATGTGTCTAATTGTCCTAAATTGAAACTTTATTCAACTTGTGGACTAAATTGATAATTTGGTAAGGACTAAATTGTAACATTCATAACTATGTCTACTTGATTGCATTGACTTAAATTTCATGAGGACTTAATGGCAATTTCCTTATCTCTTCCTCTTTTTCACGTTGAAACATATACATACATATATACACATTCTTCTTCCTCAATTTCATACAAACACAAGATACAAACCCTTCCCACCTCTTTCTCCCTTCATCTCGATTCACCAAGGAGCAAGAAGGACAAGTTTCTCATCTATTTTCATCAAGAGAACAAGCTTCATACTATCATCTCCTGTTTCCCTTCATTTCTTCCATTTTAAGGTGAGCTATATGTATATATATATGTGTGATGAATTTGAATAAAAGTTAAGGTTTATGATTCTTTGGTTTCCTTGAGGTTATATGAATCTTATATGATGATCTTGAATTAGTTACATATATTTATTACTTGAATTCATGAGGATTGAAGCATGAATGATCACTTGATTTCATATTGGTTTCATGAATGATTTCTATGATCTAAGCATGTTATATTGATTTTAAGGTGGCCTAGATGATATAATTGAGTTATATACATGTTATGTGATTGCTTTTGGAGTGTTTTGTTGCTCTTATTTGATGTGAGAAGAGTTTGGGAGCCAATTATGTGAAACCCCTGTTTTTCCCCTGTTTTCCCGATGCTGACTGTTATAGGATCCCCGGCCGGGATCCATTTTAGTTCAAATTCAATCCTGGCCGGGATGCATGTCACAAAAAAATGCATGCACCAGGATCACGACCGGGACTGTTTTTAATCCAGGACGGGACGCCCCTCGCATGCTTCAATTGATCTGAATTTTCACTTAAAGCAAGTACTTGAAGTGTAGAGAATTCTCCTTTTTATGGCTTGAAAATATCTATTTTCATTTCTGAGTTATGGCCATTTCAATTTGGTGCCGTCAAACTATCACGAATCTGTGTTAACCCAGCTTCGGACCTAAGCCATTTTCATTCCGTTTTGAACTAGAATTCGAACCATATATGTTTGGAAAGGTCTATTTGTCTAGTTTCATACCCAATAAACAAAACTCAATTCCAACTGCTAGAACTCAAGATATCCCCATTTCTCTACAGCTTGCGTGTTTCCTAAAACTGTCAACTTTTACCAAACTTTGCCAAAACCTCTCTTCTTATATTGCATTTAGTCTCTTGGCTCCCGTACGTGACTTATATGAATTGTATGCTTGCTAAAGTGATTATTATGCTACTAATTGACACTCGTTGGTCCTTATTCGTTTGAACTTGATTATTTGACTTCGTCATATATAGGAAATGAATTCGTATGTTTTAATGGCATGAATTCGTGATCTCCTTAAATTTATTGCACGTTGAATTATTCTATGACTTGATACACCAGTTCATGAACATTGACGTGTGTCCTATTTGGTATCATTATTGAGTTTTATCTCACGAATACACAATGTTTCCTTTCTTGTCCAGCTCTTCTCCAGGGCGGAGATCATCGATCGAATAGACACTATCTTGTTGGTGTGGCGGGTCCGAGACAGAGTGACGGTATAACGTAATATTTTAAAAAAATTTCGCCATAACCTCGTTATCAAAATATTTCTAAAATATTTTAATAAGCAGCGGAACAAATCGGGCAGCATAACTCTAATATATACAGGCATCGATAGCATAATTTTAAATCATATAGCATATAAGCACAATATGCAAATAATAATTTCGGCAGTATAATGGTATTACCGTACTGCAAAATTGGCTATCAACGGTACTTTTCCAGCACCTCGATATTTTCTCGTGAAATCGGCAGAGGTTCCCCGCAATATCCCCAATTAAGATCTTGGAGTGTGGGCTCCGGTAGTATTTCGCTAAATACTTTGAGAAAATATTTTTCTAGAAAAACACCTTTTTCTATTTTCATAAAATCCCTATTTTCTGATAATTAAGTGGATTATATATTAATTATATAACCACCTAATTAATTAATTAATCCTTAATTAAAAGGACTAATTAAAAATTGAAGAGAGAAGCTGCCTAGAGGCTTTGAACTGAAAGAGGAATGCTTTCTAAAATTCTTATGAATGAAATGAACAGCCTCAGCCCTATTTATAGGCATCAAACAAGAACCTCGCGGCTATTTTCGCAAATTTGGCGTGCAAGGCAAGGCCCAATAGCTAATCCAGAGACGCCACGTGGAAGCTTAGAGCCCAAGGAGTCCAGCGACACCTGGCACGCGCCAATCGGGCTTGGCACGTGCCCCCACGTGTGACGCCCGAGCGTGAGCCATCCACATCCCCCGCACCTAAACCCGAGATCACATATGAAATAGAAGTCCATACATGAACCCAAGCCTAAGCGAACGGAGACCTACACTCACACCCTAAGCTAAACGGGGCTAAAACCAACAGAGTGCGCAAAAGAAAAGAAACAAAGAGCGGAAGCAACAAACAGGATCAATCATGCAAAGCTCCGCAAGAGCGCAATTATACACAACGCCCACGGGGCCAAAATAATACAAGTATCCCAAAAGTATAGAGTATCCAAAAGTAGCAAAAGTAAATACATATGATATGCAGACTCGACCTAGACTGCTAAGTATGACTCCAAGACGCACTTCCCCGCCTAGCTCGAGCTAACCTGCATTAAAGGGGGAAAAGGAGAGGGCCAGTCTATAACTCGACTGAGTGAGGGGCTAACGCACGCCCACACCGATAATAATTATCACAGAGCAGATAACAAGGTGATAATCATGAATCGAGGCTAGGGTTTTACAAACCAAGACATTTGCAAAAGTATACTAATACATACACCAAATTCCTATCTCGATTCATAATTCATCAAAACAAAAGATAAATCACTGTCTGGCAAGTACGGACTCCACCACCTCCTCCATAGCAAACAAATACCAAATCAAAAACCAATCCATCCTCAACTCCTCGGCATTCGGGAATCAAACCCTCACTACCATGGATACAAAAACATAAGGGGTTGCGAACCCACAATATGCCTTCCCCGGTTGATCACCGAGGGCTCAAAGCAAACATGCCTTCCCAACCTCCAGAGTCGCACGTGCTCACCTCAAATGGAATTATGCTCAGGTCAAACCCGACGACCCTTGTCATACTGGGGCTCCCAACCCATAATTTTGAGGGCCCAACAAATCCAAATCATACCAACTACCCATCTTTCAGGGTACAACTCGCTCGAGCCAACAAAATTACAAAAGGTTTTCAAAACAAAGCTTACATATGCCTATTCGTATATCAAGTTTCTCAAAACTCCCAAAGGTATTTCACAAAAACAAAATCATATCTTAAACATCCATATTTAATAGTTATATAAGATATATTCACATACATGGGGAGAAATCAACACATATTAGGCCATAGGTCATTTAACTAATACAAAAGTTCCTAAACCTCACCTGGCAACAAAAGGGAGCGGAAACAGAAACGAACGAACAGAGGAGCACCTAAACCTCGGGCTCAACGGTATCCGTACTCGGCTCTGAAAGACAAAAATGATACAACACCCGAGACTTAGACTCAAAATGAACCAAATAGGACGCACGGTATGCAAGGTGTGCATGAGATGCAAAACATGCCCAAAATGATCCGAAACCAAACATATAAATGCTCAAAATGTAACTCAAACACGAATAAAGCATAAAACAAATGAAAAGCATGGAAGTAACATATTAACACTCAAAAAGGACATATAAAAGTATTTCGGAAGCAAAGGAATCGAACCCCAAAAGTTGAAAAATCACATTTCTTACAACGGCCTACGAAACGCCCGTTTCGTGTTCTTAAGGTATGGCCAAACACCCGTTTCGAACCCTTCTGTGACGAATTTTGGCACCCCAAACGGGCGTTTGCAAAATGTACTAAGGCACCAAACGCCCGTTTGGAACCCTACTGACTGAAAATTTTGCATCCCAAACGGGCGTTTGCAAAAAGCAAAGAAATCCCAAACACCTGCTTGGATCACGTCTACAGCAAAAATCTGGGCGAAAAATAGGGGGTTCGAACCATTTCTCCCAAAACACCAAAAATTGTCCAACAAATGCAACAAGCTCAACAATTAACATGCTAAATACACTAATGTATGCATATATAACCATGAATCATGCAACAAAGTCTCAAAAACTCAAACCCACACAAACACATTCAAGCTCATTTATGGCATCAAGCATTAAATGTAATTCCAACCCAAAATAATGGATTAAATGCAACATATTAGTCATATAGAGCATATAAATGAAGTCTCAAACCATGCTAATCAACCCATGAATCATATATCACAAATTTGGCATGAAACCCTTACTATTCACCCAATACTCCAAACTCAAACAAAATCACAAAACCAAGAGAAAACGATCGGTAAAAAAGTTAGAAGAGATCGTGGGGATTCCAAAACTTACTTGGATCGTAAAAACAATGGTGAAACAAAAGAGATATGAACTTGAGAAGATTGGAGGGCTTGTGAAGCTTTCTCTCTTCTTTTCCTCCTCTTGCTTGAAATGTTGGTAAATGAAAAGAGAAGAAAGGGTTCAAGGATATAAGGGGTTGGTTCGGTCTGGTTTATTTGGCTCGGTTTGGTTCAAGGTTTCGGTTCAAAAGGTATCAGTTCATTCCAAAATCCCCAAAATCTCAAAACACGAATTTTAAAATCAAATACGCGATTACGTCACATAATTCAAATAATTCTATCCTAAGCACAATTAGGAATTAAATCACATAATTTACCTGGCCGAATTGTAGAACGGGGTGTCACACCACGCACCGTCAGAAGGCGCTGCATGTGCATGGCGCACGTGGGGCACACGCCTGCATGAGCAGGTGCCGCGTGGCCGGTTCATCCGGTTCGACAGGTGGTCCAACGGCTCAGACCGGTTCAGCGGTGAACCGGTCGGCTCAACGTGGTCAGGACCGGTGCCACGTGTCTTAATCTCATTCGTCCACGTGTCTGGGCTGGTCAAGCCTTGACCCGGCCCTATCCGAAGACCCGACCCGTTGACCCGTTTCATTGACCCGTTGACTGTCTAGTCAACATCAATCTGGGCCACCTATTCTCGCTGACGCGGTGCGATCCTATCCGTCCATGTGGCTCACCAAATGGTGACCAGTCAGCAACACCTGACGCTGACTTGCTGACGTGGCATGACACATCAGCTGACACGTCATCACTGCCACGTCAGCTTTTTTTTTTAAATTTTATTTTCTCCAAAATAAAGTTTCGGGCATTTCCAACTCTTTGGAGTTTAATTTATTTTCTCAAAATAAATTCCTTGGCTATTTTCAAACACTTTGAAAATTTATTTCTCTCCCACCTTTTAATATTTTCTCTTTGATCTTCGTTGGGCTTGCGGGGGGACCTGCAGGACTAATTAATTTTTAGCTCCAAACGGGGTCAATCTATTATCATCCCATGACAATAATTGATTACCGTTTAGCAATATTTAATTCCACTAAATAAATATTGTTGAACTCTAAAATTAATTAAATTATTCACGAATTTTTCGATCTTGAATAATTTTGCATTTTACTCCTCTGTACAGATATCCATGAAAAATAAATCAATACTACTATCATTTATTTTTCACTTCCAATCTGAAATTCTTGATTCGCCTTAAGTCCAAATTCCCTGTATGTGAAACACATTCAACATACAACTTCGGTGATGCACACGCGAAGTACTTTGGCCAAAGCTTTTATTCGAACCTTTTGCAAATCTATTTTAGGGATATCTTTTAACCTTCCAGCAAGGCTACAGATTCCTTGATCAATATTTCTGTTTAGCACATTTCATGCAATCACCGAACGTACAAAGTATTTTGGCCACCCGTTACCGAGACCTCACTTCTAAGTACATCACAGTGATCAACACTACATGCCTAAAGTAGAAACACTACCAGGATTAAGAGTCTAATGCTTCCGAGATTTCTTTTCATTTTATATAGTAGTATAAAATGAATAATCTCAGTGGTCCAGTTCGATGTTTCCAATCTTATTGAAAATCATCAATGTGTTATAATTGGAAACTCCATTTCCTTATGATGAAAGACTAATCATCTTGTATAACACATTATAGTCTTGATAAGAACACTTTCTTATCATACCGACTAGAACTTTAATGACACGTGACTTCTGGTATTTAAAGTCTTTTCCTATCAAACACATTTCATATAAAATACCATCACACCTCTTTAATTGTTAAATTTGTAAAATACTCGTAACTTGCTTTAATTTCAGTTTTATTAATCCAAAATATTTACAATATAATTGGATTTTTAGGGTATATCCCCAACATATCTGGCATTCTTGTATTGTCACGTCGCTTGTCAAGTGAGGGTGTCTTCGTTCTAGTTATGTACATAACCCTAAAACCTGCATGAATGAGTTTTGGCCGAAAAATCTGTAACATCCCGCTCGTCCGACCTTTCTAGGTACGCCTTCACAGGTAAGCTATGTGCGCTTTTAATTATTTAATTATGTGTTTATTATACTTACTATGTGATATATTTGAATTATTTGAAACTTATTTGACCTTATGTGATTTACTTATACGTGTTCGTCTTCTTTGTTTCGTTCTTGCCCCGTTTATGCCCGTTTTTGTTTTCGATTTTTGTGATTACGTGCTATGCATGACTTATATGTGCTATGAATGTGTCTTTATGTTCGTTACTTGTTTTTGAGTTCGTTTGATACGGTTTTGAAACTGTTTTATGTTTGAGGGACATAAGGGTCTAACGAGCTTTAGCGCACCTTGTGTTCCGGAAGGCGTAACTTGAGCTCGGGAATTCGGATTCGAATTCCGGAAGATGCCTTGGACTCGTATCAAAGAAATAAAGATGAAAAATCAAGATTCATATTTTTCTAAGCTCATTTGATTCCCCGTTTTTTAACCGAAACGAGCCCTTTACGCCTAAGAACTACCTTTTGACCGAATTAAGCTTTGTGGACCCCACTTAAACCCCAACCAAGCCTTAACCACGATTTGAACCATGAGTTAACACTCCTTTTCAGCCCCTTAACCAAGAGAACCGATCTATTTCCTCTCTCTCCCACAAGACACGATCAGCTCCAAGGAGAAAGGAAGAGAAGAAAACCTCTTTGGCCATTTTGATGATTTTGAGCTCAAATCTCCACCAAAGCTTCTCAAATTCGAAAGGTAAGTTGATGATTATAATCTACACTCTTTCTTCTCTCTTTTATGTGGATTTGAGCTGATTCCATTGGTTGATTCATGAGTTCTAGCAAGTATGTGATTAATAGAGATTGGATGAATTTGATAATTCTTGCTTCTTTCTTGATTCTCTTGAGTTATGGTGATGATATATTTCTTCTATGACTTTATTCTTAGCATTTATTGGTTCTTCTTTCATGGTAGTTGAGATATAAGTGTTTGGCCATTGATGAATGCTTGAGAATTGGATGATATATCTTGATGCATTCTTCCCCTTTTCTTGCTTTGATTCTTGCATATTTTGGAGCTGAAGTTGTTACTACTTGTATGGTATGAATCTATGTTGAATTGGTGTTATTTTGATGCTTGTTAAGTGTGCTTTCTTTGGCCTAAGAAACTCCCTCAAGCAAGAACCAAAATCCCCTGTTTTGTGCTTGAAAAACCGAAGTGTTGCTGCGTTTTTTTTTAGGCCTGAACGCATGACACGGCCGTGTCATGTTATAACTGAAAATGGACACGGCCGTGTCAAGCTCTTGACTTTGGGTCCTGATTTTATTTAAACCGGACACGGCCATGTCCGAATCCTATGCATTTTGGACGCGGCCGTGTCCACTTAGTAGGTGATGGCCGGGAGGAGTTTCTTTCGTCGTTTCGTTGCCTCTTGTTGATCTTTCTTGCCTCGTTTATGATGTGTATGCATGATTAACTTGTTGTATGATGTGTTAAGCTTGATCTCGTGAATTTATGGATTATTCTTTGCCCTCGGTTATGAGATAGGACCTTATATGCCTTGAATGCTCCTATATGACCTAGTGTGGATTCATTTCATATTCTTTGCATCATAAACATACATACACATCCGCTGAGCGTCTAATGTGGTTTTATATTGAGTCTAAGTTTGTCTTTTGTCTTTGCTTTGCCTTTAGGTTCGTTCCTTGGTTGGCGAGGTTGTCTTTTATGTTAGGAATAGTGCCCTAGAAAGCCGATTGTATATCCGCTTTGTGCTTTTCCTTATTGTAATCACAGACAATCTTTGAATGAAATAACGAATTGAGGCAACACTTCTTTATATGCTCTTATTTGGTATGCGTTTACTTTAGCTGTGCATGTATGAGAACTCCCCTAATCCTGATGACTTTAGGACTCTACCATTTAGGTGAAATGGTTCATGAAACGAGCCCTATATCACATAAGTCATGATTAGTAAAATACTCCAAGCCGATGAGTCCTACAGACAGTGGGAGTGTCAACCTGACTCCTCTAAGGCTTGCTTATGGGATCGCGCCCTTAAGAAGGACCACCTTGTTTCATGGAGTTGCAAAGTGTATAGTTGATACGTGCGTGATACATGAGGGTGCTTACTTTAATAAGTAAGTTCACTGAGGTGCCCCGTGTGAGAACATTCCTAAATGGGAAAGGAAGTTTCTATTTTAGGAAATGGAAACTTCCAGATTAGGAAATATCTCACGAGTCATTGATGTGATTAATTGATCCTTAGACTTGAGGTTCTTTGTCACTTTATGAGTTAACTCAGTAGTCTTAGGTATAAGCTTTAAAGGGTGTCGCCTTAGAAAACTGATTCAAGGCTTATGCTGGGGCTGCACAAGTGATTCGTGAAAGTGAATGGGAATCAAGAAAGGACCTATACTTGCATTTTCCAGGTGATCTCTTATTGTGTAAGTCATTCATATGCCATATGGAATCCTTGGCCAAGGCAGTAGATCAAGACATCAAGAAAAGGGTTTCTTGGATTGAGATCAAATGGATATGAAATGCACTTAGCTTTAAGGCCGGATTATTAGGGTTCTGATTATTCCCTTGCCCTAGATCTTGGTTGAGAGATAGTAAGTAGGAGGATTGTATCTCACATGAATCAATGACTTAAAGGTTCTGTCGAATCCGAACATTCCAATTCAGCTAGGGGTTAAACACCTGTTGCTAGACTATGGTCGTTTAATCTGTGGACTGATTAATTAATTAGTGAATTAATTAATTAGGGTCACTGCTAATTGAATTGAGAACCTAGAGGGTCACACACAACAACTTGGTTACATGAGTTGAGGCTTTAAAATGATTAAACGAGTTAATCGGGCCAAGAGGGTTCCACACGTGTGAAATCACACGTGTGGCTCACGTGAGTGACACGTGTCACTGTGACACGTGTCACACACGTGTGAATATATATATATTATATATGTATTAAATAATTAAATGTGTTAATTATTTAATAGACTTTGGTTTAATTTTGAATTAAAAAGAAAGTCTTATTTTGGAGAAAATAATCTAGTTAATTAATTACGAATTAATTAATTAGATAAAATAAGTTATTTATTTTAAATAAATAAAGTATAAAATTATCCAAAAATAGTTTGGATATTTTTAGCTCTCTTAAAAGTTGACTTGAATTAGAATTCAAAGTCAAAGTTGGAAAATACTTGATGATCAAGTAATAGGAGAGAGAGGAACCAAATCCTTGCCCAACAAGGAATAGGTTCGGCCGTCCCTCTCCCTTTCCTATATATAGGGGAGCTCATGCTCCCCTTTAGAGCTAATTGACAATTCTTTTGGTTCATGTGTTGAACACCTTCCTTTCTCCAAGATAAATTAAAACCCTAGGTTAAGCCTAAACACTAACTAGAGAACTAGCATCCTTACTAGTTAGATTGTGATCAAGTTGGTGGACTTTCTCTAGAGACTTCAAGTTAGAAGTTGGAAGATTCGAGCTTTACCAAGGAGAGGGGATCAAGCCGCGAGAAGAGCGTTCTTGGGTGGCTTGAAACGCTTCAAGAAAGAATAAAAGAAAAGTAAGTTTTCTATCTCTGCGAATTTGGTTACACGATTGCTAGTCCTAGGTCCTTTTGTTGGGAAATTTTTTTTAAATTCCGCTGCTTTCTGATTCGTGTATTCCAACAAGTGGTATCAGAGCCACCTCGTAAATCGTGTTTCTGATTCGTCTCAATTATTCTGAATTTCGTAGAAATTCTTAGGTTTAGATGCGAATTGAGTATTCTTGAGTTCTTTTAGAAAGCCTCAAATACGAAACTGTAATTTTTCCTGAATTTCTAAAACTGTTGTTTGAAAATCGTTTTGGTTGAAATTTATCTAAATCGAATTTTTTAATTTTGGATTGAATTGGTTTTAAGAAACCTAGACACGAAACGAGACGCGAAACAAACACGCGGGATTGGGACGTGCCAATGTGTAGCACGCCCCAGGCCTGCGCGCGCACGCCGCCCAGCCCCTCCCGCAACCGCCGGGGGGGGGGGCAACCCGGGCGTGCCTAGTCCGTCCCGCAACCGCGCGGGACGCCTGCACAGCCCGCCTAGTCGCGGCGGGCGCTGCTGCGAGCGGCGCGCACATGATGCACGGCCAGCTCGCGCACGCGAGCGGCAATTGCCGCGCGCGCTGCTGCGCGGCGGTGCCTCGCGAGCCTGGGCAGTTTTTGGCTCGTTTTCATGTTTCGTGTTTCGCATTTTCGGTCCTTTAAAATCCCGATTTAATTTTATTTTAATTTTATTTTTTTTAAAATCAGTTTTACTAAAATAAAATTATTTTAAAATTTTTGATTAAATTGGGATTTTTGAGAAATTAAAGCGATTTGGATTTTGGGAAAATTATGAACTTTATTTTCTGAAAATAATGAAAGAATAAAATTATTAATTTTGGAAATTAATTGGAATTTTATTGGTTTATTGTTTTTCGGGTTTTATAGAAAAGGCTCTTGAACAAGAATTGCATCTAAGTCGTGTTTTAAGTCATTAGGACTTGAAACGAGAATTTTAATTTATTGGCTAAATTTAAATTCTTGCAAAAGCATGTTAGGTGATCATGGATTTAGATCTATGTATGGTTTTAATTTATGCACATGGATGGTTTAAATTGGGGTTGGAGCCCTATAGTTGCGTTTTTCAATTGAGGTTGGAGCCTCACTTATGTGCGTACTGTTATGTGATTTATTATGTGGCTTTCCATATTACTGTTTTGAGGCCGGGGTATGCCCCGTGTAATTGTCTAAGGCCAATATGAAGATTGAGCCTTATTACTTTATGTCTTTTTCTTTTTTATTGTAATTTGAGAGTAGAGATAGGTGGTGAGGTTTTATTTTCATTTTGGAGACAATGCACCCATGGAGTAAGATGGACCACATTCAAGTAACAAGGAGGCCATAAGTGAAGACCCCTCAAAATGTTAGGGAGGGGAATCTCAATTGTTAAATGTAATAGAGATAGGGCTCGTATTTTGTTACCGCTTTCCCTTATGTGATTTAAACTGTTTATGTGGCATGTATGTTAGAACTTGTGATTGTGGAGTGGCTCCCACATATCACGCATAAGATAGGTAGAACCCATGATCATTACATGTTAGTATCATGCTAGGACATGTTATCTGTTTATGTGCTTGTTTGAAATGCATTTAAGTGTACTTGCATTAATCAAGACTAATAAAATTGGATAACATATATGTTGGTGAGGTCGAACCGGACAACTCTCCGGTTGATTCGAAAATTCCCATTAAATATTAAGCTAATTTCGAACAAATAGGTATTTAATTCGAGATGCAAATTTTGAATTAAAATTCCTAGCATTCCATCAATAGGTTTTAAGTTTAGTAAGTGAAGCTAGTTATTGTCCGTGAGTCGTGGGATAACTAGTGGAGCTTATTAGTTCTTAGTTACCTAATTGATCATTTTAAATGGTCAATATTTCGTGGTCAATTTTAGCAAGGGCGATGTCCTCGAGTCGTGGGTCGTTCGAACTAAGTTTTGGTCATGATCTAATGATTGATGGGTCTAGCTTAACGCCTAAGTAAATATGGATATCGCACGAGTCGTGGGTCCATATTAAAAGATAGGTAATGCAAAAATAATTACTAAGAATTCTAAAGGTGTTAGAATTGGTAAGTTGTACCTACCTAGGGTTCTTACTTAGAATGTCCGCGAGTCGTGGGTTCGAGGTAAAATGCCTAGGATCTTAGTACCCATTGGGAAACGTGTTCCTCTTAGATCTTTGGGAATTATAGATCTTTGAAAAACAGTGGGAGCTGCATTAGATTAAAGACCTTATCTTTTGTATATCGTTATAATTCAGCATGCTCACTAGTTCTCTGTTTTACCATTTAGGTCGTAGATTCTGTGATTCTCTACGTGTTTTGAAATGGCAACCAAAAACCCTCTTGTATCGATCCTCGAGTCAAACAAGTTGACTGGTCCCAACTATTCTGATTGGCTGAGGAATCTAAAAATCATTTTAGATTCTGAGAAGAGAACTTATGTTCTCTTCGAAGGGGAGCCCAGTCCCGAAGGGGAGGCTCCCACTCGGGCCGAGCGGGATGCGATTCAGAAGTGGAAGGATGATAATCTACAAGCCCGTTGCCTTATGTTGGCTAACATGTCTCCGGACTTGCAAAGACAACATGAGGCCATGGAATTTGCTTGTGAGATTTACGACCACTTAGAGCAACTTTACCGCCCTCATGAACGTGTTACAAGGTATAACACTTCAAAGGAATTATTCCACTTGAGAATGAGGAAAGGTTCAAGTGTCCGTGAATATGGACTCAAGTTTCTTGCCCTTACTGAGAAACTTGCTTCCATGGACATACCACTGAAAGATGAGCTTTCAGTGGATTTGTTGCTAGCTTCGCTCCCACCATCATTCAACCCATTTGTCCTTAACTTCAACATGAATCATGCTGGTACTACTGTAGCTGAGCTGATTAGTCAGCTTGTGACTGCTGAAAGCACGATCAAGAAGGACAATAAGGTTTTGATGGTGAATGCTCCATCTTCCTCTTCTGGGCCTTCTATAGGTAAGGGCAAGAAAGCCCAAAAGAAGAAGAAGAAACCCCTTAGGCCCACTGGTGGCATTTCGAAGGGAAAGACCCAAAAGAAGAAGCGTGATCAGAAAGAGGATGTTTGCTTCCATTGTGGCAAAGCGGGACATTGGAGGACAAACTGCCCAGAGTACAAGGCTACTCTAAAGAAAGGTATCTTTCTCGTTGAAGTAAATCTTTCTATTAATTCTAGTTCTTGGGTACTTGATACCGGTTGTGGAACTCATATCTGTAATGATGTACAGATGCTAAGTGAAGTCCAACAACTAAAAGAAGGAGAATGTGTCTTGAAGATCGGCGATGGCTCAAACGTTGAAGCTCGAGCTTTAGGCACAATTAGATTAGATTTAGGTAGTTTTGAGTTAGTCTTAAATAAAGTCCTTTATGTACCGAGCATTATTCGTACTATAATTTCAGTTCCAATATTAGATTGTGAAGGTTATGAAACTTATATTAAGAATGGTAAATATTTTATCAAACGGAACAACTCTTCCGTTCACATCGGTACTCTAAGTAATGGACTTTACCTAACTCAAAATATCAATATTATGAATATACAACGAGAAACAAAGCGTAAGAGAGATGACAAAGTTTCAGCTCCCTTATGGCACGCTAGATTAGGACACATTTCCAAGAACAGAATTAGCAAGATAAACACTTTAGGATAATTCTCTGAAAATGATCTCAAAGAGTTAACTTCTTGCGAATCCTGTCTCAAAGGAAAAATGTCCAAAGTCCCTTTTAGAGGAACTGTGGAACGTGCCACTGAGGTTTTGGATTTGATCCATACTGATGTTTGTGGATCGCTTAGTGTAAGCACTAGAAGCAATCATCAGTATTTCATAACCTTTACTGATGATTTTAGTTAGTATGGTTATGTATACTTAATGAAGTATAAATCTGAAGCTTTTGAGAAATTCTTAGAATTTCAAAAGGAGGTTGAGAACCAAACTGGTCACAAGATCAAAGCACTTCGATCTGATCGAGGAGGCGAGTATCTTAGTGAAGAATTCCTTAATCATCTCAAAGAAAATGGGATTATCTCTCAGTGGACTCCTCCGGGAACTCCTCAGCTTAATGGAGTTTCTGAGAGAAGGAATCGAACCTTACTTGATATGGTTCGTTCCATGATGAGTTTCACTAACTTACCACCTTCTTTCTGGGGTTATGCCCTAGAAAGTGCAGCAAAGATTCTGAATCTAGTTCCCTCTAAGTCAGTCCCCAAGACGCCCTATGAAATGTGGCATGGTAAAATCCCTAGTTATTCTTACTTAAGAATTTGGGGTTGTCCTGCTTACGTGAAGAGGACAGTGGGAGATAAGTTAGAATCTCGTTCTAACTTATGCTACTTTGTAGGTTATCCTAAGGAATCCATAGGATACTACTTCTATGATCAATCTGAGCAAAAGGTGTTTGTTTCCAGAAATGCCACTTTTCTTGAGGAACCGTTCCTTAAAGAAAAGAAAGGCAAGATCATAGAATTAGAAGAAGTACAAAGTAACCCCACGCCACCCACTGAAGAAATGTCCCCTACTGATCAACCACAACCAATCATGAATTTCGATACACATGTAAATACTCCTCTAAGACGTTCTGAACGCACTCCTAGACAGCCGGAGAGATGGTATGGATTCTTCCATGAAATCTCTCAAAAGGATAATGATCCTTTAACATATGAGGAGGCACTTTCAGATTCTGACTCTGAACAGTGGATAGAAGCCATGAATTCCGAAATGGACTCCATGAACTCCAACCAAGTTTGGACCTTGGTAGATTTGCCTGATGGGGTCAAACCCATAGGTTGCAAATGGATCTTTAAGAGAAAACTTGGAGTTGATGGAAGCATTGCAGCCTACAAACCAAGACTGGTTGCAAAAGGATTCACTCAAAGACCCGGTGTGGACTTTGACGAAACCTTTTCACCAGTTGCAATGCAAAAGTCCATTCGAATCATGCTTTCCATTGCTGCATATTATGACTATGAGATATGGCAAATGGATGTGAAAACTGCCTTTCTCAATGGTGACATTGACAAAGATATTTATATGGAGCAACCCATAGGTTTCACATTCAGTGGGAGTGAGCAAAAGGTTTGCAAACTCCAAAGATCAATCTATGGATTGAAACAGGCTTCTAGGAATTGGAACATTCGATTTGATGAATCGGTCAAAGCGTTTGGCTTCATCCAAATTTCGAATGAATCATGTGTGTATAGAAAGGAATTGGAGACCTCAGTACAATTCTTAGTACTTTATGTCGATGACATCCTTCTTATTGGGAATTCGAAGGATGACATGAAAGTGACTAAGTTATGGTTATCGAACCAATTCGAGATGAAAGATCTTGGTGATGCGTCCTATATCCTTGGAATTAAAATCTATAGAGATAGATCTAGAAGGTTAATAGGACTATCACAGTCGATGTACATTGACAAAGTTGAAGAGATTCAATATGGAGTCAGCAAAGGTTAAGAACCTTCCTATGAGTGTAGGAACATGTCTTTCAAAGAAGATGTGTCCTAAGACTAACCTTGAGAAGAAGAGAATGACTCATACACCTTATGCGTCAGCAATAGGTAGCATAATGTATGCAATGTTATGTACTCGACCGGATGTGGCTTATGCACTTAGTGTGACAAGTCGTTTCCAATCTGACCCTGGAGATGGTCGCTGGGCTACCGTGAAGAATATTCTTAAGTACTTGAAAAGTACTAAAGATTTATTCTTAGTTTACGGAGGTCAGAAAGATCTTACTGTCGAAGGATACTGCGATGCAAGCTTTGCATCAGACTTAGATGATTTTAAGTCAATGTCAGGATACATTTTCTGCCTAAACGGTGGAGCAGTGAGTTGGAAGAGTTCCAAGCAAAAAACCACTGCAGATTCGACCACTGAGGCCGAATACTTAACTGCAAATGATGCAGCTAAGGAAGGTGTTTGGATTAGAAACTTCATTCAAGAGTTGAATGTTGTTCCTAGCATGAAAGACCCCATTACTGTGTTTTGTGACAACACTGGGGCGGTTGCTCAAGCAAGAGAACCAAGATCTCACCAACGGACCAAGCACATTTTGAGGAAGTATCACCTAATCCGTGATATTATCAAAAGAGGAGATGTGCAAATCGAGAGGGTCACATCAGCAGAGAACGTGGCAGATCCACTTACTAAACCCCTTAGTCGAGAAGCTTTCCAAGGTCATCTTCAGAAGATGGGACTTAGAGTAGCTTTAGAATGGCTTTGACGGGAAAGTGGGAGATTGTTAGGAAAAGTGCCCTAGAAAGCCGATTGTATATCCGCTTTGTGCTTTTCCTTATTGTAATCACAGACAATCTTTGAATGAAATAACGAATTGAGGCAACACTTCTTTATATGCTCTTGTTTAGTATACGTTTACTTTAGCTGTGCATGTATGAGAACTCCCCTAATCCTGATGACTTTAGGACTCTACCATTTAGGTGAAATGGTTCATGAAACGAGCCCTATATCACATAAGTCATGATTAGTAAAATACTCCAAGCCGATGAGTCCTACAGACAGTGGGAGTGTCAACCTGACTCCTCTAAGGCTTGCTTATGGGATCGCGCCCTTAAGAAGGACCACCTTGTTTCATGAAGGTGAAAAGTGTATAGTTGATACATGCGTGATACATGAGGGTGCTTACTTTAATAAGTAAGTTCACTGAGGTGCCCCGTGTGAGAACATTCCTAAATGGGAAATGAAGTTTCTATTTCAGGAAATGGAAACTTCCAGATTAGGAAATATCTCACGAGTCATTGATGTGATTAATTGATCCTTAGACTTGAGGTTCCTTGTCACTTTATGAGTTAACTCTGTAGTCTTAGGTATAAGCTTTAAAGGGTGTCGCCTTAGACAACTAATTCAAGGATTATGCTGGGGCTGCACAAGTGATTCGTGAAAGTGAATGAGAATCAAGAAAGGACCTACACTTGCATTTTCAAGGTGATCTCTTATAGTGTAAGTCATTCATATGCCATATGGAGTCCTTGGCCAAGGCAGTAGATCAAGACATCAAGAAAAGGGTTTCTTGGATTGAGATCAAATGGATATGAAATGCACTTAACTTTAACACCGGATTATTAGGGTTCTGATTATTCCCTTGCCCGAGATCTTGGTTGAGAGATAGTAAGTAGGAGGATTGTATCTCACATGAATCAATGACTTAAAGGTTCTGTCGAATCCGAACATTCCAATTCAGCTAGGGGTTAAACACCTGTTGCTAGACTATGGTCGTTTAATCTGTGGACTGATTAATTAATTAGTGAATTAATTAATTAGGGTCACTGCTAATTGAATTGAGAACCTAGATGGTCACACACAACAACTTGGTTACATGAGTTGAGGCTTTAAAATGATTAAACGAGTTAATCGAGCCAAGAGGGTTCCACACGTGTGAAATCACACGTGTGGCTCACGTGAGTGACACGTGTCACTGTGACACGTGTCACACACATGTGAATATATATATATATTATATATGTATTAAATAACTAAATGTGTTAATTATTTAATAGACTTTGGTTTAATTTTGAATTAAAAAGAAAGTCTTATTTTGGAGAAAATAATCTAGTTAATTAAGTACAAATTAATAAATTAGATAAAATAAGTTATTTATTTTAAATAAATAAAGTATAAAATTATCCAAAAATAGTTTGGATATTTTTAGCTCTCTTAAAAGTTGACTTGAATTAGAATTCAAAGTCAAAGTTGGAAAATACTTGATGATCAAGTAATAGGAGAGAGAGGAACCAAATCCTTGCCCAACAAGGAATAGATTCGGCCGTCCCTCTCCCTTTCCTATATATAGGGGAGCTCATGCTCCCCTTTAGAGCTAATTGACAATTCTTTTGGTTCATGTGTTGAACACCTTCCTTTCTCCAAGATAAATTAAAACCCTAGGTTAAGCCTAAACACTAACTAGAGAACTAGCATCCTTACTAGTTAGATTGTGATCAAGTTGGTGGACTTTCTCTAGAGACTTCAAGTTAGAAGTTTGAAGATTCGAGCTTTACCAAGGAGAGGGGATCAAGCCACGAGAAGAGCGTTCTTGGGTGGCTTGAAACGCTTCAAGGAAGAATAAAAGAAAAGTAATTTTTCTATCTCTACGAATTTGGTTACACGATTGCGAATCCTAGGTCCTTTTGTTGGGAAATTTTTTTTTAAATTCCGCTGCTTTCTAATTCGTGTTTTCCAACATTTTAGACTTCCATTTGCTTCCTTTGTTTCCGTTGCTTCTCGGAGGTGAGGTTTCTTTCTTTTTAGCTATTATGACCTACCACCCCAACATGTAATTGAAGCCCGCATGTGAACTATATATATGTATAAATAAGTGTTCGATATGTATTTTACGGGAATTGGCCCATTTGCTATGACCATTGAAAACGCTTTTATGTATAAGTAAGCTATTTTCGTTCTTTTGTTTTGAAAAGGGTTGGCGTGTGTTCGTGTTAAGTTTTGGCAAGATAAGCTTTTCGTGATAAGTATAAGCTTTGTGAGATATGTGTGTGTGAGTTCTGTGATCAGTTTGGGCCCCGGAGTTGTGGGTAAGGGAGACCCGGGACGACCATGGGGGTCACCGGTTACGACCCCTGTGCACTTCTCCACCAACGGGAGACTTAGTTCTCCTATGCCGACGGAGCGCATTTTGGCTGGCCGTCGAAGGAATCGGGTGGGATCCTCCTGTTCATCAGTTTCGTTCTGTGGAGGGTTGAGAGGGGCACCTCTCTTTCCCAATGGTGTAAAGGTGGGACTGTTTATGAGTTTTGCTTTGGTTTGAGTAAGTGTGTGATAACTCGTTCTCGCCGTGTTGTTATGTTTATGTTTTGCTTATGTATCTGTTATGGTTTGTGAAACGGAGGTGGCTTTCAATTTATAAAATTTGGTCGATTTTGGCCTTTGGCCCTAAACCTTTATTTATTTATATATATATATATATAGTATCACGGGTTAAAACCTTTTGGAGTGCCAAAACACACCCGGTTCATGAACACTTTCGATTTGAATATGCTATGCTCCTACTTATACGTATGTGTGCATGTGTAGTCCCCTCACCAGTATCTAGGACTGACCCACGTTGCTTCTTTCCCTTTTTTCCCATTTGTTTTGAGCTTTGTAGGTGCTCGGTTGAGAGTTTGGCTAGGCGGCGGTCGTCTTTCGAGTCTTGGGAGTTGTTCGAGTCGTTGTAGAGTCTTTGCATTTGCATATTTACTTTTCCGCTTTGGTACTATGTATATTTGGTACTATGTATAAATACTTATGAGCTATGTTGTTGTAATTTGAAGCTATGCATGTCCTATTTGGCCCGGAGTAGGCAAAGCATTATGTAAACTGTTTATTTTACCTTAAGTTTGTAGGTATAGATTTGGTTTTGTTATGTGATCCTGTCGCTTCCGCACTTTTGATTTATTTTGTTGCGCACTCTGTTCAGGGTTTAGACCGCCTAGCCTAGAGTGATTTTGTTTGTCACCCGTTTGCCATGGTTCAATGCGGGAGCAGAGTTCCCATTTTGTTAATCGTGTTGGGCTATGGTGCGGGGGATGTGGCGCCCTCCGCTCCGGGGTGTTACAAAATCATACTTATAATTATATTATTTCAAAGACTGTAATCGAGTAAACGTTTATTGAAATTGAACCTACTGTTATTGTTATTTACTAACCCTTCCTGTTTTGGCGAGATATGGTACTGCATATTGATTGGGGCCCAGGGTTTAGTGTATTGAGTAATCCGGGGAGGTATCGGGCCGACGTTGATCTCTTGTACTCCCCATATTGTTGAGATGAACCCGGAATCCACTCGGAGGTTAGTGGAGGATGGAGTCTCGGTCATTGGGGATTCATGCACCCATTGACCATATTGATTGGATGGCAAGGGCTAGCTACCCGAACCATCACTCGGAGGAAGAATGATGGAATGGAACTGATTGTGCACTGTTAATGAATTGACTATATTGCACTGATTGAAACATAATGGTTGCATGATCGCCCTAAAATTGAAACTTAACCATTGTACACTGTCGGAGTTTGGTTGGAGATTATACACGCTCACTCGTCGAGCCACTGTTAGCCTGTAATTGTAATTAATTGTAAAATTGATAGTTGTAAAGTCCAAGCATAGGGTAATTGATTTCTTACCCTTCACGGGAACTATTTTACCTAAAACCTTGCTCTTGATTTACAACTTGCATATGCATGTTTCTATATATGTATAGCTCCTGCTCACTCAGTCTTCTAGAGATTGATCCCTCTTTTCCTTTCTTCCAGTTCTTTTGCAGGTTGTTGCTAGGCGGGAGTCACGTCATAGAGTCCTTGATCGAGTCTTGCACCTTATATATTCACTGCATATTAGTGCTTATTGTATCGCATTGATTTAATTGTTGGGCCTGTGAGCCATTTATTGATTAAATTGTATTGAATCAGGACAAGTTGTGTGCCTAGTTGAACCCGTTGTTAGGTTGCATGTGGATTAATGAATGGAATATCCTTGTTATAGTGCTATAGTGTTACTGTTGCTTCCGTAGCGTATACTCCTGTCTGCTCTGATTGATTAGTACAGGGTTAGATTTCCGCCTAGCTAGGACTGTCTTTTCATTGTCTTCCGTTCGCTGTGAGTTTAGTTCATGTATGGATTGTTCCATTTCATATGTGAACCGAACTCATAGTGCGGGTGATGTGGCGCTCTTATCTCGGGTGCTACATCTTAAAGTGGTATCAGAGCTCTAGGTTTCAAAACCGGAGTTCTAGTGTCTTTTCGTATTAAGTCTAGGTCGTACGACTTTGGAACTACCTGTCAAAGTGTGCATTGCATTGATTCTTGTCATTTATCTATTGATTGATCAACTTTACATTGCTTAAATTTTTATGTCCAACTTGTGTTACTTCAAAGCTTGTTGATTTTGAGTTGCATTTTGCATCAAATCCATGTTTTGGTGTCAATTATGTGACATGAGCCAGCACTAACCGCATGTATTTATTTTCAAAATGAGTTGTGATTCATAGGATACAAAGACAATATCAAACCACGGCCAATTTCTACAGCTACAACAACTTATTACGAGTTCTACCTTCAAGCTAAATGATACAAGGAAGGTGTCGGGAATTTGTTGGAAAACACGAATCAGAAAGCAGCGGAATTAAAAAAAAAAATTTCCCAACAAAAGGATCTTGAACTCGCAATCGTGTAACCAAATTCGTAAAGATAGAAAACTTACTTTTCTTTTATTCTTTCTTGAAGCGTTTCAAGCCACCCAAGAACGCTCTTCTCGCGGCTTGATCCCCTCTCCTTGGTAAAGCTCGAATCTTCAAACTTCTAACTTGAAGTCTCTAGAGAAAGTCCACCAACTTGATCACAATCTAACTAGTAAGGATGCTAGTTCTCTAGTTAGTGTTTAGGCTTAACCTAGGGTTTAATTTAATCTTGGAGAAAGAAAGGTGTTCAACACATGAACCAAAAGAATTGTCAATTAGCTCTAAAGGGGAGCATGAGCTCCCCTATATATAGGAAAGGGGAGGGGCGGCCGAACCTAGTCCTTATGGACTAAGGATTTGGTCCCTCTCTCTCCTATTACTTGATCATCAAGTATTTTCCAACTTTGACTTTGAATTCTAATTCAAGTCAACTTCTAAGAGAGCTAAAAATATCCAAACTATTTTTGGATAATTTTATACTTTATTTATTATAAAATAAATAACTTATTTTTATCTAATTAATTAATTCGTAATTAATTAACTAGATTATTTTCTTCAAAATTAGACTTTCCTTTTAATTCAAAATTAAACCAAAGTCTATTAAATAATTAACTAATTAATTATTTAATATATATATATACACACGTGTGTGACACGTATCACTCACGTGAGCCACACGTGTGAATTCACACGTGTGGAACCCTCTTGGCCCGATTAACTCGTTTAATCATTTTAAAGCCTCAACTCATGTAACCAAGTTGTTGTGTGTGACCCTCTAGGTTCTCAATTCAATTAGCAGTGACCCTAATTAATTAATTCACTAATTAATTAATCAGTCCACAGATTAAACGACTATAGTCTAGCAACAGGTGTTTAACCCCTAGCTGAATTGGAATGTTCGGATTCGACAGAACCTTTAAGTCATTGATTCATGTGAGATACAATCCTCCTACTTACTATCTCTCAACCAAGATCTAGGGTAAGGGAATAATTAGAACCCTAATAATCCGGTCTTAAAGCTAAGTGCATTTCATATCCATTTGATCTCAATCCAAGAAACCCTTTTCTTGATGTCTTGATCTACTGCCTTGGCCAAGGACTCCATATGGCATATGAATGACTTACACAATAAGAGATCACCCTGCAAATGCAAGTGTAGGTCCTTTCTTGATTCTCATTCACTTTCATGAATCACTTGTGTAGGCCCAGCATAAGCCTTGAATCAGTTGTCTAAGGCGACACCCTTTAAAGCTTATACCTAAGACTACATAGTTAACTCATAAAGTGACAAGGAACCTCAAGTCTAAGGATCAATTAATCACATCAATGACTCGTGAGATATTTCGTAATCTGGAAGTTTCCATTTCCTGAAATAGAAACTTCCTTTCCCATTTAGGAATGTTCTCACACGGGGCACCTCAGTGAACTTACTTATTAAAGTAAGCACCCTCATGTATCACGCACGTATCAACTATACACTTTGCACCTCCATGAAACAAGGTGGTCCTTCTTAAGGGCGCGATCCCACAAGCAAGCCTTAGAGGAGTCAGGTTGACACTCCCACTGTCTGTAGGACTCATCGGCTTGGAGTATTTTACTAATCATGACTTATGTGATATAGGGCTCGTTTCATGAACCATTTCACCTAAACGGTAGAGTCCTAAAGTTTTCAGGATTAGGGGAGTTCTCATACATGCACAGCTAAAGTAAACGCATACCAAACAAGAGCATATAAAGAAGTGTTGCCTCAATTCGTTAGTTTATTCAAAGATTGTCTGTGATTACAATAAGGAAAAGTACAAAGCGGATATACAATCGGCTTTCTAGGGCACTATTCCTAACAATCTCCCACTTGCCCGTTAAAGCCATTCTAAAGCTACTCTGAGTCCCATCTTCTAAAGATGACTTTGGAAAGCTTCTCGACTAAGGGGTTTAGTAAGTGGATCTGCCACGTTCTCTGCTGATGTGACCCTCTCGATTTGCACATCTCCTCTTTTGATAATATCACGGATTAGGTGATACTTCCTCATAATGTGCTTGGTCCGTTGGTGAGATCTTGGTTCTCTTGCTTGAGCAACCGCCCCAATGTTGTCACAAAACACAGTAATGGGGTCTTTCATGCTAGGAACAACATTCAACTCTTGAATGAAGTTTCTAATCCAAACACCTTCCTTAGCTACATCATTTGCAGCTAAGTATTCGGCCTCAGTGGTCGAATCTGCAGTGGTTTTTTGCTTGGAACTCTTCCAACTCACTGCTCCGCCGTTCAGGCAGAAAATGTATCCTGACATTGACTTAAAATCATCTAAGTCAGATGCAAAGCTTGCATCGCAGTATCCTTCGACAGTAAGATCTTTTTGACCTCCGTAAACTAAGAATAAATCTTTAGTACTTTTCAAGTACTTAAGAATATTCTTCACGGCAGCCCAGTGACCATCTCTAGGGTCAGATTGGAAACGACTTGTCACACTAAGTGCATAAGCCACATCCGGTCGAGTACATAACATTGCATACATTATGCTACCTATTGCTGACGCATAAGGTGTATGAGTCATTCTCTCCTTCTCAAGGTTAGTCTTAGGACACATCTTCTTTGAAAGACATGTTCCTACACTTATAGGAAGGTTCTTAACCTTTGCTGACTCCATATTGAATCTCTTCAATACCTTGTCAATGTACATCGACTGTGATAGTCCTATTAACCTTCTAGGTCTATCTCTATAGATTTTAATTCCAAGGATATAGGACGCATCACCAAGATCTTTCATCTCGAATTGGTTCGATAACCATAACTTAGTCACTTTCATGTCATCCTTCGAATTCCCAATAAGAAGGATGTCATCAACATAAAGTACTAAGAATTGCACTGAGGTCTCCAATTCCTTTCTATACACACATGATTCATTCGAAATTTGGATGAAGCCAAACGCTTTGACCGATTCATCAAATCGAATGTTCCAATTCCTAGAAGCCTGTTTCAATCCATAGATTGATCTTTGGAGTTTGCAAACCTTTTGCTCACTCCCACTGAATGTGAAATCTATGGGTTGCTCCATATAAATGTCTTTGTCAATGTCACCATTGAGAAAGGCAGTTTTCACATCCATTTGCCATATCTCATAGTCATAATATGCAGCAATGGCAAGCATGATTCGAATGGACTTTTGCATTGCAACTGGTGAAAAGGTTTCATCAAAGTCCACGCCGGGTCTTTGAGTGAATCCTTTTGCAACCAGTCTTGGTTTATAGGCTGCAATGCTTCCATCAACTCCAAGCTTTCTCTTAAAGATCCATTTGCAACCTATGGGTTTGACCCCATCAGGCAAATCTACCAAGGTCCAAACTTGGTTGGAGTTCATGGAATCCATTTCGGATTTCATGGCTTCTATCCACTGTTCAGAGTCAGAATCTGAAAGTGCCTCCTCATATGTTAAAGGATCATTATCCTTTTGAGAGATTTCATGGAAGAATCCATACCATCTCTCCGGCTGTCTAGGAGTGCGTTCAGAACGCCTTAGAGGAGGATTTTCGTGTGTATTGAAATTCGTGATTGGTTGTGGTTGATCAGAGTGGGACGTTTCTTCTGTGGGTGGTTTGGGGTCACCTTGTACTTCTTCTAATTCTATGATCTTGCCTTTCTTTTCTTTAAGGAACGGTTCCTCCAGAAAAGTAGCATTTCTGGAAACAAACACCTTTTGTTCAGATTGATCATAGAAATAGTATCCTATGGATTCCTTAGGATAACCTACAAAGTAGCATAAGTTAGAACGAGATTCTAACTTATCTCCCACTGTCCTCTTCACGTAAGCAGGACAACCCCAAATTCTTAAGTAAAAATAACTAGGGATTTTACCATGCCACATTTCATAGGGCGTCTTGGGGACTGACTTAGAGGGAACTAGATTCAGAATCTTTGCTGCACTTTCTAGGGCATAACCCCAGAAAGAAGGTGGTAAGTCAGTGAAACTCATCATGGAACGAACCATATCAAGTAAGGTTCGATTCCTTCTCTCAGAAACTCCATTAAGCTGAGGAGTTCCCGGAGGAGTCCACTGAGAGATAATCCCATTTTCTTTGAGATGATTAAGGAATTCTTCACTAAGATACTCGCCTCCTCGATCAGATCGAAGTTCTTTGATCTTGTGACCAGTTTGGTTCTCAACCTCCTTTTGAAATTCTAAGAATTTCTCAAAAGCTTCAGATTTATACTTCATTAAGTATACATAACCGTACTGACTAAAATCATCAGTAAAGGTTATGAAATACTGATGATTGCTTCTAGTGCTTACACTAAGCGGTCCACAAACATCAGTATGGATCAAATCCAAAACCTCAGTGGCACGTTCCACAGTTCCTCTAAAAGGGACTTTGGACATTTTTCCTTTGAGACAGGATTCGCAAGAAGTTAACTCTTTGAGATCATTTTCAGAGAATGATCCTAAAGTGTTTATCTTGCTAATTCTGTTCTTGGAAATGTGTCCTAATCTAGCGTGCCATAAGGGAGCTGAAACTTTGTCATCTCTCTTACGCTTTGTTTCTCGTTGTATATTCATAATATTGATATTTTGAGTTAGGTAAAGTCCATTACTTAGAGTACCGATGTGAACGGAAGAGTTGTTCCGTTTGATAAAGTATTTACCATTCTTAATATAAGTTTCATAACCTTCACAATCTAATATTGGAACTGAAATTATATTACGAATAATGCTCGGTACATAAAGGACTTTATTTAATACTAACTCAAAACTACCTAAATCTAATCTAATTGTGCCTAAAGCTCGAGCTTCAACGTTTGAGCCATCGCCGATCTTCAAGACACATTCTCCTTCTTTGAGTTGTTGGACCTCACTTAGCATCTGTACATCATTACAGATATGAGTTCCACAACCGGTATCAAGTACCCAAGAACTAGAATTAATAGAAAGATTTACTTCAACGACAAAGATACCTTTCTTTAGAGTAACCTTGTACTCTGGGCAGTTTCTCCTCCAATGTCCCGCTTTTCCACAATGGAAGCAAACATCCTCTTTCTGATCACGCTTCTTCTTTTGGGCCTTCCCCTTCGAAATGCCACCAGTGGGCCTAAGGGATTTCTTCTTCTTCTTTTGGGCTTTCTTGCCCTTACCTTTAGAAGGCCCAGAAGAGGAAGATGGAGCATTCACCATCAAAACCTTATTGTCCTTCTTGATCGTGCTTTCAGCAGTCACAAGCTGACTAATCAGCTCAGCTACAGTAGCACCAGCATGATTCATGTTGAAGTTAAGGACAAATGGGTTGAATGATGGTGGGAGCGAAGCTAGCAACAAATCCACTGAAAGCTCATCTTTCAGAGGCATGTCCATGGAGGCAAGTTTCTCAGTAAGGGCAAGAAACTTGAGCCCATATTCATGGACACTTGAA
Source organism: Lantana camara (assembly GCA_037501455.1). NCBI lineage: Eukaryota > Viridiplantae > Streptophyta > Magnoliopsida > Lamiales > Verbenaceae > Lantana > Lantana camara. Next base: position 68,808,539 of record CM074860.1, read on the forward strand.
CCTTCCCTCATTCTCAAGTGGAACAATTCCTTTGAAGTGTTATACCTTGTAACACGTTCATGAGGGCGGTAAAGTTGCTCTAAGTGGTCGTAAATCTCCCAAGCGAATTCCATGGCCTCATGTTGCCTTTGCAAGTCCGGAGACATGTTAGCCAACATAAGGCAACGGGCTTGGAGATTATCATCCTTCCACTTCTGAATCGCATCCCGCTCAGCCCGAGTGGGAGCCTCCCCTTCGGGACTAGGCTCCCCTTCGAAGAGAACATAAGTTCTCTTCTCAGAATCTAAAATGATTTTTAGATTCCTCAGCCAATCAGAATAGTTGGGACCAGTCAACTTGTTTGACTCGAGGATCGATACAAGAGGGTTTTTGGTTGCCATTTCAAAACACGTAGAGAATCACAGAATCTACGACCTAAATGGTAAAACAGAGAACTAGTGAGCATGCTGAATTATAACGATATACAAAAGATAAGGTCTTTAATCTAATGTAGCTCCCACTGTTTTTCAAAGATCTAGAATTCCCAAAGATCTAAGAGGAACACGTTTCCCAATGGGTACTAAGATCCTAGGCATTTTACCTCGAACCCACGACTCGCGGACATTCTAAGTAAGAACCCTAGGTAGGTACAACTTACCAATTCTAACACCTTTAGAACTCTTAGTAATTGTTTTTGCATCACCTATCTTTCAATATGGACCCACGACTCGTGCGACATCCATATTTACTTAGGCGTTAAGCTAGACCCATCAATCATAAGATCATGACCAAAACTTAGTTCAAACGACCCACGACTCGCGGACATCGCCCTTGCTAAAATTGACCACGAAATATTGATCATTTAAAATGATTAATTAGGTAACTAAGAACTAATAAGCTCCACTAGCTATCCCACGACTCGCGGACAATAACTAGCTTTACTTACTAAACTTAAAACCTATTGATGGAATGCTAGGAATTTAATTCAAAATTTGCATCTCGAATTAAACACCTATTTGTTCAAAATTAGCTTAATATTTAATGGGAATTTTCGAATCAACCGGAGAGTTGTCCGGTTCGACCTCACCAACATATATGTTATCCAATTTTATTAGTCTTGATTAATGCAAGTACGCTTAAATGCATTTCAAACAAGCACATAAACAGATAACATGTCCTAGCATGATACTAACATGTAATGATCATGGGTTCTACCTATCTTATGCGTGATATGTGGGAGCCACTCCACAATCACAAGTTCTAACATACATGCCACATAAACAGTTCAAATCACATAAGGGAAAGCGGTAACAAAATACGAGCCCTATCTCTATTACATTTGACAATTGAGATTCCCCTCCCTAACATTTTGAGGGGTCTTCACTTATGGCCTCCTTGTTACTTGAATGTGGTCCATCTTACTCCATGGGTGCATTGTCTCCAAAATGAAAATAAAACCTCACCACCTATCTCTACTCTCAAATTACAACAAAAAGAAAAAGACATAAAGTAATAAGGCTCAATCTTCATATTGGCCTTAGACAATTACACGGGGCATACCCCGGCCTCAAAAACAGTAATATGGAAAGCCACATAATAAATCACATAACAGTACGCACATAAGTGAGGCTCCAACCTCAATTGAAAAACGCAACTATAGGGCTCCAACCCCAATTTAAACCATCCATGTGCATAAATTAAAACCATACATAGATCTAAACCCATGATCACCTAACATGCTTTTGCGAGAATTTAAATTTAGCCAATAAATTAAAATTCTCGTTTCAAGTCCTAATGACTTAAAACACGACTTAGATGCAATTCTTGTTCAAGAGCCTTTTCAATAAAACCCGAAAAACAATAAACCAATAAAATTCCAATTAATTTCCAAAATTAATAATTTTATTCTTTCATTATTTTCAGAAAATAAAATTCATAATTTTTTCAAAATCCAAATCGCTTTAATTTCTCAAAAATCCCAATTTAATCAAAATTTTAAAATAATTTTATTTTAACAAAACTGATTTTAAAAGATAAAATTAAAATAAAATTAAATCGGGATTTTTCGGACCGAAAACACGAAAAACACGAAACACGAAAGCGAGCCCGAAAAGGGCCTATCCGCGCGAGGCGCCGTCGCGCAGTAGCGCGCGCAGACGCGGGCTGGGCAGGCGTCCCGCGCTGTTGCGGGATGGGCTGGGCGGCTGTTGCGGGAGGAGATGGGCGGCGGCGACGGGCCTGGGCGTGCGACGTGCTAGCACGCCTAGGCTCGTTGCTTTTTCGTGTTCGTTTCGTATTTCTGGGTTTCTCAAAAACCCGGTTCAATCCAAAAATTAAAAATTCGATTTAAACATATTTCAATCAAAACGGTTTTCAAAATCACAATTTAAGAAAACAGTTTCAGAAATTCAGGAAAAATTACAGTTTCGTAATTCAGGCTTTCTAAAAGAACTCAAGAATACCTAATTCGCATCTAAGCCTAAGAATTTCTATCAAATTCAGAATAATTGAGACGAATCAGAAACACGATTAACGAGGTGGCTCTGATACCACTTGTTGGAAAACACGAATCAGAAAGCAGCGGAATTTAAAAAAAAAAATTTCCCAACAAAAGGATCTTGAACTTGCAATCGTGTAACCAAATTCGTAAAGATAGAAAACTTACTTTTCTTTTATTCTTTCTTGAAGCGTTTCAAGCCACCCAACAACGCTCTTCTCGCGGCTTGATCCCCTCTCCTTGGTAAAGCTCGAATCTTCAAACTTCTAACTTGAAGTCTCTAGAGAAAGTCCACCAACTTGATCACAATCTAACTAGTAAGGATGCTAGTTCTCTAGTTAGTGTTTAGGCTTAACCTAGGGTTTAATTTAATCTTGGAGAAAGAAAGGTGTTCAACACATGAACCAAAAGAATTGTCAATTAGCTCTAAAGGGGAGCATGAGCTCCCCTATATATAGGAAAGGGGAGGGGCGGCCGAACCTAGTCCTTATGGACTAAGGATTTGGTCCCTCTCTCTCCTATTACTTGATCATCAAGTATTTTCCAACTTTGACTTTGAATTCTAATTCAAGTCAACTTCTAAGAGAGCTAAAAATATCCAAACTATTTTTGGATAATTTTATACTTTATTTATTATAAAATAAATAACTTATTTTTATCTAATTAATTAATTCGTAATTAATTAACTAGATTATTTTCTCCAAAATTAGACTTTCCTTTTGATTCAAAATTAAACCAAAGTCTATTAAATAATTAACTAATTAATTATTTAATATATATATAATATATATATATACACACGTGTGTGACACGTGTCACTCACGTGAGCCACACGTGTGAATTCACACGTGTGGAACCCTCTTGGCCCGATTAACTCGTTTAATCATTTTAAAGCCTCAACTCATGTAACCAAGTTGTTGTGTGTGACCCTCTAGGTTCTCAATTCAATTAGCAGTGACCCTAATTAATTAATTCACTAATTAATTAATCAGTCCACAGATTAAACGACCATAGTCTAGCAACAGGTGTTTAACCCCTAGCTGAATTGGAATGTTCGGATTCGACAGAACCTTTAAGTCATTGATTCATGTGAGATACAATCCTCCTACTTACTATCTCTCAACCAAGATCTAGGGTAAGGGAATAATTAGAACCCTAATAATCCGGTCTTAAAGCTAAGTGCATTTCATATCCATTTGATCTCAATCCAAGAAACACTTTTCTTGATGTCTTGATCTACTGCCTTGGCCAAGGACTCCATATGGCATATGAATGACTTACACAATAAGAGATCACCCTGCAAATGCAAGTGTAGGTCCTTTCTTGATTCTCATTCACTTTCATGAATCACTTGTGTAGGCCCAGCATAAGCCTTGAATCAGTTGTCTAAGGCGACACCCTTTAAAGCTTATACCTAAGACTACATAGTTAACTCATAAAGTGACAAGGAACCTCAAGTCTAAGGATCAATTAATCACATCAATGACTCGTGAGATATTTCGTAATCTGGAAGTTTCCATTTCCTGAAATAGAAACTTCCTTTCCCATTTAGGAATGTTCTCACACGGGGCACCTCAGTGAACTTACTTATTAAAGTAAGCACCCTCATGTATCACGCACGTATCAACTATACACTTTGCACCTCCATGAAACAAGGTGGTCCTTCTTAAGGGCGCGATCCCACAAGCAAGCCTTAGAGGAGTCAGGTTGACACTCCCACTGTCTGTAGGACTCATCGGCTTGGAGTATTTTACTAATCATGACTTATGTGATATAGGGCTCGTTTCATGAACCATTTCACCTAAACGGTAGAGTCCTAAAGTCATCAGGATTAGGGGAGTTCTCATACATGCACAGCTAAAGTAAACGTATACCAAACAAGAGCATATAAAGAAGTGTTGCCTCAATTCGTTATTTTATTCAAAGATTGTCTGTGATTACAATAAGGAAAAGCACAAAGCGGATATACAATCGGCTTTCTAGGGCACTATTCCTAACAGAATTATATATGAGGATTTAAGATTCATGGCCTTCTCTAATTGGAGCTATAGTTCAAGCGTTAAAATCGGGAATAGGAGGCCGACTTATGAGGAAAACTTTGCAATTCCTATTGGAGATGGTGAATCCTTGATGAGATCGAGTTGGATTGTGTGGTAATCACGACTTACTGTTGGGAATAGTGCCCTAGAAAGCTGTTATGCTTTGGGACTTTCCCTTTATCACGGACAATCTTTGAATAATATACGAATGACTGTAATCACAGGCGAACATTTCTTATGTGCCAATACGTGTTTTGTGTGTTTCCATTACGTGTGTATGTCTAGAATTTCCCTAATCCGATGAGGCCGTTAAGAACTTTGTCATTATGGCACTACAAGAAATTCTGCAAATTCCGACGGAAAATTCCGAGGGAAACAAGCCGTCGGAATTCCCTCGGAATTCCGACGGGATTCCGACTGAATTTGTTTTTTTTTAAAATAAAAATTAAATAAATCCGACGAAAATTCCGTCGGAATTCCATCGGATTTAAAAAAAAATAAAATTAACAAATAATATTAAATAATTCCGACGGGATTCCGACGGAATTCCCGTCGGTTTTTTAAATATAAAATATAAAAATTAAAATTAAATAATTCCGATGGGATTCCTGTCGGAATTCCGTCGAATATTTTAAAAAATAAAATTTAAAAATAATATTAAATAATTCCGACGGAATTCCGATGGGATTCCCGTCGGGTTTTTTAATTATAAACTATAAAAATAGAAATTAAATAATTCTGACGGGCATTCCGTCGGAATTCCGTCGAATATTTAAAAAATAAAAATTAAAAATAATATTAAATAATTCCGACGGGCATTCCGTCGGAATTCCATCGGATTTTTTTTAAAAAAAAATTAAAAATAATATTAAATAATTCCGACGGGATTTCCGTCGGAATTCCGTCGGTTTTATCTATTCTTAAATTGAATTCTTATGACGTATTATAATATTTGTAGTTATAATTAATATTTTCTTAGAACTCAATTTAAAATATAGTCTACAAAATTTGTGATTTTATTATTTCAAATGATATATAAATATTTGTATCAAACTAAACCAATGAATTGATCTAGCTTAACTGGTTTTCCTTGGTTTCCATAATATCTTCCTACCGCGAGGTTGGGTGTTCGAATCCCCAGTGGATCATTAAGTTTTTATTTTTCCAGTAAATTCCGACGGAATTCCGTCGGAAATAATTAATTAAATTTTTTTTTTAAAGAAAATTCCGAGGGGAATTCCGTCGGGAGATATATTTTATTTTTTAAAAAATATGACTATTCCGACGGGATTTCCCTCGGAATTCCGTCGGAATTTTTTTAATTTAATTTTTTTTTCTGGTTTTTGTCCCTCGGAATTCCGTCGGTTTTGAATTCCGAGGGAGGGTTTTCCTACGGCATGTGTCCCGTCGGAATTCCCTCGGAATTCCGTCGGAATTTGCAAGATTTCTTGTAGTGTGGGAATGACACATGAAACAAGTTCTTAACTCTATAGGCGATGATTAGAAACCAAGTCAATGAGGCTGACAGACAGTGGGAGTGTCGACTTTGCCTTTGTTGAGACTTGCTTGTGTAGTTGTTTCCTTAAGAAGGGTCATCCTGTTTCATGGGGTGTAAAGTGCATAAGTTGATGCGTACACAATACACAAGGGTGCTTGTTATAAGAATAAGTTCACTGAGAGTGCCCCGTGTGAGAACATTCCTAAATGGGAAAGGAAGTTTCCTGAAACTTCCAGATGAGGAAATATCTCACATGTCAATGACGTGAGAAATTACTCTTTAGACTTGAGATTCCACATTGTCTCATATGAACTAACTCTGTAATCTTTAATATAGGCTCAAAAGGGTGTAGTCATATAGAAACCTGAACCACGACCTATATTTGGATTACACAAGTGGTATATGAGAATTGTATGAATCAATAAAGGACCTACACTTGTTGTAGGCAAGATGATCTCTTATTACACAAGTCATTCATGATTCCATCCTAAAATCCTTACGCAATGTGGTTAGATCAAGACATCAAGAAAATGGGGTTTTCTTGGATTGAGATCAAATGGAATATGAAGTGAACTTTGTTTTAAGATTATGGTTAGTAGGGCTCTCCATATTCCCATGCCCTAGATCTTAATCGAGAGATAGGATGGTAGGAGGATCGTATCCCACATGATGTCATTGACTGAAAGGTTCTTTCGAATATACATTCACATTTCGGGTAGGGGTCACACACCTGTTGCTAGACGATGGTCGTTTGATCTGTGAGGTAATTAATTAATAAAGTATATTAATTAATTAGGCTCACTGCTAACTGAAATTGAACCTAGAGGGTCACACACAAATACCAGGTTCAAAGGGTATTATGGAAAGATCAAATGGTTGATCGAAACGAGACCACAGTGTAATGTACACGTGTGGTTCGAGAGCATTTTGGGACGTGTGAATCCAACTGAGGAATTGGATCATGTGTTAATTAATTGGAGAATTAATTATTAAGCCTAAATATAATTAATTAGTGAATTAATTATAAAGCCAAGATATAATTAATTGGAGAATTAATTATATAGCCGAAATAAAATTAATTGGAGAATTAATTTTAGCCCCGTTAGAATTAATTAGTGAATTAATTCTAAAGTCCTTGGAATTAATTGGAGAATTAATTCTAAGTATTTATTATTTAGTAGTTCAAATTTGATTAGAATAAATAAATAAATATCTTCTATTTTATTATTCTAATAAACTATTAGGATAAGATATTTAATTATTGCTAGAATAATTAAATATTCCTAAATTAGTTAGGAGCTCTTTTTTCTATGAAATAAATATCTTATATTAGATAAGATATTATTTACTTGGAGAGAAAGAAAGAATAGGAGAAAAGTCAAAGTAGGAGACTATCTCCTACATGGGATTAGGGTTTCGAACCCTAGCCTATAAAAGGGACTAGGGGTTCGAATTTTTTCACTTACATGTGATTTGAGAATCTCGTCCAACCTTCATGGAATTTTGGGGATAATTCTCTTGCTCTATATTTCTCGTTTCTAGTTTCTTTAATACGCATGTTACAATACTAGCATACTCACTAACATGATTTGAATCTAGGTTGGAGTGGATTATTACTCTAGAGTATTTCTACTTTGGAATCTCGAAGAAAGAATCAAGAAATGGGGATTTTCATGCCGCATGAAGAATGTTTGAGGGCGGCTCAATACGTTTCAAGAAAGCTTCAATTCGTGTGAGTTTCTTGAGTCCCAACGTTACGATACGAACATTGCAAGTCTTTTAGATCCCTTTTGGAAAAAAAATTTAAACTTCCGCTGCGTTTACTCAGTTGTTTTCCAACAAGTGGTATCAGAGCTACCTTGCAACGTTCGTATTGTATCTTTACTTGTAGCACCCCAACGGTGAGGCACCACACCCCCGCACTATGACCCGACACGTGGTACGAAATGGAAAGTCCGCACACGCACCAAGTCACAGCGAACGGGTGACAAACGAAAAAAAACCAACCAAAGCTAGGCGGTTCCTAAACCCTGTACAAGCCAAATATGCAAAAACCCGAATGCGGAAGCGATGCAAAATACGAACTAACAAAAACTTTAATCAACAAACAAAAATAAACGGGATCGAATTGCACAATTAAAATCAATTAACGAATAAAATACAATAGCTTCAAAAATTCATATAAATTCAACCGGACATCCGATTGACGAACGAGAAGTGGTGTTGGACTCACCACAACGAAACGGACCTACTGTCCGAAAGTCGCCGGAATGCCGCCACCGTGGCCGGCCGAACAGCCACCGGCCGCCACCGGAACACCGCCTCCGGTGCTCGGAAAAATCCCCGGAAGGACAGAAACGTGCGTGTCGGCCTGCTTGACAAAAGCCCTCAATCAATTTCAGAAAATACCAAACATGCCGGACTTCGTTGACGAAAAACCGCACCAAAATCCTAATACGAAAACTGAAATTAAATACAAACCGCTAAACGAAAATAAAATCCGGACATACCGTTGGAAAGCCCGTAACGAGCTCTACGAAAGCCCCTAGCCAAAACCCGGAAAAAGTCTCCGGAAAATCGGACCGCCGGTCCAGGCCCGATCCGCCACCGGTCCGCCGCCGCCGGCCGGTTCTCTGACCACCACCACCACGGACAGCTCAACCTCGTCGTCAGGAATAACTTTTTTGAAGGAAGCACCACTGAAATCTCGGCCGAACCGCCACCCCAAAGCTGCGCCACCGATGCCATCGCCAGAACCACCACCTACGCCGCGATTCGCTCCAATCTGATGCCGGAAATGGGTTCAGGAGGTCGAAAATGTTCAGAAACCATCAAGCCCCATCGGAAAAAGTCACCGAAAAGCGGCCAAACTCGCCGCTACAGTGGCGCCGCCGCCCATCGTCCACTTTGGGCGGCGCGTGCGGCCTCCTCACCGCCCCGATGGCGGCGCGGCTTGTCCAGAAAAACACGCCGGGGAGTCCTCGTCATGGGTCAAGGGCGCGTGTCGAAAAATTGCCGCCGGAAGCCGCCGCGAATGGGCGGCGAAGTGGCGGCTGGTGCTCGCCGATGCGCCACCACCGCTGATTTTTAGCCTCCGATTTTTGTACCGTTGTGACGGGCTCTTCGAGTTGATAAATTTCCACTACTCAAACGTCGAATTCCGTCGAGAAACGAGCGAGAACGGACATGTGCGTGTTTTCACACCTCCACTGTGTGAACAGTACCAGTCGCGGGAGGAAGACGATGCAGGAAGGCTGATCTGATTTTGGCACGCAAAGCGAGGAAATCCGAGTATATATCTTGGTCCTCGTACGCAAAAACGATCGAACGAACGAGCTAACGAAGTCAGAATGGGGCAAACTTAGAGTCTATGGACTCGTTTTGCCGTCCCGGACGCGTTGAAGGGGTCAAAGAGGTCAAAATCTCGACCGAACGAGAAGTGACCGGAAAACCCCTAAAAGAAGAAATTACAAAGGGGCCCCTAAACTCTAAAAGAGTTCAAAATAGGGCCACGGAAAATATAAAATAACATAATTAAACACATTAAAAGGTTGGAACGCGGCGTACCTTATACGTCGGACGAGCGGGGTGTCATAATCTCCCCTCCTTCAAAAGGACCTATCCTCAGGTCCTATTACTGAGTCGTAAAGCTTCAAACTGGAATACTTCAATCCATCTCCTGAAATCGTGTAGAGTCATAGCCCTGGCTGTGAAGTTTACTCATACTGTTTGCATCAACTCCCTTCAGAGTTCCGTAGTCACAGAGATTTGTTCAAACACTTGACCGTTGGTCGCTTCAAACTTGTTCGATCCCCCACTAGGCCACTGCACCCAAGGCTCGATATCGTCGCTTCCTCGTCGATTGCAAACCAACATCAAGCCACACAAAACACAGCCACGACAAACAAGAGAGAATCCCATCTCTCAGCACGCAAGAGAGAGAGAGCTCCGTCTCCTGGCACATCAAAAGAGAGAACCCCCCGTCTCCCAACCACAAAATCGAAAGAGCCCCGTCTCTCAACCTAAGTCTGGCAGACTTCCACATCTTCCAAACATCCTAGTTTGAGAAAATCCAGCATTTCTCAAACCCCTAAATTCGAGAGAATCCAGCATCTCCCAAAAATCTAACTCCAAGAGAATCCAGCATCTCTTGCTCACATAAATTCAGAAAGAATCCAGCATCTTTCTATCACATAAATAGGGAGAATCCCACATCTCCTTAACACGCAAATAGAGAGATCTCAACAACTCTCTAGCGTACAAGTTCACTCACTTAACATTCAAAGTACACATATCAAAATAACACATGATGCAAAACATGGGATGCATGTGTAGTGTACCTTTACACGACTGATATCGGTGTCCCCAGAGTATAGACTCATCATCCATGCGCAACTCAAGGGGGATATCGCGATGGGATCACTGTAAGATAAAATTATAATATGTACGTATGCGCATGAAGGGTTAGTGAGCCATTAAGGAAAGTATAAATACTGAAGTACGAACAATCCACGCAGCATGCAATCCATTCAGTTACAAGAATTCACAACAACAATAAATCTCAAGATTATGGAAATTAAATCCATTAGCCACATAAAAAAAATTAAGGCAACAACACGCATTCCACGTTGTCACAATAGCCGAGCAAAATAAAATAAAATACAATTACTTATTAAATGCATGGGTGCAAATGCCATGAATGCTTAATGTACCGTTCACCGTAGTAGTGGAGTCGAGGTTGGCAATTTCTTTAACTTGAAAGGTTAATCAACTCCTTAACTGGCCATAGTTCCAACTTCCTGTTCAAACTTGCTTTCTTTAGTATTCCTTCAGATTCTCGGGTACTCAACTGATCTTGGATCGTCTCACTTGATTCTCGGAGTATAGTGATCCGTGTATTCTCTTGAAATCCCAACAGAATCCTCGGTAATCGAAAATCGCCATTCTTTCACGGTAAAATCTCTCAGGACAATCTTGGAGAGATAAATGAAGAATCTTTACACAATCTTGCTTAGTATACCGCCGTCGTGACTGATATTCTTATCCTCAATATTTGGTGAAGTTGCTCTTCAATGGCCTCGGCACAAAATTCCACAGCTTGCACAACTTTCCCCTTTTTCCTTTGTGTAAGTGAAACTACTCTAGTGGGTGTCTTTATAACAGTAACCTGATTTCCTGCTTGGAATTCTCTGAATGGTACAAATGCCTTAATCTCTTCATTGTCACTTCACGCCATTCAGAGTTAGAAATTCTGGCTTTCTTATAAAACATGTACTCCCGAGCACCTCCAAGTAATAAGTACCTACCCTGAGGGCACCCTGATAGTTAAAGGATCTCTTGTCTCTCTCATATTCGAGTATCTTCTTTTATCCACTCACTACCCTGACTGCGTTAGCTTGATCATACATCATCTGGTCAACCCCTATTCGAATCCCAATGTTGCTTCCACTAAAATCGATCCTCGTTGGAACAGGTAAGGAAGTCACCTAAATACAACCACGAAACTAATGCATGCGGGGTTAGGGATGTAAATGGCATGCGCTCATATCCAGCAAAGAAGGCAATCAAGCACGTAGAACAAATGTCCAAAATAATTAAAATTTACTCCAATGCATGATGCACGTGCCATGTATGCATAATACCCGTTTTCATAGCAGTAGCATTGATTCCTTGTTATAAATTCTTGTAGAGGTCCATTTGCTTTTCATCCAAGTAGTCAGAAAACGGAAGTTTCAAATCTTCCTTCGTAATTTTATAGAAGTGGGGAGTGTTGTCATGATCAATTGCAATTCGGCGCTGAGTGTCACCCTACAATTCACAAATTGGACAATTATCTATGCATGAGGGTTAGTACGTGGGTAGGTCAAGTAATGAAAGCAATTAAGAGCACCTAATTAATGCAGATGCAACAAGTAATTTACTAAAATTTAAAGCATAACAATGATAATTTTGCAAAAATCGTAATCATAGTGTGCACACAATCACATAAGCTCAGACAAATTCAAACAGGGAAGTCAAAATTTCCCATCAGGCTAATGCAATGCACAAGTATTCCTATGCCGTACGACCTAAACTGACACGACACGACTCCAGAGCACCGGTTCTGAACCTGGTAGCTCTGATACCACTTAAGATGTAGCACCCCAACGGTGAGGCACCACACCCCCGCACTATGACCCGATACGTGGTACGAAATGGAAAGTCCGCACACGCACCAAGTCACAGCGAACGGGTGACAAACGAAAAAAAACCAACCAAAGCTAGGCGGTTCCTAAACCCTGTACAAGCCAAATATGCAAAAACCCGAATGCGGAAGCGATGCAAAATACGAACTAACAAAAACTTTAATCAACAAACAAAAATAAACGGGATCGAATTGCACAATTAAAATCAATTAACGAATAAAATACAATAGCTTCAAAAACTCATATAAATTCAACCGGACATCCGATTGACGAACGGGAAGTGGCGTTGGACTCACCACAACGAAACGGACCTACTGTCCGAAAGTCGCCGGAATGCCGCCACCGTGGCCGGCCGAACAGCCACCGGAACACCGCCTCCGGTGGTCGGAAAAATCCCCGGAAGGACAGAAACGTGCGCGTCGGCCTGCTTGACAAAAGCCCTCAATCAATTTCAGAAAATACCAAACATGCCGGACTTCGTTGAAGAAAAACCGCACCAAAATCCTAATACGAAAACTGAAATTAAATACAAACCGCTAAACGAAAATAAAATCCGGACATACCGTTGGAAAGCCCGTAACGAGCTCTGCGAAAGCCCCTAGCCAAAACCCGAAAAAAGTCGCCAGAAAATCGGACCGCCGGTCCAGGCCCTAACCGCCACCGGTCCGCCGTCGCCGGCCGGTTCTCTGACCACCACCACCACGGACAGCTCAACCTCGTCGTCAGGAATAACTTTTGTGAAGGAAGCACCACTGAAATCGACCGAAAAATGGCCGAACCGCCACCCCAAAGCTGCGCCACCGATGCCATCGCCGGAACCACCACCTACGCCGCGATTCGCTCCATTCTGATACCGAAAATGGGTTCAGGAGGTCGAAAACGTTCGGAAACCATCAAGCCCCGTCGGAAAAAGTCACCGAAAAGCGGCCAAACTCGCCGCTACAGTGGCGTCGCCGCCCATCGTCCTCGGCCAAACTCGCCGCTACAGTGGCGTCGCGGCTTGTCCAGAAAAACACGCCGGGGAGTCCTCGTCATGGGTCAGGGACGCGTGTTAAAAAATTACCATCGGAAGCCGCCGCGAATGGGCGGCGAAGTGGCGGCTGCCCATTGATTTTTAGCCTTCGATTTTTGTACCGTTGTGACGGGCTCGTCGAGTTGATAAATTTCCACTACTCAAACGTCGAATTCCGTCGAGAAACGAGCGAGAATGGACATGTGCGTGTTTTCACACCTCCACAGTGTGAACAGTACCAGCCGCGGGAGGAAGACGATACAGGAAGGCTGATCTGATTTTGGCACGCAAAACGAGGAAATCCGAGTATATATCTTGGTCCTCGTACGCAAAAACGATCGAACGAACGAGCTAACGAAGTCAGAATGGGGCAAACTTAGAGTCTATGGACTCGTTTTGCCGTCCCGAACGCGTTGAAGGGGTCAAAGAGGTCAAAATCTCGACCGAACGAGAAGTGACCGGAAAACCCCTAAAAGAAGAAATTACAAAGGGGCCCCTAAACTCTAAAAGAGTTCAAAATAGGGCCACGAAAAATATAAAATAACATAATTGAACACATTAAAAGGTTGGAACGCGGCGTACCTTATACGTCGGACGAGTGGGGTGTCACATTACTGCTTTACGAATTTTGACAGAAAATTCTTGAATTTGGATATATGTTATGTATTCTTGGTTTTTGTTTGAAATACAAATCTGTCGGATCAATGTTGTTTCTTGAAAATTACTGAAAAACTGTTTCGTGCTAATCTGATTCTAAACTGTTTTAATTAGGATTATTTGGAACTGATTTAATTCAAAATTGGATTTCTTGAATTTGTTGAAATTGCGAAACGGGAACACGCGCGCGGGATTACGCGCATGAAGTACGCGACAACACGCTGCCCCGCACCTTCCGAGACCCGCCGCGCGCGGTCGCCCGAGCGCGTCTAGCCGCGACCATACGTCGTTCCGCCCAAGACCCCTCCCCCCCCAATCCGCCTAGCACTGCCCGCAGGCGGCTAGCGCGCTGCCTTGCGTGCAGTCGTGCGGGCGGCTCCGGGATACCCTTGCGGGCTATGTGCGGTGCGCGCGCTTGCGGGCCACAGCTGTGCACCTCGCCTAGGCGTCCCGAGTCCAGTTTTCGTTTTGTGTTTTTCCAAGTTTCGTAAAATCCCGTTTTGTAAAATATGATTTTATTTTCAAATTTTGATTTTAATTTTATAAAATTATTTATTTGAAATAATTATAAGATTTGGGATTTTGTGAATTAAAGTCGATTTCTAATTTTTCGAAAAAATATTGAATATCACTTTGAATGATATTTTTGACAAAAATTTAATTATGAATTAATTGTTGTTTTGTCAGATTTATCCGAATTCGTGTTTTGAATAAATTCTTGAATAGTGAACTATATTCAAATTATTTAAGTTATTGTAACTTGAAGTCAAGGGAATTTTAAATTTAGTTGGTAAATTTAAATTTCAAGCGGATTATGCTAGTGTAGGTGATCATGGTTTAGTCTTATGAATGTTTTAATTTATGCACATGGATGGTTTCAATTGGGATCGGAGCCCCATAGTTGCGTTATTTTAATTGGGGTTGGAGCCCTACTTATGTGCGTACTGTTATGTGTTTATCACGTGGCTTTCCTTATTATTGTTTTTGGGCCGGGGGTATGCCTCATGTACTTGTCTATGGTCAATATGAAGATTGAGCCATATTACTTTATGTTAAGAGAGTAGAACTTAGGAAGTGAGGATTTTTCTTTTCATTTTGGAGACAAGCACCCAAGGAGCAAGAGGGATCCACAAGGAACACTTGAAGAACGGTGTCCATAAGAGAAGACCCCTGAAAATGTTTAGGAGGGTTTCTATTAATGTAATAGATAGGGTTTTCCATTAAATTCTGTACCCCTATATGATATAAACTGTCTTATGTGGCATGAATGTTAGAACTAGCAATTATGGAGTGACTCCCATAATTGCACATAAGATAGGATACCCATGATCATCTCATATTAGTATCATGCTAGGACATGTTATCTGCTAATTGCTTCTATGATGCACTTTATGTGAAACTGCATTAAACAAGACAATTAAAAATGGAAAACTGTACATGTTGGGGAGGTCAAGACTGGACAACTCTTCGGTTAATTCGAAAATCCCTAATTAAATATTGAGCAACTTTCGAATAAATAGGTATTCTATTACGGTAATAAAATTCCTAGCATTCCATCAATATGATTTAAGAGTTAGTAGGTAAGCTGATTGTTGTCTCACGAGTCGTGCGGTAATTAGTGCAGCCTATTAAATCTTAGTTTCTTGATTGATCACCTTAGGTGATTGATATTTCTTGATCATTTTAGAATGGGCGATGTCTCACTAGTCATGGGTCGTTCCGGACTAAGTTTGATTGAGCTCTTATGATTGGTGGGTCTTGCTCAACACTAAAGTAGATATGGATGTCTCATGAGTCGTTGGTCCATGATTGAAAGATCAGTGATGCAAAAATATTACTAGGAATTCCATGGAGATGGAATTGGGAATTCTGTACCTACCTAAAGATTCTTAGACCTTTGGATGTCTGACGAGTCGTGGGTCCAAAACTAAGAATGATTGGGATCCTAGTACCTACTGAGAAAACAAGTTTCTTCTAAGGTCGTTTGGGATTTACAGACCTTATAAAAATAGTGGGAGCCACATACAATAAAAGACCTGATCCTATGTGTTACGTTATTATTCAATATGCACACATTTTCTCTGCTTAGCATTTAGGTTGTAGTTCTGTGATTGTCTACAAGTTGAAATGCGACCCATTAGTATCCATCCTTGAGTCAAGAAAGTTGACTAAAGTCCTAACCACTCTGATTGGCTTGGAATCTTAAAATCCGTTTTAGATTCCAAAAGGAGAAAATTGCTCTCTAAAAGGCGAACCTTTCATCTATTGTGAAAATTCGACCTAGGCTTAAGAAAAGCAATTGAAAAGTGAAAGGAAATTCTCCAAACACTTAAGAGCAATTGTACTCCCTCATAAATGTGTTACAAAGTATAACACAGTATAGGAACACTTAAGAGCAATCGTGCTCTCTTACGAACGTGTTACAAAGTATAACACATCGAAGGAATTGTTCCATATTTGTATGAAGGAATACATGTGTAACGTGGGCTGAAAGTCCTCACTGAGGAGGACCTTACAGCCATGCAGTACACTAAGAAACGAGTTCTTAGCTCACTGATTGCTTGAATTGCTTCTATCATCATTTTAGACCCATTTTGCTCAATCTTAGATGATGCTATTGTAGCATAGTTGATCAAATTGGTTGATAAATTAAGTGAGCATCCTTATGAAGGATTAAAAGGTAATGATGATTAATTCTTCTTCTAAAACTATTGAGGTAAAGGCACTAAGGCCAAAAAAGAAGAAACCCTTAAAACCCAATGGAGGGGTGAGAGAAGGGAAAGCCTAAAAGAAAGATCAGACTTTAGCTTCCATAGTGGCAAACTAGGGCCTTGGGAAGGAACTGCAAAGAGTATAAGGCTACTCTGTGTGTCTCTCGTTGTGGAAATTCCAATAGGATCAGAATTCACTAGTCTTGAGTTAATTTTACACAAACTGTTGTGCAAAACTCATAGCATTGATGTTTCAAACATACAACGAGATAACATAAGTAAGATGAAAAAGTTTCAAATAACTTTGGAACGTCCTAAATGGGATTAGCAAGTTGATCGTCTTAGGATCCTTTTATGAAAAAGAACTGAAAGACTTAACTTCCTAAGAATCCTATTTAGAGGGAAATGTTCCCGAAAAGCCCGTTTATGTGAAACGTAAATACGTCTCAAAGTTTAGATAGATCTCGATCCATACTGAGGATTAAGGTTTGCTTAATGTAAGCGCTAGACTAAATCGTTAGTTTAATCATTATGAATGTGTACTTAATGAAGTACGGTTTTGAAACTTTTGTGAGATTGTTAGACTTTCAAAATAAGGAAGGTTAGGAACCTTAGTAGTTGTAAGACATAGGCAGCTCGATTGGATCGAGATAGAAGATATCTTAGTGACTAACTCCTTAGTCATCTTAAGAGATAATAGGATTATCCCTCAGTAAGCTCATTCAAGAATAACTTGGTATTTTTGAATGAAGGAACATAACCCTATAGGATATGGTTTGTTCCTTGTTGAGATTTACTGACTTATCTATATTCTGAACTTATGCTTCAGAATACGCAGTTAGGATTTTGAATATTACAAATTCCAAATCAGTCCCTTAAATGCACTATGAATTGTGGCTTTCAAAAACTCCCTAATAATTCTTAGAATTTTGGGATTGTCTTCTTAATTGAAGAGGACAGTGGGAGTCTTCTTAAGTGAAGGAGACAGTGGGAGATAGACTTGAAACAACTTCAAGTTTGTATGAACAGTTAACGGCCGTTACCACTGCCTATGACCACAGGCAGTAATGCCCGTTACTTAGTACAGAGGCTCAAACAAAGGAGGTAATGGGTGTTTCCTAAACAATATATATTATTGTTTTGCAAATCTTTGGAACAAATGTTGTTTGTTCTAAAGAGTGTATCTCTCTTGAGTCTTCTTAATTGAAGGAGAAACTAAGAGATGAGGTTGAAACTAGTTCAAGTCTGTGCAAACAATATAGAATATTGTTTCTACGATTCTTTTGAACAAATGTTGTTTGTTTTAAAGAATATACCTTTCTTAAGGAATTGTTCCTGAGAGAGAAGAAAGGTAAGCCCAAAGACTTCAAAAGGTTTGAGGACAAAACCCACGCCACAAATAAGAAGAGATGAAACGTTCTGATAAAATTTGGCCAATCTTAAGAGATAGTACACGAGTGAACTCTCCTCCCTCGATGTGTTCAAAACGCATTCCTAGATAGCCTATAAGATAATATGGTTTTCACCATAAAATCTTCTTAAGTGGATATTGATCTATTTACCCATGAGGAGGCACTGTCAGATTTGGAATCTGAGTAGTGAAGACAAATTATGAAATCCAAAATGGATTCCATATAATCAAATGAAGTTTGGACCTTAGTTGAACTACTTGATAGGATCAAGCTTATCTTATCAATATCAGATTGATGGAGAAATAAATATGTAACATCCATGGATTTCACATTTAGTGAGAGTAAGCAAAAGTTTGTAGACTCCGATTGGTCAATTTACGAAATTGGATCAGGCTTCTAGAAATTAGAGTATTCGAATTAGTGAAATAGTCAAAATTGTTTGACTTAAAATTCGAACAAAACGTGTACAAAAGATTGTTAGAGACTAAAAGTTCAACTTTTGGTACTTTGCGGAGATGACATCCTTCTCATTGGGAATGCGGAGGATGATATAAAAGTTACCAATGTATGGTTAGGAACCATTTTGAGATGAAAGATCTTGGTGATAGATCCTGTAACAGCCCTAAACAGGGCCTAGTTGGAATTGGTAAGCCTTGAAAGAAAGTGAAAGCGTTTATAGACTTTGATCCGTCAAATGTTCTTCATGCATCACATTTCTATGTTTTTTAAGTTGTTCTTACGTGCTATTATGTGACTTTGGGAGAGATCTCATCTAAAACCCCATATTACTATTCATTTCCGAGCCTCCATTCCCTCAATAGAATACTAAAAACTCAAATCTGAATACCTTAACTCACATCTCTTGTTTTAAAATCATTTTCGGAAATTTAACATCAGAGTTACGATTTTATCCCCATGTCATTGTTTATCCACTAAACAATATCCTCTTATCTCATTCGTAGAACCTTAAAGACATAAAACTTATATTTTTCTATCACTTACATATGCTTTCCATGACCCGAAACTCTTTACAAAAATTGTTGATCGAAATTACCATTAGGTCCCTTGATCACTATTCATTCCATACAATTAGGAATTTCTCGGAACACTTTTTCCTATCAAATATCATAGTCAAATGAATCCTTGAATCATTTCGAGAATTTTGATATCACCCACAAACCCTAATTCCTTTTCTAACTAAAGTAGTATCGAAAATCACTTCAAAACCCTAGTTACTATTCTTACCGTAAACAACTTTTTATCCGTACACTTTTTGATATTCAATATTACAGTCAAAACGATCCTTGAATTATTTTATGAATTTTCATACATTTACCAAAACTTGATTCCAACCGTAGCATATTTTATAAATATTTTTCTTTTTAAAAATTATCATTTTATTTTAAATAATTAGCTTTCATTCAATATTCAAAATTATACTTAAAACGTTTCTTGAATTTTTTTCTAAACTATGATAATTTTTCCAACCTTGAAACTTCATCATAGCTTCGTTTATATAATTTTCTCATGATTTTCATCACCTTTAACATTAATAATTTATAAACAAAAAATCTAAATATTCCATATTTATAATCATAACGAAGCTTATTTTTCACTCGTTCTTTCATTAATTTACTACTTCAAGTTTTCACCTCTCGACCCTTGAATAAATTTTATACCATTTTACATTTATTTTTATTCAACATGACATCATCCATGACAACACTAGACTTTCTAAAAATAGAAGGTTTTGAATAAATGAATATAATTCAACCACATTTCCTATATAGTTTCCAAGCATTTGTTTAAACTATAGTTCAACCACATTTCCCACATAGCTACGAAGCATTTGTTTAGGTTATGAAGCATCCACATCTCCCCTAAACTCTTAGTAATTTCAACATAAGGCCCTAAATCCCAAGTATAAATACCACTCCAAGCTCATTTCCAAGACTACACAAAATTCACTCCATCTCTCGCTCTCTCACGCCACTCCTCTCTCTCTCCCTAGGCTAAGGTGTGTTTTATTTTATTATTTCATGCTTTATATTATCTTCTTAGTATAATAATAGTAGTAGCATGCTTAGATTTAATTAAATTATGCTTTAGGAATTTATTTTATGAAATATATGCTATTTATGCTAGTTTAGGAAAAATATGATAATATATGTGAATTTTATTTAATTAAATGCATGAATTATGATATGATATAATGTGAGTATGTATTCAAATGATTATGATCTTGTTTGATTAAATTCATGCCTAGAATAATTTATTTAGAATTATTTTTCATAGAGAATTTATATATTTTGCTATATTATGCTTCAAATTCTATGTTATAAATATGAATATGATTAAGCATGTTATACACCCTCTTTGAATCTTCAAATAGACTTAAGAACATGTTTTTAGTGTTCTTGGACATGTGTGTGTATGTGTGTGTGGCGTGCGATAGTGTGTGAGTATGTGTGTTCGATTTTATGTTATAAAGTGATTAATTCATATGAATTTGAATAGTAAATGTTTTCAATAGTAATTTTGACTTTTTGGTCAACCCATATTCTGATAATTTCGAAATTTATATTAAATTAATTATAAAATTTGTTTTGGAATTTTTAAAGGAAGATTTTATCCGAATTTTCCAAAATCGGCAATCTTGTAAACATTTTCTAAAATGTGACCTACATTGTCAAATTAAAACCTAAATTTCATTTCCAATCTTATAATTAGAATCATGGTGATTAATAAATATTTAATTAGTTAAAAGATTTCATAAAACCTAATTAATTAAAGAAATTCACTTAAACGGTGAAAATAAGGGTTTACCGGGTAAAATTAAAGTTTCAAAGATCATTTAAACGTTTCATATTATCGTTTTGAAATTCAAAACGTTCAAGGGTGCAAAAATTAAAGAATTAGGATATTTATCCAAGTTTTGAATTTCAAATAAAGATATTCATTTAGGCTTTTCAAATCGGATAATTTCAAATATCATTTCCAAAGTAAGATTTCTTTATGGACTTCTTTTATAACATAGAAGCTTATTAAGATTCCTAATTTGATTAATAATTACTTGATATAGTAATGGACCTTATTTTATAGACTTTGTTTGAATGTTAAAGTTGTATTTTATCAGAATATTATTATGTGATTTCATTCCATGATTATGACATGTTTTATGATAACTTGTCTATGTGAGTAGTTTTGGTTACGAAATAGAAACTTATAGTTGATCACCACTCATACGTGAAGATCTGGACGGACTAGGACTCCGGTATTATTTCATAATACCTGGTTACTGTGGGTGAGGTTAAACGTTTTCAACTGGGATCATGAGTATATATATATATATATATATATATATATATATGTATATGAAACATTTTAGGACCTACCATAATACCATTCAATTTTTATTCCTTTATAAATGACACTTGCCTTTTTGGTAATACTTTGATATTAACTTATATTTTTCCAGTATACACAATCAATTATTTTAAAGTATTCATAACATCTTGTCATAAACAATTAAAAGTATCTCCTACTAAATTATCTCGGTACTATGTTACCGTTTATCGGGTATCGTTAAATGCAAGCAAAATATATTTTCTTATTGTGGGCCCGGTGGTCTTGGTAGAAGTAGTAGTCCAGGAGGCATGGGCCGAGGTCTACTATTATACCAGCCGCCAACTAGATCATGGTGGTGGTTTAGCAGGAGGTTAGTTATTTCACATCAAGTGACGGGAAAAGGTATGTCCCTCCCAAGTTCATGTATATCGTCACTAGGGGTAGCTCCTTGAGGTGACACCGGAGGAAGAAGGATGGTATCGTTGTATTTCGTTTTATTAAGTAACGACATCTTGATCAATATCGTTACAAATATTCTTGGTTTTTAAGGAGTTAAGGTTGGAGAACGCCTAGCTTGCGGGCACCATATTGTTTCACAAAAGGGGTTCATATTTTCTTAAAAAGTATAACACATAATCCCCCTAACCCTTTATCTTTAAATAAATATGAACCCAATATTGATATTGTTGCAGTGTTTTCCTATTATCGGGTACTCACCAAGGAGTTTCTTGGTTAATCCCACTATGGATACTGATTTCACATTACTCTCAAAATTGTTACTTCATTCTTATTCAACTACTATTAAAGATCCTTTCAAATAAAAGTCTCTTGGTAAAAATCCTAAAGTTTTATAGTATCACTCAACCACCCCTCACTTAGTCACTTTGACTAACCCCTCGTTCTTTTCAAATTCATGATTTCAGGTACTGCCATCGCTCATTAGCTGGTATCTTGAAGCATAGAGAGTCCATTATCTTATGCATATTAGATCAGGTTTCTTAATTAAGCCAAGTTAGACTATAATCTTGTATAGTTATTATATTACTCCAGTATCATACTATGAGATCATGAACAACTCTAACCCTACGGTATTGCTTCTAAATTTTCATGAGTTTCAAATTATTCCAAATTCTTTTATTTGCTACCCCAAACATAAGCTTTTGTTTTTAAATGTTTCAAGTTCCGCTGCCATGCTTTCTTACTCTGATATCTTATAGCATCGTCCGTTTGCCAGCGTAACTCTCAGGTGCTAGGTCTCACATCCATCTGGGAAGTGCGATGGTGCGGGGTTGTAGCGTAGTTGGGGGCGCTACAGATCCTATATTCTCGAGATAAATATCTATGGAGATAGATTTAAGAGAATAATAGAATTATCACAGTCAAGGTACATAAACGTTGTACTAAAATGGTTTAATATGGAAGATTCCTATAGAATTTCCAATGGATAATGGAACATCTCTTTTGAAGAGGATGTGTCCTGAAATAACTCTTAGAAAGATGGAATGTCCAAAGCCCTTTTATTGAAAAGGGAGCATAATGTATGTAAAATTACCTACATGACTAGATTTGGTGTGACGCCCCGTGCCATCGAAGGGCGTCTTGACGACATTAACAAGTAAGTCTCTACACTTGTGTGTGTTTAATTTAAGAGTTTCTTGAGTTTTTGAATGTAAATCCAATTTAATATGTGATCATTCGGATTATTCTAAGATTAATTGTCAACTTGATTAATACGCGCATATGTAACCCTAACCATTTAATTTGATTTAATTCGAATTTATTCCATGAAATAATTGTCAAGTTGATTTTAAATCCATCATGTTACTTCACTTGTTTAATTTTGGTTTACTTGAATTCCTTGAGATTAATTGTCAATCATCTGTTTACGAAGTGTCGGTAAATTGTACGAAAGGTTTCTAAAATTAAATTGAATTAAACTCTATTTGGTAAGTCTCTCTTTCATGTTAATTTATAAAATTTATGCGGAGCTTGAATGTTTAGTCGTAACTTTACCAATTTTATTTACGTTTATTTGAACGAGCTATTTCACTTTGCTACGCGATAAGGATACCCGGTTGTATATAGCTTATGCGCAAGACACATTTCTCCCAATCTCCTCTTCTCTCTCTTGGTTCTCTCTCTCTCTCTCTCTCATTCCCATACACACACTACACCTAAAACATACACTAGTCGTAACTTGGCCGTTTCTCGGTGGAATTCGACGAATGAGTAGTCCATTTTGAAGAGCTCGACGAGAGGATCATGATGGTACAAAGATCTCGGCCAAACAATGAATGGTGGAGGAGATATCTATGCTAGTTGAACCCGTCACCTGTTATGTATGCTGATATTCGGGACTAGGTATCTATGCTAGTTGAACCCGTCACTCGTTTTGCACATTGATTTAATTGCTTCCGCTAGCTGATGATGATTGTTTAAATTGCTTCCACGCTCTGAGTTTGTCAAGTTAGATCCTCCTAGCCTAGTGTGTGCGTTGGTCTCCTGTTCGCTTTGATTCGGATTCGGGCATGGACTTTCCATTTCATGACCGGTTTTGGGTCTTAGTGCGGGGGATGTGGCATCCTTCATTTGGGGTGTTACATCCTTAAGTGGTATCAGAGCTCTAGGTTACAAAACCGAGCTCTTGATTCGTGTTGAGTCTGTCTAGGTCGTACGGTATAGGAATAATTGCGCATTGCATTTGTTTGACTTGATATTTTGACCCTTCGGCATGAATTATTTCGTGATTATATGATTGTGTGTACATTATGAATTTGATTATGCAACATCTTATTTTATGTGCTTTATAAATTGCAACTAATTGTTATATTTACGTGATATACATGTTACATTTCATTTGCATCTTTAACCCGCATGCATCGAATTTAGTGTTTGAATTTCAGGGTGCCCTATGAGTCAACACTGAGACTTCCCTCCGTCAACACTACCTATTGGTACTACAACGAAAACATACCATAAGTCGAAGATGAAAGCATTCTTTACCAAGATCAATGTTCATGAAAAGGTTCAGAGTTGAAGGAATGAGATTTGCTATATTGACTTACTATCTTAAAGTCAATTGAAAGATGAAGTTTGACGAATTTTAACCTTGAGGATTCATTCACTTGAAAGTAGACACCATGTTGAGGGAAATGAGTCAATGGAGGAGAATCTGATCAAGTAGAACCGTTTTGAAGGAGTTTGATGAGCTTTCGCCTTGATGATTCGTTTATTTGGAAGTAGTCACCTTGTTGATGGAAACGAGTTAATGTAGAAACATCTGGTCAAATAAGATCCGATCAAGTTCAAGGGATGTGGATAGGTAACCATGTTACTTAAGCAACGAGCTACAAACCATCGATGAGTGTTAAAGGTTTTGGTGCCGTTTCGAGTTAACAAACGAGAAGACAAGATTGGTTGTTAACTCTTTGGGTGTTTCTTCAAGATGAGATGGAAGAACTGTTGAGGTGGGAATAGAACACTTAGATGCCGAAAGACTTTATCCAAGTTTCAGAATCATATACCATGGATTACTTTGGGAAGTGTTTAGCACCACGATCATCCAACGAAACTCTGAGGTAAATATCTGATTGACAAACGAATCATGGACAACTCCTTGAAGATGAGCAGACTAAGATTTAACACAAATCAGAATTCTTGGGAGAAACTGAGGATGATTCTAGTTGAGCAAGGATTACGGTCTAGTAAGGGGTTGGGTGATAAACAAGCTTTGTTTAGTTACCACTTTAAGAAAAGACTCTAGACAAAGAATTTCAGATGACGAGGGTTGCATCATTGTTGGCTTAATCAACTCCGACTGCTTCATCTCGACTTTCTTGTCAAGATTTTTACACGTTGGTTAATGGTATGCCAAACATTCATGGCATTTGCATACATGCATCGCTTAAATACTCTTACCTTGTTTTTCTTGATGTGGGTGACGACTGTTGTTGTTTTAATTATGATAACTTGGATACTTGATCTAGTATTTGTAACTTAAAATTTCTACTTGTTAAGAACTATTGCTGAAATGAATGAGTTACGTACTTATGTGAACTATTCATGCCTATGTGATTTAAAACTCTTTTGATTGCTCACTAACTTCTTATATAACATACATACATACTGTAACCATGTTTCATGAGGACTCCATCACGATATCCCCTTTGAGTTGAGGTATGAGCGTTGAATCTATACTCAAAGGACACTGATATAAGTTGAACAAGGTACACCAAACATGCATCGCATACTTTTTGTCAAGTGTTACTATAATGTGTGTATGTATGAATAATTTATCAGTGGATTTATATGCAAGAGAGACCTTAGGTTCCCTCTTTTTACGTGTTGGAGAGATGTTGGATTCTTTCTCAGTTTTGTGCGTGAGAGATGTTGGATTCTCTTGTACTTAGATATTCAGAGATGCCGGCTTCTCTTGAATCTAGGGGTTTGAGGAATGCTGGATTTTCTCAAACTAGAATGTTGGGAGATGTTGGAATCTGCCCGACTTAGGTTGAGAGACGGGGTTCTCTCAATTATGTGCTTGAGAGACGGGGTTCTCTCTTTTATGTGTGCTCGAGAGACTGGGTTCTCTCTCTTATGGGTGCTGAGGGACGGGGCTCTCTCACTTACGTACTGAGAGATGAGATTCTCTCTTGTTTGTTGTGGTTGCGTTACGCGTTAATCTGAATACGGGTTGCAAATGGCGAGTATGAGACGACATCGATGTTCGGTGCAGTTGCAGCTATCCGATCATGGGAATGACCGACGGAGTTCGAAACACCTAACGGATCAAGTACTCGCACGGACCTCGACGATAACAAGACATCCTAAAGGAGGTTCGGTGTAGATGATAGGAGTAAGCCTTACCATTAGAGTTATGATCTTACTCGAGTTTGGAAGAAAGGTTGGAGCACTACAACTCGAGGATCTACATTTAGCAGTGGAACTTGGGGACCAGGTTCTCTTAAGGAGGGGAGGTTGTGATGCTCCGTGCTCTCGAAGGGCGTCTTGATGACATTAACAAGTAAGTCTCTACACTTGTGTGTGTTTAATTTAAGAGTTTCTTGAATTATTTGATTGAATGTAAATCCAATTTAATATGTGATCATTCGATTATTCTAAGATTAATTGTCAACTTGATTAATTACGCGCATATGTAACCCTAACCGTCTAATTTGATTTAATTTGAATTTATTCCATCAAAAAATTATCAAGTTGATTTTAAATCCGTCATGTTACTTAACTTGTTTAATTTCGGTTTACTTGAATTCCTTGAGATTAATTGTCAATCATGTGTTTACAAAGTGTCGTTCAATTATACGAAAGGTTTCTAAAATTAAATTACATTAAACTCTATTGGTAAATCTCTCTTTCATTTTAATTTATAAAATTTATGCGGAGCTTGAATGTTTAGTCGTAACTTTACCAATTTTATTTACGATTATTTGTACGCGCTATTTCACTTTGCTACGCGATAAGGATACCTGGTTGTATATAGCTTGTGCACAAGACACATTTCTCCCAATCTCCTCTTCTCTCTCTTGGTTCTCTCTCTCTCTCATTCCCGCACACACACTACACCTAAAACATACACTAGTCGTAACTTGGCCATTTCTTGACGGAATTCGATGAATGAGTAGTCCATTTCGAAGAACTCGACCAGAGGATCACGATGGTAGAAAGATCTCAGCTAAAAAATGAATGGTGGAGGAGATATCTGTGATTTTCAGACATGGCTGCTCAAAAATTCGAAAATCGCGACTGGATTGCGATAACAACTTCGACAGCCTCGTTCGGCTTCCTCCGACATCGGAATCTAGCAAAATTGATATGCAAATTGAACGTCTCAATGAGATCTACAACTTGACAGTGGTGGCGCAGTCATTGGAGTAGCTGTGGTACCAGACGCGCCGGCCGAAGCTCACGCCGTTGGTGGTGGATCTGGGCGAACTTCACCGATCGTTTTCGGCGATTCCGACGGTGGTTTTGGGTGGATGAGGTACCGATCTGAAGTATCTCGAGATGGCTCACCGATCTAGGTTGGTGGCGCAACCATCAGAGTAGAGGTGGCACCGCTGAAGGCACGGTGGCGGCGGCATGTCACTGTAGCTGCCGAATTCGACACTTTCCGGTCACTTTTTATGGCGACCGACTTGGGGGTTTCGAAGAACTCGTCATGGGTAAGTCGATGCTTCTTACGGACTTCGTTTTCGTTCACCGGATTGGAAGTAATTTGATTTTGATGTTTTTGGGGTTTTCGTATTCTTGGATTTAAGATCTAGGGCGATTGGCTTGGAATTTTCAGAAATTGATCAAGGATTTGGAACGAGCACGAAGACTACTTTATCGTGTATTTTTTCGGGATTTTTTCGGCGACTTTCGGCGGCGGCCCGATAACTTTTCGACAGCTCCGGTGGGGGTATTCTGGCGACTTTCGGATAGAATATCGGTCTCGACGCGGTGAGTCCAACGCCGCTTTCTGTTCGTTAATCGGACACTCGGTTTATTTATTACGAAATATTTTGCATAATTATAATTATTTGAATTAATTGTTTTAAGTGCAAATAAATTGTTTATTGTTGGTTTGTTGATCGAGATGTATTCCAATCATATACGAAAATATGTATTGAATGAATTGTGATATGCATGAATATTTTGATTTACAATTTGAATCCCGATGTGATGAATTTACGCTATTTGTTAAATACGAAGGGGTGTAAGTTTAATATTTATAAAACCGCAAATGTGACTTGAGCTTGTGTACCAAACATGTTGTGAAGTTGTAAATTATGATATTAAGTGAATTAAATGCACTCTTTATTTGTATCAAGCATGCCATCTACGTACAACAACTTTGTATGTTTATATGATCAAGTTGCTCTTACTTATGCACTTTATAACTCGACATGAACTTGATGCTTAATTGTAATATTATAATTGAACCCTATGACATTGGATGATTTAATATGCATTTTGTGAATACATTGACTTCCTAAATTGATCTTGCATCTTTGGATATGGAATTTCATGATGGTTGCTTGTAGATATGACCTTGTTGAGCATTGATATGCCTTGAATGACCACGACTGTAACACCCCGGAGTGAAGGGTGCCACATCCCCCGCATCACAGACCGACACGTGGAACGAAATGGGCACTCCGTCCACCCATCAAACCATGGCGAACGGGTGACAAACAAAACTCACCCCTAGGCTAGGCGGTCTAGACCCTGAACAGAGCACGCAAGAGAAACCAAATGCAAACGTGGAAGCACCCGGATCACATAACAAAGCTAAACTTATGCATCCACAGTAAAGGTAACATAAATCAAATAATGCAAGTCTTGCCCAACCCGGGCCATATAAAACATACATGCCTCAAATTTGAAATTTAAATCATAACTTATACATAGTACCAAATATATACGTAGTACCAAAACGGAAAGTAAAGATGCAAATGTCAAAACACTACTAAAGACTCGAATGACTCCCAAAACAAAAGACCGCCGCCTAGTTCGACTATCCAACCGGATACCTACAACTCAAGAACAAAAAGGGAAAAAAGAAATAATGAAGAGGGGTCAGCCCTAAAGACTGGTGGGGGGCTAACACACGTACACGTACATATAAGTAAGAGCATAGCATATTCAAAACGAAGATGTTCATGAATCGGGATGTGGTTTTTACATTGTAAAACGTTTAACCCGTGATACTATATATATAAGAAGAAAGGTTTAAGGCCGAAGGCCAAAATCCACCAAGTTTTAGAAGTTAGAAATCCACTTCCGATTCACAAACCTTAAACGGAAGCAAAGCATAAACAACTTGTCGACTACGAGTTCCAACCCACTTACTCCATAGCAAAGCGAAGCAAAACAAAGAAAAACATAAATCAATGCCACCTTAACACCATTTTGGGGAGGAGAGTGCGCCCTCTCAATCCCCGCGCTTATCTTATAGCAATCCTACTTAAACGTTAGGGTCGTGAGTTTCATGACACTCACGCCCAAGGATTCTGTCCCCCACTAACCTCCTAGCGGGCTTCGGGTTGATCCTATGAAGATGGAGAAGTGTACAGGGGTTGCGACCGACGACCCTATGGTCGACCCGGCTTTCCCATTACACACAACTCTAGGGCTCAAACTTACACTTACACTTACACTTACACTTACACTTATTAATGCTTATCTTTCAAAGCTTAATCTCGCAAAAACATATCACATACACACACCAACCCTTTCAAAACAAATAAGCAAAACGTAGTTTATATATATATATATAAAAGCATTTTAATCGATCTCATAGCAAAGGGCCAAAACCCACAAAATACCTATCAAACACGTACTTATATATATATATATATATATATATGTATATAAGTCGCATGCAAGCTTGAAACACAAGTAGGGTTGTAGGTCATAATAACTAAAAGAACAAAACCTCACCTTGCCGACCAAACCAAACAAAAGAGCCCAAACACTTCTAAGAGACCACCTCTTCAACCACGGAGCGAACCTGAGAGCAAAACGAAACACAAGGGACAAACTTAGACTCAATATAAACCAATTAGATGCTCGGAAAGTGCTTATGAAAGAAAATGGTGCATAAGGGATGCAATCGGATTAGCACTTAGGTCACGTTGTGTCATATTGAAGCATAAGTCACATATCTCACGTATTTCACGTTCATGAATCTCATGTGCTGCATATAACATGTTACATAACTCATTAAGAATGCATATAACTCATTCCAAGGCAAGGAAATGGCATGCAAAGCAAGGAAACAAGTTATGAAGTCGGACACGTACATAAACAGGCATTTAGGTCATACAAGGCGCAATTCACGTCAAACGAATCCATAAACTTAATACGACACACATTACACATAATCCTAACATATAACACATTAAATTTAAGCAATCACAAGTCATGGAATCACATATCATACATATAAACAAACATACATAACATTGGGATCAAGATCGGGGAGGGAAACGAGCAAAATAAGCAAGAAAACAAAGTTCGGGGCCAAGGTATGACCATAACCCAGATCCAAGGCCGTGGTATTTTAACAAAGAGCAGATCCACGGCCGTGGATCTAAGTACAGAAATTCCCCACGCAGCTGCATCAAATCCACGGCCGTGGATGGTTTCAAAGCATAAAATCCACGGCCCTGGATCTGCTTCAGTGCCCAAAACTCAAAGTTTTGCCCCTAAAACACCAAAACTCAACCTCAAACTCATGATAACACATAATACAAGATATATGAAACAATGATTCAAAGATTCATGCCCTAATTCATGCAAAAACCGAAGCTAAAGTGAGGAGAAAGGAGAGATGCATCAACTTGTTCAAGTTCTTCCATTTCAAGCAGGATCAACAATAGTAACCCTCATACAACTCAAAGACCATGAAATTCATGCATAGAAATAAAGTAATCAAGTCACCTAGATCACATATAACTCACCAATTCAACAAACAAAGCAAGGAAGTCATAGATTCATCAAAAAGGGGTAAAACCTTACTATTCATGCATTTCCACAAAGCATGCTCAAACTCACATGAAATTCAGCCAAAGTACACTTAAAAGAAAGAGGAGAAGCTAATCAACAAGAATCCAGACTTACCTTTCGAATTTGAGGCGAAACAGTGAGCTTGAAACTTGAAGTTGAATAGTATTTCTCCTTTCCTCCCTCTCTATCTCGTGTTGCTGCTGATTTTCCTCTCCCTTGGCTGTTGAAAACGAAATGAGAGGCTAAGGGATGGATAGGGGAGTGATTAAGTGGAATGTGGGCCTAATAATCACCTAATTTGGTCAAGGATTGGTCAAGATATGGCTTATTTAGTGAAAGGTGGCAAATCTGTCACACGAGGCTCAATCCGGACGAAATTGGAGGATCAAACGGGCTTAGAAAAATACAAAGTTGGATTCCTCGGCTTGCATTCTTCATTACTAGGGTGACTTATCTTCCGAAATTTGAATCCGAATTCCCGAGCTCAAGTTACGCTTTCTGGAACACGAGGTGCGCTAAACGCGTTAGGCCCTCACGTCCCTCACAAATCCCCGTCTTCACAAAACGAGCCAAGAACCAAATAAAACAAGATCGAAAACATGTAACGAGCGCATAATCACATTCATAACTCACGTAGTTCACATATATCAAAAATTCATAAGAAACGGAATCAAATACGGGTATGTACAGAAGAAATTACAAGGCATGCATATATAAACCTTAAAACTCAAGTTATAAGTTAAACGACTAAATACAATTAATTACAAATAATCACATTAGCATTAAAATAGCACCAAATTACTTAATTAAATAATTAAATACGCACGTAACTCTCTCGTAGAGGCGTACCTGGAACAATCGGACGAACGGGATGTTACAAACTCCCCTCCTTCAAAAGGACCTGTCCTCAGGTCCTAGGCGAGACCTCGGACGACTCTGGAATGAACTCAACTCCACACTTCCGCTGTGCCACTCTGATCTAAGGAAGCTGTAGACTCCTCGGGATATTACTTCCTCAATAGAAATGAAGAAGGCTTCTCCTATCCCGGTAATCTGCTTAGTTTAGCAAACTTCGTGTCCGGTCTGCTCCCACTTCCGATTAGAATTCGAAAGTAGATGGAGAATCATGCCGGAAAGATTCTCGGTCTTCTACCGATAGCACTTTAGACCTTGCTACACCAAGTCCACAATGTCTCTTCTTCTGCTAACACCATTACCGGCTCTTCAAATCTCGAACCATGAGTGGAGTTAGTCTCGTGACCAACCACTTCTTGAGACATTGGCTCTAACTCTCCTTTAGCCACGCTCAACCGAAGTGTTCCTTAGTACCTCGATTGTAACGGAGGAGTTTTGAGTATCCTTGGGTAACCAAGACTAGCACCGAGGCAACTCTTCTTCAAAAGCCCTATCCACTTGAACCGAGCCTCTTCCTTGTCTTTCATGTCATGGGATGGCCACTTGTGCAAAACGAACCTCCGGTCGAATCCCGATAACACTAGAGACTTATTCTCGGAAGTACTTCTCAGTTCTTCTACCAGAACGCGTTGTCGACAATACACTTTGTTAAAACCACACTCAGAGAAGACCACGAAACGCCGAAGAAGGATGAGCAACTCCTCGAAGCCAGCAAAAAGGGTATTTTTCCTCCACGGTTAGCCCCGTGTAGCTCACGGTAGTTATATTCATCTTAATGTCCCATCTTCTTCTTTAGATAGGATAAGCACACTCCACGAAGAAGTACTCGAGTTGATGAAACTACCTTCTAAGAGCTCGTCAACTACATCTTAAGCTCCAACCTCCACGTTAGAGCTATCCGGTAGGGAATCTTCACACAAGGTCAACTCCGGGATAAAGATCACGACCGTCTCAATGTCCCTATCAAGTGGCAATGAATCCTTGCTTTGAAGTAATCATGAAGAAGGCCTTACTCCAATCTTTGTCTCTCCAAGCTTGACTCAACCTCTCGGTTAACCTAAAGAAAAGTCACAAACCTTATTGCACCGTCCCAGAATAACCAACCGCTCCCA
Source organism: Lantana camara (assembly GCA_037501455.1). NCBI lineage: Eukaryota > Viridiplantae > Streptophyta > Magnoliopsida > Lamiales > Verbenaceae > Lantana > Lantana camara. Next base: position 68,841,414 of record CM074860.1, read on the forward strand.
CAAAGGATACAAACGGGTTATCCTTCCATCTAATACCCGAGAATATCGTTGAGCCCCAGCGGACATCCAAAAGCAACCATCAATGCCCACGGTAACAAAGTTACCTTAACAAAAACTAGGCGTCTTCAAGAACAACCACCTGGCAAGCTTGGCCCTCACAACTCACCAAACACTCGGCACTCACCTCACTAACTCTGTTTGAGAAGAGAGTTCCAACAAAGGAAGCAACAACCGTAACAAAACAAGCATAAGGAAAGCAACTAGACAAGGAACGAGCAAGTACCAAGAAGCAACAAAGAGAGAAAAGTAAAACAAAGTGGGTTTCCCTAAGATAAATATGCATGAATGTGGTACCATGAATGCAATTACCTCGATTCTTAGGTGCAATTTGGTCTCCAATATAAAGCCTTTGATTCCTTCTTCTTTGTTTGCTAGCCCTCGAACGATCACACTCCGAGGACTTGTGCTCTGAAGACCCGCAAGCATAGCATCTCTTTAACCGGATCCAACATCCTTCGTAAGTGTGGTTGGTCCCTCCACAATGAGCACATGGGGGAAATTCTCTGTTGGTCCAAGGTGTCTTTCAAGTCTTGGATTTCTTCTTGTTGCTTCTATCCTTAGTCGGTGCACCTTGCCGAATCTCCCTCTTTCCAACTTGTGAATTAGAACAAGATCCGTTCCTAAAGGATTGTGTCGGTGCATCTCCTTCATACCCTTTTCTTACAATCCGCCTAGTTTCAACCCGTAGTGCCTTCTCAACAGCTTGATTCCACATACTTGTGTCCCTTGCCATCAGCGCCTCTCTAATCTCGTCTCGAAGGCCCTCCATAAAGTGTTTGGCCTTCAACCGCTCATCACTTGCAATATGTGGCACATAGGCACCCAACCGTTCGAACTTTTCTAAATATTCCGTAACGGTGTTCTCTTCTTGTTTAAGGGCGAGGAATTCTTCAAGTCTTCGCTCTTGTAGAATGGCAGGCGTATACCTTTTTCTAAATTCCTGAACGAATACATCCCATAACAATGCTTCTCCCGTCGCCTCTAGTTGATGAGTGACTCTTGCCCACCATAAATTCGCTTGTCCTTGTAAAAGTAGAGTAACAAGGCGGGCTTTGTTTTGAGATTCACATGGCCATACCCGAAATATTGCTTCTATCTCCGTGACCCATTCCCCGACTTCAATATCATTGCTTCCTCAAAAGTGTGAAGGATTGAAAGTTCCAAACTCAAAGTTGCTATCGGTTCCATAGGTGGTATCCTGAAAATCTCAAAATTACAATAGAAATATAGGTGCATGTCGTTTAGTAAGTGCATGTTCATGTGCACGATTAACATAATTAATAACAAATAAGTCACATAAAGGAGATAGCGAATGCAAACAATCACATAATCCTAAGCCGAACGATCTAGACAAACTCACACGACGCTAGAGCTCCAGTTTTTGCAACCTAGAGCTCGGATACCATGCAAAGATGTAACACCCCGGAGCGAAGGGCGCCACATCCCCTGCACCACAGCCCGACACGTGGAACGAAATGGGTACTCCGTCCACGCATCAAACTATGGCGAACGGGTGACAAACAAAACGGACCCCTAGGCTAGGCGGTCTAGACCCTGAATAGAGCGCGTAAGAGAAACCAAATGCAAATACGGAAGTACCCGGATCACATAACAAAGCTAAACATATGCATCCATAGTAAAGGCAACATAAATCAAATAATACAAGTCTTGCCTAACCCGGGCCATATAAAACATACATGCCTCAAATTTGAAATCCAAATCATAACTTATACATAGTACCGAATATATACATAGTACCAAAATGAAAAGTAAAGATGCAAATGCCAAAACTCTACTAAAGACTCGAACAAAAACAAAAGACCGCCGCCTAGCTCGACTCTCCAACTGGGTACCTGCAACTCAAGAACAAAAAGGGGAAAAAGAAACAATGAAGAGGGGTCAGTCCTAAAGATTGTTGAGGGGGCTAACACACGTACACGTACATATAAGTAAGAGCATAGCATATTCAAAACGAAGATGTTCATAAATTGGGACATGGTTTTTACATTCTAAAACGTTTAACCCGTGATACTATATATATAAGAAGAAAGGTTTAAGGCCGAAGGCCAAAATCCACTAAGTTTTAGAAGTTAGAAATCCACTCTCGATTCACAAACCTTAAACGAAAGCAAAGCATAAACAACTTGGCGACTACGAGTTTCAACCCACTTACTCCATAGCAAAGCGAAGCAAAACAAAGCAAAACATAAATTAATCCCACCTTAACATCGTTTTGGGGAGGAGAGTATGCCCTCTCAATCCCTGCGTTTATCTTATAGCAATCCTGCTTAAACGTCAGGGTCGTGAGTTTCATGACACTCATGCCCAAGGATTCCGTCCCCCACTAACCTCCTAGCGGGTTTCGGGTTGATCCTATGAAGATGGAGAAGTGTATAGGGGTTGTAACCGGCGACCCCATGGTCGACCAGGGTCTCCCATTACACACAACTCCGGGGCCCAAACTTACACGTACACTTACACTTACACTTATAAAGGCTTATCTTTCAAAGCTTAATCTCGCCAAAACATATCACATACACACACCAACCCTTTCAAACCAAATAAATAAACCGTAGTTTATACATATATATAAAAGCATTTTAATCGATCTCATAGCAAAGGGCCAAAACCCACAAAATACGTATAAAAAACGTACTTATATATATATATTTATATATATATATATATATATATATATATAAGTCGCATGCAGGCTTGAAACACAAGTAGGGTTGTAGGTCGTAATAACTAAAAGAACAAAACCTCACCTTGCCGACCAAACCGAACAAAAGAGCCCAAACACTTCTAAGAGATCACCTCTTCAACCACGGAGCGAACCTAAGAGCAAAATGAAACACAAGGGACAAACTTGGACTTAATATGAACCAATTAGATGCTCGACAAGTGCTTATGAATGCAAATGGTGCATAAGGGATGCAATCGGATTAGCACTTAGGTCACATTGTGTCATATTGAAGCATAAGTCATATATCTCACGTATTTCACGTTCATGAATCTCATGCGCTGCATATAAAATGTTACATAACTCATTCCAAGGCAAGGAAATGGCATGCAAAGCAAGGAAACAAGTTATGAAGTTGCACATGTACATAAAAAGGAATTTAGGTCATACAAGGCGCAATTCACGTCAAACGAATCCATAAACTTAATACGATACACATTACACATAATCTTAACATATAACACATCAAATTTAAGCAATCACAAGTCATGTAATCACATATCATACATATAAACAAACATACATAACATTGGGATCAAGATCGGGGAGAGAAACGAGCAAAATAATCAAGAAAACAAAGTTCGGGGCTAAGGTATGACCATACCGTGGAATTTTAACAAAGAGAAGATCCACGAATGTGGATCTGAGTACGAAAATTCCCCACGCAGCTGCATCAAATCCATGGCCATGGATGTTTTCAAAGCAAAAAATCCACCGCCCTGGATCTGCTTCAGCGCCCAAAACTCAAAGTTTTGCCCCTAAAACACCAAAACTCAACCCCAAACTCATGATAACACATAATACAAGATATATTCAACAATGATTCAAAGATTCCTGCCCTAATTCATGCAAAAACCGAAGCTAAAGTGAGGAGAAAGGAGAGGTGGATCAACTTGTTTCAGTTCTTCCATTTCAAGCAGGATCAACAATGGTAACCCTCATACAACTCCAAGAGCATGAAATTCATGCATAGAAATGAAGTAATCAAGTCACCTAGATCACATATAACTCACCAATTCAACAAACAAAGCAAGGAAGGCATAGATTCATCAAAAAGGGGCAAAACCTAACTATTCATGCATTTCCACAAAGCATGCTCATAATCACATGAAATTCAGCCAAAGTACACTTAAAAGAAAGAGGAGAAGCTAATCAACAAGAATCCGGACTTACCTTTTGAATTTGAGGCGGAACAGAGAAGAAACGAACTTGAAACTTGAAGTTGAATAGTACTTCTCCTTTCCTCTCTCTCTATCTCGTGTTGCTGCTGATTTCCCTCTCCCTTGGCTGCTGAAAACGAAATGAGAGGCTAAGGGATGGATAGGGGAGTGATTAAGTGGAATGTGGGCCCAAGAATCACCTAATTTGGTCAAGGATTGGTCAAGATATAGCTTATTTAGTGAAAGGTGGCAAATCTGTCACACAAGGCTCAATCCGGACGAAATTGGAGGATCAAACGGGCTTAGAAAAATACAAAGTTGGATTCCTCGGCTTGCATTCTTCCGGACGAGTCTGACGTATGTTCCAAAATTTGAATCCGAATTCTCGAGCTCAAGTGATGCCTTCCGGAACACGAGGTGCGCTAAACGCGTTAGGCCCTCACGTCCCTCACAAATCCCATCTTTACAAAACGAGCCAAGAACCAAATAAAACAAGCTCTAAAACATGTAACGAGCACATAAGCACATTCATAACTCACGTAGTTCACATATATCAAAAATTCGCAAGAAACGAAATCAAATACGGGTACGTACAGAACAAACTACAAGGCATGCATATATAAACGTTAAAACTCAAGTTATAAGTTAAACGATTAAATACAATTAATTACAAATAATCACATTAGCATTAAAATAGAACCAAATTATATAATTAAATAATTAAATACGCACGTAACTCTCTCGTAGAGGCATACCTGGAACAGTCGGACGAACGGGATGTTACAACGACACCCTATCAAAGCACAACATGAACACTTATGCATACCCACGATTATGTTGAGCAACATCATGTGTCTTGTTTGGTTCATATAGAGTCTAAGTCCGGGCTTCTGTATGTTCTGTTTTAGAGTTTGGTGGCGATGGTGTGTAGCACCCCAATCGGAAAGGCGCCACATCCCCCGCATTACAAGCCTGATCCACACATGAAATGGAAAGTCCATCCATGAACCCAGCTCACAACGAACGGGGACTCACTCACTCAAAAGGCTAGGCAGGAACTATACCTTCGCAACCAAATTATAAAGAACAAAGATAAATATCAAAGGCGGAAGCATAACATACAATCTATTACCAATTCAAGCAAAATAACGGGTTCAACTAGTAGAAAGACCTATTCCTGAAAATTCATACATAAACATAATGGCATGATCATACTCATAGTCATAACATTTGTCCATTCTTGAAAATTTAATCAAATTACAAAATGCATATGAAGTGACCCAAACTTAACCTATAGACTTGACAGACTCGATTTCCCGCCTAGCACTCCAAACCTGCAAAGAAACTGAAAACAAACCGGGTTCAGTCTTTAAGAGACTGGTGGGTATAAAAAAGGGCATAACAAATATAATATCGCTGAATTTAAACACCCGCATATCCATGCTATAATCCCGTGTGAGGTCTTTTAAGATATTTCCTAAGTGGGTAAAACAAAGGAAAACAACGCTCGGGATTACAACTATCAAATTCATACATTTCATTCATAAGGTTTCATGGCCCGGCGAGTGGGCGTGCATAATCTCCAACCTTCTCCATTTGTTCATTCATTACCGATCATGCAACATTCATTCATTCATTCATAATCTTTCATAATCATAATCATAATCATTCATTCATAATCATACACATTTACACCTTCCTCCGGGGTGGTGGACGGGCTTGCAAGACCCGGCACCTCATACATAGTGGCAATGAGGTTCATGAGTCCTCATTGTCCGACTAGCGTTTTCTCGTCAAAACTCCTAACGAGATCCGTTCCGTCGTTATTATTTGTTGGGACTAGTGCACGGTGATCACCGTCAGCCCGAGCTTCCCCGGATAGCCACGTACACATAGTCCCGGGCCCCCATAAACAATGTGTTCACTGATCTCGCCAAAACATTTGGTAAGGGATTCATGAAAGGAAAAAGGGTTTTACGTTGCAAATCATAGACTCTTTTGAAAAGACTCGATATATATACATATATATATAATATTTTGGCTTAAAACTTTACATAAAGATATATCAGGTCATCATAGATAATAGAAGAGAAACCCACCTGTACGCCTCTTACCGAACAATACCAAGAAGAAAGGAAGACTTGATAGTACCTTATGAACCCGGCCTCTCCGCCCCGGAGAAAACTGTACAAAGGACAACTTAACGTGTTCGTGGGACTCAAGACTCTAAATGAACCATATATGACGCACGGCATGCAATGAACATGATATGAATGCATAAAAATTTGATATTATGTAATGAACACATTCATGTGCACGATTAATGTATTTAAATCATATAAACGAGCCATTCATTCGTCCAAGGAAGGGTTCATATTCATTAAGTCATGAATTTCACGTTTTATAGCAATTCAATTCAAGAATTCAAATAACGATCATACACATACTATAACATGTTTACAATTAGAGAATAGACAAATAATTACATTCAATTTTAGATTGGAAATTAGAAAGGAACATGAAATAGGTAACAATTTAATTTTCATAATTCCATTAAATCAAATTATACTTAATATAAAAAAAATATATATATACAAATATGGTTGCATGCATGTTATGTATATATATAAATAAATATATGCATGCAAGTAATTTAATATTTATGCATGATTATATATATATATATATATATATATATATATATATATATATATATATATATATATATACCTACGTAAAACCATGCATGCAAATATTTATACTTAACCATATGCATGCATGCAAACCTAACTCATTAAACATGCATTCATTTAATCAAACCATGCACAACCATTAAACACCACATTACATGCATTTCGTGTAAAGAAAGAATGGGGAAAAAAAGATAGCAGCAGCACATAGTAGTTCAGAATCAATCTCCCCACCCAGGGAGATTTTGTGCAGCAAAAGTCCCCACTCGGGGAGCTTCGTGCAGAAAGTTTCTGCACAAAGGCTACCCGGCCGGGCCTTTTCACGGCCAAAATCTCCCCGCCCGGGGAGATCAATTCCAGTTACGCAGCAACAGATCAAGAACGAAACAACCCCTGTTTTTTTACATGAACTCACGGCCCTAAGTAGCAGCAAAATGCATCAAGAATTCTCACAAAAGACTGGTAATACACAGCAGTAACAGAAGGGAAATTGAGCAGTAGTTGACAGCAAGAAACCGCAACAAACCATGCCGAAAACAGGGCAAAAGCAAGCAAAAACAGAGCAGCAACTTCATGCACAACAAGACCAACCAACAAGCGACAAGCAAGGTAAAAAGAAGCAGCCATTGACAGCAAATAAGGTCCCAAACGCAACAGCAGCAGTTCAGTTCATAAAGGAGAGAAAAGATGATCATTTCTTCCATTTTCTCAAAGTGTCATTAATGAAATCCCATCAAATCTTCAACTACCACATAATCAATGCTCATAAATGGAAAGAGGGAGTTAAGACAACCAATTTCATGCTTTGAATCAACCAAAAACATCAAGGAATCAAAGAGAACAACATATTTTCCATAACCTAACTATTTCTCAAGTCAGCCATAAACCCATGAAAACATGCTCAAAATTGGGGATGAATGGATCAAAAGGACTCATATTGAATGCATAATACAACCCTAAGCTTATCTTGTGGATTGATGGAGGTTTGGAAGAGATTTGAGCTTGAATCTCCAAGGGTTGGCTTGAGCTACGGGAAAACTGGAATGCAGGGGAAGTTTGGCTGAAATTCTCTAAGTGAGAGGGTTTGATTCGATTAGGGAGAATAATATCAGGTTAGGTGGTTGAGTTAGGGTTCCAAAGGCTTAAACCATAGTTAATTTGGTCAAGGTTTGTGGAAGATATGGCTCTTTTTGTAAAAGGTGGCAGTTTTGACGAATGTAGCACTTTTCGGTTGAATTTCGGAGGCTCAAATAACTTTGGAAAAATATAAGGCTAAGTTCATTAAAATTGAATTTTCATTACGAGTTCAGCAAAGTTTTCGAAACTCAAATCCGAGTTTCCTAGCTCAAGATATCACATACGGAATCAAGGGTACGCTAATTGCTAGTTAGCCCCCGTTTTGGATTCGAAAGTCAAAATAAATTCATAACTCATGCAAATGAACCCGAAAACATGAAACGAACATATATTCATATTCATAACAAGTATAACTCCAACATATTAAATTTTCACGAAATTTTGATATCAAATCATATGAAAACGAAGTGCGTTTATAACACTCATGAGCAATGCATAAATATATTCAAAGAATTTCATAAAATATAATAAAAATCAAATTCATATTTAAATAAACACAAAGTGCACGCAATGAAATATATATTTATCAAAGTGTACAAATTTATATAATTTAAAATCAAATGCATGATTTAAATATCAAATATCAACAATTCGTATATATTTAATATTAATTAACTTAAGATATAAATAATTAATAATGCAACATTTAAAATATAAAATTAAATATATTAAGCACTTATAAACAATTAGTTCACGCAAATTAGTAAACACAAACGTCATTTTAGAATACGGAAAATTTGGGGCGTTACAATCTTTCCCACTTAAAAAGAATCCATCCTCGGATTCACTACTCGACCGAAAAAAAAAAGCAATGAGAGATTCCCCGTCTCTCACAAGCAACAAGGAGAGAGCCCTGTCTCTCGAGCAACAATGAGAGAACCCTGTCTCTCGCAAGCAAAGAGAGCACGCCATCTCTCAAACAAAGATAAGAGAATCCCCGTCTCTTACAAACGACGAGAGCACCCCGTCTCTCAATCGAAAATAAAGCAAGGAAGTCTCCAATACTCCCGAGCAACACCACGCAAAACCATAATTAAAATCACGTCAGACACCCAAAGCAGGTAATAAATATCATCCACGTTGATCATCAATTACTCCAAGTAAGTTAAGATGATAAGGAATCAAAGCACATAGCAGAAAAATTATTTGACTTAAATTCGCATGGATGCATGTATATGGATGCTTCATGTACCGTTCACCGTAGTTGCAAAATTTAGAATTGTAAGTTTTGTTGTCCAATGCATGACCTGTCCCGAAAGTGAGCTCAGTGCTTGACTTGTCCTTAAACTCTTCAGAGTACCCCGTTGAAGCAATGATAGAATCTCTAAGGATTTTATTCTTTATTCCCTTCTGACTTGTACTGCTTCTAATCTTCTTCTATCTTCCATCATTTCCCATAATCTTCATTCAACTAGACCACCTTTTTGAAATAACTGGGCTTTGACCTTTCCGTGTACCCTTAGACCAACCTTCTCGAAGTTAGGTCCACAGCTACTATCTTACCCCTATCGGAGTCTAACATATCCTCGAGGATAACTACTCTTGACAACCTTGACGATTCAATCCCGACCTTGAGATATTTATCATTATGGTCTATCTTAACACGAATCCTTTCCCATCTTCCGTTCATGTTATCCGTTCATTCTCTTTGACCCCCTTAAGGTTATATTCGGTATTTGCCCCATATTTCTTGAATCGAAGATAGAATATTCTTGATGATTCTTGAAGTTTGATGTAAATCCTCCAATGATCATCCTTTTCGGTTTGGTCTCTGCTTAAGTTTCCTTCCAAATTACCATTGAAATAACCGATGACTTAACAATATTATTGGATCCCTTTTGTACTTCATTGGATTAATCTTGATTGACATCATCCCATTATATGCTAACTTGATTCGATTTTCTCTTGTCAATTCTAACTTAGGAGTTCACAGAAGCTCCCTTATAATTTTGTCATCCCCAAATCAAAATTCCATACATGAGAATATTCCCCAAGCCATTTCCTTGATACCTAGTGATAAACTTTAACCCGAATTTAGTAACTTAGCTCTCCTCTTAACAGCTTAACCATTCAAGCCGTCTTATTCATTTCTGATCACCACCATTAGGACTTCCAGGTCATCCTTAATTTGCAGTTTCGTTGTTCCTACTAAAATATTTCTTCAGGCTCAACTCCAACCTTCCAATTTATCTCTTAGTCATGCTCTCCCCCTTAATTTTTCTGTCCTTACATGTCGAATTCCTTCAATGTTTCTTTCATCGAAATTCATGATGAATAATTTCCATTAGGGAGGATTTTAATCAAAATGGCAACCCCAAGGTTTTGCCTTTCAACTTCTCTTCTAATTCGCTTGACGTCCGAAACCCCTTTCCTATTCCTGTCCGAAACCCCTTTCCTATTAGGGAGGATTTTAATCAAAATCGCAACCCCAAGGTTTTTCTCGTCATTATTATTTGTTGGGACTAGTGCACGGGGATCACCGTCAGCCCGAGCTTCCCCGGATAGCCACGTGCACATAGTCTCGGGCCCCCATAAACAATGTGTTCACTGATCTTGCCAAAACATTTGGTAAGGGATTCATGAAAGGAAAAAGGGCTTTACGTTGAAAATCATAGACTCTTTTGAAAAGACTCGATACATATACATATATATATATATATATAATGTTTTGGCTTAAAAATTCACATAAGGATATATCAGGTCATCATAGCTAATAGAAGAGAAAACCACCTATACGGCTCTTACCCAGCAATACCAAGAAGAAAAGAAGACTCGAAAGTGTCTTATGAACCCAGCATCTCCGCCCTGGAGAAAACTGTACAAAGGAGAACGTAATGTGTTCGTGAGAATCAAGACTCCAAATGAGCCATACATGACGCACGACATGCAATGAACATGATATGAATGCATAAAAATATAATATTATGTAATGAATACGTTCATGTGCACGATTAACGTATTTAAACCATATAAACGAGCCATTCATTCGTTGAAGGAGGCGTTCATATTCATTAAGTCATGAATTTCACATTTTATAGCAATTCAATACAAGAATTCAAATAATGATCATACACATACTATAACACATTTACATTTAGATAATAGACAAATAATTACATTCAATTTAAGATTGGAAACTAGAAAGGAGCATGAAATAGGTAACAATTTAATTTCCATAATTCCATTAAATCAAATTATACTTAATATATAATAAATAAATATATATATAATCATGCATAATATTAAATTACTTGCATGCATATATTTATTTATATATGTACATAACAGCATGCAACCATATTTGTATATATACATATATACCTACGTAAAACCATGCATGCAAATATTTATATTTAACCATATGTATGCATGCAAACCTAACTCATTAAAAATGCATGCATTTAATCAAACCATGCACAACCATTAAACACCACATTACATGCATTTCATGTAAAGAAAGAAGGGGGAAAAAAAGATAGCAACAACACACAACAGTTCAGAATCAATCTCCCCGCCCGGGGAGATTTTGTGCTGCAAAAGTCACCGCCCGGGGAGCTTCGTGTAGAAAGTTTCTGCACAAAGGCTACCCGGTCGGGCCTTTTCACGGCCAAAATCTCCCCGGCCGAGGAGTTCCATTCCAGTTACGCAGCAGCAGATCAAGAACGAAACAACCCCTGTTTTATGACATGAACTCACAGCCCTAAGTAGCAGCACTTAAGGTATGTTACACAGCAGCAAAATGCATGAAGAATTCACACAAAAGACTGGTAATACACAGCAGTAACGCAAGGGAAATTGAGCAGCAGTTGACAGTAAGAAATCGCAACAAACCAAGCCGAAAACAGAGCAAAAGCAAGTAAAAACAGAGCAGCAACTTCATGCACAACAAGACCAACCAACAAGCCACAAGCAAGATAAAAAGAACCAACCATTGACAGCAAATAAGGTCCCAAACTCAACAGCAGCAGTTCAGTTCATAAAGGAGAGAAAAGATGATCATTTCTTCCATTTTCTCAAAGTGCCATTAATGAAATCCCATCAAATCTTCAACTACCACATAATTAATGCTCATAAATGGAAAGAGGGAGTTAAGACAACCAATTTCATGCTTTGAATCAACCAAAAACATCAAGGAACCAAAGAGAACAACATATTTTCCATAACCTAACTATTTCTCAAGTCAGCCATAAACCCATGAAAACATGCTCAAAATTGGGGATGAATGGATCAAAAGGACTCATATTGAATGCATAATACAAATAATCTTACCTTGTGGATTGATGGAGGTTTGGAAGAGATTTGAGCTTGAATCTGCAAGGGTTGGCTTGAGCTACGAGAAAATTGGAATACAGGGGAAGTTTGGCTAAAATTCTCTAAGTGAGAGGGTTTGGATCGGTTAGGGAGAATAATATCAGTTAGGTGGTTGATTTAGGGTTCCAAAGGCTTAAACCATAGTTAATTTGGTCAAGGTTTGTGCAAGATATGGCTCTTTTAGTAAAAGGTGGCAGTTTTGACGAACGTAGCACTTTTCAGTTGAATTTCGGAGGTTCAAATAACTTTGGAAAAATATAAGGCTAAGTTCATTAAACTCAAATTTTCGTTACGTGTTCAGGGAAGTTGGGGAAACTCGAATCCGAGTTTCCTAGCCCAAGATATCACATACGGAACCAAAGGTACGCTAATTGCTCGTTAGCCCCCGTTTTGGATTCCAAAATCAAAATAAATTCATAACTCATGCAAATGAACCGGAAAACATGAAACGAACATATATTCACATTCATCACACGTATAACTCCAACATATTAAATTTTCACGAAATTTCGATATCAAATAATATGAAAACGAAGCGCGTTTATAACACTCATGAACAATGCATAAATAAATTCAAAGAATTTCATAAAATATAATAAAAATCAAATTCATATTTAAATAAACACAAAGTGCACGCAACAAAATATACATTTATCAAAGTGTACCAATTTATTTAATTTAAAATCAAATGCACGATTTAAATATATATATATATATATATATATATGTATTAATAACATTAAGATCAAATATCAACAAATTCGTATATATTTAATATTAATTAACTTAAGATATAAATAATTAACAATTTAACATTAAAAATATAAAATTAAATATATAAAAACACTTATAAACAATTAGTTCATGCAAAATAGTAAACACATACGTCATTTTAGAATACGAAAAAGTTGGGGCGTTACAATCTCTCCCCCCTTAAAAAGAATCCATCCTCGGATTCACTACTCGACCGAAAAAAAAAAGCAATGAGAGATTCCCCGTCTCTCACAAGCAACAAGGAGAGAGCCCTGTCTCTCGAGCAACAATGAGAGAACCCTGTCTCTCGCAAGCAAAGAGAGCACGCCATCTCTCAAACAAAGATAAGAGAATCCCCGTCTCTTACAAACGACGAGAGCACCCCGTCTCTCAATCGAAAATAAAGCAAGGAAGTCTCCAATACTCCCGAGCAACACCACGCAAAACCATAATTAAAATCACGTCAGACACCCAAAGCAGGTAATAAATATCATCCACGTTGATCATCAATTACTCCAAGTAAGTTAAGATGATAAGGAATCAAAGCACATAGCAGAAAAATTATTTGACTTAAATTCGCATGGATGCATGTATATGGATGCTTCATGTACCGTTCACCGTAGTTGCAAAATTTAGAATTGTAAGTTTTGTTGTCCAATGCATGACCTGTCCCGAAAGTGAGCTCAGTGCTTGACTTGTCCTTAAACTCTTCAGAGTACCCCGTTGAAGCAATGATAGAATCTCTAAGGATTTTATTCTTTATTCCCTTCTGACTTGTACTGCTTCTAATCTACTTCTATCTTCCATCATTTCCCATAATCTTCGTTCAACTAGACCACCTTTTTGAAATAACTGGGCTTTGACCTTTCCGTGTACCCTTAGACCAACCTTCTCGAAGTTAGGTCCACAGCTACTATCTTACCCCTATCGGAGTCTAACATATCCTCGAGGATAACTACTCTTGACAACCTTGACGATTCAATCCCGACCTTGAGATATTTATCATTATGGTCTATCTTAACACGAATCCTTTCCCATCTTCCGTTCATGTTATCCGTTCATTCTCTTTGACCCCCTTAAGGTTATATTCGGTATTTGGCCCCACATTTCTTGAATTGAAGATAGAATATTCTTGATGATTCTTGAAGTTTGATGTAAATCCTCCAATGATCATCCTTTTCGGTTTGGTCTCTGCTTAAGTTTCCTTCCAAATTACCATTGAAATAACCGATGACTTAACAATATTATTGGATCCCTTTTGTACTTCATTGGATTAATCTTGATTGACATCATCCCATTATATGCTAACTTGATTCGATTTTCTCTTGTCAATTCTGACTTAGGAGTTCACAGAAGCTCCCTTATAATTTTGTCATCCCCAAATCAAAATTCCATATATGAGAATATTCCCCAAGCCATTTCCTTTATACCTAGAGATAAACTTCAACCCGAATTTAGTAACTTAGCTCTCCTCTTAACAGCTTAACCATTCAAGCTGTCTTATTCATTTCTGATCACCACCATTAGGACTTCCAGGTTTTCCTTAATTTGCAATTTCGTTGTTCCTACTAAAATATTTCTTCAGGCTCAACTCCAACCTTCCAATTTATCTCTTAGTCATGCTCTCCCCCTTAAATTTTCTGTCCTTACATGTCGAATTCCATCAATCTTTCTTTCATCGAAATTCTTGATGAATAATTTCCATTAGGGAGGATTTTAATGAAAATGGCAACCCCAAGGTTTTGCCTTTCAACTTCCCTTCTAATTCGCTTGATGTCCGAAACCCCTTTCCTATTCTTGTCCGATCTAAATACCTCGCAGTCAATTCTAACCTTGCTTCCCTTTTTGAATTCCCGTTTCCATCAACCTATCCCTTACTTGAAATTCTTTATTTTTCTTGATGTCACCTTCCTTGTAACGTACCATCCCATTATTTCTTTTCCTCTTAACTCAGACGTGGCCCGATCGAAGAGATACTTGATAAGTGAGACGAAAGAACTTCCTATGAAATAAACACTAGAATGTATGTCTGGTTAAAATGACGATGCATGTAGCACACTTGCGACAATCAAATATGCATCACATTAGAGCAATGAAATCAAATAGAAATGCACGCACGAACATAAGTAAAGAAAAATAAATAATTTGATGCGAAGTATGATGCACGTGCCATGAATGCTTTGGAACCTGTCACCAATATAATAAGCTGTTAACTCGGTAGCTTTTCCTCGTTTCTCCAAATCCCGAGGTTACTTTGACTTGCTGATTATTCCTTACCTTTCCCATGGTCTTCAAGATTTCCAAGAATCCTTGTGCCTCAACTTGTACCTTCCCCTGTCCGGGATTGCAATTTCTTGATCCCTAATTCGTCTACGTCCTTAGGGTTAGCATCCAAGCTTCTCCTCAAGAATTGACCCCTACTTCTAGTCATCACATTGATCAAGATTCCCATGCTTATCCTTTATGAGTTTAGATTGGTGAATTAAACTTATTTTCTAATTGATTATACTTGAACGCATGATTTCCTTCCAAAGAGTCTTTGCCTTTCTTTATCGTATCCATTTATTACTCCATATCTTCCAATTCAACCTCACAACACGACAATTCATCTTGGATTTGGAAAAACGAACTCAAATCCTATCCTCAATATCGTCACCTTCCATAAATTTGTATTTACCCAGTTACTTGCCTTTCTCTACTCCCTTCCAGACTCGTTTTCCATTTTTATCGAAATCCAGAGCACCCTAATCCAACTCTTCCCGATCTTGACTTCTAGAAACTCGATTTCTAATCACTAGGTTTATTTAGAAATCCCTCTTTGACTACTCTTGATGCTTAATTCCCGCCGGATGTGTTTTAGCTTGAATCTTCACAATCCTCGTTATCTCTTCCATAATCTGAACCCTGAGTTAAAGTACCCTCCAACTTCATTCACTAAATTCCTTAATTTGAATGATCCCGTTGAATCCAATTATGGCATCCTGTGTAATAGTACTATGTATGTTGACCTTCTAATTCATCACCATCCCTTGATCAATTCCCTTATTTCACCAAGTATTCCTCTCTCCTTCCATTTCCAAAGTTGATCCTCCCATTCCGGCTCCTAACCCTTGAACTCTATCTCCATCTAGAAAGGCCACACATCTCGAATTCTCTACATTCTTCCCCGGTGTATCCTTCCTATCTTCCATGCCTCAGAAAAGGACTTGCAATAGATCGTCTTTATCATAGAACATGGCCGTGGTTTGATATTATCTTCATAACCTATAAATCATAACTCATTTCAAAGATATATGCATGCGATTAGTACATGCCCATAGCACATATTCAACACGAAAGGCACGGATCCAATATAAAATACAACAGGTAATTCGACAAGATTCCAAAGGAGAGACAATTTCAAGTCTAAAATCGATGCAATGTACACATTATCACGTAGTTCCTAAGCCGTACGACCTACACTTACTCAATCACGACACGAGAACACTAGTTTTGTAACCGGGCTCTGATACCACTTAAGGATGTAGCACCCCAACCGGAAAGGCGCCACATCCCCCGCACTACGAACCTGATCCACACATGAAATGGAAAGTCCATGCATGAACCCAGCTCACAGCGAACGGGGACTCACTCACTCAAAAGGCTAGGCGGGAGCTATACCTTCGCAACCAAATTATAAAGAACAAAGATAAATATCAAAGTCGGAAGCATAGCATACAATCTAGTACCAATTCAAGCAAAATAACGGGGTTTAACTAGCAGAAAGACCTATTCCCGAAAATTCATACATAAACATAATGGCATGATCATACTCATAGTCATAACATTTGTCCATTCTTGAAAATTTAATCAAATTACAAAATACATATGAAATGACCCAAACTTAACCTATAGACTTGACAGACTCGACTTCCCGCCTAGCCCTCCAAACCTGCAAAGAAACTGGAAACAAACCGGGTTCAGTCTTTAAGAGACTGGTGGGTATAAAACAGGGCATAACATATATAATATCACTGAATTTAAAGCCCCACACATGCATCCTATAATCCCGTGCGAGGTTTTTAAGATATTTCCCAAGTGGGTAAAACAAAGGAAAACAACGCTCAGGATTACAACTATCAAATTCGTACATTTCATTCATAAGGTTTCATGGCCGGGCGAGTGGGCGTGCATAATCTCCAACCATCTCCTCATGTGTGCATAGTCCATTTGTTCATTTATTACCGATCATGCAACATTCATTCATTCATTCATAATCTTTCATAATCATAATCATTCATTCATAATCATAAACATTTACACCTTTTTCCTCCGGGTGGTGGACGGGCTCGCAAGACCCGGCACCTTATACATAGTGGCAATGAGGTTCATGAGTCCTCATTGCCCGACTAGCGTTTTCTCATCAAAACTCCTAACAAGATCCGTTCCGTCATTATTATTTGTTGGGACTAGTGCACGGGGATCACCATTAGTCCGAGCTTCCCCGGATAGCCATGTACACATAGTCCCGGGCCCCCATAAACAATGTGTTCACTGATCTCGCCAAAACATTTGGTAAGGGATTCATGAAAGGAAAAAGGGCTTTACGTTGAAAATCATAGACTCTTTTGAAAAGACTCGATATATATACATATATATATAATATTTTGGCTTAAAACTTTACATAAGGATATATCAGGTCATCATAGCTAATGGAAGAGAAACCCACCTGTACGCCTCTTACCGAACAATACCAAGAAGAAAGGAAAACTCGAAAGTATCTTATGAACCCGGCATCTCCGCCCCGGAGAAAACTATACAAAAGACAACTTAACGTGTTCGTGAGACTCAAGAATCCAAATGAACCATATATGACGCACGACATGCAATGAACATGATATGTGTGATGCCCCGATAATTCGGCCGTACAGGTATGACGTAAGTGTTTATCAAATTGTGCGAAATAATTAATTATACGTGTTTTATATATTTAATTTTGCTTTAATTATATTAAATGTTAATTATTTTATTTAATGTTATTAATATTAAATATATATATATATATATATATATATATATATATATTATTTGTGTACGTGTGCATGAATATATTAATGCATGCATTTCATATTTATAAATTACATATGCATGCATTATTATTAATAATATATTATATACGAATTTAATTGCATATTATTGTAAATATTATGAATTTTATTGTTACATTGCGTATGAGTGACATTTACGTGCTTCGTTCCTATATGAATTGATACCGGAATTTTGTACGAATTTAATATGTTGAACTTATACATGTCTTGTATATGAATATTTGTTCGTTTCGTATTTTTGGATTCATTTGAATATGTTTCGGATTTAATTTGAATTTTGGAATCCAAGTCGGGGGCTAACGAGCACTTGGCGCACCCTTGGTTCCGTATTTAATATCTTGAGCTCGGGAATTCGGATTCGAGTTCTGTCAACTTCGCTGAACTCGTAACGAAAATTTGAGTTTATTAAACTTAGCCTTATATTTTTCTAACGTCATTTGAACCTCCGAAATTCAACCGAAAAACGAAACGGCGACGAAACTGACCTTGTTGCACTAAAATGGCCATAACTTATTCATTTGTTGACCAAATTAACCATTGTTTGATGCTATGGAACCCTAACTCAACCACCTAACCTGCTGTACCATGCCCTAACTGAACCAACCCTCACACAATTAACAAATCTCAGCCAAAGTTACTGCTCTCCAGTTCTCTCCCGTAACCTTGTATTCCTTGGAGATTTTGGAGCTCAAATCTCATCCAATCAACAAGGTAAGCTTAGGGTTGTATTATATGTTCATTCCTGATCATTTTCATCCTTTCATCCCCAAATTTGATCATGGTTTCATGGGATTTTTCACTGAATTCGAAAATAAGGGGTTTAGAGCAAAGTTGTTGATCTCATTCAATTCTTGATGTTTTTGATTGATTCCAAGCATGAAAATGATTATTTTGACATCCTCTTCTCATTTATGATCATTGATTGCATGGTAGTTGAAGTATTTATGAGATATCATTTATGGCTTCTTGAGAAACTTTCATGAAATGGGCACGTATGACTGCCTTACACGTTTGAGCTCTTTTGGAACTGATATACATGTTGAATTTGTGGTGTTTTGCTGCACATTTGATAGCCTAACTTACATGAACGTGTTGGGATTAATGGAGATCATTCATGCCCTGTTTTTCGTAAGTTTTGCCCTGTTTTTGGGACTGAAATGTTGCTGTCAAAGCTGCTGCGTCTTCTTGTTCTTTTGCTGTCAGTTTTTACCCTTTTAACTAGGTTGTTCATGCATTATGGCTGCTACATTTCATGCTATTTGTTGCTTCTTATCTTGCCTAAATATTGCACTAGCTGTTGCTGCGTTTTAAGCTTGGAAAACAGTGGCTGTTCTGCGTTTTGTTGCTGCTGCTACATGCTTTGACACGGGTGTGTTGTTCTTGTTCGTTCCAGTGTGAAACGGCGGTGTATATTTGGTCTGAATTTTTGTACCGAGACACGGGGGTGTCACCTCGTAATTTTCCATGCATGTTTTGTTGTTGAGTTGCTGCTGCTGCTTCATGTTTTCCCTTTCCTTTCCTTCCTGCATGAATTGTGTACCTGGTAATTGCATGCATGTACTGTGTTGCTGTTTTATACTTAGATTGCATGCATGTTAATATATTAGTTTTGCATGCATGAAAACTTTGTGTTGTGCATGAGATTACATGCATGTGTTATTGTTGCATACATTTTAAGAATATTGCATGCATGTTGCTGTACGTGGCATGCCTATATATATATATATATATATATATATATATAATATTTTTATATGTTTATTAAATATTAATTGTTATTTGATTTAATTGAATTATAAAATTTAATTGTTACCTATTTCATGTTTTATTTAATTTTTGATATTTAATTGAATGTGTTTAACTGTTTATGTTCTAAATTTAAATGTGATTTAACTTGTACTATGATTATATTTGAATTTCTTGAATTAATTTGATTGAAAATGTGGAATTATGAAAGTGAATGACTTGATTATATGATTTAAATGTATTAATAGTGCACATGAACATTTTCATAACATAATTTTATCTTTTATATATTCATATCATGATCATTGCATTGTCGAGCGTCTTATTTGGTCATATTGAGTCTCAATTCACCTTTCTTGCACAGATTTTGATCCAGTTGGAGACGAGGCCGGTCAGTGAGCCTCGTGCTTTCTTCTTTTGACGGTTTAAGGTGGGTTTTTCTTCAATGTAGATATAAGACCCTATATATACCTTCAATGTGAAAGCTTTCGACCAAAATTATATATATAGAGAGTGTCGTTTTAAAGAGTAAATGTTTTCAACGTAAAGCCTTATTTTATGAACCCTACCTAATGTTTTGGTGAGAAATGAACGAATGCACGAATGGGGCCCAGGGACTTAGTGTGAGTGGCTATCCGGGGAGGCACGGGCCGACGGTGATCCCTCACACTAGTTCCACCAATAAACGGCCTAACCGGACCTCGTTAGGAGTTAGCGAGGAATGGACGTTGAGCGCCATTTGGGGAGTCATGTAACCCCTTTTGGTCAATGAATGGGTGGTCGGGCCTTGCAAACCTACAACCAACTCGGAGGAAGAAGGTGTAAATGTTAATGAATGTGCACAAAAGATTGATTGCATGAAAAGAATGACTAAATGAATGTTTAAATGGTTTACACAAGGTGTTGGTTGGAGATAATGCACGCCCACTCGCCGGGACACTAATGACCTAATGTTAATGATTCGTTATAATCCCTTCGGATGATTTCTATTCACCCACTTGGGAAATTCTTTAAAAACCTCATTTGGCATTATAGCTTGCATGTGATTGTTTAATTACCATCATATATTCTATTTATGCCCTGTTTTATACCCACCAATCCCTTTTGGACTGAACCTGTTTGGTTTTCAGCTATGTTGTGCAGGTGTTGAGGGAGTTAGGAGGGAATACGAGTCCTAGGTCTTGCATTCGTCTCTAGCTCTGTGTTTCGGTCTTACACTTGCATACTTTTATTTTGATCATTGTATATGTATAATGATGTGGAGCGTACATGTTTTGGGCCGTGATGGCAATTGATGATGTATATGACTTATTTTTGGAGCTTGGATGCTCATGGTACATATATATATGGTATATGTTCGTTTATGGCTTTCGCTTTAATGTTTTATGTTGTTTTATGGTTTTAAGGGTTTGCCCGTGTAAAGCTCAAAGTGCTTGTCCCACATCGGAAGAAGAGGAGAACGAAGCCTTCCTTATAAAGGGGTGGATACCTCTTCCCTGTTGAGGCCTTTTCCTGGTTGGGCACCTTCGGGTTTAAATACCAACGGGAAGAACAAAACCGTGAGGGTGGTGTCGCTTAGCCCACCAAAGCGGATAATATCGACAGGCTGGTTTTCGGGCTGTTACATGGTATTAGAGCTCTAGGTTGCAAAACCGAGCTCTTGAGTCGTGTTGAGTCTGTCTAGGTCGTACGGCATAGGAATAACTGCGCATTGCATTTGTTTGACTTGATATTTTGACCCTTCGGCATGAATTATTTCGTGATTATATGATTGTGTGCACATTATGACTTTGATTATGCAACATCTTATTTTATGTGCTTTATAAATTACAACTAATTGTTGCATTTACGTGATATACTTGTTACATTTCATTTGCATCCTAATTCGCATGCATCGAATTTAGTGTTTGAATTTCAAGGTGCCCTATGAGTCAACACTAAGATTTCCCTCCGTCAACACTACCTATTAGCACTACAACAAAAACACACCATGATTCGAACATGAAAGGATTCTTCACCAAGATGAATGGTCATGAAAAGGTTCAGAGTTGTAGGAATGAGATTTACGATATTGACTTACTACCTCAAAGTCAATTGAAAGATGAAGTTTGACGAATTCTAACCTTGAGGATTCGTTCATTTGGAAGTAGTCACCTTGTTGAGGAAATAAGTCAATGGAGGAGAATCTGATCAAGTAGAACCGTTTTGAAGGAGTTTGATGAGCTTTCGCCTTGATGATTCATTTATTTGGGAGTAGTCACCTTGTTGATGGAAACGAGTTAATGTAGAAGTATACGATCAAATAAGATCCGATCAAGTTCAAGGGATGTGGATAGGTAGCCATGTTACTACGATCAAATAAGATCCGATCAAGTTCAAGGGATGTGGATAGGTAACCGTGTTACTTAAACAACGAGCTACAAACCATCAGTGAGTGTTGAAGGTTTTGGTGCCGTTTAGAGTTAACAAACGACAAGAGAAGATTGGTTGTTAGCTCTTTGGGTGTTTCTACAAGATAAGATGGAAAATTCTACTGAGATGGGAATGGGTCACATAGATGCCAAAAGATTTTATTCAAGTTTCAGAATCATATACCATGGATTGCTTTAGCAAGTGCTTAGCACCACGATCATCCAACGAAAATCTGAGGTAAATATCTAATTGACAAATGAATCATGGACAACTCCTTGAAGATGAGCAGACTAAGATTTAACACATAAATGAGAATTCTTGGGAGAAACTGAAGATGATTCTAGTTGAGCAAGGATTACGGTATAGTAAGGGGTTTGGTGATAGACGAGCTTTGCTGAGTTACCACTTTATGAAAAGACTCAAGACAAAGAGGTTCAGATGGCGAGGGTTGCATCATTGTCGGCTTAATCAACTCCTACTACTTCATCTCAACTTCCTGTCAAGAGTTTGACACTACGGTGATCGGTACGCCAGGCATTCATGGCATTTGCATACATGCATCGCTTAAATACTCTTACCTTGTTTTGCTTGATGTGGGTGACGACCATTGTTGTTTTAATTGTGATAACTTGGATACTGATCTAGTATTTATAACTTGAAATTTCTACTTGTTATGAACTGTGTTGGAATGAATGAGTTATGTACTTGTGTGAACTATTCATGCTTATGTGATTTAAAACTCTTTTGATTGCTCACTAACTTCTCATATAACATACATACATACTGTAACACTGTTTTATAGGGATTCCATCGCGATATCCCCCTTAAGTTGAGGTACGAGCGTTGAATCTATACTCAAGGGACACCGATATCAGTTGTATAAGGTACACCAAACATGCATCGCATACTTTTCGTCAAGTGTTACTATGATGTGTGTATGTATGAATAACTGATCAGTGGATTTATGTGTAAGAGAGACCTTAGGTTCCCTCTTTTTATGTGTTGGAGAGATGTAGGATTCTCTCTATTTATGTGGTAGAAAGATGTTGGAATCTTTATAAGTTTTGTGCGCGAGAGATGTTGGATTCTCTTGTATTTAGATATTCAGGGATGCTGGATTCTCTTGAATCTAGGAGTTTGAGGAATGCTGGATTTTCTCAAACTAGAATGTTGGCAGATGTTGGAATCTGTCCGACTTAGGTTGAGAGATGGGGTTCTCTCAATTATGTGCTTGAGAGACGGGGTTCTCTCTTTTGTGTGTGCTTGAGAGACGGGGTTCTCTCTTTTGTGTATGCTCGAGAGACGGGGTTCTCTCTCTTGTGGGTGCTGAGGGATGGGCCTCTCTCACTTACGTGTTGAGAGATGAGATTCTCTCTTGTTTGTTGTGGTTGCGTTACGCGTTGATCTGACTACGGGTTGCAAGTGGTGCATCTGAGACGACATCGAGGTTGGGTGCAGTTGCAGCTATCCGATCATGGGAATGACCGACCGAGTTCAAAACAACTAGCGGATCAAGTACTCGCACGGACCTCGACGATAACAAGACATCCTAAAGGAGGTTCGGTGTAGATGACAGGAGTAAGCCTCACCATTTGAGTTATGATCATGCGTGAGTTCCGGAGAAGGGTTGGAGCACTACTACTCGAGGATCTACATTTTTGCAGTGGAACCTGGGGACCAGGTTCTCTTAAGGGGGGAGGTTGTGACGCCCCGTATTCTCGAAAGGCATCCTGACGGTATTAATAAGTAAGTCTCTACACTTGTGTGTGTTTAATTTAAGAGTTCTTGAATGATGTGATTAAATGTAAATCCAATTTAATATGTGATCAGTCGAAATATTCTAAGATTAATTGTCAACTTGATGAATTACGCACATATGTAACCCTAACTGTCTAATTTGATTTAATTCAAATTTATTCCATGAAATTAATTGTCAAGTTGATTTTATATCCATCATGTTACTTAACTTGTTTAATTTCGGTTTACTTGAATTCCTTGAGATTAATTGTCAATCATGTGTTTACAAAGTGTCGTTAAATTATACGAAAGATTTTTTAAAAATTAAATTGAATTAAACTCTAATTGGTAAATCTCTATTTTCATATTAATTTGTAAAATTAATTCGAAGCTTGAATGTTTATTCGTAACTTTACCAATTTTATTCACGATTATTTGTACGCGATATTTCTCTTTGTTACGCGATAAGGATACCCGGTTGTATATAGCTTGTGCACAAGACACATTTCTCCCAATCCCTTTTCTCTCTCTCTTTCCTCTCCCACTCTCTTTTTCCCGTGGGTCACTATGCGCGGCTTCGGTTACGAGCCCATAACTCGATTGTTTCTCGACGGAATTCAACAAACGAATAGTCCATTTCGATTATCTCGGCGAGACCGATGTAAAAGTACAAATTTCAATGCCTAACGATAAACGGTGGCAGAGTTATGTCCGGATTTCAGTAGCAGCAGCGGAGCTGTCAGACCGCCGCCACTTCGCCGGCGTTTCGCGGCATTTTTCGGCCACTTCCTTGGTACACGCGCCGAAGACCCTGCAAGAGGACTTCCCGGAGCAGCGGTTGACATCGACGGTGAGGCCATCAGAGCAGAGACGGCGCCGCACGCGCCGCCCAAATCGCGCGCCGGCGGCACGAGTTACTGTAGCGGCGGCGGCAGAAACTTCGACGGCCAACAGGGGCCTTTTCCGGCCATCTTTTGGTCTCGGGCTCTTCACAAAAGTTGTTCGGAACGACGAGAACTAATGACCTGTGATCAGGCGACTCCAGATTCGGTGGTTTGGCGGCGGATCGGCGGCGGCAAAGTGGCGGTGCAACGGCGGCACTAGCTCCGAGGATTTTTCCGGAAATCTACCTTAGGGCTTTCGAAGAGCTCGTCATGGGTAAGACAAAGCCTTTTTTGGATCGTATTTTGGTTCACCGGTTTGGAAGTAATTTGAGTTTGAAGATTTAGGGTTTTCGTGTTCTTAGATTTCAGATCTATGACAATCGGCTTGGAATTTCCAGAAATTGATCGAGGATTCAGAACGGGCATAAAGACTTCATTCAGGACTGATTTTTTTTGGGATTTTTCCGGCGACTTTTGACGGCGGCCCGGTGGCGGCCCGGCAACTTTCCGGCGGCTCTGGTGGCGGCACTCCGGCAACTTTCGGACAGAATGTTCTTCTCGTTGTGGTGAGTTCAACGCCACTTTCCGTTCGTTAATCGGATACTCGATCTATTTATTACGAATTATTTTGCGTAATTGTGATTATTTGAATTAATTGTTTTAAGTGCAAATAAATTGGTTATTGTTGGTTTGTTGATCGAGATGTATTCCAATCGTATATGAAAACATGTATTGAATGGATTGTGATATGCATGAATGTTTCGATTTACAATTTGAATCCCGATGTGATGAATTTATGCTATGTGGTTAGATTTGAAGGGGTGTTAGTGTAATATATAGAAACTAATCTCTTATGTGACTAAATGAACTTGAATGATATTTTAGAAGAACTAACATGTTGTGATTTCTCTATATGGATTTGAGACGTTCTCAATGTTATGTTTGTTGTAAATTGTGTTTCAAATATAAATTTAGATACATGAAGGATGCTTGAACAACTTAAGACCTGATGCATGATAGGAGTTAGAATTGTAATATCTTGATTTACTCTTATTACTTGAAAATGGTATATTATGAATTACGATAAATTGATAATTGTCATCCTTTGTAAGTAATTAATTCCTAGTTGAATAATTGTATAAACACTTTAAACGAACAATTATGCGTAGTAATCAACTAAGGGGATGTAACTGTAATATTTATGAAACTATGAATGTGACTTGAGCTTGTATACCAAACATGTTGTGAAGTTGTAAAGTATGATCTTAAGTGAATTAAATGTACTCTTTATTTGTATCAAACATGCCATCTACATACACCAACTGTATGTTTATATGATCAAGTTGCTCTTACTTATGCACTTTACAATTCGTCATGAACTTGATGCTTAATTCTAATATTATAATCGAACCCTGTGACATTGGATGATTTAATATGCATTTTCTGAATACTTTGACTTCCTAAATTGATCTTGCATCTTTGGATATGGAATTGGGTGTTGGTTGCTTGTAAATATGACCTTGTTGAGCATTGATATGCCTTGAATGACCACGACACCTTATCCAAGCACAACATGAACACTTATACATAACCACGATCATGTTGAGCAACGCCGTGCGTCTTGTTTGGTTCATATAGAGTCTAAGTCTGGGCTTTTGTATGTCTTGTCACAGAGTTTGGTGGTGCCGGTGGGCCCGAGGTTTAGAGTGTTTGGCCCTTCACACTCTCAGACTCTACTTGCATAAGGTGAGGTTTAGGATTTTGTATAGTTAAGCGTCCTATGGCCTTAATATGATGATTTCAATCCTTGCATGCGGTTATATACTATGTATGATTAGATATGTGTTGGATATGATATGATTATAACCTTGTGGACCATCCTTGGTTTTGAAGAAAAATTAAGTATTAAGGCATATGTAAGCTATTTTTGGAAAACTCTGATATGTTATGATTCTGTAGCGAGTTGCTATGAAATATTGGTATCTGTATGTATGTATGTTTGTGGATCCGAGGAGCTATGGGTAAGGAGCCCCCGGGACGGTTGGGGTCGTCGGGGATATACCTGTGCGTAGTTCCATTTGAGATATCATTGCGCGACCTTAGGGCGATGAGGGAGACGTGATATCTTGAGCCTTCGGTGTACAGCCGGGAGGACTCTTGTGGGTTCGCTATCCCTTGAGGGTGTGTATGTATGTTATTGATGATTAGGGCCAACGCGTGGCTCTTCCATCATTGGAGTAGAGGATGGATTGATTCTGCTTTATGTTCTGTTCAGTTATGAGGAGTAAAGGTTGGAAGCCCGTACTCGCCGGGTATATGTTATGAATGTATGGGATTTGTGAAACAGGATAGGCTTCTCTAAATGGTTTTCCAAACTTATACTATTTTGGGTATTTCAACTGTTTTGGCGTGCAAAACCCTAATCCCGGTTCATGAGTCCACCTTTATGATATATGCTGTGCTCTATATATATATTGTGGGTGTGCGTTAGCCCCCTCACTCAATCAGTTGACTGACACCTCATTTTATCTTTTAGTTGCAGGTTCTTTTGGCTTGAGCTAGGCGGAAGTGAGTCTTCTGAGTCACACTTGTCAGTCTAGTAGGTGTTAGGATGCATTTGTCGCATACTCTACTTATTTTATCTATTTATGTTTCACATTTGCAGATTATGTTTATGTTCTATTTAGACTTCAACCCGTGTGAGGTTAGAAAGCTAGTATTTGGTTGTTACTAGATATTGGTGATATTTATGTTGTTTATTATGTTGGATTATGTATGTTGATATTTGGGATTAGGTATCTATACTAGTTGAACCCGTCACCTGCTTTGCATGTTTTATTTTAAATGCTTCCGCTATCTATTGTTGTTGGTTTTAATTGCTTCCGCACTCTGAGTTTGTCAAGTTAGATCCGCCTAGCCTAGTGTGTGAGTTGGTCTCCCGTTCGCTTTGATCGGATTCGGGCATGGACTTTCCATTTCGTGACTGGGTCTGGGTCTTAGTGCGGGGGATGTGGCATCCTCCGTTTGGGGTGTTACAGCCCGCCTAGCTTAGAGTGTGTGTTTGTCCCCGTTCGCCATGATTTGGCTGGGGTATGGATCGTCCATTTCATATTCGGGTCGGATCTCGGTGCGGGGGATATGACACCTTACGCTCGGGTGTTACATCCTTAAGTGGTATCAGAGCTTAGGGTTGTAAAACCCGGGCTTTCATGTCGTGTGAGTCAGTCTAGGTCGTTCGGCTTAGGGACTACTTGGCAATGTGTTGCATATACATCTCTTTTGTGCTTAATTGATTTAAATTTTGAATTCTGATTGAATTATTTGTATTAACATGCATAAACTAAAAATAGCACGCATTTTAGTGTTTATTGACAGGATGCCTCTACGTAGACATCGAGATAGATCTCCAGGACGACGTCATCATTGTGATCGTACTCCTACACCTCCACCTCCACAACCACCGCCGGCAGAGGCCTTTGTTAACTCAATTATCAATATCATAGATCAAAGGCTGGGAGATTATGTACCACCGGCACCTCCAGCACCACCTGCACCTGTTGTACCGCCTGAGGCACCGCTTTCTGTTATACTTAGGGAGTTTCAGAATCAAAGACCTCCCAAGTTCTTCAAGGGAAATGATATACAAGTGGAAATGTGGCTGAAAGAGGTAGAGAGAATATGGGAACTCATTCTATGTGAGTTCCGAGAGAAGGCTCGATGCACCATCACTTTAATACAAGGGAAAGCCTACTCTTGGTGGGAAAGCACACGGATTGTATTGGAGGCAGCTGGAGAGGAGATCAATTGGGAAATCTTTACAAGGGAATTCAAGAATAAATTCATCCCTCCCTCATCACGCACTCAAAGATTGAGAGAATTTACCGAATTGAAGCAAGGATCGAGGTCTGTGGCCGAGTATATTTCAGAGTATTAGAGGTTATCCCGCTATGCACCAAATATAGCAGGCAATGACTTCCATAAGGCTATGCAGTTTGTTCAGGGGGTTCGACCGGACATTCAGACAGCTCTAGAGGCAGTTAATACGAGCACTTGGGCAAAGGCTACTTCAAAAGCCCTAAAGGTTGAAGATTCTGTGAATGCTAGGAGGCCAGTTTCTCGTCAAGGACAAGGGTCAGGATCCGGCTGGGGATTTAACAAAGCAAAAAGGCCGATGAATATACCAGCTCCACCACAAAAAGGGCCTTTCAAGAAGCCGAGAATTGGAGGTCCGATTGCACCCGTTCCACGACCACCTCAGGCTCCACTAGTTCCTAAAGGATCTCGCAACGATCAGCCACCGTGTACTTATTGTGGATGGCCAACTCATTCTTATAATAATTGTCGGAAAAGATTGAAGTTGTGTTTGATTTGCGGGAAAGGAGATCATATGGCTTTTGCATGCTCGGACAAGATTCCAGGATATCAAGCTGGGGCTCAGAGACCGATGGTTCAGGCACAAGCCTATGCTCTTGAGAGCGAGGAGCAGAATGTCGAGGTTGATCCAAACGCCGTGGTGGAAGGTACCGTTTGCATTCATAACACGAGCATTCATGAATTATTCGATCCAGGTGCCACACATACTTTTATATCTTCTGATCTATATGCCTCTCTGTGCCTACCTGTTAATTGCTCAAATTCCTGTTATTTTGTGAGTTCGCCTCTTGGAGGTAGTTTGCAGACAGATCGGGTTGTCAGGGGTTGTTCAGTTTTGATAGAGGGGAAAGATTATCCGGCAGATTTCATTGTTATGCCTATGAAGAAGTATGGGGTAATCTTCGAGATGGATTGGTTGTATCGGCACCGGGCCGAAGTTGATTGTTTTAAGACGAAGATAAAGTTGGTTGAAGAGTTGATTGGAGAAGTTGGGTCGAAGAACGTACCTTTCTTGTCGTTTATGGAAGCTCGCAAGTTGGTGAAGGATGGAGCCACGGGATTTATGGCCTATCTCCTTAATAAACCGAAGGATCAATCAAGTTTTGAGGAGACAGCCGTAGTAAAGGAATATCCCGATGTATTTCCAGAAAATTTAGGTTCTCTACCACCGGATCGGGAGATCGAATTTGTTATTGATTTATATCCGGGATAAGAACCTTACTCCAAGACTCTTTATAGAATGGCTCCAGCAGAGTTGAAGGAGCTGAAGATTCAACTCGAGGAATTACTTAAAAGTGGATATATCCGACCGAGTTCATCTTCGTGGGGTGCTCCGGTTCTCTTTGTCAAAAAGAAAGATGGGTCGTTGAGAATGTGTATAGATTACCGGGAGCTTAATCGGATGACTATCAAGAATAAGTACCCGTTACCCCACATTGAGGATTTATTTGATATGCTGCAAGGTTCAAAGGTTTATTCGAAATTGGATTTAAGGCAAGGCTATTACCAGTTGAAAATCTGGGAAGAGGATATACCAAAGACAGGATTTAATACCCGGTATGGGCATTATGAGTTCGTAGTGATGCCTTTTGGTTTGACAAATGCCCCTGCAGCATTTATGGATATGATACATCGGATTTTTCTGCCTTATTTGGATAAATTCGTCGTAATCTTCATTGATGACATTCTCGTGTATTCAAAGACTCCGGAAGATCATGCTAGGCATCTCAAATTGGTATTGGAGACGTTGAGAGAGCACCGGTTGTATGCGAAGTTTAGTAAGTGTGAGTTTTGGATCAACCGGGTTGCTTTTCTAGGCCATATTATTTCAAGTAAGGGTTTGGAAGTTGATCCTTCAAAGATCGAGACGGTTATTCAGTGGCAGAGTCCGAAAAATACTTCCGAGGTTAGAAGTTTCTTGGGATTGGCAGGTTATTACCGAAGGTTCGTGAAGGATTTTTTGAAGATAGCCGGTCCTTTAACTCGATTAACTAAGAAGGAAGCTAAATTTGAGTGGGACGAGGCATGCGAAGCGAGTTTTCAACTCTTAAAGGAAAAGTTGACCACTGCACCGGTATTAGCACTCCCTGAAGGCACGAAAGGATATATGGTTTATACGGACGCCTCAAAAGAAGGATTGGGATGTGTTTTGATGCAGAATGGTAAGGTGATAGCTTATGCCTCGAGGAAATTGAAAGATCATGAATAGAATTATCCCACTCACGATCTCGAGCTTGCAGCAGTGATCTTCGCTTTGGGAAAGTGGAGACACTATCTTTACAGAGTTTCTTTTGAGATCTTTTCCGACCACAAGAGTCTCCAGTATTTGTTTTCTCAGAAGGAATTAAACAATAGACAGAGGCGTTGGATGGAGATGTTGGCAGATTATGAGTGTACGATTCGATATCATCCAGGAAAGGCCAACGTGGTCGCGGATGCGTTTAGTAGGAAAGCTAGCGTGTCAAGTGTTAAGGTGGAAGTTGAGGATGAATCTGAGTCTTTCAAGCTAAGAGCTAGTATTTGGAATATTACGGTTCAACCGGATCTTCAGCAGGGATTGTTTGAAGCTCAAAGAGTGGACTCCGAAGTTCAGAGGTGGGTGCAGAAAGCTAGAAATGATTCAGAGAGTCCGTTCGGATTAGATGACACCGGGCTTCTAAGGTTTAAGAACAGAGTTGTGGTTCCGGAAGAGTTGAGACGGTTGATATTGGAAGAAGCTCATCGGTCAGGATATTCGATACATCCCGGGGAAAATAAGATGTATAAGGATTTAAAGAAATTTTATTGGTGGAATGGACTTAAGCGGGATGTAATCAACTTCGTGAGACATTGCTTGACTTGCCAAGTGGTGAAAGCAGAGCATCAGAAGCCATCGGGGCTACTGCAACCGTTACCTATTCCAGAATGGAAATGGCAGCAAGTGGCGATGGATTTCATTTCGGGTCTTCCACGAGTGAAAGGTGGTTTAGATGGAATTTGGGTGATAGTGGATCGATTGACGAAATCGGCGTATTTTCTTGCTATTCGGATGTCGGATAAGGTGAATAAATTAGCTAAGAAGTATGTGGATGAAATTGTCCGACTTCATGGAGTACCGGTTAGCATTGTATCAGATCGGGATCCGAGGTTTACTTCTAGATTTTGGCAAGAATTGCAAAGGAATCTGGGCACAAGGCTTCAATTCAGCACAGCTTTCCATCCTCAGACAGACGGGCAATCGGAGAGATTAATTAAATATTTGGAGGATATGTTGAGAGCATGTGCATTGGATTTTTCGAGTTCGTGGAACGAACAATTGCCTTTGATTGAATTCGCCTATAACAACAGTTTTCAAGCATCGATAGAAATGGCTCCATATGAGGCTCTCTACGGACGGAAATGCAGGTCCCCGTTGTTCTTTGATTTGGAAGAATGGAATTGGACGAAGCAAGAGGGTGTGAAACGAGGAGAGAAAAAGGAAAAACCCTCTAAGGCCGTGCAAGAGGCAATTGATAAGGTTCAAATAATCAGACAACAAATGAAAGCAGCCCAGGACAGACAGAAAAGCTATGCCGATCACCGAAGGAAAGATCTTCAGTTTGAGGTTGGTGATAGGGTATTCTTGAAAGGTTCACCGCGTAAGGGATTTTCGAGGATTGGAAAAGGAGGGAAATTGAATCCTCAGTATCTAGGACCGTATGAGATTTTGGAGAAAATTGGAGATACGGCCTACCATTTGGACCTACCCCCGAGTTTGACCGAAATTCATAATGTATTTCATGTGTCTCAGCTTCGGAAATATTATTCGGTTGAATCGGAAGTTATCCCCGTTGAGGAAATGGAGTTAGAACCGAATCTCACCTTCGTTCAGAAGCCGATTAAAATTTTGGATCGTAAATTTCAAGAGCTTCGAAATCGGCAAATCCCACTAGTTAAAGTCTTATGGAGAAGTGATAAAACAGAAGAGGCTACGTGGGAGACGGAAGATAAAATAAAAAGATTTCATCCCGAATTGTTTCCGAGTGATCAATGAATCCGAGGACGGATTCTTTTAAGGGGGAGAGGTTGTGACACCCCGATAATTCGGCCGTACAGGTATGACGTAAGTGTTTATCAAATTGTGCGAAATAATTAATTATACGTGTTTTATATATTTAATTTTGCTTTAATTATATTAAATGTTAATTATTTTATTTAATGTTATTAATATTAAATATATTTATATAATATAAATATATATATATATATATATATATATATATATATATTATTTGTGTACATGTGCATGAATATATTAATGCATGCATTTCATATTTATAAATTATATATGCATGCATTATTATTAATAATATATTATATACGAATTTAATTGCATATTATTGTAAATATTATGAATTTTATTGTTACATTGCGTATGAGTGACATTTACGTGCTTCGTTCCTATATGAATTGATACCGGAATTTCGTACGAATTTAATATGTTGAACTTATACGTGTCTTGTATATGAATATTTGTTCGTTTAGTATTTTCGGATTCATTTGAATGTGTTTCGGATTTAATTTGAATTTTGGAATCCAAGTCGGGGGCTAACGAGCACTTAGCGCACCCTTGGTTCCGTATTTAATATCTTGAGCTCGGGAACTCGGATTCGAGTTCCGTGAACTTCGCTGAACTCGTAATGAAAATTTGAGTTTAGTAAACTTAGCCTTATATTTTTCTAACGTCATTTGAACCTCCGAAATTCAACCGAAAAACGAAACGGCGACGAAACTGACCTTGTTGCACTAAAATGGCCATAACTTATTCATTTGTTGACCAAATTAACCATGGTTTGATGATATGGAACCCTAACTCAACCACCTAACCTGCTGTACCATGCCCTAACTTAACCAACCCTCACACAATTCACAAATCTCAGCCAAAGTTACTGCTCTCCAGTTCTCTCTCGTAACCTTGCATTCCTTGGAGATTTTGGAGCTCAAATCTCATCCAATCAACAAGGTAAGCTTAGGGTTGTATTATATGTTCATTCCTGATCATTTTCATCCTTTCATCCCCAAATTTGATCATGGTTTCATGGGATTTTTGACTGAATTCAAAAATAAGGGGTTTAGACCAAAGTTGTTGATCTCATTCAATTCTTGATGGTTTTGATTGATTCCAAGCATGAAAATGATTGATTTGACATCCTCTTCTCATCTATTATCATTGATTGCATGGTAGTTGAAGTATTTATGAGATATCATTTATGGCTTCTTGAGAAACTTTCATGAAATGGTCACGTATGACTGCCTTACACGTTTGAGCACTTTTGGAACTGATATACATGTTAAATTTGTGGTGTTTTGCTGCACATTTGATAGCCTAACTTACATGAACGTGTTGGGATTAATGGAGATCATTCATGCCCTGTTTTTCATAAGTTTTGCCCTGTTTTTGGGACTGAAATGTTGCTGTCAAAGCTGCTGCGTCTTCTTGTTCTTTTGCTGTCAGTTTTTAGCCTTTTAAATAGGTTGTTCATGCATTATGGCTGCTGCATTTCATGATATTTGTTGCTTCTTATCTTGCCTAAATATTGCACTAGCTATTGCTGCGTTTTAAGCTTGGAAAACAGGGGTTGTTCTGCGTTTTGTTACTGCTGCTACATGCTTTGACACGGGTGTGTCGTTCTTGTTTGTTCCAGTGTGAAAAGAGGGTGTATATTTGGTTTGAATTTCTGTACCAAGACACGGGGGTGTCTCGGTTTGTTCTTTGGGGGTGACACGGGGGTGTCACCTTGTAATTTTCCATGCATGTTTTGCTGTTGAGTTGCTGCTGCTGCTTCATGTTTTCCCTTTCCTTTCCTTCCTGCATGAATTGTGTACCTGGTAATTGCATGCATGTACTGTGTTGCTGTTTTATACTTAGATTGCATGCATGTTAATATATTAGTTTTGCATGCATGAAAACTTTGTGTTGTGCATGAGATTACATGCATGTGTTATTGTTGCATGCATTTTAAGAATATTGCATGCATGTTGTTGTACCTGGCATGCCTATATATATATATATATATATATATATATATATATATAATATATTTATATATGTTTATTAAATATTAATTGTTATTTGATTTAATTGAATTATAAAATTTAATTGTTACCTATTTAATGTTTTATTTAATTTTCGATATTTAATTGAATGTGTTTAACTGTTTATGTTCTAAATTTAAATGTGATTTAACTTGTACTATGATTATATTTGAATTTCTTGAATTAATTTTATTGAAAATGTGGAATTATGAAAATGAATGAAAGTGAATGACTTGATTATATGATTTAAATGTATTAATAGTGCACATGAACATTTTCATAACATAATTGTATCTTTTATATATTCATATCATGATCATTGTAATGTCGAGCGTCTTATTTGGTCATATTGAGTCTCACTTCACCTTTTTTGCACAGATTTTGATCCAGTTGGAGACGAGGCCGGTCAGTGAGGCTCGTGCTTTCTTCTTTTGACGGTTTAAGGTGGGTTTTTCTTCTATGTAGATATAAGACCCTATATATACCTTCAATGTGAAAGCTTTCGACCAAAATTATATATATAGAGAGAGTCGTTTTAAAGAGTAAATGTTTTCAACGTAAAGCCTTATTTTATGAACCCTACCTAATATTTTGGCGAGAAATGATCGAATGCACGAATGGGGCCCAGCGACTTAGTGTGAGTGGCTATCCGGGGAGGCACGGGCCGACGGTGATCCCTCACACTAGTTCCACCAATGAACGGCCTAACCGGACCTCGTTAGGAGTTAGCGAGGAATGGACGCTGAGCGCCATCTGGAGAGTCATGTAACCCCTTTTGGTCAATGAATGGGTGGTCGGGCCTTGCAAACCCACCACCAACCCGGAGGAAGAAGGTGTAAATGTTAATGAATGTGCACAAAAGATTGATTGCATGAAAAGAATGAATAAATGAATGTTTAAATGGTTTACACAAGGTGTTGGTTGGAGATAATGCACGCCCACTCGCCGGGCCACTAATGACCTAATGTTAATGATTCGTTATAATCCCTTCTGATGATTTCTATTCACCCATTTGGGAAATTCTTTAAAAACCTCATTTGGGATTATAGCTTGCATGTGATTGTTTAACTACCGTCATATATTCTATTTATGCCCTGTTTTATACCCACCAATCCCTTTTGGACTGAACCCGTTTGGTTTTCAGCTGTGTTGTGCAGGTGTTGAGGGAGCTAGGCGGTAATACGAGTCCTAGGTCTAGCATTCGTCTCTAGCTCTGTATTTTGGTCTTACACTTGCATGCTTTTATTTTGATCATTGTATATATATAATGGTGTGGAGCGTACATGTTTTGGGCCGTGATGGCAATTGATGATGTATATGACTTATTTTTGGAGCTTGGATGCTCATGGTACATATATATATGGTATATGTTCGTTTATTGCTTCCGCTTTAATGTTTTATGTTGTTTTATGGTTTTAAGGGTTAGCCCGCCTAGCTTAGAGTGTGTGTTTGTCCCCGTTCGCCGTGATTTGGCTCGGGTATGGATCGTCCATTTCATATTCGGGTCGGATCTCGGTGCGGGGGATGTGACACCTTGTGCTCGGGTGTTACAATATAAATGCATAAAAATATGATATTATGTAATGAACACATTCATGTGCACGATTAACGTATTTAAATCATATAAACGAGCCATTCATTCATTCAAGGAAGCGTTCATATTCATTAAGTCATGAATTTCACATTTTATAGCAATTCAATTCAAGAATTCAAATAATGATCATACACATACTATAACACATTTATAATTAGAGAATAGACAAATAATTACATTCAATTTTAGATTGGAAATTAGAAAGGAACATGAAATAGGTAACAATTTAATTTCCATAATTCCATTAAATCAAATTATACTTAATATATAATAAATATATATATATATATAATCATGCATAAAATATTAAATTACTTGCATGCATATATTTATTTATATATATACATAACAGCACGCAACCATATTTGTATATATACATATATACTTACGTAAAACCATGCACGCAAATATTTATATTTAACCATATGCATGCATGCAAACCTACCTCATTAAACATGCATGCCTTTAATCAAACCATGCACAACCATTAAACACCACATTACATGCATTTCGTGTAAAGAAAGAAGGGGGAAAAAAAGATAGCAGCAACACACAGCAGTTCAGAATCAATCTCCCCGCCCGGGGAGATTTTGTGCAGCAAAAGTCACCGCCCGGGGAGCTTCGTGTAGAAAGTTTCTGCACAAAGGCTACCCGGTCGGGCCTTTTCACGGCCAAAATCTCCCCGCCCGAGGAGTTCCATTCCAGTTACGCAGCAGCAGATCAAGAACGAAACAACCTCTGTTTTATGACATGAACTCACAGCCCTATGTAGCAGCACTTAAGGTATGTTACACAGCAGCAAAATGCATGAAGAATTCTCACAAAAGACTGGTAATACACAGAGTAACGTAAGGGAAATTGAGCAGCAGTTGACAGTAAGAAATCGCAACAAACAAAGCCGAAAACATAGCAAAAGCAAGGAAAAACAGAGCAGCAACTTCATGCACAACAAGACCAACCAACAAGCCACAAGCAAGATAAAAAGAACCAGCCATTGACAGCAAATAAGGTCCCAAACGGAACAGAAGCAGTTCAGTTCATAAAGGAGAGAAAAGATGATCATTTCTTCCATTTTCTCAAAGTGGCATTAATGAAATCCCATCAAATCTTCAACTACCACATAATCAATGCTCATAAATTGAAAGAGGGAGTTAAGACAACA
This sequence comes from Lantana camara, assembly GCA_037501455.1. Taxonomy (NCBI): domain Eukaryota; kingdom Viridiplantae; phylum Streptophyta; class Magnoliopsida; order Lamiales; family Verbenaceae; genus Lantana; species Lantana camara. The sequence continues at coordinate 68,878,817 of CM074860.1, forward strand.
ATTTCATGCTTTGAATCAACCAAAAACATCAAGGAACCAAAGAGAACAACATATTTTCCATAACCTAACTATTTCTCAAGTCAGCCATAAACCCATGAAAACATGCTCAAAATTGGGGAGGAATGGATCAAAAGGACTCATCTTGAATGCATAATACAAACCTAAGCTTACCTTGTGGATTGATGGAGGTTTAGAAGAGATTTGAGCTTGAATCTCCAAGGGTTGGCTTGAGCTACTGGAAAACTGGAATGCAGGGGAAGTTTGGCTGAAATTCTCTAAGTGAGAGGGTTTGGTTCGGTTAGGGAGACTAATATCAGGTTAGGTGGTCGAGTTAGGGTTCCAAAGGCTTAAACCATAGTTAATTTGGTCAAGGTTTGTGGAAGATATGGCTCTTTTAGTAAAAGGTGGCAGTTTTGACGAATGTAGCACTTTTCGGTTGAATTTCGGAGGTCCAAATAACTTTGGAAAAATATAAGGCTAAGTTCATTAAACTCAAATTTTCGTTTCGAGTTCAGCGAAGTTGCCGACACTCGAATCCGAGTTTCCTAGCTCAAGATATCACATACGGAACCAAGGGTACACTAATTGCTCGTTAGCCCCCGTTTCGGATTCCAAAATCAAAATAAATTCATAACTCATGAAAATGAACCGGAAAACATAAAACGAACATATATTCACATTCATAACACGTATAACTCCAACATATTAAATTTTCCTGAAATTTCGATGTCAAATCATATGAAAACGAAGCGCGTTTATAACACTCATGAGCAATGAATAAATAAATTCAAAGAATTTCATAAAATATAATAAAAATCAAATTCATATTTAAATAAACACAAAGTGCACGCAATGAAATATACATTTATCAAAGTGTACAAATTTATTTAATTTAAAATCAAATGCATGATTTAAATATATATATATATATTGTATTAATAACATTAAGATCAAATATCAACAAATTTGTATATATTTAATATTAATTAACTTAAGATATAAATAAATAACAATTTAACATTTAAAATATAAAATTAAATATATAAAACACTTATAAACAATTAGTTCGCGCATATTAGTAAACACATACGTCATTTTAGAATATGAAAAAGTTAGGGCGTTACATGGTGTGCCCAAGGTTTAGGAGTGTTTGTCCCTCACACTCTCAGTCTCTACTTTCACGAGTTGAAGTTTAGGATTTTGTATAGCTATGCGACCTATGGCCTTTACGTGATGATTTTTACCCTTGCCTGCGAGTATACCTTATTATAAATTCGTATGTGTTGGATATGAAATGTGTATGACCTTGTGAATCAACTCTGTTTTGGAAAAATTAGATATGAAAGTATATATAAGCTATTTTGGAAAGTTATGTTATGTTATGATCTATTCTGTAGCGAGTTAGCTATGATATATGGGATCTGTTCTGTTCTGTTCTATTATGGATCCGAGGAGCTATGGGTAAGGAATCCCTGGGATGGTATAGGGCCGTCACGGCGCGGCTCAGGGAGATAGGGGAGGCGTGATATCTTGAGCCTTCGGTGTATAGCCGGGGAGGACTCCTGTGCGTTAGTTACCCCTTGAGGGTTTGTTTGTTCTGGATGGTTTGGGGACGGTACATCTCCTCCATCATTGGTGTAGCGGTTGGATTTGATTCTGTATTTTATGTTTTGATCAGTTCTGAGGAGTAAAGGTTGGAAGCTCGTACTCGCCGAGCATATGTTCCGTTCTGTCTAGGAATTATGAATCGGTATAGAGTCTTTCTGAAAATAGTTTCTAAACTTATATCTAGATCTATTTCGGGTTCTTTGAAATGATTTGTTGTGCAACACCTATCCCTGGTTCATGATTCCACCGTTTTATCTGTGCTGTGCTCCATATATATATAATGGGTGTGCGTTAGCCCCCTCACTCAATCAGTTGACTGACCCCTCTTTTTATCTTTTAGTTTGTAGGTTTCCTTTTGGCTTGAGCTAGGCGGAAGTGAGTCTTCTGAGTCACACTTGTTGGTTTAGTTGGTGTTAATATGCATTTGTCACATACTCTATTTATGTTATGTATTCATATTTCGCTTTTTGGAGATTATGTTTTATGCTCTACTTAGACTTAATCCCGTGTGGGGTTAGTATGCTAGCATTTGGATGTAATTAGCTATTCTGCTAATACTTATGTTGGTTTATTACGCGTGATGATTTGAGATTCGGGACTAGGTATCTATGCTAGTTGAACCCGTCACCTGTTATGTATGCTGATATTCGGGACTAGGTATCTATGCTAGTTGAACCCGTCACTCGTTTTATACGTTGATTTAATTGCTTCCGCTATCTGATGATGATTGTTTAAATTGCTTCCATGCTCTGAGTTTTGTTTGACTTGATATTTTGACCCTTCGGCATGAATTGTTTTGTGATTATATGATTGTGTGCACATTATGAATTTGATTATGCAACATCTTATTTTATGTGCTTTATAAATTGCAACTAATTGTTGCATTTACGTGATATACGTGTTGCATTTCATTTGCATCTTTAACCCGTATGCATCGAATCTATTGTTTGAATTTTAGGGTGCCTATGAGTCAACACTGAGATTTCCCTCCGTCAACACTACCTATTGGCACTACAACGAAAACATACCATAATTCGAAGATGAAAGGATTCTTTACCAAGATCAATGTTCATGAAAAGGTTCAGAGTTGAAGGAATGAGATTTGCTATATTGACTTACTATCTTAAAGTCAATTGAAAGATGAAGTTTGATGAATTTTAACCTTGAGGATTCGTTCATCTGAAAGTTGTCACCTTCTTGAGGGAAATGAGTCAATGGAGGAGAATCTGATCAAGTAGAACTGTTTTGAAGGAGTTTCATGAGCTTTCGCCTTGATGATTTGTTTATTTGGAAGTAGTCACCTTGTTGATGGAAACGATTTAATGTAGAAGAATCCGATCAAGTTCAAGGGATGTGGATAGGTAACCATGTTAATTAAGCAACGAGCTACAAACCATCGATGAGTGTTGAAGGTTTTGGTGCCGTTTCGAGTTAACAAATGACAAGACAAGATTGATTGTTAACTCTTTGGGTGTTTCTTCAAGATGAGATGGAAGACACTGTTGAGGTGGGAATAGAACACTTAGATGCCAAAAGACTTTATCTAAGTTTCAGAATCATATACCATGGATTGCTTTGGGAAGTGCTTAGCACCACGATCATCCACCGAAACTCTAAGGTAAATATCTGATTGACAAACGTATCATGGACAACTCCTTGAAGATGAGCAGACTAAGATTTAGCACATAAATCAGAATTCTTGGGAGAAACTGAGGATGATTCTAGTTGAGCAAGGATTACGGTCAAGTAAGTGGTTGCGTGATAAACAAGCTTTGCTGAGTTACCACTTTACGAAAAGACTCAAGATAAAGAAGTTCAGATGACGAGGGTTGCATCATTGTCAGCTTAATCAACTCCTACTGTTTCATCTCGACTTTCTTGTCAAGATTTTTACACGTCGGTTAACGGTATGCCAAACATTCATGACATTTGCATACATGCATCGCTTAAATACTCTTACCTTGTTTTGCTTGATGTGGGTGACGACTATTGTTGTTTTAATTGTGATAACTTGGATACCTGATCTAGTATTTGTAAGTTGAAATTTCTACTTGTTATGGACCATTGCTGAAATGAATAAGTTATGTACTTATGTGAACTATTCATGCCTATGCGATTTAAAACTCTTTTGATTGCTCACTAACTTCTTATATAACATACATACATACTGTAACCATGTTTCACAGGGACTCCATCGCGATATCCCCCTTGAGTTGAGGTATGAGCATTGAATCTATACTCAAGGGACACCGATATCAGTTGTATAAGGTACACCAAACATGCATCGCATACTTTTCGTCAAGTGTTACTATGATGTGTGTATATATGAATAAATTATCAGTGGATTTATGTGCAAGAGAGACCTTAGGTTCCCTCTTTTTACGTGTTGAAGAGATGTAGGATTCTCTCTATTTATGTGATAGAAAGATGTTGGATTCTTTCTAAGTTTTGTGCGCGAGAGATGTTGGATTCTCTTGTACATAGATATTCAGAGATGCTGGATTCTCTTGAATCTAGGGGTTTGAGGAATGCTGGATTTTCTCAAACTAGAATGTTGGGAGATGTTGGAATCTGCCCGACTTAGGTTGAGAGACGGGGTTCTCTCTTTTATGTGTGCTCGAGAGACTGGGTTCTCTCTCTTGCGGGTGCTGAGAGACGGGGCTCTCTCACTTACGTGCTGAGAGATGAGATTCTCTCTTGTTTGTTGTGGTTGCGTTACGCGTTGATCTGACTACTGGTTGCAAATGCCGAGTATGAGACGGGATCGATGTTGGGTGCAGTTGCAGCTATCCGATCATGGGAATGGCCGACCGAGTTCAAAACAACTAACGGATCAGGTACTCGCACGGACCTCGACGATAACAAGACATCCTAAAGGAGGTTCGGTGTAGATGATAGGAGTAAGCCTCACCATTAGAGTTATGATCTTAATCGAGTTCGGAAGAAGGGTTGGAGCACTACAACTCGAGGATCTACATTTAGCAATGGAACCTGGGGACCAGGTTCTCTTAAGGAGGGGAGGTTGTGAAGCCCCGTGCTCTCGAAGGGCGTCTTGAAGACATTAACAAGTAAGTCTCTACACTTGTGTGTGTTTAATTTAAGAGTTTCTTGAGTTATGTGATTGAATGTAAATCCAATTTAATATGTGATCATTCGGATTATTCTAAGATTAATTGTCAACTTGATTAATTACACGCATATGTAATCCTAACCATCTAATTTGATTTAATTCGAATTTATTCCATGAAATAATTGTCAAGTTGATTTTAAATCCATCATGTTACTTAACTTGTTTAATTTCGGTTTACTTGAATTCCTTGAGATTAATTGTCAATCATGTGTTTACGAAGTGTCGTTAAATTGTACGAAAGGTTTCTAAAATTAAATTGAATTAAACTTTATTTGGTAAATCTCTCTTTCATTTTAATTTATAAAATGAATGTTTAGTCGTAACTTTACCAATTTTATTTACAATTATTTGTATGCGCCATTTCACTTTGCTACGTGATAAGGATACCCGGTTGTATATAGCTTGTGGACAAGATACATTTCTCTCAGTCTCCTCTTTTCTCTCTTGGTTCTTTCTCTCTCTCTCTCTCTCTTTCCCGCACACACACTACACCTAAAACATAAACTAGTCGTAACTTGGCCGTTTCTCGACGGAATTCGACGAATGAGTAGTCCATTTCGAAGTGCTCGACAAGAGGATCACGATGGTACAAAGATCTTGGCTAAACAATGAACGGTGGAGGAGATATCTGCGATTTTCAGACATGGCTACTCAAAAATTCGGAAATCGCATCTGGATTGCAACAACAACTTCGACAACCTCGTTCGGCTTCCTCCGATATCGGAATCTAGCAAAATTGATATGCAAATCGAACATCTCGATGAGATCTACAACTTGGTAGTGGTGGTGCAGTCATTGGGGCAGTAGTGGTTTTGGGTGGATGAGGTATCGATCTGAAGCATCTCGGGACGGCTCACCGATCTGGGTTGGTGGCGCAACCATCGGAGTGGAGGTGGCGGCGCGTGGGCGCGGTGGCCGTGGCATGTCACTGCAGTGGCCGAATTCGACACTTTTCGGTCACTTTTTTCGGCAACTGACTTGGGGGTTTCGAAGAACTCGTCATGGGAAAGTCGATGCTTTTTACGGACTTCGTTTTCATTCACCGGATTGGAAGTAATTTGATTTTGATATTTTTTGGGTTTCCGTATTCTTGGATTTAAGATCTTGGATGATTGACTTGGAATTTTTAGAAACTGATCAAGGATTTGGAACGAGCACGAAGACTACTTTCTCGGGTAATTTTTCAGGATTTTTCCGGTGACTTTTCGGCGGTTCCAGTGGTGGCACTCCGGCGACTTTCGGACAGAATACGGGCTCGATGCGGTGAGTCCAACTCCACTTTCGGTTCATTAATCGGACACTCAGTTTATTTATTAAGAATTATTTTGCATAATTATAATTATTTGAATTAATTGTTTTAAGTGCAAATAAATTGTTTATTGTTGGTTTGTTGATCGAGATGTATTCCAATCATATACGAAAATATGTATTGAATGAATTGTGATATGCATGAATATTTTGATTTACAATTTGAATCCCGATGTGATGAATTTACGCTATTTGTTAAGTACGAAGGGGTGTAAGTGTAATATTTATGAAACTATGAATGTGACTTGAGCTTGTGTACCAAACATGTTGTGAAGTTGTAAAGTATGATCTTAATTGAATTAAACGCATTCTTTATTTGTATCAAGCATGCCATCTACATATAACAACTTTGTATGTTTATATGATCAAGTTGCTCTTACTTATGCACTTTATGACTCGACATGAACTTAATTCTTAATTGCAATATTATAATTGAACCCTGTGACATTGGATGATTTAATATGCATTTTGTGAATACATTGACTTCCTAAATTGATCTTGCATCTTTGGATACGGAATTGCATGATGGTTGCTTGTAAATATTTGAGCATTGATATGCTTTGAATGACCAAGACTGTAACACCCCGGAGCGAAGGGTGCCAAATCCCCCCACCACAGCCCAACACGTGGAACGAAATGGGGACTCCGCCCACACATCAAACCATGGCAAACGGGTGACAAAGAAAACTCACCCCTATGCTAGGCGGTCTAGACCCTGAACAGAGCACGCAAGAGAAACCAAATACAAATGTGGAAGCACCCGGATCACATAACAAAGCTAAACATATGCATCCATAGTAAAGGCAACATAAATCAAATAATGAAAGTCTTGCCCAACCCGGGCCATATAAAACATACATGCCTCAAATTCAAAATTCAAATCATAACTTATACGTAGTATTGAATATATACATAGTACCAAAACGGAAAGTAAATATGCAAATGCCAAAACTCTACTAAAGACTCGAACGACTCCCAAAACAAAAGACCGCCGCCTAGCTCGACTCTCCAATCGGGTACCTGCAACTCAAGAACAAAAAGGGAAAAAAGAAACAACGAAGAGGGTTCAGTCCTAAAGACTGGGGGGGAGGGGAGGGGGGGCTAACACACGCATATATAAGTAAGAGCATATCATATTCAAAACGAAGATGTTCATGAACCGGAACATGGTTTTTACATTCTAAAACGTTTATCTCGTGATACTATATATACAAGAAGAAAGGTTTAAGACTAAAGGCCAAAATCCACCAAGTTTTAGAAGTTAGAAATCCACTTTCAATTCACAAACCTTAAATGGAAGCAAAGCATAAACAACTTGCCGAGTATGAGTTCCAACCCACTTACTCCATGGCAAAGCGAAGCAAAATAAAGCAAAACATAAATCAATCCCACCTTAACACCGTTTTGGGGAGGAGAGTGCGCCCTCTCAATCCCCGCGCTTATCTTATAGCAATCCTGCTGAAACGTCAGGGTCATGAGTTTCATAATACTCACGCCCAAGGATTCCATCCCCTACTAACCTCCTAGCGGGTTTCGGGTTGATCTTATGAAGATGGAGAAGTGTACAGGGGTTACAACCAGCGACCCCATGGTCGACCCGGGTCTCCCATTACATACAACTCCGGGGCCCAAACCTACACTTACACTTATAAAGGCTTATCTTTCAAAGCTTAATCTCGCCAAAACATATCACATACACACACTAACCCTTTCAAAACAAAGAAGCAAAACGTAGTTTATACATATATATAAAAGCATTTTAATCGATATCATAACAAAGGGCCAAAACCCACAAAATAGATATCAAACAAGTACTTATATATATATGCATATAAGTCACATGCAGCCTTGAAACACAAGTAGGATTGTAGGTCGTAATAACTAAAAGAACAAAACCTCACCTTGCCGACCAAACCGAATAAAAGAGCCCAAACACTTCTAAGAGACCACCTCTTCAACCACGGAGCGAACCTAAGAGCAAAACGAAACACAAGGGACAAACTTAGACTCAATATGAACCAATTAGATGCTCGGCAAGTGCTTATGAGTGCAAATGGTGTATAAGGGAAGCAATCGGATTAGCACTTAGGTCATATTGTGTCACATTGAAGCATAAGTCACATATCTCACGTATTTCACGTTCAGGAATCTCATGCGCTGCATATAACATGTTATATAACTCATTAAGAATGCATATAACTCATTCCAAGGTAAGGAAATGGCATGCAAAGCAAGGAAACAAGTTATGAAGTCGCACACGTACATAAAAAGGCATTTAGGTCATACAAGGCGCAATTCACTTCAAACGAATCCATAAACTTAATACGACACACATTACACATAATCCTAACATGTAACACATCAAAGTCAAGTAATCACAAGTCACGGAATCACATATCATACATATAAACAAACATACATAACATTGGGATCAAGATCGGGGGAGGAAAACGAGCAAAACAAGCAAGAAAACAAAGTTCGGGGCCAAGGTATGACCATACCCCAGATCCAGGGCTGTGGGATTTTAATAAAGAGAAGATCCACGGCCGTGGATTTGAGTACAGAAATTCTGTAACGCCCCCACCCGTACTGGAACAAGAGGAGAGCGGCGTCTCAACCCCCTCACTGAAGCACCTCTCAAGTAATGGTGTGAGCCATCACTCAAGAAATACTCCAGCGAATGGCTGTCTATCAGAACTATACATGTATAACGATGTGGCTATGCAGCGGAAAATCAGAGTATTTTAAAACTTTTCAAAACATGTGCGTGATGGCATGTAACAAGCAAGAACATATTGATCATGTAAGAGAGACTCTGTGGCACCCCAAGCGGTGGGGCACCACACCCCCGCACTATAACCCAACACGTGGCACGAAATGGAAAGTCCGCACACGTACCAAGTCACAGTTAACGGGTGACAAATGAAAAATCCAACCTAAGCTAGGCGGTTCCTAAACCCTGTACAAGCCAAATATGCAAAAACCCGAATGCGGAAGCGATGTAAAATACGAACTAACAAAAACTTTAATCAACAAACATAAATAAACGGGTTCAACTAATTCCACGAACCTGTCCTAACCTGTCCCGAATTCAAACATACAACAAAGACGGGTTCAACTAATCCAAGCCCTGTCCTACCCGAAAATTCATATAATCATCAAAGCATAAGTATCATCTTGTACAGAACATACTATATACATAATTTCATAAATAAATCAGAACAAAATACTTAACAAAATCAAAGGACCGACACAGACTCGACAGACCAGACTCAAAGCTGCCTAGCTCGAACTCCAACAACTTGAACCTGCAACTAAAACATAGGTTGGGCGAGGGTCAGTCCACTGACTGAGCGAGGGGGCTGAACTCACACACACTATACATAATAAGGAGCAGAGCACGTATCAAAAGAAAGATTATGAACCGGGAATAGGGTTTTACATACCAAAACCATTTTCAAATCAAACTTACATAATTTTCAAACCAAACTTATACATATCTTATCTTATCTCCTCTTATTCAAAACTTAACCAACTGAGCATACTCATACCAAATTTTATACTTAATCAAATCATATCAGACTGAACAAACTCGTAACATATCGAAAGAGAAAGCTCCTATCCCGTTTCATAATCAACATAACATATCATATTCATATACCCGGCGAGTACGGGTCTCCAACCTTACTTCCAAATCATATTATCAAAACAGAAAACATAACATAACATAACATCCTCAACTCCGGGTGATGGAAGGGGTGTATACGCCCCTAACCATCCATATCATATACATACCTCGAGGGGTAATGATCCCCTACGAGTCCTCGGTAGGTTTTACGCTACCGGCTCAAGAATATCTCGCCTCCCCTATCTCCCTGAGTCGCACGAGATACCTCAAATGGAGACTATGCACAGGCTTAACCCGACGGCCCATTACCGTCCCGGGGTTCCTTACCCACAGTCTCCGGGGCCCAACATATTAGACATAACATAACAGATCATAACTCGCTACAATCATACTTATTAAATCATAATCGTAACGTACGTACCTTATCGGAGCATACCATACCTTGCAACTTAGCATATGCTATAAACGCACCTCTCCGTGTCATCCTAATCCGCAGCTGGTATAAAGACACACGGTTTGGAGCATAGCCTCGTTGCAAAACATTTCAAGCTTACATATGCTTGTACATATACAGTTCGAAAAACCTTTAACCGTATGACAAAATCATAAACGTATCGTATAAACACATATCTATTATATAAATATAATAGAATAATCGCATGCAGGCTTGAAAACGAGCACATAAGGTTGTAGGTCGCTTTAACTAAACAGAAATCCTAAAACCTCACCTTACACCGACGAGAACGGAGAACACAAGCCAAGAAGTCCCACTGAGACTCCGACAACTGACAGACACTCCCTGAACAACCCCTGAACAACTGAACAAAACACAGACTCAGACTCCAAAAACAACCAAACAGACGCACGACCATGCTCACGAATACAAATGATGCAACATATAACCCATATTTATTCAATCAAATCATTCAGAGCATATTACAATTCATAATACTTATCAAAAGATGCATAGCTTATAAAATTCCTAACATTAATTACATAGAATCAATTAGGACATTAAGAATTCTATTCATATCAAGTACCAATTCTCGAAAGGATAAACGCAATTTACATAACAATTTATTCACAATTAATACATTGACAATTTTCCCGATATTCTAATAATTAGCATACTTAAGAAATTCACTCAAATTAAAATATAAATTAGCCTAGCATAATTCATTTCTTATGTTTTATAAAATTTCATAATCAATTTAGTTTCCAAAATTACACTAACACCCCCTCAAACAATAATTATTCTCAAATAGATAGGCGTAAAACGAGACAAATAAATTCAATAAATCACGAATCAAACATTCATACATCATAGCATACTTCCACGTATCATACAACTCATAATTTTAATTTATAGCACATACAGGATCGAATTGCACAATTAAAATCAATTAACGAATAAAATACAATAACTTAAAAAATTTATATAAAATTAACCGGACATCCGATTGACGAACGGGAAGTGGCGTTGGACTCATCACAACGAAACGGACCTAATGTCCGAAAGTCGTCGGAATGCCGCCACCGTGGCCGGCCGAACAGCCACCGGCTGCCACCGGAACACCACCTCCGGTAGTCGGAAAAATCCCCGGAAGGACAGAAACGTGCGCCACGGCCTGCTTGACAAAAGCCCTCAATCAATTTCAGAAAATACCAAACACACCGGACTTCGTTGAAGAAAAACCGAACCAAATTCCAACGACGAAAACTGAAATTAAATGCAAACCGTAAAACGAAAATAAAATCCGAACATACCGTTGGAAAGCCCGTAACGAGCTCTACGAAAGCCCTAGCCAAAACCTAGAAAAAGTCACCTGAAAAATCGGACCGCCGGTTCACCACCGGTCCGCCGCCAACGGCCGGTTCCTGGAACGCCGCCGATGCCATCCGCTATGTTTCGTCATTCCAAGCAACTTTCGTGAAGCGACCACCACCAAAACCGGCCGAAAAAAGGGCCCAAATCGCCGCCGAAGTTTCTGCCGCTGCGTCACCGCCGGAACCACCACTTGTGGTGGTTTTCACGCCAAATTGAGGTCAGAAATGGAACCAGGAGCCCGTAAAACCTTGGAAACCGTCGAAGTTCGTCGGAAAATACCGCCCGAGACGACGGAATTGCACCGCTAAAGTAGTTCCGCCGCCCGCCGTCCGCTTTGTGTGGCGCGTGCACCGCCGTTCGGCCACCGTTGGCCACACCGTTTGAACTGGAGTTGCGCCGGGAGGTCCTTGTTCTGGGTCCATGGCGAATGTCTCGAGATCATCGCCGGAAACCGCCGCAAATAGGCAGCGAAGTGGCGGCTCTCCGTTCCGCCGCCGCTGCTATGCCGTAGTGCCACCACCGTTGAATTTTAGTCTCTGATTCTTGTACCATCGTGACGGGCTCGTCGAGCTGATAAATTTTCATTATTCACACGTCGAATTCCGTCGAGAAACGAGCGAGAACGAGCTTGTGTGTGTAATTACACCTTGACTGCGTGAATAGTACCAATCGCGGGAGGAAGACGATGCAGGAAGGCTGATCTGATTTTGGCACGCAAAACGAGGAAATCCGAGTATATATCTTGGTCCTCGTATGCAAAAACGATCAAACGAACGAGCTAACGACATCCGAATTGGGCAAACTTAGAGTCCACGGACTCGTCTCGCTGCCCCGAACGCGTGGAAGGGGTCAAAAAGGTCAAAAACTCGATCGAACGAGAAATGACCGAAAAACCCCTAAAAAGAGAAAATTACAAAAGGGCCCCTAAACTCTTAAAGAGTTCAAATAGGGCCACGAAAAATATAAAATCACATAAATAAACACATAAAAAGGTTAAAAAGTAACGTACCTTATACGTCGGACGAGCGGGGTGTCACAGACTCGGCATATCAGAACAGGTAACATAATCACATATAAATACCGATACAACAGAGTTCAAAATATCGATAACAGAGTAGCAGAAAGAGTATAACAAAGATACTCAAGTATTCAGAAACATATAGTGATGCAGCCATAAAACATATGCAGGACAACAGAAAGTAATACTAAGTCCTGACTGAAACAAAAATGACAATCTAGAGCTTCAAGACACCTCTAGACTGTGACTGCAAGACCTGAAACCACAAGGCAAGAAAACGGAAGAGGTATTAGTCAAAAGAACTAAGTGAGGGAATACTTTAAAGAAAGTTTTGAATTAAAGAACTTGAAGTAAAGTTCAGAACTGTTAAGTGCAATGCTTTAAAGAAGAATTTGAAACAAGTTCGGTTGATAAAACTCTTTGAATGTGATGCTGTAAAAGAATGCACGTTTTAAAACTCTTTTCATGAATGTTATCACACGCGCACACATATGCTGTTGATGGTTCATAGTTCTTTCATAAAACGGGGATAAGGGTACAGTGAACTTTTCTAAATATGAACCATCCTTTATGAAACTGAATTTTGCCCGCAAGCTAGGCTCCTCCATCCTTACTCCAGAAAACAAGATTTCGTAGAGTATCGGACCGAGGTCAACAGTAACTCCACACACAGTAGAGTATCAGACCAAGGTCAACAATACCCCACAAACGCATACAAACATGCACCATCCTCCACCGGTTGTCACTTCGGGTAGCTAGCCCTAGACGACCTGTAAACATGTAATGGGAACAGATTTGCTGTCTGTTCCCAGATAAATTGTCCTGACTTAACAAACCTCCTGTTAAAAGTCGGTGTCAATTGTCTAAGTGTGGCGGCCGGTATTGGTGATGTCGTTGGCGCACACCTCCCGAACATCACCTCCACACATAATCGTCGGGCCCAAACTGTAAACTGTATGCTTGCATTTAAGATTAGCAGTGACCAAAGTACCACTCCAGTATGCTAACTATAACATGTGAAACTGTAACTGTAACATATGATGCTGTCTGTAAAACATATGATTCTGTTTGTAAACATGTGATGCTGTCTGTAAAACTGTACTTTGAAAACATATGCAGAACATGTAACTGTCTTTGAACAAGAATGCAGAACTTTGGAAAACATGTGTTGTAGATCAAGGTATACTATTAGAGTATGAATGATCCTTTCAAAAGAATGTCTCGATAAAAGGGATAGTTCAAAACGAGGTTTAGCTTTGAATTTCAAAACATATGATACGATAGTATAATCGTGGTTCCAGTTGGAAAACATTTATAACTTCACCTCACCTAATAGTAACAAAAGGTAGGTAGACAGATTATGCGGTGCCCTGGGGATCCCAGTGCTGAACTTTAACTCCTGTAGGTGGTGTACTAGAGTGAGCTTAAGAACTAAGACCCAGTCCTAACCAAGATGCATATGAAATGCATGAAACAATGAACAAGGAACATGTAAAGAACATGTAACACAAGAGAGTAATACTATTTAAGGTATTCAAGAAAGGTAACACACACAAAGGAATACGTTAAAGTGAGTTACGCTTAACGTGAGACTATGATCTTACTATAACCGAGTAAGCTTTAGTCAAATTATGAATCCTAACGCAAACCTTAAGTTATAAAAGAAGTCCACGAAAGAAAACACATTTTGAAAACACATTTTAGACCTTGGATATGGAAACCCTAGGTGCAAATATCTATTAAGAAAGCACAAGTTTTATTTCATTTTTACTATTCAAAAGCACTATTCAAAAGTACTATTCCAGATTACTATTCATGATTACTATTCACAGGTTACTATTACCAAGTCGGGTCAAAGGGTCGGGTCAAACCCTTACTATACACATACACCCACACACACGGTACACACACACACACACGGCATGCACACACACACACACCCTAATTAAATTATGATCTTGATTATAACCTATAGTTTCAAGTTCATGTTAATATAATCAAGTGTGATCAAGGTTAAAGGTATAACCTATGGTTAAGAGATCCAGTTAAGGCATAAGATCAAGTTATGAAACACTATTTTATCTTAGGTTATAACATGTGACACTGTTAAAGTGTATAACATATGATCAAGGCTTAATCCATCAATCCATATCATATCATAAGCTCAATTCATAATTCAAGAATCATATAACAATGTGACAACATGTCACAACATATATCATATATCATGAACCTTTAGGCATGTAACATGTAACAAGTTGTGACAAAATAAATTGTAAATCACTATTCCATTAGCTAGCATGCATGAACATAATTCAAATTCCATAATCATGCATCAATTCTCATAATATAACAATCATATCACATGATCATAGCATATACTAGAGCAATTCATAACATATTCAAGCATATACCAAACAATTAAAACATATAAACAACTATTCAAACATATCATGAAAACTCTATAATAAATGCATAAATAAAATCCTCTA
The DNA here is from genome assembly GCA_037501455.1 of Lantana camara. NCBI lineage: Eukaryota > Viridiplantae > Streptophyta > Magnoliopsida > Lamiales > Verbenaceae > Lantana > Lantana camara. The sequence continues at coordinate 68,893,829 of CM074860.1, forward strand.
TGGCTTAGGGAAGACCCTAAGACCCAACCTAAACATAATATAAACATACCATAACATAAAAACATAAACTAACTAAACATAACATAAAAATAAAGCAACTAACCTAGCAAAGGGGAGGGGAGGCCGACGGCCAAGGGGGAAAGGAGGGAGAGAGGAGTGCTTGTCAACACAAGACTTTGAGCAAGGATTCTAATGGCATGAGAGGGGTATTTATAGTTGTGAAGAAGCCCCTCACCTTGCAAAGAAAGATGGCTTAAGGGTAGGAGAGCAAAACAAGAGTTCATCCACTTGCATCTTCTACAAGCTTTAGGCATTATGAAGGTAAAAATGGGAGTGCTGGGGGGTATTTCTGTAATTTCGTGGCCAAGACTCAAGGATAAGTGGCTGGGAGTATAACCATTCCGTCCAGGCAAAAATTAGCTTCGAAACGCATATTCATTCGTCGAAATCGGATTTACCGTTTGAAAGATACATTAGTTTTAGTGAATAAAAGTTTTGAGCTCGAAACTCAACACGAGTGAAAAACGACTTTCTAGAATGATTTTCAAGTCCGGATTGTTTCAAAAATTCAAGAAATAAATCGAGAAGCGTTTTGAGTCCAAAATCGACTATAAAACATTTTACCGCCAAAAGTTGAAAACGTAGTGTAACACCCCGCATTTTCGGAGCAAGATACGATGTCGCTTTCGTGCTATTAGATTGTTATTTATTTAACTGTGCTTGTGTTTGAATGGCTTTAATCATGTTTTAATTGTTTAATTGACACAATTGTAATCTTATGGATATATGTGAACTTAATTGAAATATGTGTTTTATGCCTAATTGCTCTTTAACTTAAAATATGTGGGCTAATTTTTATAATTGTTAAAATTTGGGGATCTATTTCTAATTATGAGAAATTCAATTTGGGCTTATTTGAACACCACTTTAAATCTTTGGGGTACTTTTATAATTTCTAAATCTCTAATTGGATCTATTTGAACCCTAATTAAACTATGTGAACTCAATCGCATTAACTAAGTTCTTGAGGGACTTAATCGTAATTTTGGAAGATTTGGCCCCTTTTTATCCCAAAACCCTAGCAGCTATATTCATTTCTTCCATCCATTTCCTTTCGTCTTCAGCAGCAGCTGCTGCGCAAGCCTTCTTCCTCCTCTCGATCTTCAACAGCGACGCCACCACTCCCCACCGGCGAAGCCACCATCCTCTCTCCCTCTCTCGTCAAGCAGCGGTGCTGCGCTCTCCGCACCGCCATCAACGCCATTGTCCACCGCCAAGACATCGTCGGCCATTACTCCACCAGCAACAGTAGATCTGTCCGCGACCCATCATCACCATCTCCGCCATCATCTCGCCACCCTCCGCCATTCTCAGCAACGCCGCCACAGCACCACCCTATTCCTTCTTTTCCCTTTCGGTTTCAGCAGATAGCAGCAACGGCAACAGCTGCAAACAGCGCCTCCACCATCGTCGGTGACACCATCTTCCTCAGCCACACCGTCCCGACACCACCATCATCACCCTTTTCTCTCCCTTCCTCAACACAACAGAGCAGCCGCCGCGGCTTCGACCAGCACCACCATAGCTCTGTGTTCCCCGCCGTCGCCCAGATCTGAACAGGGACGGAAGCCCTCCCCCACCTGATCCTTCTGTTCCACCACCACTCCAGCAGCGATAACCAAGAGGCAACACCATCATCCAGTCTTCATTTCTACTCCGCCGAGTCAGCCGACAACCACCATTCCAGTTGGCGCCACCCTCTTGCCTTAAAGCAGCAGCAACAGCAAATAGGTCGGTTCGTCACTTTCATCAGCCGCTGTGATACTCCCATTTCTTCTCAATTGTAAATTTCCCCTATTTCCTCTTCGATTTGTATGGATTTAATTGTTAGTGTATTCAACTGACGATTAAGGTTATATTTTTTGTATTTCAATTCATTCCAGAACTATTTAGAATTTGCTATGAATTTCATGTTCTATGGAATCTAAATGTTCTTATGAATACTCTGTTGTGAGCATGATTGCAAGAATAAGTACTTTAGCATACCTGGGTTGGTAAGGAAGTGATCTCGGAATCAGTATTGATTGTATGTATTTATGCAATTACCTTGTAATTAGAAATGAGATTTGGTGCTAATTGTTGAGTTAATTGGGGATGTTGTTATTGTCTACCAAATTTCATGATGAACCGAATGCTATGTCTGATGATATTAGACGTTGTCTAAATGTAAATATATAGATGCTTGGTGGCTATTTAAGTTAAAACGTAATTTGTTAGTTCTTGTTTAACGTGTAATTACTTTGTAAGTGTAAGAATGGTTTTAATTAAATTGACTAGATGGAACTAGGGTACCTTGCTAATTAATTATTATGTTAATTATTGAAACTAGTTGGAGTCTTATGGATTTAGTGTTTCTAGCAGTAAAATGTTGTATGTATACATTAATAAATGATGCAAATGGAATTTATGATTTAGGTTGAGGTTGCATGAATCAGGTTTTGCTAATAATTAACTGTAATGATAAAGTATATATTTGTATATCTGGTTATCCGGGTAGGGCCTTTTAATATTGGGATATGTAATTTAAGATGAAGTTAGCTTTGTTGAAGTACAGTACCCACGAACTGGAGTTATTAAATTAGTATTTGTTGTAGTTAATAATCTAAGCTACTAATGCATCTAATATTTAAATTGGATTTAGTACAAGCCTTGATTAATATTGCTAGTTAGTGGATTTAAATTTCAATTAAGAAACTCTTGAATTAATTATTTATCCTTTTAGAATTGTGATCAATTATGAATTGTATGTTGTGATTAGTATGTATGTTAATTTTCCACTCTTGGAAATGGGGCAACGTACATGTATTAATCTAAATTAAACCGAGTGTCTGAGCATGAGCTTACTCAATGTAATATGACTTGATTGATCCTTAAATTTGCTACAACATTTTATTGTCATTTAACATACATTATGCCCCATATGTGATCTCGTTACTTGTATACTTATCGTGGGATATTAATTGTGTGCATTAATACTTTCATGGCATCCCTATAATTTCTATGTACATATCATATCATTCCATGTCACCTCATAATTGTCGTCGTGCGTCTCTGTGGTTCATGTTTGAGTCTTATCTCATGAGTACACTGTATTTCCTACTCTGTACAGTGATCTCCACGACGGAGACAACCTGGTCGAGCACGCACCCGTCTTGTCAGTTCTCGTATCTTGTCGTTTCTCAGGTGAGGTTTAGGATTTTGTATAGTTAAATGACCTATGACCCCAAGATGATGATTTCAATCCCCGCATGCGATTATATACTATATATACGATTAAATATGTGTTGAATATGATATGTTGATGATCTTGTGTGAGTCCGGCGTGGATGGAGGCCATGGGGCTTAAAGTTCCATCGCGTAGGAAGGGTGTAAATATAAAACCAGTTTTGAGGCATATGTAAGCTATTTTGGAAAAACCCAGTTATGTTCTGATTCTGTAGCGAGATTGCCATGAAAGTTGGCATATGTTATGTTATGTTCTGTTCTGTTATGGGGCCCAGGAGCTACGGGTAAGGAGCCCCCGGGACGGTATCGGGCCGTCGGGGATATACCTGTGCGTAGTCTCCATCTGTATGATGAGGATGTACCGGGAACCACCAGGAGGTTTGGTTGGGAAACGGAGTCCTGAGGGTTTGAGTAGCATTGGCACTCCCCTCGACTGTATGGATGGTTAGGGTCGCACAACCCTACCATCACCCGGAGTTGAGGTTGGTATGTTATTTCTGTTTTGCTATGATATGAGGAGTTGAGGTTGGAAGCTCGTACTCGTCGAGCATATGATATGATATGTTATGGGAATCATGAATCGGGATAGAGTCTTCTGGAAAATGGTTTCTAAACTTATATCTATATCTATTTGGGTTATTTGGAAATGTTTTGGTATGCAACACCTATCCTCGGTTCATGAGTCCATCCTTTTGTTCTGTGCTGTGCTCTTTTATATACATATTGTGGGTGTGCATTAGCCCCCTCACTCAGTCAGTTGACTGACACCTCATTTATCTTTTAGTTTGCAGATTTCCTTTTGGCTTGAGCTAGGCGGAAGTGAGTCTCTTGAGTCGCACTTGTCAGTCTAGTTGGTATTAGAACGTATTTGTCTCATACTCTATTTATGTTATGTATTTATGTTTCACACTTGAAGGTTATGTTTATGCTCTATTTAGAGTTAAACCCGTATGGGGTTAGTAAGTTAGTATCTGGATGTTAGTAGATATTATGATGATGCTTATGCTGTTTATGGTGTTGGATTATGAATTGATCTTCGGGACTAGGTATCTATGCTAGTTGAACCCGCCACCTGCTTTGTATGTTTTGTTTTAAATGCTTCCGCTATCTATTGTTGTTGGTTTTAATTGCTTCCGCACTCTGAGTTTATCGAGTTAGATCCGCCTAGCCTAGTGTGTGAGTTGGTTTCCCGTTCGCTATGATTCGGATTCGGGCATGGACTTTTTATTTCATGTCCGGGTCGGGGTCCTAGTGCGGGGGATGTGGCATCCTCCGTTTGGGGTGTTACACGTAGAATGAATAGTGAATTCCCACGTACGCTTCAAAATTTCAAGCTAGGGTTTGAATCAAGAGTTGTAAAATATCTCAAAAATCTTAAAATAGCTCAAGTAATGCAAATCCAGAGAGAAAACATTTTCCGAATGAAAACCGTTCGTAAAAGGAATAGTGAACTAGGGTTTTCGAAAACATTTTCAATAAAACAAAGTTCCAGAATAGATTTCCAAGCCAAGAATAATTTCAAAAGAATCGTCTCGACTCAAGGATCGATACGACTATAAACTTGAGTAGGAAAGGTATCAGAATAAAAAGCTCATTTTCAAATGAATAGTAACTTTGGTCGGTAAGTTCCAAAAATACCCTTATGGTTCAAGAAAGACTCTCTGAGCTCGGGAAACAAGTTCAAACGATTGGGAAACATGTGTGATGAACCTCTAGGGTTCGAGTAACAATATGAACAAGGTAGGCTCGGGTTATGAATAGTAAACTGTATCAAAGGTCAAGAAGTCCCCCTTAAAACATGTCAGATCATATACGAGCACAAAGTTCATGTAAGAATGCAATGCATGATGATTCAAAAAGTTGGATCACGGTCTATAAACGCTTACCAATGCCCTTAACTTACTGTTTTCATCCAGGCCCTGTTTTGGGCTGTTACCATCACCCTTCCTTAAAGAGAATCTGTCCTCAGATTCTTCCGCTGTAACCGCAAATAACTCGGGGTGATGCTTCTGCATTTTCTCTTCTGTCTCCCAGGTTACCTCTTCTGTCCCTTGTCCCTTCCAAAGGACTTTAACCAAAGGTATTTTCCTATTCCTTAACTCTTGAAACTTCCTGTCTAGAATCTTAGCAGGCTTCAAAACATAAGTCAAATCCGGTTGCAACGGTATCTCCTCTACCGGCACAACCTCTGTCTCATCCGAGAAACACTTGCGAAGCTGGGATACATGAAATACGTTGTGGATTCCTGTTAAACCTACAGGCAAATCCAATCTATAAGCAGTCGGTCCGACTCTCTCCAGTATCTCATACGGTCAAACATATCTCGGGTTTAACTTTCCACCTTTCCCAATTCGGGAAAACCCTTTCCTTGGCGATGCCTTCAGAAATACCTTTTCGCCCACTGTGAATTCCAAATCCCTTCTTCGTCGATCAGCATAACTCTTCTGCCTGTCCTGGGCAGCTTTCATTCTCTGGCGAATGATCTGAATCTTTTCCGTCGCTTCTCTTATCCATTTAGCTGAATTCACTCTGATCTGTCATTCCTCAGTACATCTTGCTTCATCCAAATCCCAGTACAACGAGGATCTACATTTCCTTCCATACAAGGCTTCATATGGAGCAGCTTTTATTGTTGTATGCAAACTCCACAAGAGGTAAACACTCTTTCCAACTTTCTTGGAAGTCCAAAGCGCAAGCTCTTAGCGTATCTTCCAAGTATTTGATCATCCTTTCGGATTGTCCATCCGTCGAGGATGTGCTACAGTACTGAAGTTCAACTTCGTTCCCATCAAAGTCTGAATTTCCTTCCATAATTGCAACGTGAATTTCGGATCTCTGTCTGACACTATGCTGTTCGGTACTCCATGTAGTCTGACAATCTCTTGTTGATACAGCTTTGCCAACGTGCTGACCTTATCTGTTGTCTTTACTGGCAAAAAGTGTGCTGATTTTGTAATCGATCAATGATCACCCAGATACTATCTTGCCCTCCTCTGACTTTGGGTAATCTAGTGACAAAATCCATCGTGATTTGCTCCCATTTCCATGTCGGGATCGGTAATGGTTGCAACTTCCCACTCGGCTTCTGGTGCTCCACTTTAACTTTCTGACAAGTTAAACACTTCTTGACATAGTTGGCTATGTCTCTCTTTATTCCATTCCACCATAAATGCGTCTTAACATCTTGATACATCTTAGTGCCTCCGGGATGTATCGTGTACTTAGTCTTATGCGCTTCATCTAGAATCTCCTTCCTCAAAGCAGTTGGTACGCATACTCAACCTTTGTACCTCAATATTCCATGTTCATCAACCTTGAACTTAGTCTCATCATCTTTCTCCTTAGATTCGAGACATTTCTTGATCCACTCATCGTTCTTCTGAGCTTCTAGCACTTGTTCTTTCAAAGGTGATATCATCACAATGTTCGCGATTCGAGCTTTAGTTATCACCTCCAACCTTTCTCTTCGATCAATCTTAGGATTGGCGGAAATCTGTGCCAAACTAACTTTTCTGCTCAGAGCATCGGCCACAACATTCGCCTTTCCTGGATGGTACTGAATAATGCAATCGTAGTCCTCCAGAAATTCCATCCATCTCCTCTGTCGCATATTCAACTCCTTCTGAGTGAATAGGTATCGCAGGCTCTTATGATCATTAAAGATCTCAAACGTAACTCTATACAGGTAATGTCTCCACTTTCCAAGAGCAAAAATTATCGTTGCTAATTCCAAATCATGTGTCGGGTAGTTAACTTCATGTGTTTTGAGTTTTCTTGATGCATACGCAATCACTTTTCCATTCTGCATCAAAACTCCTCCTAGTCCTTCTTTCGAAGCATCAGTGTAGACAGTGTATCCTTCTTTTCCTTCTGGTAACGCTAACACGGGTGCAGTTGTTAGCATCTCCTTCAATCTTTGAAAACTTTGCTCACACTTCTCCGTACATTCGAATTTCCCTTATTTCTTTGTCAACTTAGTGAGAGGTGTAGGTATCTTCGAGAAATCTTTGACAAACCTTCGGTGGTAACCAGCTAATCCCAGAAAACTCCTCACTTCTGAAGGATTCTTCGGTGACTTCCAATCCATAATCGTTTCGATCTTCGAGGCATCTACTTCGATTCCAGATCCTAATATGATGTGTCCAAGAAACGTAACTCTCTCAAGCCAGAACTCACATTTGCTGAACTTTGCATATAGCTTGTGATCCAGCAAAGTGCGTAACACAATTCGAAGATGTTCAGCATGTTCCTCCGGTGTCTTCGAAAATACCAAAATATCATCGATGAAGATTACTAAAAACTTGTCGAGAAACGGCTTGAATATACGGTGCATCATATCCACGAATGCAGCTGGTGCGTTTGTTAAACCAAACGGTATTACCACAAACTCATAATGTCCGTATCGGCTGTTGAAAGCAGTCTTCGGAATATCTGCTTCCCTAATCTTCAATTGATAATATCCTTGTCTTAGATCTAACTTAGAGTAGACCTTCGATCCTCGAAGTATATCGAACAGCTCTTCGATATGAGGGAGAGGATACTTATTCTTGATCGTAATCTTGTTCAGCTCCCGATAGTTAATGCATAAACGCAATGATCCATCCTTCTTCTTAACGAAAAGCATAGGCGCTCCCCACGGCGATGTGGTCGGTCGAACATATCCTGACTCTATTAGTTCGTCCAATTGCTTCCTCTGTTCTTCCAATTCAGCTGGAGCCATTCTGTAAGGTGTCTTTGAGTACGGCTCGGCTTCCGCTATCGTCTCGATCGTAAACTCCAACTCTCGGTCAGGAGGTAACGAATCCAAATGTTCAGGAAACACATCTAAGAATTCGTTTACCACTTCCACTTCTTCGATCTTAAGTTGATCTTTCGGTCTATTCAGAAGATAAGCAACAAATCCAATAGCTCCTTTCTGAATCAACTTCTTAGCTTCTATCGAAGAAATCATTGATAACTTCTCGACTTTCCCCTCTGATGTCCCACTTTCATCTTCTTCTAAGATGATCTCTTTCTTGTAACAATCCAACTTAGCTCGGAAGTTAGACAACCAATCCATACCAAGTATAACGTCGTATCTTGTCATCGGTAACTCAATAAGATCCGTCGGGTAACAACGGGTACCAATACATATAGGGCAGCGTTTATATACTTGATCCGTAACAAGGCAAGTTCCCAAAGGAGAACTCACTTCAAATTTATATGGTAAGTATTCAAGTGGAAACTGTAAATGCGCACATAATTTAGATGCAACAAATGAATGCGTAGCACCAGGGTCATACAAGACCTTAACTAGCGTGTTAAGAATGTGCACAATACCTTCCACAACAGACGAAGGATCAACCTCCTCCTTACCATCCAAAGCATAAGCTCTGCCTTTGACCACCGGTTTGTTCGTCGTACCCACCACCCCTTTTCCTTTATCCTGGACCCCAAATCTCCTGATCTTGTGTGGGCAACTATCCATCTGGTGCTCAGGGGAACCACACGCGAAACACTGTCCAGCTTTCTTGCGACAGTTCTCCTCATTGTGCCCCGTTCGGCGATAATACCGACAAACAATTTCCTCTGGACCTTGCTGAGGTGCTCTCTGCTGTTGTGGCGCCCTTTGGTACTGTTGTGGCGCTTTCTGCTTCTGTGCTTGCTGTTTCAGTGGAGCGTTCTGCTGCTGACGCTGTGGTGTTACCATTGGCCTCTTTCCAGTTCCTTAGGGAAAAGATCCGGAAGGTCGCTTATTCCCTTGATAAGGCTTAGGGTTAGAAGGTCTTTGGCGTGCAGTAGTTATCTTGATCTCCTTGTGTGCAGCTTCAACCCTTAGCGCTCTATCAACAGCTCGGTTGTAGGTCTCAATGCCCAAAGAAGCAAGTGCCAACCGAAGTTCGGGCTTCAGTCCATCGATAAACCTTTTTATCTTGTGACGCTCATCAGTCAGAATATGAGGCGCATACTTGATCAGCCTCACAAACCTAGCCTCATACTCCATCACATTCATAGTTCCCTGAACCAAACTCATAAACTCAGCCTCTCGTGCATCACGAGTCACTTGAGGCGTGTACTTCTGCTGAAACTCTCTGATAAACTCATCCCAACTTCTTTCAACGTTGTTCTCAATCCACATGTGCTGAACGTGCTTCCACCAATTGTATGCAGCTCCTTCCATAAGAAAAGTAGTATACCGAACTCGTTCACGATCCTCTGGGTAGATCTCCATAGCCTCGAAAATCTTTTCAAGACTAGTAATCCAATTCTCAGCCTTTATGTCGTTCGGTTCTCCGTAGAACTTAGGTGAATTCATCCTCAGAAAATTTTCCAGTGACCTTTCATTAGGAGGATTATCTCTCTGATTACAAGCTCTTGCGAATTGTCGTAGCACATCCCTTAACTCTGGAGTTCCCTCCCGTTCAGGGGGTGGCGTGACATCTCTTTGGGGTGGCAGTGGTGGTACACGATTCCGGGATGCTCTTCTCGGTGGCATGTTGTTACTGAATTCACAAACATTCAGATACATATATTCGATGCGTGACATTTAATGATTCACAGAATCCTTAACCACGTATTCACATTCCCACGTAGTCACATATAAGTATGAGAACAACACATTCCCATAACAACATATCAGCAAAGATTCAAGATCTCCACACATATCATGTAATCAGAAACATCTGTCAGACAATCATGTAAACGGGAACAAAAGCTCGTGTAACATATTAATCATATCAGAAACATGTATATCATATCCCAAAGCATGATCAACATGTAAACGGGAACAGAACGTGTACTGTCATATCAACAAGAACTGTAACATGATCAGAAGTATGATCAACATATCCAGAAGCGTATTCAACATATCAAGAATAATAGCATGCTATCAATAAATGAAATGGCATGATCCTATCAATGGTCCTAATGGTATCTTGAAGCAACTCTAAGACTCATGCATTGACAATTATGGAAAGCAGTAAGCAGATATCCAACATAAAGCTGAAAGTGTTATAACTGTGCAAGGTTTGGTAAAATTTACTACAGGCCACATGTTAACAGTATTAATTCAAAATGGGGAGGACCCGATACTATCGAGTTGACTCCCATTGAGGCCTTACCAATCCGTCCAACCCTGCTGAAAATAACCTAGTAGGTACCAAGTCATCTGAACCGTCATCTGTAGTGCCAAAAGTCGGGGATCATCTACCATAGCTATACATCCCCTCATCCAAAAGTCAGTCCTGAACTGTCCCGGCTATATGTCCGCCATCCATAGATAGATATATATGCATCAGTAATATACAGAAAACCTCCCATCAGCGATCAACCCTGATAACGGTGGTCCAAAGAACCCCTGGTGGTGTCATCAGAAACAGCAACGACCTCACCCTGTCCATGTCCTGCTGGCTCATCTCCGCCATCATCATCATCATTAGATCCTCCATCGCCTCCATCAGACTGATCCTGCATAGGCTCGGGCTCCTGAGAGGCCAGACTGACATCCTGACCCTCGACCTCCTCAACTGCCTGCTCATCGGATAAGTGATAGGTATCATACAGGCGAGCTCTCACGCGTGCACGGTAGTGGTGGTGATGCTCCATAGAAGTGTCGCGGTCGATAGTCATCTGCATAAGATCTGCCTCCAGCTCAGCAATACGAGCAGCTCTCTGATCAGCAATATGAGTCATCTCTGCAGCATGCTCACGAGCGATGTCCCTATCAATCCGGTACTGCAGTGACTGGTCCTGATGGCGCATAGACTCCAACCTGACCTCACGGGTCCTCTGATACTCCTGAAAGTAACCATCTCTCTTAGACTCGAGATAGTGCACAACTCGGTTAGGATAGGAATACCCAGGCCTGCCACTGTTCCTAGACCTACGCCAGGTGTAGAAACGAGTGCCTCCACGGCGAGAAACTACCACAGTACGCGGGGCCTCAAACTGCTCAAAGAAAGCCTCATCCATCTGCTGATTAGGATCCTGGTGTGGCAGAACTGCCATAGCTATACAGAAGATACCACAGATATGAAATCCAGATAACAGAACCATGCAATCCCCAAATATCCTGTCTCGATGCAATATGAGAATGATCCTGGATGCAATGCGTGAACAATCCATGATGCAACATGAGAGCAATCTAGGTTAAGTCTCTTCTTACTTAACCCGATGCTCTGATACCATCTCAGGCTGTAACGCCCCCACCCGTACTAGAACAAGAGAAGAGCGGCGTCTCAACCCCCGCACTGAAGCACCTCTCAAGTAATGGTGTGAGCCATCACTCAAGAAATACTCCAGCGAACGGCTGTCTATCAGAACTATACATGTATAACGATGTGGCTATGCAGTAGAAAATTAGAGTATTTTAAAACTTTTCAAAACATGTGCGTGATGGCATGTAACAAGCAAGAACATATTGATCGTGTAAGAGAGACTCGGCATATCAGAACATGTAACATAATCACATTTAAATACCGATACAGCAGAGTTCAAAATATCGGTAACAAAGTAGCCGAAAGAGTATAACAAAGATACTCAAGTATTCAGAAACATATAGTGATGCAGCCATAAAACATATCCAGGATACAACAGAAAGTAATACTAAGTCCTGATTGAAACAAAAATGATAATCTAGAGCTTCAAGATACCTCTAGACTGCGGCTGCAAGACCTGAAACCACGAGGCAAGAAAACGGGAGAGGTATTAGTCAAAAGGACTAAGTGAGGGAATACTTTAAAGAAAGTACTGAATTAAAGAACTTGAAGTAAAGTTCAGAACTGTTAAGTGCAATGCTTTAAAGAAGAACTTGAAACAAGTTCGGTTGATAAAACTCTTTGAATGTGATGCTGTAAAAGAATGCACGTTTTAAAACTCTTTTCATGAATGCTATCACACGCGCACACATATGCTGTTGATGGTTCATAGTTCTTTCATAAAACGGGATAAGGGTACAGTGAACTTTTCTAAATATGAACCATCCTTTATGAAACAGAATTTTGCCCGCAAGCTAGGCTCCTCCATCCTTACTCCAGAAAACATGATTTCGTAGTGTATCGGACCGAGGTCAACAATAACTCCACACACAGTAGAGTATCAGACCAAGGTCAACAATACCCAACAAACGCATACAAACATGCACCATCCTCCACCGGTTGTCACTTCGGGTAGCTAGCCCTAGGCGACCTGTAAACATGTAATGGGAACAGATTTGCTGTCTGTTCCCAGACAGATTGTCCTGACTTAACAAACCTCCTGTTAAAAGTCGGTGTCAATTGTCTAAGTGTGGCGGCCGGTATTGGTGATGTCGTTGGCGCACACCTCCCGAACATCACCTCCACACATAATCGCCGGGCCCAAATTGTAAACTGTATGCTTGCATTTAAGATTAGCAGTGACCAGAGTACCACTCCAGTATGCTAACTATAACATGTGAAACTGTAACTGTAACATATGATGTTGTCTGTAAAACATATGATTCTGTCTGTAAACATGTGATGCTGTCTGTAAAACTGTACTTGGAAAACATATGCAGAACATGTAACTGTCTTTGAACAAGAATGCAGAACTTTGGAAAACTTGTACTGTAGATCAAGGTATACTATTAAAGTATGAATGATCCTTTCAAAAGAATGTCCCGATAAAAGGGATAGTTCAAAACGAGGTTTAGCTTTGAATTTCAAAACATATGATACGATAGTATAATCGCGGTTCCAATTGGAAAACATTTATAACTTCACCTCACCTAATAGTAACAAAAGGTAGGTAGACAGATTGTGCGGTGCCCTGGGGATCCCAGTGCTCAACTTTAACTCCTGTAGGTGGTGTACTAGAGTGAGCTTAAGAACTAAGACCCACTACTAATCAAGATGCATATGGAATGTACGAAACAATGAACAAGGAACATGTAAAGAACATGTAACACAAGAGAGTAATACCATTTAAGGTATTCAAGAAAGGTAACACACAAAGGAATACGTTAAACTGAGTTACTCTTAACGTGAGACTATGATCTGACTATAACCGAGTAAGCTTTAGTCAAATTATGAATCCTATCGCAAACCTTAAGTTATAAAAGAAGTCCACGAAAGAAAACACATTTTGAAAACACATTTTAGACCCTGGATATGGAAACCCTAGGTGCAAATGTCTATTAAGAAAGCACAAGTTTTATTTCATTTTTACTATTCAAAAGCACTATTCAAAAGTACTATTCCAGATTACTATTCACGATTACTATTCACATGTCGGGTCAAAGGGTCGGGTCAAACCCTTACTATACACACACACGGTATACACACACACACGCGGCATGCACACACACACACACACACACCCCCCTAATTAAATTATGATCTTGGTTATAACCTATAGTTTCAAGTTCATGTTAATATAATCAAGTGTGATCTAGGTTAAAGGTATAACCTATGGTTAAGAGATCCAATTAAGGCATAAGATCAAGTTATGAAACACTATTCTATCTTAGGTTATAACATGTGACACTGTTAAAGTGTATAACATATGATCAAGGCTTAATCCATCAATCCATATCATATCATAAGCTCAATTCATAATTCAAGAATCATATAACAATGTGACAACATGTCACAACATATATCATATATCATGAACCTTTAGGCATGTAACATGTAACAAGTTGTGACAAAATAAATTGTAAATCACTATTCCATTAGCTAGCATGCATGAACATAATTCAAATTCCATAATCATGCATCAATTCTCATAATATAACAATCATATCACATGATCATAGCATATACTAGAGCAATTCATAACATATTCAAGCATATACCAAACAATTAAAACATATAAACAACTATTCAAACATATCATGAAAACTCTATAATAAATGCATAAAATAAAATCCTCTATGGCTTAGGGAAGACCCTAAGACCCAACCTAAACATAATATAAACATACCATAACATAAAAACATAAACTAACTAAACATAACATAAAAATAAAGCAACTAACCTAGCAAAGGGGAGGGGAGGCCGACGGCCAAGGGGGAAAGGAGGGAGAGAGGAGTGCTTGTCAACACAAGACTTTGAGCAAGGATTCTAATGGCATGAGAGGGGTATTTATAGTTGTGAAGAAGCCCCTCACCTTGCAAAGAAAGATGGCTTAAGGGTAGGAGAGCAAAACAAGAGTTCATCCACTTGCATCTTCTACAAGCTTTAGGCATTATGAAGGTAAAAATGGGAGTGCTGGGGGGTATTTCTGTAATTTCGTGGCCAAGACTCAAGGATAAGTGTCTGGGAGTATAACCATTCCGTCCGGGCAAAAATTAGCTTCGAAACGCATATTCATTCGTTGAAATCGGATTTACCGTTTGAAAGATACATTAGTTTTAGTGAATAAAAGTTTTGAGCTCGAAACTCAACACGAGTGAAAAACGACTTTCTAGAATGATTTTCAAGTCCGGATTGTTTCCAAAATTCAAGAAATAAATCGAGAAGCGTTTTGAGTCCAAAATCGACTATAAAACATTTTACCGCTAAAAGTTGAAAACGTAGAATGAATAGTGAATTCCCACGTACAAGCGTACGCTTCAAAATTTCAAGCTAGGGTTTGAATCAAGAGTTGTAAAACATCTCAAAAATCTTAAAATAGCTAAGTAATGCAAATCCAGAGAGAAAACATTTTCCGAATGAAAACCGTTCGTAAAAGGAATAGTGAACTAGGGTTTTCGAAAACATTTTCAATAAAACAAAGTTCCAGAATAGATTTCCAAGCCAAGAATGCTTTCAAAAGAATCGTCTCGGCTCAAGGATCGATGCGACTGTAAACTTGAGTAGGAAAGGTATCAGAATCAAAAGCTCATTTTCAAATGAATAGTAACTTTGGTCGGTAAGTTCCAAAAATACCCTTATGGTTCAAGAAAGACTCTCTGAGCTCGAGAAACAAGTTCAAACGATTGGGAAACATGTGTGATGAACCTATAGGGTTCGAGTAACAATATGAACAAGGTAGGCTCGGATTATGAATAGTAAACTGTATCAAAGGTCAAGAAGTCCCCCTTAAAACATGTCAGATCATATACGAGCACAAAGTTCATGTAAGAATGCAATGCATGATGATTCAAAAAGTTGGATCACGGTCTATAAACGCTTTACCAATGCCCTTAACTTACTGTTTTCATCCAGGCCCTGTTTTGGGCTGTTACAAATTCCCCACGCAGCTGCATCAAATCCACGGCCGTGGATGTTTTCAAAGCACAAAATCCACCGCCCTGGATCAGCTTCAGCGCCCTGGATCAGCTTCAGCGCCCAAAACTCAAAGTTTTGGCCCTAAAACACCAAAACTCAACCCCAAACTCATGCTAACACATAATACAAGATATATGCAATAATGATTCAAAGATTCATGCCCTAATTCATGCAAAAATCGAAGCTAAAGTGTGGAGAAAGGAGAGATGCATCAACTTGTTCAAGTTCTTCCATTTCAAGCAGGATCAACAATGGCAACTCTCATACAACTCCAAGACAACGAAATTCATGCATAGAAATGAAGTAATCAAGTCACCTAGATCACATATAACTCACCAATTCAACAAACAAAGCAAGGAAGGCATGGATTCATCAAAAAGGGGCAAGACCTAACTATTCATGCATTTCCACAAAGCATGCCCAAACTCACATGAAATTCAGCCAAAGTACACTTAAAATAAATAGGAGAAGCTAATAAACAAGAATCCGGACTTACCTTTCGAATTTGAGGTGAAACAGAGAAGAAACGAGCTTGAAACTTGAAGTTAAATAGTGCTTCTCCTTCCCTCTCTCTCTATCTCGTGTTGCTGCTGCTTTTCCTCTCCCTTGGCTGCTGAAAACGAAATTAGAGGCTAAGGGATGGATAGGGGAGTGATTAAGTGGATTGTGGGCCCAAGAATCACCTGATTTGGTCAAGGATTGTTCAAGATATGGCTTATTTAGTGAAAGGTGGCAAATCTGTCACACGAGGCTCAATCCAGAGGAAATTGGAGGATCAAACGGGCTTAGAAAAATACAAAGTTAGATTCCTCGTTTTCCATTCTTTGTTACGAGTCTGACATATCTTCTGAAATTCAAATCCAAATTCCAGAGCTCAAGTTACGCCTTGCGGAACACGAGATGCGCTAAACGCGTTAGGCCCTCACGTCCCTCACAAATCCCCGTCTTTACAAAACGATCCAAGAACTAAATAAAACAAGCTCTAAAACATTTAACGAGCACATAATCACATTCATAACTCATGTAGTTCACATATATAAAAAATTCACAAGAAACGGAATCAAATACGGGTACGTACAGAACAAATTACAAGGCATGCATATATAAACCTTAAAACTCAAGTTATAAGTTAAACAATTAAATACAATTAATTACAAATAATCACATTGGCATTAAAATAGCACCAAATTACATAATTAAATAATTAAATACGCACGTAACTCTCTCGTAGAGGCGTACATGGAACAGTCGGATATACATAGTACCAAAACGAAAAGTAAAGATGCAAATGCCAAAACTCTACTAAAGACTCGAACGACTCCCAAAACAAAAGACCGGTGAGGGGGCTAACACACGCACACGTACATATAAGTAAGAGCATAGCATATTCAAAATGAAGATGTTCATGAATCGGGACATGGTTTTTACATTCTAAAACGTTTAACCCGTGATACTATATTTATAAGAAGAAAGGTTTAAGGCCGAAGGCCAAAATCCACCAAGTGTTAGAAGTTAGAAATCCACTCTCGATTCACAAACCTTAAACGGAAGCAAAGCATTAACAGCTCCGCGAGTACGAGTTCCAACCCACTTACTCCATAGCAAAGTGAAGCAAAACAAAGCAAAACATAAATCAAACCCACCTTAACACCGTTTTGGGGAGGAGAGTACGCCCTCTCAATCCCCGCGCTTATCTTATAGCAATCCTGCTTAAACGTCAAGGTCGTCAGTTTCATGACACTCACGCCCAAGGATTCCGTCCCCCACTAACCTCCTAGCGGGTTTCAGGTTGATACTATGAAGATGGAGAAGTGTACAGGGGTTGCAACCGGCGACCCCATGGTCGACCCGGGTCTCCCATTACACACAACTCCGGGGCCCAAACTTACACTTACACTTACACTTATAAAGGCTTATCTTTCAAAGCTTAATCTCGCCCAAACATATCACATACACACACCAACCTTTTCAAAAGAAATAAGCAAAACGTAGTTTATACATATATATAAAAGCATTTTAATCGATCTAATAGCAAAGGGCAAAAACCCACAAAATACGTATAAAAAACATACTTATATATATATGTATATAAGTCACATAGGCTTGAAACACAAGTAGGGTTGTAGGTCGTAATAACTAAAAGAACAAAACCTCACCTTGCCGACCAAACAGAACAAGAGACCCAAACACTTCTAAGAGACCACCTCTTCAACCACAAAGCGAACCTAAGAGCAAAACGAAACACAAGGGACAAACTTAGAATCAATATGAACCAATTAGATGCTTGGAAAGTGCTTATGAATGCAAATGGTGCATAAGGGATGCAATCGGATTAGCACTGAGGTCACATTGTGTCATATTGAAGCATAAGTCACATATCTCACGTATTTCACGTTCATGAATCTCATGTGCTGCATATAACATGTTACATAACTCATTAAGAATGCATATAACTCATTCCAAGGTAAGGAAATGGCATGCAAAGCAAGGAAATAAGTTATGAAGTCGCATACGTACATAAAAAGGCATTTAGGTCATACAAGGCGCAATTCACGTCAAATGAATCCATAAACTTAATATGACACACATTACACATAATCCTAACATATAAAACATCAAATTCAAGCAATCACAAGTCATGGAATCACATATCATACATATAAACAAACATACATAACATTGGGATCAAGATCGGGGAGGAAAACGAGCAAAACAAGCAAGAAAACAAAGTTCGGGCCCAAGGTATGACCATGCCCCAGATCCAGGGTCGTGGGATTTGAACAAAGAGAAGATCCACGGACGTGTATCTGAGTACATAAATTCCCCACGTAGCTGCATGAAATCTACGGTCTTAGATGTTTTCAAGGCATAAAATCCACGGGCCTGGATCTGCTTCAGCGCCCAAAACTCAAAGTTTTACCCCTAAAAAAGTAAAAATCAACCCCAAACTCATGCTAACAGATAATACAAGATATATGCAACAATGATGCAAAGATTCATACCCTAATTCATGCAAAAACCGAAGTTAAAGTGAGGAGAAAGGAGAGATGCATCAATTTGTTCAAGTTCTTCCGTTTCAAGCAGGATCAACAATGGTAACTTTCATACAAATCCAAGACCACGAAAGTCATGCATAGAAATGAAGTAATCAAGTCACCTAGATCACATGTAACTCACCAATTCAACAAACAAAGCAAGGAAGGCATAGATTCATCAAAAAGGGACAAAACCTAACTATTCATGCGTTTCCACAAAGCATGCTCAAACTCACATGAAATTCAGCCAAAGTATACTTAAAAGATATATGAGAAGCTAAAAAACAAGAATCCGGACTTACCTTTCGAATTTGAGGCGAAACAGAGAAGAAACGAGCTTGAACTTGAAGTTGAATAGTGCTTCTCCTTCCCTCTCTCTCTATCTCGTGTTGCTGCTGCTTTTCCTCTCCCTTGGCTGGTGAAAACGAAATTAGAGGCTAAGGGATGGATAGGGGAGTGAGTAAATGGAATGTGGGCCCAAGAATCACCTAATTTGGTCAAGGATTGGTCATGATATAGCTTATTTAGTGAAAGGTGGCAAATCTGTCACACGAGGCTCAATCCGGACGAAATTGGAGGATCAAACGGGCTTAGTAAAATACAAATTTGGATTCCTCGGCTTCCATTCTTCATTACGAGTCTGAGTATCTTCCAAAATTTAAATCCGAATTCCCGAGCTCAAGTTACGGGCTAAACACGTTAGGCCCTCACAAATCCCGTATTTACAAAATGAGCCAAGAACCAAATCAAACAAGCTCTAAAACATATAACGAGCACATAATCACATTCATAACTCACGTAGTTGAAATATATCAAAAATTCGCAAGAAACGAAATCAAATACGGGTACGTACAGAATAAATTACAAGGCATGCATATATAAATGTTAAAACTCAAGTTATAAGTTAAACGATTAAATACAATTAATTACAAATAATCACATTAGCATTAAAATAACACCAAATTACATAATTAAATAATTAAATACGCACGTAACTCTCTCGTAGAGGCGTACCTGGAACAGTCGGACGAACGGGATGTTACAACAACACCCTATCAAAGCACAACATGAACACTTTTGCATACCCACGATCATGTTGAGCAACACCGTGCGTCTTGTTTGGTTCATATAGAGTCTATGTTCAGGCTTTTGTATGTTCTGTTTCAGAGTTTGGTGGCGGTGGTCTGCCCAAGGTTTAGGAGTGTTTGTCCTTCACTCTCTCAGACTCTACTTTCACGAGTTGAGGTTTAAGATTTTGTATAGCTATGCGAACTATGGCCTTTACGTGCTGATTTCTAGCCTTGCCTGCGAGTATGCCTTATTATAAATACTTATGTGTTGGATATGATATGTTTATGACCTTGTGAATCAGCTCTGTTTTGGAAAAATTAGATATGAAAGCATATGTAAGCTGTTTTGGAAAGTTATGTTATGTTATGATCTGTTCTGTAGCGAATTAGCCATGATATATGGTATCTGTTCTGTTTTGTTCTGTTCTATTATGGATTCGAGGAGCTATGGGTAAGGAATCCCTGGGACGTTATAGGGCCGTCAGGGCTTGGCCTGTGCATAGTCTCCATTTGAGATATCATCGCGCGGCTCAGGGAGATAGGGGAGGCGTGATATCTTGAGCCTTCGGTGTACAGCCGGGGAGGACTCCTTTGGGTTAGCTACCCCTTGAGGGTTTGTCTATTCTGGATGGTTTGGGGATGGTACATCTCCTCCATCATTAGTGTAGTGGTTGGATTTGATTCTGTATTTTATGTTTTGATCCGTTCTGAGGAGTAAAGGTTGGAAGCTCACACTCACCGAGCATATGTTCTGTTCCGTCTGGGAATTATGAGTCTTTCTGAAAATGGTTTCTAAACTTATATCTATATCTATTTCGGGTTCTTTGAAATGATTTGTTGTGCAACACCTATCCCTGGTTCATGATTCCACCCTTTTGTCTTTGTTGTACTCCATATATATATAATGGGTGTGTG
Organism: Lantana camara; assembly: GCA_037501455.1. NCBI lineage: Eukaryota > Viridiplantae > Streptophyta > Magnoliopsida > Lamiales > Verbenaceae > Lantana > Lantana camara. The sequence goes on from CM074860.1 coordinate 68,914,343, forward strand.
TTAGCCCCCTCACTCAGTCAGTTGAATGACCCCTCTTTTTATCTTTTAGTTTGTAGGTTTCCTTTTGGCTTGAGCTTGGCGGAAGTGAGTCTTCTGAGTCACACTTGTCGGTTTAGTTGGTGTTAAGATGCATTTGTCACATACTCTATTTATGTTATGTATTCATATTTAGCTTTTTGGAGATTATGTTTTATGCTCTACGTAGACTTAATCCCGTGTGGGGTTAGTATGCTAGCATTTGGATGTAATTAGCTATTCTACTAATACTTATGTTGCTTTATTACGTTCTGATGATTTGATTTTCGGGATTAGGTATCTATGCTAGTTGAACCCGTCACTCGTTTTGTACATTGATTTAATTGCTTCCGCTATCTGATGATGATTATTTAAATTGCTTCCGCGCTTTGAGTTTGTCGAGTTAGATCCACCTAGCCTAGTGCGTGTGTTGGTCTCCCGTTCGTTTTGATTCAGATTCGGGCATGGACTTTCCATTTCGTGACCTGGTCTGGGTCTTAGTGCGGGGGATGTGGTATTCTTCATTTGGGGTGTTACATTTGGCGCAGCACATAGCGTAATGGGCCAACTCTAAATTTAACCATAGAGAAGGTCACTGGATTGCTATAAAAATACCCTCTGAGTACTTTAGAAGAAATGAGGATATGTTTTAAGAGTCTAGCGAGATCTTGTCATTAAAGGATATTTTGATGTAATCATCAAAACGTAGATAATGATTAATCTATGAGAGAATACGCAGTCTGCCTAGATGGCAGAATAGTGCTTTGGAAAGTATTCCAATCGAGAGGCACTAAAAGATTCGACCATTAGGTTGAATACTTAGCCGTATTGAATACCGCTAAGTTAAGTGTTTGGGTAAGAAACTCCATCTAATGGGTAGATGAAGTTCGTAGCATGAAACAACACCATTATCACATGGTGTGATGAAATAGATAGTTGCTCGAGTAAGAGAACTGAGACCTCACCAAGGGACTAGACGCTTGATTACGAATCACGTGAATAAGGAAATCGTGTTTCCTTAATGATGTGCAAATTAGAAACATTCACATCAGTAGAGAATATAGCAGATCCACTTTGGAAATGCTCAAACTCAATAAGGCTCTAAAGGTACATCTTGGGAAGATGGGACCTAGAATGGACCTGAAAGGCTTTTACGGGCAAGTGGGAGATTGTTGGGAATAGTGCCCTAGAAAGCTGTTATGCTTTGGGACTTTCCCTTTATCACAGACAATCTTTGAATAATATACGAATGATTGTAATCACAGGCGAACACTTCTTATGTGCCAATACGTGTTTTGTGTGTTTCCATTACGTGTGCATGTCTAGAATTCCCCTAATCCGATGAGGCCGTTAAGAACTTTGTCATTATGGGAATGACACATGAAACAAGTTCTTAACTCCATAGGCGAGGATTAGAAACTTCCCCAAGTCAATGAGGCCGACAGACAGTGGGAGTGTCGACTTTGCCTCTGTTGAGAATTGCTTGTGTAGTTGTGTCCTTAAGAAGGGTCATCCTGTTTCATGGGCTGTAAAGTGCATAAGTTGATGCATACACAATACACAAGGGTGCTTGTTGTAAGAACAAGTTCACTGAGAGTGCCCCGCGTGAGAACATTCCTAAATGGGAAAGAAAGTTTCCTGAAACTTCCAGATTAGGAAATATCTCACATGTCAATGACGTGAGAAATTAATCCTTAGACTTGAGATTCCACATTGTCTCATATGAGCTAACTCTGTAATCTTTGATATAGGGTCAAAAGGGTATCGCCATATAGACACCTGAACCACGGCCTATGTTGGGATTACACAAGTGGCATATGAGAATTGTAGGAATCAATAAAGGACCTACACTTGCTGTAGGCAAGATGATCTCTTATTACACAAGTCATTTATGATTCCATCCTAAAATCCTTGCGCAAGGTGGTTAGATCAAGACATCAAGAAAATGGGGTTTTCTTGGATTGAGATCAAATGGAATATGAAGTGAACTTTGTTTTAAGATTATGGATAGTAGGGCTCTCAATATTCCCATGCCCGAGATCTTAATCGAGAGATAGGATGGTAGGAGGATCGTATCCCACATGATGTCATTGACTGAAAGGTTCTTTCAAATATACATTCACATTTCAGGTAGGGGTCACACACATGTTGGTAGACTATGGTCGTTTGATCTGTGAGGTAATTAATTAATAAAGTGTACTAATTAATTAGGCTCACTGCTAACTGAAATTGAACCCAGAGGGACACACACAAATACCGGGTTCAAAGGATATTATGGAAAGATCAAATGGTTGATCGAAACGAGACCACAGTGTAACGTACACGTGTGTCAAGAGCATTTTGGGACGTGTGAATCCAATTAAGGAATTGGATCATGTGTTAATTAATTGGAGAATTAATTATTAAGCCCAAATATAATTAATTAGTGAATTAATTATAAAGCCAAGATATAATTAATTATATAGCTGAAATAAAATTAATTGGAGAATTAATTTTAGCCCGTTAGAATTAATTAGTGAATTAAATCTAAAGTTCTTGATGGAATTAATTGGAGAATTAACTCTAAGTATTTATTATTTAGTAGTTCTAATTTGATTAGAATAAATAAATAAATAAATATCTTCTATTTTATTATTCTAATAAAGTATTAGGATAAGATATTTAATTATTGCTAGAATAATTAAATATTCCTAAATTAGTTAGGAGCACTTTTTTCTATGAAATAAATATCTTATATTAGATAAGATATTATTTACTTGGAGAGAAAGAAAGAATAGGAGAAAAGTCAAAGTAGGAGACCATCTCCTATATGGGATTAAGGTTTCGAACCCTAGCCTATAAAAGGGACTAGGGGTTCGAATTTTTTCACTTACACGTGATTTGAGAATCACGTCCAACCTTCATGGAATTTTGGGGATAATTCTCTTGCTCTCTATTTCTCATTTCTAGTTTCTTTAATACGCATGTTACATTACTAGCATACTCACTAACATGATTTGAATCTAGGTTGGAGTGGATTATTACTCTAGAGGATTTCTACTTTGGAATCTCGAAGAAAGAATCAAGAAATGGCGATTTTCATGCCGCATGAAGAACGTTTGAGGGTGGCTCAATACGTTTCAAGAAAGCTTCAATTCGTATGAGTTTCTTGAGTCCCAACGTTACGATACGAACATTGCAAGTCTTTAAGATCCCTTTTGGAAAAAAAATTTAAACTTCCGCTGCGTTTACTCTGTTGTTTTCCAACACTTACAAGGTTAACATTCATGCTTACTCTACAAAATTATCCAACCGGGTTCCATAGGATCAGCTAAATTCAAGAACGGAGTGAAGAAATCTTGAAGGTAGTAAATTTGAGGTTCAGACCAATAAAGAAGTGATGACCTTCAAGAGAATTCAAATTAAAATAGACTCGGTGGGAGATAAACGACAAAGATCATTAAAGAAGGTTCAAATAAAGTATGATCGGTGGATGATGGGCAATACATACGATCAAGGAAGAACTTCTAAGTAAATCAATCCATTAGAAGTCAAGTTGGTCAAGCAGAAGAAGAGGAGGCCAATTGGGACATTTTGGAATTTTGGGGAAAAGAAAGAAGTCGCATTGAAGAAGTTAAAGAGAACTGATGGTTTGAAGTCCATGGAAAGCCAAAATTTTAAAGGTTCTATCTTCGGACAAGTTGGAGTTTACTTTCCATATCCAAGCTGAATTATCGTGTTGTGAGTCCTAATTGGGGGACATAGGATAACAAATGAAAACGATAAAGAAAGGCAAAGAACTGTTGGAAGGAAAATTATACGCTCAAGTGTAAGCACTTGGAGGATGAGTTCATTTAATTATTCGAACTCATAAGAAGTAAATCGACGAAGCTTTGATCAAAGTGACAACCATGGAGACGATTCGGACAATAATTGGAGATCCATTCTCGGGAAGGGATCAACATTTCTAATTCCATGAGTGTAGAAGACTTTGGGTTCGAGAAGCCGCGATATCGAGCCATGAAAATGTACAAGTTAACGTTAGAGGATTTTGAAGATTTGGAAGACCGTGGGTAAACTAGAAATAACCAACAAATTCGAGACAAGCTTTAATTTAAGAAATGAGGAACAAGTTTCCAAGTAAAGCTTACTCCTACGATGGTAGGTGTATCCCATTCATAGAACGTGCGTATTAAATTGGTTAATCTCTTTTATTTATATGTACGTGCATCTCTAATTGATATAATTTCTCCAACGTGTCGCATCTTGAATTGTTTGAAAGAGTGCTATGTGCATTGACATATTAACCCGACATGCATGGTTAAGTGTTTACTTGATAGGAAGTTTCCTTCACCTCATTCATCAAATTGTTTTCAACCGAGCCATATCCGAATCAAGAAAAGGAGAAATTTTAGGTTGTACCGGTTGATTAAAAAGGAAAGTGGGAATTCCAAGGTTCGGGAAAAGTAGAGCCAAAAATAGGAATGAAAAAAGTGGGTTGCTATTCTTATCGATCACTTCAAAATGAATGTGAGTGAGATCATTAGATGTGGCATGACTAGAATTACATATTCCGAGGAAGCTAAGCCGAAGAGATTGAGAATCTTGGATCTAAGAAGCGATGAAACGAGTTCATCGGATAATAATAGAAATTCTTAAAGGGGAGAGCCGACCAGAAGATGGATTGAATTCAAGGGTTGCTCGAACGGGGTCACTTCTAGGGGTCACTATTGAAAACAGGAATCAAAAAGCAGCAGAAATTTAAAAATTTTCCAACAAAAGGATTGAAAACTCGCAATCATGAATCCGAATTTATAGAGATTAGAAACTTACTTTTCAATAATCTTTCTTGAAGCGTTTCAAGCCACCCAAGAACGCTCTTCTAGTGGCTTGATCCCCTCTCCTTGGTAAAGCTCGAATCTTTAAAAACTTCTAACTTGAAGCTCTCTAGAGATAGTCCACCAACTTGACTACAATCTAACTAGTAAGAATGCTAGTTCTCTAGTTAGTGTTTAGGCTTAACCTAGGGTTTGTTTTATCTTGGAGAAAGGATGGTGTTCAACACATGAACGAAAAGAATTCACAATCACTCTCTAAGGGGAGCTCGAGCTCCCCTATATATAGCCAAGGGAAGGGCGGCCGAAAATTAGTCCTATTGGACTAAGGATTTGGTCCCTCTCTCTTATTACTTGATCATCAAGTAATTCCAAACCTTGACTTTGAATTCTAATTCAAATCAACTTTTAAGAGAGCTAAAATATTCAAACTCCTTTTGGATAATATTATACTTTATTTAATAAATAAATAACTTATTTGTCTAATTAATTAATTTATAATTAATTAAATAGATTATTTTTCTCCAAAATAAGACTTTCATTTTAATTCAGAATTAAACCAAAGTCTATTAAATAATTAATACATTAATTATTTAATCACATATACATATATATGCACGTGTGACACACGTGTCCCCAAGGACACGTGTCACTCACGTGACCCATACGTGTGATTCACACGTGTGGAACCCTCTCGGCATCATCAACTCTTTTAATCATTTCAAAGCCTCAACTCATGTAACCAAGTTGTTGTGTGTGACCCTCTAGGTTCTTAATTCAATTAGCAGTGACCCTAATTAATTAATTCACTAATTAATTAATCACTCCACAGATTAAACGACCATAGTCTAGCAACAGGTGTTTAACCCCTAGCTGAATTGGAATGTCTCGATTCGACAGTACCTTTAAGTCATTGATTCATGTGAGATACAATCCTCCTACTTACTATCTCTTAACCAAGATCTAGGGTAAGGGAATAATCAGAACCCTAATAATCTGGTCTTAAAGCTAAGTGCATTTCATATCCATTTGATCTCAATCCAAGAAACCCTTTTCTTGATGTCTTGATCTACTACCTTGGCCAAGGACTCCATATGGCATATGAATGACTTACACAATAAGATATCACCTTGCAAATGCAAGTGTAGGTCCTTTCTTGATTCTCATTCACTTTCATGAGTCATTTGTGTAGCCCCAGCATAAGCCTTGAATCAGTTGTCTAAGGCGATACCCTTTAAAGGTTATACCTAAGACTACAGAGTTAACTCATAAAGCGACATGGAACCTCAAGTCTAAGGATCAATTAATCACATCAATGACTCATGAGATATTTCCTAATCTGGAAGTTTCCATTTCCTGAAATAGAAACTTCCTTTCCCATTTAGGAATCTTCTCACATGGGGTACCTCAGCGAACTTACTTATTGAAGTAAACACCCTCATGTATCACGCACGTATCAACTATACACTTTGCACCTATATGAAACAAGGTGGCCCTTCTTAAGTGCATGATCCCACAAGCAAGCTTTAGAGGAGTCAGGTTGACACTCCCACTGTTTGTAGGACTCATAGGCTTGGAGTATTTTACTAATCATGACTTATGTGATATAGGGCTCGTTTCATGAACCATTTCAGGTAAATGGTAGAGTCCTAAAGCCATCAGGATTAGGGGAGTTCTCATACATACACAGCTAAAATAAACACATACCAAACAAGAGCATATAAAGAAGTGTTACCTGAATTCGTTATTTTATTCAAAGATTATCTGTGATTACAATAAGGAAAAGTACAAAGCGGATATGCAATCGACTTTCTAGGGCACTATTCCTAATAGACACCTCTAGTACGAACAACGGAAATCTAATAATTGACAAGTAACGGGATTTTATAAAAGTGGCGAGGGATGAATTAGAAGATTCTGATGCTCGATGACTTCTAAGATCGAGATGAGAAAATTTTGAGAATAATACCGGAAGAGATAAGTGCTTCAGGAGTTGAAGAAGGGTATTCAAGAAGTGTTTTGGGAATTGAAACGAAAAGACAAGATAGAACATAATTAATGACAACTTGGGTTGCATAATCAACAACGGTGGTCTCTTATTAATGGGCACGTATGAACTCAAATCTTCGAAGGTCGAATAGATTGAATTCTCTATATGATGTGTTTCCTATCTTGGAAATGATAGGGCCATGAGAGAACTTCGAGGAAATATTTGGTAAGGAAGGTATCGGATAGGAGGAGCCGGTCAAGTCATCACATTCCGTGAGGGACAAAGTGAAAGTTAATTCAACCGAGCTTTGGAAGTGAAAGATTTAGGAGACAATACATCACATGAACAAGACAGGTTACAGGCTCGTCAGTTGTTTCCGTGATGAACCGGGAATACTTTTGGGATTAGAGATTTAAATTCAAGATACAAAAGGCTAACTCGAGTATTCAAAAAGGCCTAGTATAATTCGTGGTGAAGAATGGTGAATTGAATTTATCGCTCAAGATTGGGAACTTCGGACCATGGTGCTAGTTAGGATAAGAGAATCGATCGTGGAAGCAGGATTGAATTGTTATTTAAGTATTGGATATCGAGGATTTCAATGTTCGATGCTTTGGGTAGAGAAATCTCCAACATCAAATCAAGTGTTGAAACGGATCACTACTATGGAAGATTCCCGAACAACGGTGAACGGTACATCAAGCATTCATGAGATAGGCATACACGCAACTTAAATTTGAATAATTTCATGATGCTAAGTGCTTTGATCGTTGATTGTATTAATTGTTTTTGCATAAGTGATAATTGATGCATTTAATACTTTCTACTTGTTCCTTGTTTGGTTGTTTTGGGTAAGTGTTTATTTAATTGTTTTCTTGAACTGTGGTGTTGTTGTTTCGAAAGACGGGGTTCTCTCATTGTTGTTGCTTGAGAGACGGGGTTCTCTCGTAGCTTGTTTGAGAGATGGGGTTCTCTCGTTGTTTGCTTGAGAGATGGGGCTCCCTCATTGTTGCTTACTGCTTGTTTAACTTGCTTTAGCGACAGTTTAGATTTCGAGTGGTTAAGTTCTAGTGAGTTAAGGGTCGTGACTTAACTGCGATGGAAGACCCCTTGTTGCTTGAAAACCTTTTTCCGAACTAATTCCTGACGGGGAGTTGCTAACCCGCGTGGGATGAACACGGAAGAAGCTGCTTAAGAGTCCAGAACTCGAGGCGGTGGACTTGGGGACCAGGTCCTCTTAGGGGGGAGAGATTGTAATGCCCCAATTTTCCAGCCATTCAGGTACTCTCGTCATGCGTGTGAGTTTTGAGAGTTAGTGTTATCTATTTCCTTTTCGTTATTTTAATTACGCGATTTAATTTATTTACTTGTAACCTTTCGTGAATTATATGAGTTAAATTTCTAATATTTGTGAATTGATTACGTGAATTGTGTATTTAATTTTCTTGAGCATGATTATGTGTCTAATTGTCCTCAATTGAAACTTTATTAAACTTGTGGACTAAATTGATAATTTGGTAAGGACTAAATTGTAACATTTATAACTATGTCTTCTTGATTGCATTGACTTAAATTTCATGAGGACTTAATGGCAATTTCCTTATCTCTTCCTATTTTTCACGTTGAAACATATACATACATATATACACATTCTTCTTCCTCAATTTCATACAAACACAAGATACAAACCCTTCCCACCTCTTCCTTCCTTCATCTCGATTCACCAAGGAGCAAGAAGGGCAAGTTTCTCATCTATTTTCATCAAGAGAACAAGCTTCATACCATTATTTCCTCTTTCGTCTTCATTTCTTCCATTTTAAGGTGAGCTATATGTATATATATATTGTAACATCCCGATCCTTCGGCTTTCCAGGTACGAACGTCACGAGTGTGCTAAGGGCGTATTTAATTAATTAAGCATGCTATTGTTTGATTTATGTGAATATTTGAATATTTGTTATATGATTTATGTTTAAGTTTTAAACGTTTTAACCTTTCTTTTCACTCGTTTCAAGCTTGTTTAACTCCGGTTTTAATCCCATTTTGATGAAAACTTGCCATGCATGAAATATGTGAATTATAATTGTTCTTATATGATTTATATGCATTTCATAACTTGTTTATTTGAGTTTTAATTGCTTTGGTGTTACGGAACTTAAAGGGGGCTAAAGAGCATTTAGCGCACCTTGGGTTCCGGGCGGCGTACCTTGAGGTCGGGAATTCGGATTCGAATTCCGGAAGATGCGTTGGATTCACAACGAAGAAAGAAAGATAAGGAATCAATATTTACATTTTTCTAAGCCCATTTGGACCCCCGTATTTCGACCAGAGTGAGCACCTTGCGTCAAGAGTAACCTTTTGTTGACTATTCTTGCTTTGTGGGTCCCACTTTACACCATTTGAGCACCAATCCTTGACTTATTTGTATCTAACCTATACGCTTCTCTCTTCCACACCCCCATTTCGTCCCACGCCCTAAAAAGGAAGAGAAAAAGCTCCCAAGTTCAGCACTTTGAAGAAGAAGAGAGGAAAGAAGAACGGTTTTGCACAAGTTGAGTTTTTTAGAATCCCTCGACACCATTTCTTCTCAAATTCAAGAGGTAAGTCTATTTTTTGTTTCTCCTTATCTTTGTGGTTCTTTTAAGTGTAATTTGATGAGAATCCATCCATGTTTGCTCCTTCTTTGGCATGAAGTGTGAATAGGGTGGGTATGATGTATTTTCATGATTCTTGCTTGATTCCTTGCAATTTCTTTGAGCTTAATGCTTGATAATTACTCCTAAGGCATCATTTAAGAGTTTCATGAACTTAGTTTTCATGTTGGTTAAGGATCTATGGGTGTGCCATTGATGAATTTTGCAAGAACTTGTTTATGTGATGCATCTCTTCCTTTCCCCTTCACTTTAGCTTGGTTTTTGTTTGTTCTAGGGCATGAATCTTTGTATATTTGCTGTATAAATCTTGTATAATGTGTTGGCTTGTGCCTAGGTTGAGTTTTAGGTGTTTTATGGGGCCAAAATCTAGAGTTTTTGAGGCTGGAGCAGACCCACGGCCGTGGATTTTTGCACTAAAACCCACCCACGGCCGTGAATTTGATTTACAGAACTTGGTACGTTTCTGGACTGAGATCCACGGCCCTGGATCTCCCTTTCGTTAATAATCTACGGCCCTGGATCTGGGTACGGTCACACCTTGGCCCCGAACTTTGTTTTCTCATTTATTTTGCTCGTTTCCCTCCCCGATTTTGATCCTAATGTGAAATATGATTATTTATGTGCATTATATGATGTGCTATGACTTGTTAATGTGTGATTTTGATATGCTTTATGTATGCATTATGTGTTATGATGTGTATATGTCTGTTTTGGTGTGATTTCGATGCATGTTTGCGAGTTGTGAGCATGTTTGCCTTAATTGGAATGTGAAATGTTTCTTTGCACCTAATGGCCTCTCTTGTATGTCTTGTGCTTGAGTGTGCTTGGAATGTGATGTGCTATGATGCTATTTGATGAGTAATATGTTTGATTAGCTTGATATGTGTTTGGTTCAAGTGTTGATTAAGTGATCTGTCCTTAATGATCCGACTTTGCTTAAGAGTGAAATGATTATGACTTGCATTGCATCATTCGCACTCATAGGCATGTGCTGAGCGTTTATATGGTTCATTTTGAGTCTGTCTTGTTCCGAGGAGTATCCCGTTGGTGATGAGATCGCTCCATAGGCGTTGGTTTTGTCTCCGTTTGCCCGTTTTCGTCGGTGTAAGGTGAGGTTAGGTTATAGATATACCCTAATGAAATATGACCGGTATGTTTACATGCGAGTATAAGCCTTCCCTATATATGTATGTAAGTGTGAGCTAAGAATACGTGTGATTACGTGATATGCTTTAGAGTTTGATTATGTTAGAGATATGATTGTGCTAAGTATAAGGTATGAATATGCTAGGAATATGACTATGTTGGAAACAAGATTATGTTAAGTATAAGTAAGATTATGTTGGGACTATGATTATGTTAGAATTATGATTATGTTAAGCTTCATTTTAGAATATGTTAAGCTAGGTTATGCTAGTAACATGTTAGGAAAGTGTTGGAATATGAATAAGTTGAATTATGAATATGCTAGGGTTATGTAACGCTTTATGATTATGATATGTTTATGCTTAGGCCTCCGCTTATGCTATGTTCTTGAGGTTGTGTACCTCCGGTATGATATGCAATAGGTCGTGGGCCTGGTTTTGATCGGTTTATGGTAAGGCTCTACTTCCGTTATGTCTGTGTATGTGTTGTGAGTCCGGGACAGCTGATTTAAGGTCGGCGGATATGTGTTTGGGCATGTTATGCATCCGGGACGGCTTATTTTAGGTCGACGGATGATGTGTGGGTTATGTTTTATTTCCGTTATGTTAGTTAGTTAAGAAATAGTTAGTGAAATGGGAGTGGATTCTTAATTAGTAAAATTTGGTTGTTTTGGCCTTCGGCTTAAATCTTTTATCCCCTATATTTAGTATCACATGAGAAAATAATTTAGAATACAAAAACCACGGCCCGGTTCATGGACTTTCACCTATGACATGTGTTGTGCTCCGTATACGTATATATGGGTGCGTGTGTAACCCCTCACTCAGTCTTTGGACTGACCCTTCCCTTTATATTTTTAGTTTGCAGGTTCTGGTCTGTTGGTTCGAGCTAGGCGGCTTTTGGTTTGCTTTCCTTGGAGTCTTGTCGGTCTAGAGAAGCCTACATTTTCGCTTTTAGTTCATTTTGCATTCGTTTATTTGAAGCTTGTAATTTGAGATTTAAGTTTGTATTTGTTGCTCTTAGTCACGTTATGACAAGTTTGTGTATAATCCGTTTTAAGTGGTTTGTAACCTCAATGTTATGTTTTATTTAAGTTTGTTTATTACTTCCGCTTTTGTATGATTTTGTTTTGTGTGCTCTATTTCAGGGTTTAGGCCGCCTAGCTTAGGAAAGTCTTTTGTTTGTCACCCGTTCGCTAGCGCTTGGTGCGTGTACGGATTCTCCGTTTCGTTACACGTGTCGGGCTCTAGTGCGGGGGATGTGGCGCCTTATGCTCGCGGTGTTACATGTAAGGTGGTATCAGAGCTCTGGGTTGCAAAACCGGAGTTCGTCTGTCGTGTCTGTCTGTCTAGGTCATTCGGCTTAGGATTATGTGTGTCTCTGGCTGCATTCACTCTCATTATATGTTATTAAGGTGCTTTTAATTGTGTTATTTTCTTTTATTTGCATTGATCGTTCACATGAACATGCACCAAACCCCTCATGCATCGATATTCTCTTGAAATTGTGTTTCTTCAGGATGCCCCCAAGAAGAAGACCTCGCGAGAATACTCCTCCGCCACCACCACCCACTGCAGAGGATATCCTATGAGCTCTCCTCGACAATCTTCAACGAAATCCCCAACCACCAGACCCTCACGGTAAAGGACAAGGAAGAGTTGTCAATGCAATTCATAAAGAATTCCGGGATAACAACCCTCCAAAATGGCTCAGAGGTAATGACATCGAGGCAGAAGAATGGTTAACCGAAATCATAGGGATTTAGGAGATTTGCCCCGGTACTTCACAGGAAAAGGCTATGTGCATTGCTCGATATATCCAAGGACAAGCCTCAAATTGTTTGAAGGGAACAAGAGCTCGGTTGGAAAGGAATGGTGAAGAATTTAATTGGGAGAGCTTTGTTAGAGAATTTCGTGATAAGTACATCCCTCCGAGCTCCCGGGAGAGGAGATTACAAGAGTTCATGGACCTCAAACAAGGAGATCGAACGGTTAAGACTATATCTTCGAATTTGAGAGGTTTGCTCCTTATGCCTCTCACATTACGGATGATGATGAGTTGAAAGCCCAAAAATTTATACAAGGATTAAGAGAAGACATCCAGTGGGCCTTGCAAGCTGCTATAGTGAATACATGGGCTAAGGCGACAAAGAAAGCTATTAGAGTTGAGGCTCGACAACAAGGGTTGAAACGCCAAACTTACTACTCAGAGTTAGAATCCAAATCAAGTTCGGGTTTGGGAAAGAGACCGTATTTCAAGATGAACCTCAAACCTTCGACCAGGAAGAATTTCTCGATGCTATCAAGAAGCCCCGACTTCCAACTCCGGATCCGGCACCCATTCCACCGGAACCTATTCGATGCTCCTTTTGTGAGAGACCAAACCACACGGAGGAAACTTGTAGGAAAAAGTTGAGAACCTGTTTTGGATGTGGAGAGATGGGACACAAGGTGAGATTTTTCCCTACAAATCCTAATCCGAAGCCCTTGATTATGATGCCTCCAAGATCTCCAGAACAAGCTCAAGCCAATGTGGTGGAAGTCGATGAGGAAGTGAATGTTGAAGTCGAGCCCGAGCCTAATGCCATTGTCGTGGTGCAAGGTACTATAAACATTCATAGCATTCCATTTCACGCATCGTTTAAATTTGGGGGTAACCCACCTATTTGTGTACTTATCTCTTTATGCGTGTGCCCTTATTTACGTGTGTCTCTCTTCTTTCTTTATTACTTGCGCGTGTGATTATTATTGTTTAGTTGTCTCGGGAGAGACGCCTTTGAGCGTACGAGTGCTTTAGCTCTACGGTAAGTCGAGGGTCGTGCTTCAATCGAGCTTCCTAGGTGATTCTACAACTGCAAGAAGGTGTGAGTGATGGAAGTCCGGTGACTACACCATTCATGTAACTCCGAGCTCTTGAGTTAACTTGAAATGGATCAAACGGTGGGTGTTGAATCTCGTTTAGACCCTCTCACCGTGCGAGACAAATTGAGTTGGTCCTAGTCGGAACCAAGTTGTGAAGGAGACCCCCCATCAAATCTTGAAGACCTTTCTCGAGCTAACCCTCTTCGGGACGTCATGAACCTCGAACTTAGTTGAATACGGGAGAGTTGCTAGCTATTGGACCTGGAGGACTAGGTTCTTTTAAGGGGGGAGATTGTAATATCCCGATCCTTCGGCTTTCCAGGTACGAACGTCACGAGTGTGCTAAGTGCGTATTTAATTAATTGAGCATGCTATTGTTTGATTTACGTGAATAATTGAATATTTGTTATATGATTTATGTTTAAGTTTTAAACGTTTTAACCTTTCTTTTCACTCGTTTCAAGCTTGTTTAACTCCATTTTTAATCCCGTTTTGATGACAACTTGCCATGTATGAAATATGTGAATTATAATTGTTCTTATATGATTTATATGTATTTCATAACTTTTTTATTTGAGTTTTAATTGCTTTGGTGTAACGGAACTTAAAGGGGGCTAAAGAGCATTTAGCGCTCCTTGGGTTCCGGGCGGCGTACCTTGAGCTCGGGAATTCGGATTCGAATTCTGAAAGATGCGTTGGATTCGCAACAAAGAAATGAAGACAAGGAATCAACATTCATATTTTTCTAAGCCCATTTGGACCCCCGTATTTCGACCAGAACGAGCACCTTGCGTCAAAAGTAACCTTTTGTTGACTATTCTTACTTTGTAGGTCCCACTTTACACCATTTGAGCCCCAATCCTTGAGTTATATGTATCTAACCTATCCCTTTCTCTCTCCCACACCCCCATTTCGTCCCACACCCTAAAAAGGAAGAGAAAAAGCTCCCCAAGTTCAGCACTTTGAAGAAGAAGAGAGGAAAGAAGAAGGGTTTTGCACAAGTTGAGATTTTGAGACTTTCTCTCCACCATTTCTTCTCAAATTCAAGAGGTAAGTCTATTTTTGGTTTCTCCTTGTCCTTGTGGTTCTTTTAAGTATAATTTGATGAGAATCCATCCATGTTTGCTCCTTCTTTGGCATGATGTGTGAATAGTGTGGGTTTGATACATTTTCATGATTCTTGCTTGATTCCTTGCAATTTCTTTGAGCTTAATGCATGATAATTACTATTAAGGAATCATTTAAGAGTTTCATGAACTTAGTTTCCATGTTGGTTAAGGATCCATGGGTGTGCCATGGATGAATTTTGCAAGAACTTGATTATGTGATGCATCTCTTCCTTTCCCCTTCACTTTAGCTTGGTTCTTGTATGATCTAGGGCATGAATCTTTGTATATTTACTGCATAAATCTTGTATAATGTGTTCGCTTGTGCCTAGGTTGAGTTCTTGGTGTTTTAGGGGGGGAAAATCTCGAGTTTTTGTGTAGCACCCTAACCCCCAAGGCACTACATCCCCCGCACTATAGCCTCGATCCACATACGAAATGGAAAATCCGTACATAAACCAAAACTATAGCGAACGGGTGACAATTAAAATAAACGAGCTAGGCGGGACACTCCCCAACATAATTAAACCAAAACAGGAATTTAAAAGCGGAAGCAATAAGCCAATCATACATATAGGTACCATATTTACCGAATAGATACATAATAGATACCAAACTAACTATCAATACATTATCATCTCTTATATGATATACATGTCCAAGTATCCAAAATAGACTAACAATTATCGTGACATGTCTTCCCAAAAGGTCTATACATGATTTATAAAGAGGCTATACATGAAAGGAGTAATGCTAGACCCGTGAAAATGCAAGACCTGACCAGACTCCCGCCTAGCACGACCATGCTCACAAGTACCTGAAAAGTGGAGTATCAGTCTACCGAAGACTGAGTGAGGGGCAATAACTATAGATAACACACGTCACATGCAAGTTGTAGCCTCGGGTGAAGACTTGGAAATAAAATAAATATATAGTTCAAGAAAACTTGTTCTTTGCCCGAGAGTACAACTAATCACTTTAATACGTTAACTTGATCATTTCATGAACATGTGGCCCCGGCGAGTAAGGGCAATTCTCCAACCTTTACACTAAATGTGAACAATACGTGCTTGCACTATTAATTCAATACATGATCATACATTTCAATTTAGTGCTCAATTAGACAATTTCATGCTTGAAACATGCAATAACGCGAGGATAATCTGATATGCCGGATCCATCCCCAGTCTCCTTCTTCCTCCGGGTGATAGCGGGTTTGCAAGGCTCAATTATCCACGACATGGTGTGCATAGGGAACATGACTCCCTAAGCACGGAACTCCTTCCACCACTAATCTCCTAGTGGCTTCGGGGGTGATCCCAATGAGGTGAGAATAGCTCAAGAGTTACCCGTCAGCCCTTGCTTTCCCGGTTGGCTCAAGAACTATCCTCGGGCCCACGTGCAGTCATGTACTTGCCAAACATGCTTGAAAATCATGATAATCATGGCTTGCTTGCTTGAAATGTTTATAGTTTTGAAAACGTTTATAGATATAATTCGTTTTGGCAAAAAATAGTACATAAAGGTTGTAGGGTTCTATGTACCTAGAACAAAACTTCACCTTTTCCTACAAAATGAAACAAGGATATGCTCTAGGGAGCCTGGTCCTCGTCCACGACCTCGTGACCTATGCAAACACGACGTGTATACGTGAGACATGACTCAAAATGGACCAAATATGACGACTGGCGGAAACGCAATGAGATGACGAGGAATATGCAATGTGGCATGAAAATATCTTGTTTTGGCACATATTGTATCATATAATAGCAATTCGGGGTCAAAGAAATCATCGGATCATAGACCTAAAAATTTAATTTTATGCAGAAAGTTTTGTTCCGTCAGACGCACGGGAACGGCCGTTCCGGCTTCTCTTTGTAAATGGGAAGGACCGTTCCCGTGGCCCTTCAAAATGCGCCAACGATTTTAAATTTAAAAGCGCGCCTTTAGCTGGGAACAGCCCTTCCGGCACACAGGCCAAAATAGGAACGGCCGTTCCCAAGCTCGGCCACCTATTTTGTTTAAAAGAGTGGGAACACCCGTTCCCACAATGCCTTGAGGTTGGGAACGGTCGTTCCCAGTTTCTGCAACTGAAAAATAGAGCAGAAACAGGGGATGATCTACGGAAGCAACAACCAAACCCCAAGCTCCAAGTTTTGATCCATAAGCCAATAATTTCTGAAAATATGCATTTATACATGTTCAAAGGATGATAATATAACACTTAAGCTCATAAACCATTAGAAATCATCAAGAAATCAAAGTTGTAACCTCAAGCTTATTTTGATCATTCAAGCTAAATATTCAAGAATTCATGCTCCAAATTATGCCATAATTCAAGATATGATCACATAGTCATTTTTCCGTCTACAATTAATCCATCTAACATACACTTCTCAAACCCTAACTACCATATAAGTGATCAAGAATCATGAATTCATGCAAATACCAACCTTGAAGATAAAGAAATAAAGAAAATAGATGAAGAAGATGATCAACTCCCAAAACTTGGATTAGTTCTTGAAATTCTTGATGAAAAGTATAAAATTCTCTTTCTTTTCCCTCCTGGAATGAACCGAGACCAAGAAGCAAATGTGGTTGGGATATTTTTGGATCAAAATGAGAGCAAGGGAAGCTTGGAGATGCATATGACGTATCATCCCTTTTGAAATATGTGAAATACCCAAAATTTGCGATTTAATCCTTGAAATATTTAAGTTATGCAATTACGTATGTAAGGTTTTGAAATATAAGGTCCTTGAAAGATCATGCAATTAAGTCCCTAAAGTTTAGAAAGAGAATCAAGTAGTGACAATTCGGTAATTAAAGCACCCTCGGTAATTGTTTTACATAATAAATATTTTTCCATGGCTTGAAATAATTTTCCAATAATGTGAATTCACATAATTCATATAAATGATGTTTCATGAATTTTATAAAAATATGAGATGTCACGTAAGAATACTATGAAATTAAAGAATTAAAATAAATTCCTACGCTCAAATTCTCACACGTGGCGTGCTTACCTGTTCATCCGGAACCGGGGCGTTACAACTCTCCCCCCCTTAAAAGAATCTGGTCCCCAGATTCTCTAGTCTTGCGTGAACAACTCCGGGTGGAACCGTTTCATTTTATCTTCGGTTTCCCACGTGGCTTCCTCAGTTTTATCACTTCTCCATAAAACGTTAACCATGGGAATCCTCCGGTTTCTTAACTCCTTAAATTTCTGATCCAAGATTCTAACCGGTCTTTGAACAAATGTCAAATTCGGTTCCAACTCAACTTCTTCCACGGGGAGAATTGTGGTCTCATCGGGATAATATTTCCTTAATTGCGAAACATGGAACACGTTATGAATCCCGGTAAGGCTCGGTGGTAGGTCCAGCCAATAGGCTACTTCGCCTATTCTTTCAAGAATCTCGAAAGGACCTAAATAGCGAGGATTGAGTTTTCCTCCTTTCCCGATCCGGGTGAAACCTTTCCTTGGTGACACCTTCAAGAATACCCGATCACCAACTTAAAATTCTAGATCTCTTCGGCGTGTATCGGCATAACTCTTTTGCCTATCTTGCGCGACTTTCATCCGTTATTGAATCGTTTGAACTTTCTCGATCATAGCCTGAACGACTTTGGAAGGTTTCTCAAGCCTTTCACTTTTCTTTACCCCTTCCTGTTTTGACCATTTCCATTCTTCCAAGTCAAAGAACAACGGAGATCGGCACTTTCTTCCATATAAAAGTTCATAAGGAGCTATCCCGATTGAAGCTGTTCTTGCCAAGAATTCTGAAAATCCATCGCGCACGCTCGAAGTAGATCTTCCAAATATTTGATTAACCGTTCTGTTTGACCATCTGTTTGCGGGTGGTACTGAACTTGAGCCTCGTCCCCAAAATGGCCTATGATTCTTGCCACAACTTAGATGTAAATCTCGGGTCTCGGTCTGAAACTATGCTCACCGGAATGCTATGAAGTCGGATAATCTCTCTGTTATAGATCTCGGCTAACTTTGGAATCTTATAAGACATCCGGACCGGTAGAAAGCGAGCGGACTTTGTGAATCTATCCACGATTACCCAAATACCGTCAAACCCGCCTTTAACCTTTGGTAATCCAGAAACAAAGTCGATCGTTACTTGTTCCCACTTCCACTCGGGAATAGGTAACGGTTGTAGAAGTCCCGTGGACTTTTGATGCTCAGCTTTCACCCTCTGACAAGTCAGACAATGTTTCACATATTCGGCAACGTCTCTCTTCATCCCGTTCCACCAATAATAATGCTTCAAATCCTTATACATTTTGTTTCCTCCCGGGTGGATCGAATAGGCTGATTTGTGAGCTTCTTCGAGTAGAACCCGTTTCAATTCTTCAGGTACTACCACTTTGTTTTTAAATCTAAGCAAACCGGTCTCATCAAACCCGGAAGGACTCTCCGGATCAGCTCTAGCCTTAATTACTAGCTTCTGAACTTCCGGATCATTATTCTGAGCCTCAAATAACCGATACTTCAATTCCGGCTGAATTGTGATATTAGAAACCCGAGCCTTTAACACAACTAGAGTCACTTCATTACTTTCCTTTATTTCCAAACTCGATACACTCGCCTTCCTGCTAAGTGCATCAACGACCACATTGGCTTTTCCTGGATGATACTTGATTGTACATTCATAATCCTCTAACTTTTCCATCCAACGCCGTTGCCTCATATTCAAGTCCTTCTGCGTGAATAAATACTGGAGGCTCTTGTGGTCCGTGAAAATCTCAAAAGAAGTCCCGTAGAGATAGTGTCTCCATTTCCCGAGAGCAAAGATCACAGCTGCGAGTTCCAGATCGTGTGTAGGATAATTCTTTTCATAGTCCTTTAGCTTTCGAGAAGCATAAGCAATCACCTTTCCTTTCTGAGTCAAAACACAACCTAGGCCTTCCTTAGAAGCATCTATATACACTGCATACTCCTCTGAACCCTCGGGAAGTGCTAACACCGGAGCCGATACTAACTTTTCTTTCAAAAAGTTCAAGCTTTGATCACATTTCTCATCCCAGACAAACTTAACATCTTTCTTTGTTAATCGGGGCAACGGTGCGGCAATCTTAGAGAAATCCTGAACGAACCTTCTATAATACCCGGCCAATCCTAAGAAACTCCTCACCTCTGAGGTGCTCTTTGGTTTCTCTCACTTAAGCACGACTTCGATTTTCGAGGGATTGACTTCTAAACCTTTACCCGAAATTACATGGCCCAAGAAAGCAACCCGATCGATCCAGAATTCACACTTACTGAATTTAGCAAACAACTGGTGCTCCTTCAAAGTTTGTAGGACAAGCTTGAGATGCCTCTCATGTTCCTCGGTAGATTTTGAGAATACCAAGATATCATCGATGAAAATGACCACACACTTGTCGAGGAAAGGCCTGAAAGTCCGGTGCATCATATCCATGAAAGCTGCAGGGGCATTGGTTAGTCCAAATGGCATAACCACGAACTCGTAGTGCCCGTACCGAGTATTGAATCCCATCTTTGGAATATCCTCTGCTCGGATTCGCATCCCTGTCTTAAATCTAATTTTGAATAGACTTTAGAACCCTGGAGTATGTCGAATAACTCCTTGATGTGTGGGAGGGGATACTTGTTCTTGATAGTCATCTGGTTTAACTCTCGATAATCGATGCACATTCTTAAAGTTCCGTCCTTTTTCTTTACAAATAAAACTGGTGCTCCCCAAGGTGAAGAACTCGGCTGGATGTACCCAACTTCTAATAATGCCTCAAGATGAACTTTTAACTCTTTTAATTCCACTGGAGCCATCCGGTATGGAGTCTTTGAATACGGTTCGGCATTTGGATAAAGATCAATCACAAACTCTATCTCTCGTTCAGGAGACAATGAATCTAACTTTTTTGGAAATAGCTCGGGAAACTCTTTTACCACCTCCATATCTTCCAATTTCACCTGATCCTTTGGCTTATTCAGAATATAAGCAACAAACCCTGTAGCCCCATCTCTAACCAGTTTCTGAGCCTCTGAAAAGGAAAGTAGGGGTACTGTTTTCGAAGTCCAACCCGTAACAACATCTGAACCCAACTGCACTTTCTTTGCTCGGCAATCTACTGTAGCACAGTGTCTGTATAACCAATCCATTCCCAAAATAGACCCGTATCTATCCATCGGCATAACAATGAAATCTGTCAAAAATTCCCGGCCTTCAATTACCACTGGAACATCCCTGTAAACTTGATCCGTCTCTCGCCTACTACCGAAAAGAGTACTAACTAAATAGCGCACAGAATAGCACATAGCAGGCAAAGGTAATGTAATAGCAATAGAATGTGCAAGAAAGGAGTGTGTAGCTCCTGGATCAAGCAATGAATGGATGTTCGTGCCATGGATGTAAATAGTACCTTCAACTACCGCTGTCGGGTCGATCTTAGCATCCTGCTCCTCTCCAGCTAATGCATAGGCTCGAGCTCTCACCAGTGGCCTCGGTCCTGCAGGTGGTGGATCCTGACGATCCGGACAACCATCAACTCTGTGCTTATCTCTCCCCCAAATCAAACATAAACCCAACCGGCGTCTGCTGTTGTCATAGTTATGTGTAGGAAGTCCACATAATCTGCAGCCCGGTTTCTGAGGTGGCTGAGGTGGTGCTGGAGCTCTGGGAGCCTTCTGTGACGGTCCTGTGGCTTTAAGCTTCTTCCTGGAGTCCTTTGGTGCTGGAGGCGCAGAATAAACTATAGGCCTCTTTCCTGCACTCGACCCCTGTCCCGATCTCGAGCCCGAAGCCAGTCCAGTACGAGGAATAGATCTCCTGGCAATATCAGAATCCTCAACTTTCAAAGCTTTAGCAGTAGCTTTGGCCCAAGTGCTCGTATTAGTTGCTTTCAGGGCGTCCTGGATGTCGGGTCGAAGTCCCTGTACGAACTGCATCGCCTTGTAAAGTCATCATTCGCTATGTTGTGTGCATAGCGAGAAAGCCTCTCGAACTCGGTGATATACTGACCAACAGATCTCCCACCTTGCTTTAGCTCTGTAAACTCCCTCAACCTGCGAGTACGGGAAGCTGGAGGAATAAATTTATTTCTGAACTCCCGTACGAAGACCTCCCAAGTAATATCAGTACCAGCGGCCTCCAAAACTATCAGTCTGCTCTCCCACTAGGAGTAAGCCTCACCCTGGATCAAAGTAAGGGTACAGCGAGCCTTCTCCTGAGTATCACAAGGTATGAGCTGCCGAATCCTTTCAATCTCCTTCAGCCACATCTCTGCCTAGATATCATAACCCTTATAGAACTTCGGGGGATGCTGATTCTGAAACTCTCGTCAAATGGCAGAAATGGGGTTCTCCTCGGGTGCTACTGGTGCTGGTGCTGGTGTAGGGACCCTTTCCTATAGCCTCTGATCAATCAACCCCACTACCGCGTTCATAAAGTCCTGAGTCTGTGCCTGAGTAGGTGGAGGAGGAGGTGATCTCTCACGACGATAGTGGTGGCGATGATGATGATGCCTGTGTCTCGGAGATCGGTCACGGTGATGTCTATCACGATCCATCCTGAGATCAAATCACTACACATGCGTGGTTTGATTAATAAATGCAAATGTGTGCATATAATTCAATAATATCAATAAACACACCTTCAAAGAAGAGCAATATCTCAAGTAATGCAAGAATTCAAGTAAACCAAACAATTCAGCTAAATGCAGACCCTCAAGTAACAAGTAATCCTATGCCGTGCGACCTAAACTGACTTGACACGACATGAGAACCTCGGTTTTGCGACCGGGCTCTGATACCACCTGCAGATGTAGCACCCTAACCCCCAAGGCACTACATCCCCCACACTATAGCCTCGATCCACATATGAAATGCAAAATCCGTACATAAACCAAAACTATAGCGAACGGGTGACAATTAAAATAAACGAGCTAGGCGGGACACTCCGAAACATAATTAAGCCAAAATAGGAATTTAAAAGCAGAAAGAATAAGCCAGTCATACATACAGGTACCATATTTACCGAATAGATACATAATAGATACCAAACTAACTATCAATACATTATCATCTCTTATATGATATACATGTCCAAGTATCCAAAATAGACTAACAATTATCGTGACATGTCTTCCCAAAAGGCCTATACATGATTTATAAAGAGGCTATACATGAAAGGAGTAATGCTAGACCCGTGAAAATGCAAGACCTGACCGGACTCCCGCCTAGCACGACCACGCTCACAAGTACCTGAAAAGTGAAGTATCAGTCTACCGAAGACTGAGTGAGAGGCAATAACTATAAATAACACACGTCACATGCAAGTTGTAGCCTCGGGTGAAGACTTGGAAATAAAATAAATATATAGTTCAAGAAAACTTGTTCTTTACCCGAGAGTACAACTAATCACTTTAATACGTTAACTTGATCATTTCATGAACATGTGGCCCCGACGAGTAAGGGCAATTCTCCAACCTTTACACCAATCGTGAACAATACGTTCTTGCATTATTAGTTAAATACATGATCATACATTTCAATTTAGTGCTCAATTAGATAATTTCATGCTTGAAACATGCAATAACCCGAGGATAATCCGACATGCCGGATCCATCCCCAGTCTCCTTCTTCCTTCGGGTGATAGTGGGTTTGCAAGGCCCAACTATCCACGACATGGTGTGCATAGGGAACATGACTCCCTAAGCACGGAACTCCTTCCACCACTACTCTCCTAGTGGCTTCGGGGGTGATCCCAATGAGGTGAGAATAGCTCAAGAGTTACCCGTCAACCCTTGTAACAGCCCGAAAACCCGCCTGTCGATATTGTCCGCTTTGGTGGGCTAAGCGACACCACCCTCACGGTTTTGTTCTACAGGCGGGTTTTTGGGCTGTTACAGCCTTTGCTTTCCCGGTTGGCTCAAGAACTATCCTCGGGCCCACGTGCAGTCATGTACTCGCCACACATGCTTGAAAATCATGATAATCATGGCTTGCTTGCTTGAAATGTTTATAGTTTTGAAAACGTTTATAGATATAATATGTTTTGGCCGAAAATAGCACATAAAGGTTGTAGGGTTCTATGTACCTAGAACAAAACCTCACCTTTTCCTACAAAATGAAATAAGGATATGCTCTAGGGAGCCTGCTCCTCGTCCACGACCTCGTGACCTGTGCAAACACGACGTGTATATGTGAGACATGACTCAAAATGGACCAAATATGATGAACGGCGGAAACACGACGAGATGACGAGCAATATGTAATGTGGCATGAAAACATCTTGTTTTGGCACATATTGTATCATATAATAGCAATTCGGGGTCAAAGAAATCATCGGATCATGGACCTAAAAATTTAATTTTATGCAGAAAGTTTTGTTCTGTGAGACACACGGGAATGGCTGTTCCGACTTCTCTTTGTAAATGGGAAGGGCCGTTCCCGTGGCCCTTAAAAACGCGCCAACGATTTTAAAATTAAAAGCGCACCTTTAGCTGGGAACGGCCCTTCCAGCACATAGGTCAAAATGGGAACGGCCATTTCCCAAGCTCGGCCGCCTATTTTGTTTAAAAGAGTGGGAACGCCCGTTCCCACAATGCCTTGAGGCTGGGAACGGTCATTCCCAGTTTCTGCAACTGAAAAACAGAGCAGAAACAGGGGATGATCTACGGGAAGCAACAACCAAACCCCAAGCTCCAAGTTTTGATCTATAAGCCAATAATTTCTAAAAATATATATGTATACATGTTCAAAGGATGATAATATAACACTTAAGCTCATAAACCATTGGAAATCATCAAGAAATCAAAGTTGCAACCTCAAGCTTATTTTGATCATTCAAGCTAAATATTCAAGAATTCATGCTCCAAATCATGCCATAATTCAAGATATGATCACATAATCATGCTTCCGTCTACAATTAATCCATCTAACATACACTTCTCAAACCCTAACTACCATATAAGTGATCAAGAATCATGAATTCATGTAAATACCAACCTTGAAGATAAATAAATGAAGAAAATAGATGAAGAAGATGATCAACTCCCAAAACTTGGATTAGTTCTTGAAATTCTTGATGAAAAGTATAAAATTCTCTTTCCTTTCCCTCCTGGAATGAATCGAGACCAAGAAGCAAATGTGGTTGGGATATTTTTGGATCAAAATGAGAGCACGGGAATCTTGGAGATGCATATAACGTACCATCCCTTTTTGAAATATGTGAAATACCCAAAATTTACGATTTAATCCTTGAAATATTTAAGTTATGCAATTACGTATGTAAGGTTTTGAAATATAATCAATTAGGTCCTTGAAAGATCATGCAATTAAGTCCCTAAAGTTTAGAAAGAGAATCATGTAGGGACAATTCGGTAATTAAAGCATCCTCGATAATTATTTTACGTAATAAATATTTTTCAATAGCTTGAAATAATTTTCCAATAATGTGAATTCACATAATTCATATAAATGATATTTCATGAATTTTATAAAAATATGAGATGTCACGTAAGAATACTATGAAATTAAAGAATTAAAATAAATTCCTATGCTCAAATTCTCACACGTGGCGTGCTTACCTGTTCATCCGGAACCGGGGCGTTACATTTTGAGGCTGGAGCAGACCCACGACCGTGGATTTTTGCACTAAAACCCACCCACGGTCGTGGATTTGATTTAGAGAACTTGGTACGTTTCTGGACTGAGATACACAGCCGTGGATCTCCCTTTTGTTAAAAATCCACGGCCCTGGATCCGGGTACGGTCACACCTTGGCCCCGAACTTTGTTTTCTCGTTTATTTTGCTCGTTTCCATCCCCGATTTTGATCCTAATGTGAAATATGCTTATTTATATGCATTATATGATGTGCTATGACTTGTTAATGTGTGATTTTGATATGCTTTATGTATGCATTATGTGTTATATGTGTATATGTCCGTTTTGGTGTGATTTCGATGCATGTTTGCGAGTTGTGAGGTTGTTTGCCTTAATTGCAATGTGAAATGTTTCTTTGCACCTAATGGCCTCTCTTGTATGTCTTGTGCTTGAGTGTGCTTGGAATGTGATGTGCTATGATGCTATTTGATGAGTAATATGTTTGATTAGCTTGTTATGTGTTTGGTTCAAGTGTTGATTAAGTGATATGTCCTTAATGATCCGACTTTGCTTAAGAGTGAAATGATTATGACTTGTATTGCAGCATTCGCACTCATACGCATGTGCCGAGCATTTATATGGTTTATTTTGAGTCTAAGGTTATCTTTGATGTCTGTCTTGTTCAGAGGAGTATCCCGTTGGTGACGAGATTGCTCCATAGGCGTTGGTTTTATCTCCGTTTGCCCGTTTTCGTCAGTGTAAGGTGACGTTAGGTTATAGATATACCCTAATGAAATATGACCGGTATGTTTGCATGCGAGTATAAGCCTTCTCTATATATGTATGTAAATGTGAGCTAAGAATACGTGTGATTACGTGATATGCTTTAGAATTTGATTATGTTAGAGATATGATTGTGCTAAGTATAAGGTATGAATATGCTAGGAATGTGACTATGTTGGAAACAATATTATGTTAAGTAAGATTATACTGGGAGTATGATTATGTTAGAATTATTATTATGTTAAGCTTCATGTTAGAATATGTTATGCTAGGTTATGCTAGTAACATGTTAGGAAAGTGTTGGAATATGAATAAGTTGAATTATGAATATGCTAGGGTTATGTAACGCTTTATGATTATGATATGTTTATGCTTATGCCTCCGCTTATGCTATGTTCTTGAGGTTGTGTACCTTTAGTATGATATGCAATAGGTCATGGACCTTGTTTTGCTCGGTTTATGGTAAGACTCTGCTTCCATTATGTCTGTGTATGTGTTGTGAGTCCGGGACAGCTGATTTTAGGTCGGCGGATATGTGTTTGGGTGTGTTATGCATCCGGGACGGCTTATTTTAGGTCGACGGATGATGTGTGGGTTATGTTTTATTTCCGTTATGTTAGTTAGTTAAGAAATAGTTAGTGAAACGGGAGTGGATTCTTAATTAGTAAAATTTGGTTGTTTTGGCCTTCGGCTTAAATCTTTTATCCCCTATATTTAGTATCACATGAGAAAATAATTTAGAATGCAAAAACCACGGCCCGGTTCATGGACTTTCACCTATGATATGTGATGTGCTTCGTATACGTATATATGGGTGCGAGTGTAACCCCTCACTCAGTCTTTGGACTGACCCTTCCCTTTATATTTTTAGTTTGCAGGTTCTGGTCTGTTGGTTCGAGCTAGGCGGCTTTTGGTTTGCTTTCCTTCGAGTCTTGTCGGTCTAGAGAAGCCTACATTTTCGCTTTTAGTTCATTTTGCATTCGTTTATTTGAAGTTTGTAATTTGAGATTTAAGTTTGTATTTGTTGCTCTTAGTCACGTTATGACAAGTTTGTGTATAATCCGTTTTAAGTGGTTTGTAACCTCAATGTTATGTTTTGTTTAAGTTTGTTTATTACTTCCGCTTTTGTATGATTTTGTTTTGTGCGCTCTATTTGAGGGTTTAGGCCGCCTAGCTTAGGAAAGTCTTTTGTTTGTCACCCATTCGCTAGCGCTTGGTACGTGTACGGATTCTCCGTTTCGTTACACATATCGGGCTCTAGTGCGGGGGATGTGGCGCCCTACGCTCGGGGTGTTACATATATGTGATGAATTTGAATATAAGTTAAGGTTTATTATTCTTTTGGTTTCCTTGAGGTTATATGAATCTTATATGATGATCTTGAATTAGTTTCATATATTTATAACTTGAATTCATGAGGTTTGAAGCATGAATGATCACTTGATTTCATATTGGTTTCATGAATGATTTCTATGATCTAAGCATGTTATATTGATTTTATGGTGGCCTACACGATATAATTGAGTTCTATACTTGTTACGTGATTGCTTTGGAGTGTTTTGTTTCTCTTGTTTGATGTGGGAAGAGTTTGGGACCCAATTCCTTGAAAGCCCTGTTTTTCCCCTATTTTCCCGATGCTGACTATTGTTGGATCTCGTCCGGGATCCATTTTAGTTCAAATTCAATCCCGGTCGGGATGCATGTCACAGAAAACTGCCTGCTCCAGGATCACGGCCGGGAAGCCCCTCCCCTGCTCCAATTAATCTGAATTTTCACTTGAAGTAAGTACTTGAAGTTCAGAGAATTCTCCTTTTTACGACTTGTCAATATCTATTTTCGTTTGTGAGTTATGGCCATTTCAATTTGGTGCCGTCAAACTGTCACGAATCTGCGTTAACCAAACTTCGGACCTAAGCCATTTTCATTCCATTTTGAACTAGAATTCGAACCATATATGTTTGGAAAGGTCTATTTGTCTAGTTTCATAACCAACAAACAAAACTTAATTAAAACTTCTAGAACTCAAGATATCTTCGTTTTTGTACAGCTTGCGCATTTCCGAAAAGTGTCAACTTTTACCAAACTTTGCCAAAACCTCTCTTCTTGCATTTTTTTCACTCTCTTGGCTCCCGTATGTGACATATATGAATTGCCTGCTTGCTCAAGTAATTATTATACTATTAATTGAAACTCCTTGGTCCTTATTCGTTTGAACTTGATTATTTGACTTCGTCATATATAGGAAATGAATTTTTATGATTTAATGACATGAATTCGTGATCTCCTTGAGTTTATTGCACGTTAAATTATTCTATGACTTGATACACCACTTCATGAACATTGTCGTGCGTCCTATTTGGTATCATTATTGAGTCTTATCTCACGAATACACAATGTTTCCTTTCTTGTCTAGTTCTTCTCCAGGGTGGAGATCATCGATCGAATAGCTACTATCTTGCATCCTTGTATTGTCTCGTCACTTGTCAAGTGAGGGTGTCTTCGTTCTAGTTATGTACATAACCCTAAAACCTGCACGAATGAGTTTTGGCCAAAAAATCATACTTATAATTATATTATTTTAAAGACTGTAATCGAGTAAATGTTTATTGAAATTGAACTAACTGCTATTATTATTTACTGAACCTTCCTGTTTTGGCGAGATATGGTACTGCACATTGATTGGGGCCCAGGTTTGAGTGTATTGAGTAATCCGGGGAGGTATCGGGCTGATGGTGATCTCTTGCACTCCTCACATTGTTGAGATGAACCTGGAATCCACTAGGAGGTTAGTGGAGGATGGAGTCTCGGTCCTTGGGGATTCATACACCCATTGACCATATTGATTGGATGGCAAGGGCTACCTACCCGAACCATCACTCGGAGGAAGAAGGATGGAGTGGAACTGATTGTCCACTGTTAATGAATTGACTGTATTGCACTGATTGAAACATAATGGTTGCATGATCGCCCTAAAATTAAAACTTCACCATTGTACATTGTCGGAGTTTGGTTGGAGATTGTACACGCTCACTCGCTAAGCCACTGTTAGCCTGTAATTGTAATTAATTGTAAAATTCATAGGTCTGAAGTCCGAGCATAGAGTAATTGATTTCATACCCTTTACGGGAACTACTTTACCTAAAACCTTGCTCGGGATTTGCAACTTGCATGTGCATGTTTCTATATATATGTATACCTCTAGCTCACTCAGTCTTCTAGAGAGTGATCCCTCTTTTACTTTCTTCTAGTTCTTTTGCAGGTTGTTGCTAGGCGGGAGTCATGTCATAGAGTCCTTGATCGAGTCTTGCACCTTGTACATTCACTGCATATTAGTGCTTATTGTATCGCATTGATTTAATTATTGGGCCCGTGAGCTATTTATTGATTGAATTGTATTGAATCGGGACAGGTTGTGTGCTAAGTTGAACCCGTTGTTAGGTTGCATGTGGATTAATGAATGGAATATCCTTGTTATCGTGCTACAGTGTTACTGTTGGTTCCGCACTGTATACTCTTGTCTGCTCTGATTGATTGGTACAAGGTTAGATTTCCTAGCCAGGACTGTCTTTTCATTGTCTTCCGTTCGCAGTGAGTTTAGTTCATGTATGGATTATTCCATTTCATATGTGGACCGAACTCATAGTGCGGGGGATGTGGTGCTCTCGTCGCGGGTGCTGCATACCTTATATTTATCTATTCTGATTTCAAATGTTAATTGTTTTCAAATAAAACCTATTCCTGTCCTGTTTTGGCGAGAACCTGACACTTCCTGGGCCCAGGGGCTTGTGTATTGAGAGAACTGGGAAAGCATGAGCTGACGGCCATCTCTTGCATAAGTCCTAACCAAACTCGGACTACCCGAATATTCAACAGGAGGTTTGGTGAATTGACGGGGCTCCCGACATTGGGATTCATGTACCCATTGGTCATTCTTTCCTGGGTGGTAAGGGCTAGCTACCCGAGCCACCAACCCGGAGAAAAAAGGAGTATATGTGCACCTGAATTGAATCCTGTATTAAGTGAAACTAAACTCTTGCATGATCACTTAATAACTATTTTCTGTACACTAAAGGAGTAAGGTTGGAGAATTGCTCACTCGCTGAGCCATTGATCACTTTCCTGAAATAAACTAGATAGCTGTGATTCCATGCATTAATATTCAGTATTTTCACTTGTTCTTTAAAAACCTTGTATGGAATCATGGCTTGCTTGATCTTTACCGCTTTATATATATTATATATGCCTTTCACTCAGTCTTGTAGAGACTGACCCCTCTCTTCTTTGTCTCTCAGTTACTTCTTGGCGTAGCTAGACGGGAAATTACATTAATTAGTTAGTGTAATTTTGTACCTAGCTGAGTCACACTCATGTTCTGTACCACACACATATTAATATTACACTTTTGTTACGAATTTGAGGCCGTGTGGGCCGTTTTTTGTATCTTGTGGATGGGTTGCATGTCTAACTGATGGATTTGTTTACTTCATGATAGACTTGATATAATTATACTTCCATGACTACTGAATTTATTCTTGTTGGATATTCTGATCTGTTGGTACAGGGTTAGTCCCGCATAGCCAGGGTCCGTGTCATCTTCCCCGTTCGCTATGGTTGGACTTGTCTACGGATTATATTCGTATATAAGTTTGGCCTTACTGCAGGGATATGGGGACCTATGCTCGGGCGTCACATCGTACAGTGGTATCAGAGCCCGGTCGTAAAATTGGGGTTCTTATGTTGAGTCTGTCTAGGTCGTACGACTTAGGGACAACTTGTCAACGTGTTTTTGCATCTACTTGTTAAATTCTTGCTTATGTGAACTTAAATGTTACATCTCTTGCTTCATGAGCATAAACTGATCAAACATGCATTTTCAATGTTTGATCTTACAGGATGCCTCCCCGAAGAGACCGTGACCGTTCTCTGGGTAGCCGTCGCCGCCGTGACCGCTCTCTTACTCCTCAAGAAGGGAATCCAAGGGCTACTCCCGAGAATTTTATGGAAGCTATCATAAATTATGTTGAGAGAAGGTTATGAGAGAATCCACCACCACTACCGGCTCCAGTCCCTCCCCGGTTTAAGAAGGGGGTTTGTCTCAAGCTCAAAGAGATTTCCGTTCTTACCACGCACCACAGTTTCATGGTGGCAACAACATATTAGCCGAGAACTGGCTCGCTGAGATACATGATATATTTCGGGTATGCTATTGTAGCCCACAAGAAATGGTCGATCACGCCATCTTTCAACTTCAAGGAGAGGCTCGTAATTGGTGGAATACTGCCAACATCACAATTCAAGGCAATGGAAATGAACTCACTTGGGAAACTTTTGTAAGGGAGTTCAAGAATAATTATATTCCACCATCGGCAAGGACTTGAAGACTTAGGGACTTTCTGGACTTGAAACAAGCAGGGAGGACGGAGCACATTTTGGAATTTAATCGTTTGGCACCATATGCTTCTCATATTTCTGGAGATGATGAGTTCAAGGCTTTACAATTTGTGGAAGGTCTTCGATACGAAATCAAGGATGTAATTGGGGTTTCTAATGTGAGAACTTGGGCGAAGGCCACCGATAAAGCTCTTAAGGCCAAGGCCAAAATTGTGGAGAGTAAAGAAAGGAACTTTCATCCTGGTTCAAGCTCGGGAATAGGAAAAAAGCCCCCATTTCAACAAATTCAGGCTCCCAAGGGCAATGATAAGAAGCAAAAATCCATAGGAAAGTCTCCAACGCTACCGACTCTACCGGCTCCACCACCGCAACAAGAGAGACCCGGTTGCATTTATTTTGGACATCCTTCTCATACATATCGCAATTGTCACCGCCGGTTGGGTTTACGCTTGAGGTGTGGAAAAGCGGACCATAAGATTGATACTTGTCCGGAACCACCACCGGGAGCTCAACAAGGGGACCAAAGCCATTGATTAGAGCCCGCACATATGCTATCCGGGGTGAAGAGCAAGATGCC
Organism: Lantana camara; assembly: GCA_037501455.1. Taxonomy (NCBI): domain Eukaryota; kingdom Viridiplantae; phylum Streptophyta; class Magnoliopsida; order Lamiales; family Verbenaceae; genus Lantana; species Lantana camara. The sequence goes on from CM074860.1 coordinate 68,946,261, forward strand.
AACATTGATCCCAACCTCATGGTGGAAGGTACCATACACATTTATGGCATACACATACATGTATTATTTGATCCGGGTGCTACCCACTCTTTTATTTCACGTGGTTTGGTTCCTTCTATGCCTTTACTTGTTGCTTGTACCTATTCGTGCTTTGTTATTAGTTCTCCTCTCGGGGGGAGCTTAGAGTCAAATCTTGTGTTTAAGCAGGTACCGGTGAGTATCGAGGGCCGTGTTTTTCCTACAGACTTGATTGAGATGCCCATGGACAGATATGGGGCTATCTTGGGCATGGATTGGCTCTTCCAACACCAAGTAAACATTGATTGTTTTGAGAAGAAGGTTTGTTTGGTTTCGGTTGTGTTTGTGGGTGAAGGTTCGAAGATTCCACCACTTCTCTCTTTTACTGAAGCTTATGAGTTGGTTTGTAAGGGGGCTACAGGTTTTCTGGCCTATCTTCTTAACAAGCCCACGGATCAAGCTAAGATCGAGGAGACGGAGGTTGTTAAGGATTTTCTTGGTGTATTTCCCGAGACTCTAGATTCTCTACCACCTGAGCAAGGAATTGAGTTTGTGATTGATCTGTTTCCAGGAGCTGAGCCTTATTCAAAGTCTCCATACCTAATGGCTCCGGCCGAGTTGAAGGAGTTGAAGACTCAACTCGATGAGCATCTTGCTAGTGGGTACATCCGACCGAGTTATTCGCCATGGGGTGCACCGGTGCTATTTGTAAGGAAGAAAGATGGAACCTTGAGAATGTGTATCAACTACCGCGAACTAAATAGGATGAAAATCAAGAACAAGTACCCTCTCTCACATATTAAAGAGCTTTTCGACTTGTTACAGGGATCAAAGGTTTATTCTAAGCTTGATCTCCGACAAGGGTACTATCAGCTGTGAATCCGAGAAGAAGCTATTCCCAAAATAGGATTTAACACTCGGTATAGGCATTTCAAGTTTATTGTGATGCCGTTTGGATTAAGAAATGCCCCTACAGCTTTTTTGGATATGATGCACATGATCTTTCGTCCGTATCTTGATAAGTTCATTGTGATCTTCATTGATGACATCCTTGTGTACTCCAAGTCTCCCGAAGAGCATGCACAACATCTTAAGATTGTGCTAGAAACACTTAGAGAGCACCAACTATTTGCCAAATTCAGCAAGTGTGAATTTTGGATAGACCGAGTGACTTTCCTAGGGCATGTGGTGTCCGGTAAGGGAGTAGAGATGGATCCCTCTAAGATTGAAACAGTGGTGCATTGAGAGAAATCGAAGAATGCCTAAGAAGTAAGAAGTTTCCTGGGTCTAGCGGGATACTATAGGAGATTCGTGAAGGATTTCTCTAAGATTGTTGTCTCTTTGACCCGACTAACTAAGAAAGAGGTAAAGTTTGAGTGGGATAAGGCCAATGAGGCAAGTTTTCAGATCTTGAAAGAGAGATGGACTTCAGCTCCAGTGTTAGCCCTACCCGAGGGTTCTGAAGGGTATACCGTGTTTACTGCTGCCTCCAAGGAAGGTCTGGGTTATGTTCTTATGCAGAATGGTCGAGTAATAGCTTATGCCTCGAGAAAGCTAAAAGACCAAGAGAAAAATTACCCCACTCATGATCTCGAGTTAGCTGCCGTGGTTTTTGCTTTGGCTAAATGGCGTCATTACCTCTACGAGGTTTCTTTTGAGATTTATTCCGACCACAAAAGTCTCAAGTATTTGAAGGAATTGAATATGAGGCAAAGGTGTTGGATGGAATTTCTTGAAGATTATGATTGTACCATCCATTACCATTCGGGTAAAGCTAATATGGTCACGGACATTTTGATTAGGAAGGCTAGCGTGTCTTCGTTGGAAGTTGATTCCGGACAAAGTATTGAAGGCACCTGTAGCTACTATTATGGTACAACCCGAGTTAAGACAGAGAATGTTTGTAGCTCAAGCTACCGATCCTGAAATCCAGAAGTTAGTATTGAAAGCTTGAGATGATCCAGAATGTCCATTTGGTTTTGACGACATGGGGTTGTTGAGGTTCAAGACTAGAGCTTGTGTGCCCGAAGAGTTGAAACGGGTAATTCTTGAAGAAGCTCATAAATCGGGTCACTTTATCCACCCTGGAGGTACGAAGATGTATCGGGACTTGAAGAAGTTCCATTGGTGGAGAGGTATGAAGAAAGATGTAGCCGATTTTGTAAAGCATTATAGGACGTGCCAAATGGTAAAGGCAGAACACCAAAAGCCTGGAGGCCTATGATAACCTTTACCTATCCCGGAATGGAAGTGGGAGCAAGTTACCATGGATTTTGCGTCCGGATTACCCAAAGCTAAGGATGGACTTGATGGAATTTGGGTGATAATTGACAGGTTAACTAAGTCAACACATTTTCTTACAGTTCGGATGACAGATAATGTAGCACCCGAGCGCAAGGTACCACATCCCCCGCATCGAGACCCGACCCGAATATGAAATGGACGATCCATACCCGAGCTAAATCATGCCGAACGGGGACATACACACACTCTATGCTAGACGGGACTAACCCTTGAACCATAAAATCAGAATAAATATTAAAGCGAAGCAATAACTGATCCTAATATAAACAATAGCATTCAAGCTCCAAAAATTAATCATAACCTCATCCAATTCCATTAAGGCTCAAAACATGTACGCTCCAATAACATTCTTATACAATGATCAAAAGTGCAATATGCAAGTGTAAGACCAATAAACAAGGGCTAGAGACGAATGCAAGACTTATGACTCGAATTCCCGCCTAGCTCCCTTGACAGCTGCACAACACAACTGAAAACCAAACGGGTTCAGTCCAAAAGGGACTGGTGGGTATAAAATAGGGCATAATTATAATATATGAAGGTAATTAAACAATCACATGCAAGCTATAATCCCAAGTGAGGTTTTTAAAGAATTTCCCAAGTGGGTGAAAAGAAATCATCAAAAGGGATTATAACGAATCATTAACATTAGGTCATTATTGGCCCGGCGAGTGGGCGTGCATTATCTCCAACCAACACCTCATGTAATTCATTTAAACATTCATTCATTCATTCATTCATTCATTCTGTTCATGCATATCATTCTTTCTTTCGTGCACATTCAATAACATTTACACCTTCTTCCTCCGGGTTGGTGGCGAGTTTGCAAGGCCCATCCACCCATTCATTGACCAAAAGGGGAACATGACTCCCCAGATGGCACTCAGCGTCCATTCCTCGCTAACTCCTAAGGAGGTCCGGTTACGCCGTTCATTGGTGGAACTAGTGTGAGGGATCACCGTCAGCCCTTGCCTCCTCGGGTCACCACTCACACCAAGTCCCTGGGCCCCATTCTGTGCATTCATTCATTCATTTCTCGCCAAAACATTAGGTAGGATTCATAAAATAAGGCTTTACGTTGAAAACATTTACTCTTGAAAACGACTCTATATATATAGATTCATTTTTTGGTCGAAATCTTTTCACATTGAAGGTATATAGGGTCATTTATCTAATTAGAAGAGAAACCCACCTTAAACGGCAAAAAGGAGAAAACACGAGCCTCATTGATCGGCTTCGTCTCCAACGGGATCAAAATCTGTGCAAGGTGAAGTGAGACTCAATATGACCAAATAAGACGCTCGGCAATGTAATGATCATGATATGAATATGTAAAAGATAAGATTATGTTATGAAAATGTTCATGTGCACTATTAAGGAATTTAAATCACATAATCAAGTCATTCAATCATTCGTTCACTTTCATTCGAATTCATAATTTCACGTTTCCAATCAATTCAATTCAAGAATTTCGAATAGAATCATAGCACAAATTGAATCACATTTCTAATTAGAAAATAAACAATTAAATACATTCAATTTAAAATCGAAATTTAAATAAAACATGAAATAGGTAACATTTAGATTCTATAATTCAATTAAATCAAATATTATTTAATATAATATTAACATATATATACATAAATTTATATATATATACGTACCATTACATTTCATGCACAAATTCTTTGTATATAACTATGCATGCAAATAAACAAATCTAAAATATATAGTTATACATATACATATATAGCATACATGCAATTTCATACATTAATATATATGTATATATATATATACTGCTATACGTGCCAAAATGCATGTAATTATTTAAGTATATACATATATATGCATGCCTACGTTCCCACAACAACATGCATACAATTCCCAAGTATCAATTATGTAAGCAATTCATTAAGCCTAACCAATTCATGCATGAAACATATATATATCACGTATGCTTAGGTTATGCATTCAGAAGGTGACACGTATGTATGCTTAGGTTATGCATTCAGAAGGTGACACGCCCGTGTCCCCAATATAGAACAAACCGGGACACCCCCGTGTCTCGGTACAGAGATATCCGACAGTGTTGCACCCTCGTTTCATGCTGAAGAAGGAAGGTTGACACGCCCGTCTCAATTGTATGCAGCAGTTCAACATATAATCCCCTGTTTTTTAGCTTAAAACGCAGCAACAGCTAAAGCAATAACCAGGCAGGATATGCAGCAAGACAAGGCATGGAATGCAACAAGAATTCAGCCCTAACAATTCCCACAAAGCCATGAAAACTGACAGCAACAGCAAGGAAGAAACGCAGCAGTTTGACAGCAACATTTTCAGGCCAAAACAGGGCAAAACCCATGAAAAAACAGAGCATGACTGATCTCCATTAATCCCAACAAGTTCATGTAAGTTATGCTATCAAATGTGCAGCAAAACAACACCCATATGACATATAACTCAGTCCCAAAAGAGCTCAAGGATGAAAAGAAGGCATACGTGACCAATCATGAAAATTTTGTCAAAGTGCCATAAATGATATCTGATAAATATATCAACCTCCATGAAATCAATGATCATAAATGAGAAGAGGATGTCAAAACAATCATTTTCAAGCTTGGAATCAATCAAAACCATCAAGAATCGAATAAGATCAAAAAATTTGCCCCAAACCTATTATATTGTAAGATCAGCCAAACCTCATGAAACCATGTTCAAATTTGGGGATGAAAGGATGAAAATGATCAGTAGTGAACATATATTACAACCTTAAGCTTACCTTGTTGATTGGATGAAGGTTGGATGAGATTTGAGCTTTGAATCTCCAAGGTGCACGAGGGTTACTGGAAAACTGGAGAGCAGAATGTTTTGGCTGAGTTTTCTATATGTTATGAAGATTATCTCGGTTTGGGGTGTTTAATTCTGGTTAGAGGGTTGAGTTAGGGTTCTAAAGCATCCAACCCTAGTTAATTTGGTCAAGGTTTGGATGAGTTATGGCCATTTTAGTGCAGCAAAGTCAGTTTGGTCGCCGTTTCATTTTTCGGTTGGATTTCGAAGGTTCAAATGACGTTAGAAAAATATAAGGCTAAGTTCACTAAACTCGAATTTTCATTACGAGTTCAGCGCAGTTGACGGAACTCGAATCCGAGTTCCCGAGCTCAAGATATTAAATACGAAACCAAGGGTGCGCTAATTGCTCGTTAGCCCCCGACTTGGATTCCAAAATTGAAATAAATCCGAAACACATGCAAATGAACTCGAAAATACGAAACGAATATATATTCATATACAAGACACGTATAAATCCAACATATTAAATTTGCACGAAATTTCGGTATCAATTCATATAGAAACGAAGCACGTAAATGTCACTCATACACAATGTAACAATAAAATTCATAATATTACAAATATTGTAAAATTAAATACGTATATAATTTATAAATATAAATGCATGCACTAAATAATTATCATGAATTGCATGCACTAATTGGTTCAATTAATGTAAATGAACTAAATTAATTAAATACTTAATATTAAATAACTCGTACACAATTAACATATATATATTTATATTATGTAAATATATTTGCTATTAATATCATTAAAATAAAGTAATTAACATTTGATATTATATAAGTTAATATTAATAAAACTTAAAATATAATAATTAACATAATTAACATTAATTATAATTAAAATTAAATTAAATATATAAAACAAGTATAATAATTATTTCACGCAATTTGGTAAACACAAACGTCATGCTGTACTACCTAAAAACTGGGGTGTTACAGATAAGATAAGCAAGCTTGCAGATAAGTACGTTCGAGAGATAGTCAGACTTCATGGCATTCCTCTCAGTATTGTTTCTGACAGAGATCCGAGATTTACTTCCAAGTTTTGGCAAGAACTTCAAAAGAGGTTGGGTACTAAGCTTAAATTCAGTACCACTTCGCATCCTCAGACAGACGGGCAATCAGAGAGGTTGATTCAGTATTTGGAGGATATGATTTGGACTTGTGCATTGGATTTTCAAATGAAGTGGGATGAGCATTTGCACCTTATTGAGTTTGCTTACAATAACAACTACCAAGCCTCGATCAAAGCAGCCCCTTATGAGATCTTGTATGGACGGAAATGTCGATCACCATTGTTCTTTGACCTTGAAGAGTGGAGATGGTCGAAACAAGAAGGTGTTCAGACAGAGGCTAGAAAGACTAAACTCTCGGCAGCCACCACCCAAGATGCGGTTGAGAAAGTTCAAATGATAAAGCAATATGCTGCTCAGGATCGACAGAAGATTTATGTCAACTGCCGTAGAAGGAAACTTGAATTCGAAGTTGGTGATCGTGTGTTCTTAAGAGCATTTCCGCGTAAGGGTTTTGCAAGAATTGGCCAAGGAGGGAAGTTGAACCCTCGTTATTTAGGTTCTTTCAAGTTCCTTGAGAAAGTTGGAGAAGTTGCTTACCGATTGGACCTACCACCAAACTTAACCGGGATTCACAATGTCTTCTTTGTGTCTCAACCGAGGAAGTACTATCCCGATTATTAAAAAATCCTTCCCCTCAAAGAAGTCGAAGTCGAACCGGATTTAACATTTATCCAAAAGCCGGTTAAGATATTGGATCGAAAATTTTAAGAGTTGAGAAACCGGCGTATTCCCTTGTTTAAGGTCTTGTGGAGGAGTGATAAAACCGAGGAGGCCACTTGGGAAACGAAAGACAAAATGAAAAGATTTCATCCGGAATTATTTACAGGTGAGCAGTGAATCTGGGGACCAGATTCTTTTAAGGTAAGGAGGTTGTGACACCCCGAATTCTCGACCATACAGGTACGCGCGCCACGCATGTGGGTTTTGAGATTTAGGATTTATTTAATTATGAGAGTTATGTATTTAATTTCCCAAGCATGATTTATATGTCTAGTTATTTCTAATTTGAGAATCATATGTCTAATTGACCCTAATTGTAACATTTTGAATCTTATGGGATTAATTGATAATTTTTCTATGGACTTATTTGCCACATTCATATCTTTGATACTTGATTGCATTCATTTAAATTTATTAAGGACTAAGTTGCAATTTCTCCATTTTCTTCCCCCACTTGGATCGATATATCATACACACAGAATACATACACATTTTCATCCTTCATCTCATTCATAGAGCAAAGCACAACGTCATCTCTTCCTCTCCTTTGCATCTCCATCCACCAAGAGCCAAGAAGCCAAGAATTTCATCCACTCTCTTTAAGAGTTTGAGGTACAAGATCATCTCTTCTCCTTCCCCTTCATCTTCTCTTCATTTCAAGGTAAGATACATATGTATATCTTTGTTGAATATGGAGGTTTTGTTAGGGCTTTGGGTGTTTATTGGATTCTTGAACCTAAATGCATTCCTTTTGATGTTGGGGAGATGATATGTGCATATATGAGATGAGTTGCATGAAGTTTGGAGCATAGATAATCACTTAGCAATATTAGGGTTTCTTGAGTAAATTTGTAAGATCATAGCATGCTCCTTTGGATTAAATGTGGTTTTAATGATATATTTGAGGTGTATGCATGTTGTATATTGTTTTTGGAGGGTTTTGGTTAATCTTATTTGGTGTGGGAATGGCTTGGAAACCATTCCCGAGTACTGCCCTGTTTTTCCCCTGTTTCTGTGCGTTCCTGCACCGTGTCGCCGTTTTGAAGTGAGAGGGTGACATGTCCGTGTCACATATCCTTGTCGGGCCTGTACTGAGACACGGACGTGTCTCAGTTTGGCCATGGGGAGAGACATGCCCGTGCCTCACTCCTTCTTGCTTTAGTATGTTTTGTATTCTCTCTTATTGCCTCGATGTTGATGTTTATGCATCGTAATCTTATTGGCACATGTGTTATGCAATACATGAAACCCTAATTGTATACATGAACATATTATTGGCATAATACGATCTCATAATCATACCATGTGCATCCTTATCATTTTCTGAGCGTCCTATTTAGTTCATATTGAGTTGAGTCTCACTCGTGTCCTGTTTTTCTTACCCAGAGGTTTCTCAGGAGGGCGACGAGCTAGCCATGTCGGGTTCGGGGAGTTTGTTTCCTTCTTTTTGGTTCGGTACAAGTGAGGAATTGATAGGTTACCTATTATGAACCCTATAACCTTATTATATGAATTTTGGCCAAAATCTACCTTATATTTATCTATTCTGATTTCAAATGTCAATTGTTTTACAATGAAACCTGTTCCTGTCCTCTCTTGGCGTAGCTAGGTGGGAAATTGCATTAGTTAGTGTAATTTTTTACCTAGCTAAATCACACTCATGTTTTGTACCACACACATATTAATATTATACTTTTGTTATGAATTTGCGGCCGTGTGGGCCATTTGATTGTATCTTGTGGACGGGTTGTATGTCTAACTGATGGATTTGTTTACTTCATGATAGCACTGATATAATTATACTTCCATGACTCCTGAATTTATTCCTGTCTATTCCTGTTGGATATTCTGATCTGTTGGTACAGGGTTAGTCTTGCCTAGCCAAGGTCCGTGTCATGTTCCCGTCTATGGTTGGACTTGTATATGGACTATATTCGTATATGAGTTTGGGCTTAGTGCGGGGGATGTGGGAACCCACACTAGGGCGTCATAGACACCCCCTCAGCGTATGTCTCATTTTGAGACTACATGGATCTTTTCACTCTTGGATGTTAAGCCAAAAGATAAAGAGCACGAAGCTCTGGTACCACTTGTGGAACAAAAGGGAGGGTGAATTGTTCTTTCTCAATTTTAATTGCAACCTTAAATCAATTTCACACACTCAAATGTGAGTTCAATTTCATAGACTCAAATGTGAGTTCAAGAGATTCATCCTCTACTTAAGTTATCAACCTTATGATTTTTTAAGCAAACACTTTTATTACGAGTGGAGTAACAAGATACAACAAATGCAGAGCTGATCGGAACCTACTATCACACATCTCAGTACAAATCAGTCCAACTCCTGGATTCCCAAGTCTCCTTACAAAAGCTACCCACCAAGAGCAAACACACAAGCTCTAATAGGTGTAAACACAAAATAGCTTGTACAAGAGTGCTTGAAAGAAATCACTCCAATTGTTGTTCCTTGAGCTGAATATATAGAGAGATCCTATATAGCCATTACATTCCAATTTGAATTTACAATTTTGTGGAGTTCCCAATGCCACTGTTTCAACAACTATATTTTGATATTAGTTGACTTCAAATACCAACAGTTATTTTCTCTTAGATGGATTCAAACGATCAAGTTAATCTTTGTCTTTATCTTGCAAAAATCAAGGTTAGAGAAGTAATAATATATGCATGATGTTTTATGAATATATCAGAAGCAAGGTATTTATTCCGATATAGTTCCAGGGGATTCCACATGCGCTTCTAGTTCTTCTTTGTGAGACCAGCAACATAATGATTTTTGTCAACTCATTCATAAACAAGGATTTCAAAGACTAACAGGTTATGAGTTAGGGAGAATTAGGTTCAAGAATCGGGTCAAACAAACTTAAAACGAGTAAATTACGGGCAAAACGGTGAAGGGTGGCGAATCTACATGTGAGACACAGTTCGGGCAAGTTTCGGAGGTTCAAACGTGCTTAGCAAAATACAAATCTAGTTTTCTTAGCTCTGTATCTTCATTACGAGTCCAGATCCACTTCCAGAATTTGAATCCGAATTCCCGAGATCAATTTACCGCCTTCCGGAACCCAAGGTGCGCTAAAACGAGTTAGGCCCTCAAGTCCCTAACATATAAAACAGTTTCAAAACCATTACAAACGAACTTAAAAACATAAAACAAGCATTTAAATAAATTCATAACACATATATTTCATGCATAACACGTAATCACAAAATTTAGAATCGAAAACAAGTTCAAACGGATAAAAAATGAGACAAATAGGGGCAAAACGTTCAAAAATTCAAACATCTACTTAACAATTAATTCAAATAAATTCAACAATACCAACTAAACATTATAATAAGCATATAATCGAATATTTAAATAATTTAAAAGCACAAATAACACTACCATTACGACGTACTTGTACGGTCAGATGAGCGGGATGTTACAAACTTCCTTCCTTCAAAAGGATCTATCCTCAGGTCCTAAGGCAGGGTCTTTAACGACTCTGGAATGAACTCATCTCCACGCTTCCATTGCACCACTCTGATCTAAGTGAGTTGAAGACTCTAGGGGTCTTATCTTCTTCAAGCCACGAAGCTCTCAAAGTCTCATCAGACAACCGTGCTATGAGAAAAGGGTCAACTCGTTGAAACGAGCAACCTCTCGAATTTCATTGAAATCTCCTTAGCCTTAGCAAACTGGACACTAAGTCCTCAGCCATTTGCTCCTACTTCCAAATAAAATTTGGAAGTAGTTGGAGAATCCTTCCGATTCATGATGTTCGATCTTTCACCGATGGCACGTTAAACATTGTTACACGAAGTCTACGATATCTCTTCTTATGCCAATACATCATTACCTGTTCTTCAAGTCCTCGAACCATGAGTAGTATAACTTTGTGACCTTGCACTACCAGAGGTGTAAACTACACTTTTTCAGAAGCCATGCACAACCAAAGCCTTCCTTAGTGCCTAGATCGTAACAGAGTAGTTTTGAGTACCCTTGGGTAGCAAAGCTTGTACCGAAGGCAACTCTCTCTTAAAACACCTCTTCCCACTCAAACCGTGCCTCTTCTTGTTAAACGAATCGACGGTTTGGCAATCTCAAAGGAAAGAATCGCCTAATATACCATGATAACACGAGAGACTTCTTACTCTGAGGCAATTCTCGGTTCTTCTACACACGTAGTCGGTTATACCCTTGCTAAAATCCAAACTTGGTGCTTCCACGGAACTCTGGAGAAGAACGAACAACTCTTTGAAGTAAGCAAAAGGGTATTTATCTTCCACAATTAACCTGTGTAGCTCACGGTAGTTTATACTCATCTTAAAGTCCCGTTTTCTTCCTTGAATAAGACTAAAGCACTCCACGAAGAAGTACTCAATTTGATGAAACCATCTTCTAAGAGCTTATCTAACTACGCCTTAAACTCCAACATCCATGCTAGAGTCATCCGATAGGGAGTCTTCAAACAAAGTTCAACCCCGGGATAAATATCATGACAACCTCAATGTTCCTATCGGGTGGTAATGAATTCCAACCTTCAAGGAAACATCAAGAAACTCTTAACACGATCTCCATCTCCTCAAGCTGGACTCGACCCTTCGGTTAAACTAAAGGTAAGTCAAATAGCTTGTCGCACCGTCCCGGAATAATCAACATCTTTACGAAGGATATAATGCGCTAGCCTTCAATCTGTTACCCGGAAATATCGTTGAGCCCCGAACGGACCTCCCAGAAGAAACCACCAACTGAACACAGTGCTCGAAAACCAACCCATGCCTAAGGTAGCTTCGTACCTCAACAAGGCTCCTTCAAGAAAAATCACCGGGCAACCTCGGCCTTCACAACTCACCAACACTCGAGCACCCTCCTCACCAAAGCTCTCTCCACGAAGAGAGCTAACACCAAAAGAGAGCAACAACACGAAAGACCAACGAAAAATGAAGAACAAACAAATGGGTTTCCCCGAGATTAAAATTATGCATGTATGAGGTGCTATGAATGTTTTGTGTACCTTTTACCATGGCGGTAATGTCGAGCTCGGCATCCACTTCTTTGCTCTCCAAGGTGTCATCTTGACCTTGAACCGGGATCTTGAAGTCACAGCGCTTGATGGTCTTAAACTCTTGTAGCTCGGGCAACAACTCACTAAAATCCCAATTTCTGCACTTGAAGCATCCTTCCAATTCTTCCATATGACTCGGGCCACGACAAAACAACATCGAATCGATTCCATCTTCGTTAGCAAAATCTTCTTATTATCGATATAGTTGACATCTTGAAGTTCTTGGAAAATTTTCCTTGTAAATTCTAATCTTTCTCTTGCACTCAAACTCAAATCGGGTTCTTATCCCACGCAAGGAGTGTGAGATTCGAACCGTTGTTTATTTATTCCAACTTGAACCGCATCCCTTATTTTCACGAACCATGCATGCACCATTGAACTTGAAAAGCTTCTTGAATTCCCATGTCTATTCCATTGTAATAATTTCGGACTTAAGGTAATCTTTGTCGGCTCCGGATCTCTCAAGTTCCAATATAAAATCATCCATCTTTTCCAATTCTTATTCATGAGTTAGGAATTCTTGAAATCATTTTATTGTTGAACTTGGAGGGACGTACTCGTAGTAAATCTCTTGAATGAAAATTTTCCCCAGATTCTTCAAATTTTGTATCTCGTTTTCTTGAATCACTTCAAAGCTCAACATTGAGTTTGGATGGAAAGTATACTTTACCTTTCCTTAGAATATCCCCAAACAATTCTCCCAAAATCATGCCACCAAACCACTTCGAAGGGTCAAAATCTCTGAACTTCTTTGTATATCATAGACTCTTGTTTCCTTTGTCATTTCTTGGTAATATTTGTTGATATTAGGATGATATCCTGAAATAAAAACATAATTTTCAAGAAATATCGATGCATGCGGGGTTTTGGTACATGTTTATGTACACAATTAATACAAATAATAACAAATAATTCACATAAATGATGTAGTGGATGCAAACAAACACGTAATCCTAAATTGAACGACCTAAACAAACCAGACACGACACTAGACCTCCAGTTTTACAACCAAGAGCTCTGATACCACTTTAGATGTAGCACCCCTGAGCATAGAGCATTACATCCCCCGTACCATAACCCGACACATGCAATGAAATAGAGACTCCGCACACGCATCAAGCAACGACGAACGGGTGACAAACAAAATCACCCCTCAGCTAGGTGGTCTAGACCCTAATTCAGAGTGCACAACAAAACCAAAATCAAATGCGGAAGCACCAGGATTACAAATATACAAACATACATACAAGCCAAGAATATAACTAAACAAATAATACATGTCATGCCCATCCCGGGCCAAATAAGTTATACAAGTATTATAATTCAAATTTCAAATCATAATCTTATACATATTCATACTTATACATAATACCAAAATAGAAAAGTAAAGATGCAGTATGCAAAAGACCCAAACTAAGACTCAGACGACTTAAAAGAAAACCACTGCCTAGCTCGAACCGAAACCTGCACCTGCAAACTCAAGAGACAAAGGGAAGAAAAAAAAGATAACGAGGAGGGGTCAGTCCTAAAGGTTGGTGAGGGGACTAACACACTCACGCGTACATATACATAAGAGAGCAAAGCATATTCAAAGTAAGAAGATTCATGAACCCGGACGTGGTTTTTGCATTCTAAAATATTTTATTCCGTGATACTATTTATATAAAAAAAAAAGGGGTTTAAGGCAGAAGGCCAAAATCAAACAATTTTATTAATTAGAAGACCACTCCCCTTTCACGAATCAAGTTCATAATCAAAATTACACAACTAGGCGAGTACGAGTCTCAGACCAACCTAACTCCTTTCATAATCAAAACATAATCGAAATACAAACAAAATAACGTCACACAAACATACCTCTTCTTCGGGTGATGGAAAGGCCGCGCGACCTTAACCATCGTTCCAATATGTCAGGGTCATGAGTTTCATGACACTCACTCCCAAGGATTCTATTCCCCACTAACCTCCTAGTGGGTTCCGGGGTGATCCTAAGTGTGGAGACCATACTCGGGAGTGACCCGACAACCCAACACCGTCCAGGGGCTCCTTCGTACAAATCTCCGGGGCCCAGTTCACAGTTCATAGTTCATAAGTTCATAATTTTCAAAATTTAGACTTATTTTTAAAGTCATACCTCGCTAGTTTCAAAACACACACACCAACCCTTTTTCAAAATAAATAAATGAAAATATAACTTACGTATATATAAAAGCGTTTTTCCAACGTTTCATAACAAACGGGCCAATTCCCATAAAATACATATCAAACACACACATATATATATACTTAGGTCGCATGCATGCTTCAAAATTCACGTAGGGTTACAGGTCATATTAACTAAAAGAAAGAAACCTCACCTTGTCGACCAAACCGAACGAAGCAAACCAAAAGACACCTAAGGAACCACTTCCTTTCACACGAGATGAATCTCTGAACAAAACAAAGGACAAAAGACACAATTAGACTCAAAATGAACCAATTTGACACTCGGCAAATGCATATGGATGAAAATGATGCAATACACTTCACATAAATCGACACTTAGGCATATCAGAGCAAATAACAAAATATCACACAATTAATCCAAGAAACAAACTCATCACACATCAAATAAACTCATACTAAGTCATACATTAGCATACCACGAGCATTCATAAATTTAGAGTTCATATAAGAGGCAAGGAATGCATAAAAAGTGAAATAAAGTGGCACTTAGGGCACATAAGAGCATATGAGTTCATAAATTGAAAACGAGCATTCAAGTGAAGCCATAAATTTAAAATATACTACTTAACACGTAATATAACATTTTCACATAGCATATAAGTCATAAACGAACAAAAATAGTGCATTGGAAAGCACAAAACAAAGTAAGAAAGTTATGCACACAAGATCGAAATATTTAAAGTCATATTACATAAAAGTAAATCAAATAATTAAAGAACTAAATATATAACACATATTATAATATGCAAAAAAAAAAAAAAAAAAAAAATATATATATATATATATATATATATATATAAACACATGCACTCACATACACATACACAAGCACACATGTACAACAATTTAAACAAAATAAATAGTAACAGGTCGAGAGCAGCCCAAAATGAGGTCGCGAAGGCCTTGATGTGGTCGCGGCCGCGACTGCACGCAGCAGTCGCGAAAATGTTCATTCCAGCTCCTGTTTTCTTCTCCAAACCAAAAGCAGTAGTTGTAGCTCCACCAGGCATAAAAATTGCAGCAAACCAGCAGCTAAACAACAGGAAAGGGGCAACAAAACAACACGCAAGAGCAGCAAGGAGGAAAAATAGTCCCAAATCTTCAAAAAAATACCGTCTCCAGCCATGGTAGAATCATACACACATCATGTAAATCAAATTCATGCTTGGTACAAGTTTATGGATGTATCAAGGATCATATAACACCTCAAGATTCAAAACATGATGCAAAGATTCTCAAGAATTCATCAAAAGTTCAAATAACCCTTACTATTCACATATATATTCATATCATGCTCAAAATGGAATAATCATGGCTTGAAAGTTTTATCAAGATGTGGAGAATAAGAAAATATGCTTAGCTCTTGTATTTGACGAAGATCGGAGGTCGAACGAGCTTGAAATCCTCCATGGGTGAATAGTGATGGGTTTCTTTCCTTCTTCTCCCTTTTTCTCCATCTCTCTTGGTTTCCTTGGGTTTTGGACCAAATTTGCTGAGGGTGGAGAAAGGGTTATGAGTTATGGAGAATTAGGTTCAAGAATCGGGTCGAACGGACTTAAAACGAGTAAATTACATGCAAAATGCTGAGGGGTTGCGAATCTGCACGTGAGGCTCGGTTCGGGCAAGTTTTGGAGGTTCAAACATGCTTAAAAAAAATACAAATCTAGGTTCCTTAGCTCCGTATCTTCATTATGAGTCCAGCACCACTTCTGGAATTCAAATCGGAATTCCAGAGCTCAAGTTACCGCCTTCCGGAACCCAAGGTGCGCTAAAACGAGTTAGGCCCTGAAGTCCCTAACATATAAAACGGTTTCAAAACCGTAACAAACGAACTTAAAAATGTAAAACGAGCATGTAAATAAATTCATAACACATATATTTCATACATAACACATAATCACAAAATTTAGAATAAAAAACAAGTTCAAATGGATTAAAAACGAGATAAATAGGGGTAAAACGTTCAAAAATCCAAACATCTATTTAACAATTAATTCAAATAAATTCGAGAATATCTATTAAACATTATAATAAGCATATAATCACATATTTAAATAATTTAAAAGCATAAATAAGACTCTCGTTACGATGTACCTGTATGGTTGGACTAGCAGGATGTTACATTGGCCCTCCCTTAGAAGCCATTTTCGAATTGATATTTTCTTTCTACCTGACCAAGCCGGAACAACCGTTCCCGCCGCTGCCTTGTAATCAGAATGGGCCTTCACGGGTTTAGCTGACATCACATTCCGGAACTGGGAAAGGCCATTACCAGATTGCTCTATGCTCGGAACGACCGTTCCAAGGGGGATGTTTTTGCCAATTCTTTACAGACGCTGGGGGAGCAATTGGGTAGTTGGGAACGACCGTTTTCATTTTGTACTAAACCTCAAAAAGGTCATTCCCACTTTGTACTAAACCTCAAAATGGCCGATCCCAATTCTTTTGGTTCTTTTCATCCATGATTTGTAGATTTTGAGCTTGAATTGTTGAAGATATGGCTTGTGACATGAATAGAAGTGAATAGTAAGGGTTTTGTGTTGTTTTGAGAATCATGTGTTTATCCTTGTGATTTCTTTTGATTTAATGCATGTTAATTGTTCAAAGACATCCATTAATGTCTTTGAACTTGTATTGAGTGGTAGTTGAGTTATTTTGAAGATACCACTAATACACCATGAAGAAAATGTAAGAACTTGAACTTGTTTGCACCTCTTGCACTTGTCTCTTGTTTTGCTTCGATTTTAACTCAATTTTCGGCCTAAATTTCATGACTTTTTGCTGTGTAACTTACCCATATTTGTTACATTTATGTTGCTTTGGTTTGCTTGGAGTTTCATGTGGGAAAAAGGGGCTGAACTTCGAGTTTCAGCCCCCAGCAACAATTAATGCCCGTTAGGGCGTGCATGCATGAAGGGGGTTAACGGGAGTTAACCTCATTACCCTAGCCCTTGACCTTCCTAACGAGGGTTAGGACCCGTTAGTGCTTTTTAGGGGTAACGACCATTAGTCCAGGCCAGAGCTACTGACCTAGCTAACGGTCATTAGTGGTGGGAAGAAGAGGCCATTAGCCCCACTCTTGTGTACGTTTGTGATGTTTGTTCATTTCTTTGCTATGTATACTTGTTCCCCTGCCCTATTTATGACTTATATGCTCTGTTAACATGTTGAAATATGTGTTATGGTTATTGTATGAAGTTCTTGGATTGATTTGATATGAAATATGCAAGATATGATCACATATGTCTTAAGTGTTACCTTGTTTCATTTCATTTGCATCACTTGCATTTATTTGCATTTATCGAGCATCAAATTGGTTCATTTTGAGTTTAAGAGTGTCTTTGTTGTTTGTTTTGCTCAGAGGATCTTCCTGTTGACGACAAGGTTGTTCCCTAGGCGTCCGTTTGATCTCTTTTTGTCTCCCGCTACTTTGGAAAGGTGAGGCTTTGTTCTTTTAGTTATTATGACCTACCACCCTAGGTGTTTTGAAGCCCGTATGCGAATTATATATATTATATGATAGATATGTGTATGATATGTACTTTGAGGGCTTGTCCCATTTGTGATAAGACTTTAAAAATGCTTTTATACGTATGTAAGCTATTTTTCAGTTTGATTTGAAAAGCTTTGATATGTGAATGTAACATCCCAGTTTTATGACGGTGTAGTTTCGAGAGTGTTCCGTGTGTGTTTAATTATTTATTTATGCCTTTAAATGTTTATTAATTGCTTATGTACCTACTTGAATATTTACTTGTATTATTTGTTACATTTTATTACGTATTTGAAAGTTTTACCCCCGTTTGATCCCTTTCTTGATCTGCATGCCCCTGTATTTGCTCCTAATTTTGTGACTACGTGTTATGCATGGAATTTAGTTATGTGCCCGTTATATGTTTTTGAACTCGTTTGAGGTGGTCACGGACCATTTTTATGATTTTAGGGATTTGAGGTCCTAACTAGCTTTAGCGCACCTCGTATTCCGAAAGGCATAACTAGAGCTCGTGTAACGCCCCAATTTCCAAACATTCAGGTACGCATGACACGTTTGAGTTTTCGAGAGATAGGTTTTATTTTAATTCTTTCGTTTATTAATTCCTATGTGTCATATTAATTTTATAAATTGTATTCTTACATGATTATGTGAAATACTTATCAATTAAGAATTATTGCACAGTATTGGATTTAATTGTTACGTAAATTAATTGCCGAATGTGTCCTAATTGCTTAAGTGTCCTTAATTGACATTTATTTAAATGTAAGGACCAAATTGCATTAGCATTCCATGGGACTAAATTGATCATTCTTCAATCTTTCCATCCTCAATTGCATGGAATTGATAAGATGAGGGATTTAATTGCAAATTGAGATATTTCATCAAATTTAAGAGATGCATTACGTGATGCTTCTTCATCATTCCAAATATTTCATACAAACTTTGCTTTCTCCATTTCTCTCTCTCCCAATCCATGAACTAAGAATTAGGAGAAGAATTTCATCATCTTCAAGCTATCTTTCATCAAATTCCTAAATTTGAAGCTCAATCATCATGTCACTCCATCTCTTATCTTCCTTCTTTGATTCAAGGTATATATGGGAATTCTTGAATTTATGGGTGAAGCTAGGGTTAGTATTTAAACTTGTTAACTTGATTATTTGATGTTAAAAGCATGATTCTAGGCCTTAAACTTGAATTGATGCATGAATTCTTGGAAATTATGAAGTTATATGATGAATTCATATATGAACTTGAAGTGATGATTCTTGAAGATCATGGATGATTTGAGTGTTTATATGAAGCTTTATTGTATCTTGAGTATATATGTATATCAATTCCCAGAATTCTTGCCTATTATGAATGAAAGCATGAAGTTTGAATGATCTTGGTTATGGTTCGAGCATCCCCTATTTCATGCTCTGTTTCTGCACTGTCTGCGTAACGGGAACGACCCTTCCCGTTCCCAGTTATTTTGGGGAACGGCCGTTCCCATGTTTCAATTGTGTGTATGCCGTCGAGAGCGGGAACGAACGTTCCTACTTTGGCTTATATCCGGGAACGGCCCTTCCGATTTTCAGGAAAGAGCTTCGGGGAGCTGGGAACGGCCTTCCCATTTTGAACTAAGGGTCGGAACGGCCGTTCCCAGACCCCTAGAGAGGCAGAATGTTTCTGCATAGATTCCATGTTTCCAAGACCTTTTCTAAGCACTTAAATGACCCCAACATGTTATTATATGATCAATTACATGTCATAACATGATGTTTATATGCTACATTGGGTGTTGCATGTCATCTCGTTACTTGATCACGTCGTACGTCATATTTGGTACCATTATTGAGTTATTGTCTCACGTGTACACAATGTCCCGTTCCTTGTCCAGTTCTTCTCCAGGGCAGAGATTATTGATCGATTGAGCACGTTAATGCATCCTTGAGTCATCGTGTCGTCTGTCAGGTGAGGTCTAATTTCTAGTTACATAGAACCTATACAACCCTTACGTGAGATTTCGGCCAAAAGGTATTTATATCTATAATTTTCCATGAAATTTACTCATGATTATAAGCAAGCCATGTTCATGAAAAGCAAGCCATGTATCGTGCATGTTTTGGCGAGTAAGCATGATTGTTCACTTGGGCCCGAGTGTTAGTGTATGAGCCAACCGGGAAAGCATAGGGCTGACGGGTAACTCTACACTCCCCTCATCATGTGGGATCACCTCTAAATCCACCAGGAGGTTTGGTGGAGGAAGAAATCCCGTGCGTGGAAGTCATGTTCCTGACGTACACCATGTCGTGGATGGTGAAGGCTCGCTACCTTCCCATCATTGGAGGGAGAAGGAGACTGGGGACGGGTCCGACACCACGGGCTGTCCTGGGGTTACTGCATTGGTTTCACTCATTGATTGTACTGATTGAATACACCATCGCACTGCTACACTGTAACTTAATTGCATGATCACATATTGACTAATAAAGCAAGCATGTATTGTTCACTATTGGTGTAAGGTTGGAGATTTGCCCTCACTCACCGGGCTACGTATTGCATGAATTGAATTCAATGAAATGTTAAACCTGATAGTTGTATTCGCAGGCGATGTTTACTTTATTATTGATTATGTATTATTTACTTTTCTAAAACTTCACCCGAGGATATAACTTGCATGTTATTTGTGGTAATATTTATTTATGCCCCTCACTCAGTCTTCACAAACGGACGCTCCACCTTTCAGGTTCTTGCAGGTGCATGCTAAGCGGGATTAGAGTAGTGTTCAGTCTTTCATTCAGGTCTTACACAGTCCATCTTCACTGTCATTATATGCTGGAAAATTGATGAAACATTTATGCTAGTGTTAATAGTTGATATATTGTATTGAAGCGCATGTGAGGAGTATTAAATATTTCTTGTGCATGGCGTATGATTATTAACGTTATGCTTCCGCTTAAATTATTATGAATTGATTATGTGGTTTGGCGTTAGTCCCAACTAACTACTTGTCATTTTATCTTTTTTTATTGTCTCCCGTTCGCTATAGTTTAGTTCATGTATGGGTCGTCCATCTCATATGTGGATTAAGCTATAGTGCGGGGATGTGGCATCTTTGTGTTTAGGGTGCTACAGCTCAGGAATTCGGATTCGAATTTTGGAAGCCAAGGAACCCAACTTTGTATTTTTCTAAGCCCGTTTGAACCCTCGTATTTCACCCGTACCAAGCCTCGCGTGTGTTTCTGACCACTGTTAACTAAAATGGCCATATCTCCCTCAATTGTTGACCAAATTGACTCATTTCTGGGTCCACTCTCTTCTCACTTAATCCCCTTTCCATTCCTTTTCCTCTTCATTTCGTTTCAGCAAGGGAAAAAGGGGAAGAGAAGTGGCAAACCGAGATAGAGGGATTGAAGAAGGGAAACACTATTTCTTTTTGCCATTTCAAGCTCTTCACACCTCCGATTCACCTCAAATTTTAAAGGTAAGTCCACAATTGTACTCTCCAGCTTCTTCTCTTTCTTTTAAGTGTCTATTTGTTGAATTTCTTGGTCATTTGAGCATACTATGGCTTATTTGATGAATAGTATGGGTTAGAGCCCTCTCTGATGGATTTACATGATCTCTTGTGTGTTTCTTAGAATTTATGCATCCTAATTGATCCTAAGACACCCATGAGTAATTTTATAATCTGATTTTGTATGCTACTTGAAGAATTTTTGAGATACCATTGTCATTTTTTATGCTTTTTGAATGAATATGAAAATGGAATTTCTTCTTGCACTTCTCTCTTGATGTGTAGCATGTTTGGCCTTATTTTTTAGCTCTTCCTGCATGATTTAATTATCCCTAACTTGCCTATATGTGTTAGCTTGTAGATGGCATGATTTTTCATTAGTGTTTTGTTGAGTTTTTTGACTGATCATCGCGATTCTCCCCTGCTGTCGCGAGGAGTCGCGGCCGCGATCGCATTAGTGCTTTTCCGGTGGCAGCCGTGACCCCAGATTGTACTTATTTCGAGTTACTTGGCTTCAGGTCAAGGCCGTGACCATTTTCAAGTCATTTTAGGTCGAGGCCGTGACCATTTTCAGGCCTTATTTTGAGAAGGAGGTCGCGGGCGTGACCATAACATGAAGAAATTTGGTTCGTTCATGCTTTGCTTGATTTTTATGCTTCGTTTATGACTCGTATATTATGTTAACATGTAATATTGTGTGCAAGGTTATATATTATGAATTTATGGTTTGTTTTATATGCTCGTTTTTTAATTATGAACTCACATGTCTTATATGCTACCTTAATGTGCACGTATGACTTCATGCTCCATTTAATTGCCTTGTATGATAATTCCTTGCCTCCTAAATGATAGCTATGCATTGTTAACTTCATGAATTATGTGTTACGTGCCTTGTTATGAATTTATTGTGTGATTTTCGATGTCTCATACGTGATTTGTGACCTAATATGCGATATATGCCCTTCAACGTGCATGCATGAACTAATGTGACGTTTATTTGATTTTTATGATATTTTCTTGATCCTTTATGATATGCATGCCTCATTGACTTATTATATGACGTGTTACATGTGTTATCTGAAATTTATGAAGTCATTTAACGTAATTTACAAGACTTATAACTTGTTATGAATTTGCATGCGTTAAACGTTACCTCATTGTATTTCTCATGCATCATTTGCATTCATATGCATATGCAGAGCATTTAAGTGGTTCATATTGAGTCTAAGGTTGTCTTTCATTCTTTGTTTTGTTCAAAGTTTTGTCTCGAGGGATAGGAGGTGGTCTTTCAGGTGTCTTTTGAGTCACTTCGTTCAAGTTAGTCGACAAGGTGAGGTTTTTTCTTTTAGATAATATGACCTACAACCCTACGTGAATTTTAAGCCCGCATGCAACCTACGTATATATATATATATATATCTATGTATGTAAATATGTGTTTGATTAGTATTTTGTGGGAATTGACCTGTTTGTTATGAAATCGTTTGAAAAATGCTTTTATATATATGTGTAAACTATATCTTCGTTTATTTTAGTTGAAAAGGATTGGCGTGCGTTTGGAACTTGCGTGATTTTGACTTTGAAATATAAGCCTTGAAAATTTAGAAATTTCGAAAATTTAGAACTTATGAACAAGGCCCGGAGTAGTGGTATGGTAACTCGGGTCGGCCGTGGGGCCACCGAGCTCTCCCATCAACACGACTCCAACTTTGAGAGATTTGCCAAACCTCGGGAGGTCGAGGGGAAGGCGGATTTCTTGATCCAGCGTGAAATACTGTCGAGGAGTGGGTAGGATCTCCCGACTCAAATTTTATGACAAGAGAACTGGGGTTAAGGGGTCGCGCACCTCATCCCCAAACAGAGAAGTTTGGATTGATTTCGAGCTTTGTACTTATGTTTGATTTTGATTATGATTATTAAAGGAGTTAGGTTGGTTAGAAACTTGTTCTCGCCGAGTCAGTTTGATTTTGATTATGTTTGTCGTTCGTAAAACGGGAGTGGATTTATAATTTCTAAAACTAGGTTTATTTTGGGCTTTTAGCCTTAAATCTTTTCTAGATTTAGTATCACGCGCTAAAATGTTTTAGAATGCAAAAAACACGCCCTGTTTCATAAACTTTTAAATTTGAATATGATCTGCTCTTATATTACGTACGTGTGAGTATGTTAGCCACCTCACCAGTCTTTAGGACTGACCCCTCCTCATTATTTTCTTTTTCCCGTTTTATCTCTTGAGTTTGTAAGTTTAGGTCTTCAGTTCGATCTAGGCGGCGATTTTCCTTTTTTTTTAGGTTGTTCGAGTCTTTAAGTCTTTAATAGGGTCCTTTACATACCTGCATCATTATTTATGAATTTTGGGATTATGTATAAGATTATGTCTCAGATTTGGAATTGTGAAACTTGTATGAATTTAATTTGGCCCGGGTTGGGCATGGTATGTATAATTTTGTTTTATTATATCCCTAATATTAAAGCATGTATGTTTGTATATTTGAAATCCTGGTGCTTTATTTGATTTGATTATTTTGCGTGCTCTGTATTAGGGTCTAGACCGCCTAGCCTAGGTGAGATTTTGTTTGTCTCCCATTTCCCGTAGCTTGGTGCGTGTCCGGAGTTCCTATTTCGTTACACATGTTGGGCTATGGTGCGGGGGACGTAGTGTTCTTTGCTTCGGGGTGCTACATCCTAAATTGGTATCAGAGCTCTTGGTTGCAAAATCAGAGATCTTGCGTCGTGTCGGATCTGTCTAGGTCATTCGACTTAGGATTATGTGTTTGTTTGCATTCACTACATCACTCTATGTGAATTATTTGAATTATTTGTGTTAATTGTTCACATGAATATGCACTAAACCCCGAACGCATTGATATTTTTGGAATTGATTTCTTATTTCAGGATGGCATCTCCCCATCAACATGCCACATCGAAAGAAAGATAAAAGAAGCAAGTTCCTTTGGTCTACAAGAGATTTAGAGATTTTGATCCGCTGAAGTGGTTTGGAAGTGATGATATCGAGGCTAAAGAATGGTTATCAGTGATACTATGGGTTTGGGAGAATTGTCCGGGGTCATCACAAAAGAAAGTAAATTGCACTTCCCGATTACTTGAAGGTCAAGCTTTAAAATGGTTAAAGGATGTAAGATCAAGATTAGAAGAATCCGGAAAAGAGCTCACTTGGGAGATATTTACTCGGGAATTTCGTTACAAGTACATTCCTCCAAGCGTGATGGTTAGAAGACTCCAAGAATTTTTAGATCTCGAGTAAGAATTGAAGAAAATAAATGACCTCATAATGGAACTTGAGAGTTCGGGAGCTGATGAAGATTGCCTTAAGGTCCGATGTTATCTACAAGGGCATAGAGATGATATTTAACAAGCTTTTCAAGCCTCACTGGTACATGAATGGTCTGAGAAAGTTATAAAGGTGGTTTAAGGGGAAATGGATAATGAATGGTTAGAGTCTCACACCTCCTATGTGGGAAAAGAATTAGGTTCGAGTTTTAGCTCAAGCAAGAGACCCGTGTCACTTGACAAATCTCAAGAATTTCAAGATATCAACAACGGCAAGAAGAAGAAGAAAATTCGATCATCTAAGAAGGATTTAATGCCTCCTCCAGCATAATCGATTCAGTGCCCTTATTGCCGAGGCCCAAATCATACGAAAGAAGTTTGTAGAAAAAAGTTGAGACGGTGCTTCAAGTGTGGAGAGTCGGGCCATTTGGTGAATGGTTGTCCGAAGAACAAGAATCTGAAGCCTATAAAGAGCCTTGATTCCAAGACATCAAGTCAAGTCCGAGTTAAAGCAAGTGGAGATAAAGAAATGATGCGGAGTTCGACATTCCCGCAATGGAGAAAGGTACACTAAGCGTTTAGGGCATTTCATACATGCATCTTTTATTTTATTTCGGGGAAACCCACTAGTTTATTTTATTTTCTCTTACCTAGTTGATTTTTGTTGCTTGTTGTTGTTGCTCTCGTTGTTTCCTTTTGTGGATGTGACACCCCGTTACTTCGGCAAGCCAGGTATGATGTCACTTAAGGGTTTACCGATGTTTTATTTCCTTTTCAATTTAATTTATATGTTTATTTAATGATTTAAGTGATTTTTTTTATACCTTAAACTTTTGAGTTTTACGTTTTAATTTTCGTATTTAATTTCTCTTACTTGATTTTAATTCCCGAATTTTTTTATTATGTGATATACTTGAATTATATGATTCTTTAACTCGTTTACGTGTTTATTTTATTCGTTTATATTTGTTTGATTTGGTCGGAAACCATTTCTTTATTTTTGGGATTCGAGGGCCTAACGTATTTAGCACGCCTTGGATTCCGGACGGCATATCTTGAGCTCGGGAATTCGGATTCAAATTTCGGAAGTGGCCGGACTTGTAACGAGATTTTCAAGCTAAGGAACCTAGCCTTATATTTTTCTAAGCCCGTTTGGTACTCCGAAATTTGACCGAAAACTCATCTCGAGCCCAAATGACCACCTTGGAGTATTTTGCACATAAGTCCCCCAATTCTTGACCAATTACCCTCAAAACTAGACCCACATGAGCCCAACTCGGCGTATTATCACCCCATACTCTCCCATTTCGATCAAAGCAAGAGAAGGAAGAGGAAATTCAGCTTCTTTGGAGAGAAACCAACAAATCCTATCACTATTCACCTCAAGAAGATTTTGAGCTCAAATCATCATTTTCCTCCACCATCTTCAAGAAGTAAGTACATATTTGATATCTAAATCCTTATGTGATCCTTTTCATCCATAAATTTCAGATTTTCACTTGTGTTTGATATGACTTTGAAGCTTGAGATGAATAGTAAGGGTTATGATCATTTCTTGAATTCATATGCATTCTCTTGTGTTTTCTTTTGATTTGATGGAATATTTATGACCACATGAGCTTTATATAAGATTATTTGGACCTGAATTGAGATACCATAAATGAACTTCAAGGTTTTGTATGAAAATGGCTTGGAACTCTTGTATATTTGACCTATTCTTGTTGCCGGTTTGTATCATGAATTTGACGGCGGGAAATTGCATGATTTGGTGTCTCTTTTTGTGGTTATCTTGCTACTTTCCTTCCTGTTGAGTGCTGCTGTTGTTGTAGGGAGGGGGGGGGGGGGAAACGTTGCCGCTATTGCTTTTCCCGTCTGAAACATCTCCCCTGGCAAGGAGATTCGTGCTTGGGAAGTCCCCGGCCGGTTACTTTCACGCCCAAAACATTTTGTAACATATCCCCGTCCGGGAAGTTTTGAAGAGCAAATCTCCCTGGGAGGGGAGATGGTGTTTGCCTAATTAAGTGCTTATTTCTTCGTTTTTATGTTGTAGACTTTAATGCATGTTCACCTTCTTTTTGTGTACTGCGTGTGCTAATTGTTGCATGGATTTTGCATGAGTGTTGCATGTGTTAGGAATAGTACCCTTAAAGCAGCTTTTGGCTTTACTATTTCCTTGTAATATCACACAGTCTTTGAATAATAAAACGAGATGATTTTGTTCATAGGCATTCATTTCTTTATGTGCTTATTATGTATGTTTGGGTTGACTGTATGTTTGCATTGTAACGCCCCCACCCGTACCAGAACAAGAGGAGAGCGGCGTCTCAACCCCCGCACTGAAGCACCTCTTAAGTAATGGTGTGAGCCATCACTCAAGAAATACTCCAGCGAACGGCTATCTATCAGAACTATACATGTACAATGATGTGGCTATGCAGCGAAAAATCAGAGTATTTTAAAACTTTTCAAAACATGTGCGTGATGGCATGTAACAAGCAAGAACATATTGATCGTGTAAGAGAGACTCGGCATATCAGAACATATAGCAGATTCACATATAAGTACCGATACAGCAGAGTTCAAAATATCGGTAACAGAGTAGCAGAAAGAGTATAACAAAGATACTCAAGTATCAGAAACATATACGGAAACATAAAGTGATGCAGCCATAAAACATATGCAGGACACAAAAGAAAGTAATACTAAGTCCTGACTGAAACAAAAATGACAATCTAGAGCTTCAAGATACCTCTAGATTGCGGCTGCAAAACCTGAAACCACGAGGCAAGAAAACGGGAGAGGTATTAGTCAAAAGGACTATGTGAGGGAATACTTTAAAGAAAGTACTGAATTAAAGAACTTGAAGTAAAGTTCGAAACTGTTAAATGCGATGCTTTAAAGAAGAACTCGAAACAAGTTCGGTTGATAAAACTCTTTGAATGTGATGCTGTAAAAGAATGCACGTTAAAAACATTTTCATGAATGCTATCACACGCGCACATATATGCTGTTGATGGTTCATAGTTCTTTCATAAAACGGGATAAGGGTAAAGTGAACTTTTCCAGATATGAACCATCCTTTATGAAACAGAATTTTGCCCGCAAGCTAGGCTCCTCCATCCTTACTTCCAGAAAAACATGATTCGGTAGAGCATCGGACCAGGATCAACGATAATTCCACGTTTAGTAGAGTATCGGACCAAGATCAACAATAACCCCACATATAGTAGAGCATCGGACCAAGGTCAACAACAACTCCGCACATAGTAGACTATCGGACCAAGGTCAACAACAACTCTTACCAACGCATACAAACATGCACCATCCTCCACCGGTTGTCATTTCGGGTAGCTAGCCCTAGGCGACCTGTAAACATGTAATGGGAACAGATTTGATGTCCGTTCCCAGACAGATTGTCCTGACTTAACAAACCTCCTGTTAAAAGTCGGTGTCAATTGTCTAAGTGTGGCGGCCGGTATTGGTGATGTCGTTGGCGCTCACCTCCCGAGCATCACCTCCACACATAACCGCCGGGCCCAAACTGTAAACTGTTTGCTTGCATTTAAGATTAGCAGTGACCAGAGTATCACTCCAGTATGCTAATTATAACATGTGAAACTGTAACTGTAACATATGATGTTGTCTGTAAAACATATGATTCTGTCTGAAAACATGTGATTCTGTCTGTAAAACATATGAAACTATCTGTAACATGTGAAACTGTCTGTAAACTGTACTTTGAAAACATATGCAAAACATGTAACTGTCTTTGAACAAAAATGCAGAACTTTGGAAAACATGTACTGTAGATCAAGGTATACTATTAAAGTATGAATGATCCTTTCAAGAGAATGTCCCGATAAAAGGGATAGTTCAAAACGAGGTTTAGCTTTGAATTTCAAAACATATGATACGATAGTATAATCGTGGTTCCAGTTGGAAAACATTTATAACTTCACCTCACATAATAGTAACAAAAGGCAGGTAGACAGATTATGCGGTGCCCTGGGGATCCCAGTGCTCAACTTTAACTCCTGTAGGTGGTGTACTAGAGTGAGCTTAAGAACTAAGACCCACTACTAACCAAGATGCAAAAGAAATGCATGAAACAATGAACAAGGAACATGTAAAGAACATGTAACACAAGAGACTAATACCATTTAACGTATTCAAGAAAAGTAACACACAAAGGAATACGTCAAAGTGAGTTACTCTTAACGTTAGACTATGATCTTACTATAACCGAGTAAGCTTTAGTCAAATTATGAATCCTATCGCAAACCTTAGGTTAAGAAACAAGTCCACGAAAGAAAACACATTTTGAAAACACATTTTAGACCCTGGATATGGAAACCCTAGGTGCAAATGTCTATTAAGAAAGCACAAGTTTTAATTCATTTTTACTATTCAAAAGCACTTTTCAAAAGTACTATTCATGATTACTATTCACAGGTTACTATTCACATGTCGGGTCAAAGGGTCGGGTCAAACCCTTACTATACACACACCCACACACACACGGTACACACACACACCATGCACGAACACACACACACACACGGCATGCACACACACACACACCCTAATTAAATTATGATCTTGATTATAACCTATAGTTTCAAGTTCATGTTAATATAATCAAGTGTGATCTAGGTTAAAGGTATAACCTATAGTTAAAAGATCCAATTAAGGCATAAGATCAAGTTATGAAACACTATTCTATCTTAGGTTATAACATGTGACACTATTAAAGTGTATAACATATGATCAAGGCACTAATCCATTAATCCAAATCATACCATAAGCTCAATTCATAATTCAAGAATCATATAACAATGTGACAACATGTCACAACATATATCATATCATATCATATCATATATCATGAACCTTTGGGCATGTAACATGTAACAATTTAATTCCAATATCAACATGTAACAAGTTGTGACATAATTAATTGTAAGTCACTATTCCATTAGCTAGCATGCATGAACATAATTCAAATTCCATAATCATGCATCAATTCTCATAATATAACAACCATATCACATGATCATAGCATATACTAGAGCAATTGATAACATATTCAAGCATATACTAAACAATTAAAACATATAAACAACTATCAAAACATATCATGAAAACTATATAATAAATGCATAAAATAAAATCCTATATGGCTTAGGGAAGACCCTAAGACCCAACCTAAACATAATATAAACATACCATAACATAAAAACATAAACTAAACTAACATAACATAAAACAAAACAAACTAACCTAGCTAAGGGGAGGGGATGCCGACGGCAATGAGGGAAAGGAGGGAGAGAGGAGTGCTTGTTAACACAAGACTTTGAGCAAGGAATGAAATGCCATGAACCCTCTATTTATAGTTGAAGAGAAGCCCCTCACCTTGGAAATAAAATGTGGAGAAGGGTAGGAGAGCAAAAATTGGATAGATTCTCTTGGAAGCTTTAGGCAAGTTGAAGCTAAAATGGGACTGCTGGGGGTATTTCTGTAATTTCGTCCCCCAAGACTCGAGGATAAGTGGCTGGAAGTATAACCATTCTGACGGCAAGAAAATTAGCTTCGAAACGCATATTCATTCGTCGAAATCGGATTTACCGTTTGAAAGATACATTAGTTTTAGTGAATAAAAGTTTTGAGCTCGAAACTCAACACGAGTGAAAAACGACTTTCTAAAATGATTTTCAAGTCCGGATTGTTTCCAAAATTCAAGAAATAAATCGAGAAGCGTTTTGAGTCCAAAATCGACTATAAAACGTTTTACCGTTAAAAAGTTGAAAACGTAGGATGAATAGTGAATTCTCACGTACGAACGTACGCTTCAAAATTTCAAGCTAGGGTTTGAATCAAGAGTTGTAAAACATCTCAAAAATCTTGAAATAGCTCAAGTAATGCAAATCCGAAGAGAAAACATTTTCCGAATGAAAACCGTTCGTAAAAGGAATAGTAAACTAGGGTTTTCAAAAACGTTTTCAATAAAACAAAGTTCCAGAACGGATTTCCAAGCCAAGAATGATTTCAAAAGACTCGTCTCGACTCAAAGATCGATTCGACTGTAACTTGGGTAGGAAAAGGTATCAGAATCAAAAGCTCATTTTCTGATGAATAGTAACTTTGGTCGGTAAGTTCCAAAAATACCCTTATGGCTCAAGAAAGACTCTCTGAGCTCGGGAAACAAGTTCAATCGATTGGGAAACATGTGGGATGAACCTCTAGGGTTCGAGTAGCAATATGAACAAGGTAGGCTCGGGTTATGAATAGTAAACTGTATCAAAGATCAAGAATTCCCCCTTAAAGCATGTCAGATCATATACGAGCACAAAGTTCATGTAAGAATGCAATGCATAATGATTCAAAAAGTTGGATCACGGTCTATAAACGCTTTACCACTGCCTTAACTTACTGTTTTGATCCAGGCCCTGTTTTGGGCTGTTACAATCACCCCTCCTTAAAGAGAATCTGTCCTCAGATTCTTCCGCTGTCACTGCAAACAACTCAGGGTGATGCTTCTGCATTTTCTCTTCTGTCTCCCAGGTTGCCTCTTCTGTCCCATGTCCTTTCCAAAGGACTTTAACTAAAGGAATTTTCCTATTCCTCAGCTCTTGAAACTTCCTGTCTAGAATCTTAGCGGGCTTCAAAACATAAGACAGATCCGGTTCCAACGGTATCTCCTCTACCGGCACAACCTCTGTCTCATCCGAGAAACACTTGCGAAGCTGAGATACATGAAATACGTTGTGGATTCCTATTAAACCTACAGGCAAATCCAATCTATAAGCAGTCGGTCCGACTCTCTCTAGTATCTCATACGGTCCAACATATCTCGGGTTTAACTTTCCTCCTTTTCCAATTCGGGAAAACCTTTTCCTTGGCGATGCCTTCAGAAATACCTTTTCGCCCACTTCGAATTCCAAATCCCTTCTTCGTCGATCAGCATAACTCTTCTGCCTGTCCTGGGTAGCTTTCATTCTCTGGCGAATGATCTGAATCTTCTCCGCCGCTTCTCTTATCCATTTAGCTGAATTCATTCTGATCGGTCCTTCCTCAGTATATCTTGCTTCATCTAAATCCCAGTATAACGGGGATCTACATTTCCTTCCATACAAGGCTTCATATGGAGCAGCTTTAATAGAAGCTTGATAACTATTGTTGTATGCAAACTCCACAAGAGGTAAACACTCTTTCCAACTTTCCTGGAAGTCTAAAGTGCAAGCTCTTAGCATATCTTACAAGTACTTAATCATCCTTTCTGATTGTCCATCCGTCTGAGGATGCGCTGCAGTACTAAAGTTCAACTTCGTTCCCATCAAAGTCTGAATTTCTTTCCACAAGTGCGATGTGAATTTCGGATCTCTATCCGAGACTATACTGTTCGGAATTCCATGTAATCTGACAATCTCTTGTTGGTACAGCTTTGCCAACGTGCTAACCTTATCTGTCGTCTTAACTGGGAAAAAGTGTGCTGACTTTGTCAAACGATCAATGATCACCCAGATACTATCTTGTCCTCCTCTGACTTTGGGTAATCCAGTGACAAAATCCATCGTGATTTGCTCCCACTTCCAAGTCGGAATCGGTAAAGGTTGCAACTTCCCACTCGGTTTCTGGTGCTCAGCTTTAACTTTCTGACAAGTTAAGCACTTCTTGACATAGTTGGCTATGTCTCTCTTCATTCCGTTCCACCAGAAATGCGTCTTAACATCTTGATACATCTTAGTACCTCCGGGATGTATCGTGTACTTAGTCTTATGCGCTCCGTCGAGAATCTTGATACATACTCGACCTTTGTACCTCAATATTCCATGTTCATCAACCTTGAACTTGGTCTCATCATCTTTCTCCTTCGATTCGAGACATTTCTTAATCCACTCGTCGTTCTTCTGAGCTTCCAACACTTGTTCTTTCAAAGGTGATATCATCACAACATTCGCGACTCGAGCTTTATTTATCACCTCCATTCTTTCTCTTTTATCAGTCTCGGGATTGGCAGAAATCTGTGCCAAACGAACTTTCCTGCTTAGAGCATCTGCTACAACATTTGCCTTTCCTGGATGGTACTGAATAATGCAATCGTAGTCCTCCAGAAATTCCATCCACCTCCTTTGTCGCATATTCAACTCCTTCTGAGTGAATAGATATCGCAGGCTCTTATGATCAGTAATGATCTCAAACGTAACTCCATACAGGTAATGTCTCCACTTTCCAAGAGCAAAAATTATAGCGGCTAACTCCAAATCATGTGTCGGGTAGTTAACTTCATGCGTTTTGAGTTTCCTTGATGCATACGCAATCACCTTTCCATTCTGCATCAAAACTCCTCCTAGTCCTTCTTTCGAAGCATCGGTGTAGACTGTGTAACCTTCTTTTCCTTCTGGTAATGTTAACACGGGTGCAGTTGTTAGCATCTCCTTCAATCTTTGAAAACTTTGCTCACACTTCTCAGTCCATTCAAACTTCCCTTCTTTCTTTGTCAACTTTGTGAGAGGTGTAGCTATCTTCGAGAAATCTTTGACAAACCTTCGGTAGTAACCAGCTAATCCCAGAAAACTTCTCACTTCTGAAGGATTCTTTGGTGACTTCCAATCCATGATTGTTTCGATCTTTGAGGGATCTACTTCGATTCCAGATCCTAATATGATGTGTCCGAGAAATGTAACTCTCTCAAGCCAGAACTCACATTTGCTGAACTTTGTATATAGCTTGTGATCCAGCAAAGTGCGTAACACGATTCGAAGATGTTCAGCATGTTCCTCCGGTGTCTTTGAAAATACCAAGATATCATCGATGAAGATCACTACAAACTTGTCGAGAAACGGCTTGAATATACGGTGCATCATATCCATGAATGCAGCTGGTGCGTTTGTCAAACCAAACGGCATTACTACAAACTCATAATGTCCGTATCGGCTGTTGAAAGCAGTCTTCAGAATATCTGCTTCCCTGATCTTCAATTGATAATACCCTTGTCTTAGATCTAATTTGGAGTAGACCTTTGATCCTTGTAGTATGTCGAACAGCTCTTCGATATGAGGGAGAGGATATGTATTCTTGATAGTCATCCTGTTCAGCTTCCGATAGTCAATGCATAAACGCAATGATCCATCCTTCTTCTTAACGAAAAGCACAGGTGCTCCCTACGGCGATGTGCTTGGTCGAACATATCCAGACTCAATCAGTTCATCCAATTGTTTCCTTAGTTCTTCCAATTCAGCTGGAGCCATTTTGTAAGGTGTCTTTGAGTACGGCTCAGCTCCGGATATCGTCTCGATCGTAAACTCCAACTCTCGGTCAGGAGGTAACGAATCTAAATGCTCAGGAAACACATCTAGGAACTCGTTCACCACTTCCACTTCTTCGATCTTAAGTTGATCTTTCGGTCTATTCAGAAGATAAGCAACAAATCCAATAGCTCCTTTCTGAATCAACTTCTTAGCTTCCATCGAAGAAATCACTGATAACTTCTCAACTTTCCCTTCTGATGTCCCACTTTCATCTTCTTCCAAGATGATCTCTTTCTTGTAACAATCCAACTTATCTCGGTACTTAGACAACCAATCCATACCAAGTATAACATCGTATCTTGTCATCGGTAACTCAATAAGATCCGTCGGGTAACAACGGGTACCAATACATATAGGACAGCGTTTATATACTTGATCCGTAACAAGGCAAGTTCCCAAAGGAGAACTCACTTCAAATTTATATGGCAAGTATTCAAGCGGAAACTGTAAATGCGCACATAATTTAGAAGCAACAAATGAATGCGTGGCACCAGGGTCATACAAGACCTTAACTGGCGTGTTAAGAATGTGCACAATACCTTCCACAACAGACGAAGGATCAACCTCCTCCTTACCATCCAAAGCATAAGCTCTGCCTTTGACCACCGGTTTGTTCGTCGTACCCACCACTCCTTTTCCTTTATCCTGGACCCCAAATCTCCTGATCTTGTGCGGGCAACTATCCATCTGGTGCTCAGGGGAACCACACGCGAAACACTGTCCAGCTTTCTTGCGACAGTTCTCCTCAGTGTGTCCCGTTCGGCGACAATATCGGCAAACAATTTCCTCTGGGCCTGGCTGAGGTGCTCTCTGCTGTTGTCGCGCCCTCTGGTACTGTTGTGGCGCTTTCTGCTTCTGTGCTTGCTGTTTCGGTGGAGCGTTCTGCTGCTGACGCTGTGGTGTTACCATTGGCCTCTTTCCAGTTCCTTGGGGAAAAGATCCGGAAGGTCGCTTATTCCCTTGATAAGGCTTAGGGTTAGAAGGTCCTTGTCGTGCAGTAGTTATCTTGATCTCCTTGTGTGCAGCTTCAACCCTTAGCGCTCTATCAACAACACGGTTGTAGGTCTCAATGTCCAAAGAAGCAAGTGCCAATCGAAGTTCAGGCTTCAATCCATCGATAAACCTCTTCGTCTTGCGACGCTCATCAGTCAAAATATGAGGCGCATACTTGATCAGCCTCACAAACCTAGCCTCATACTCCATCACATTCATAGTTCCCTGAACCAGACTCATAAACTCAGCCTCTCGTGCATCACGAGTCACTTGAGGCGTATACTTCTGCTGAAACTCTCTGATAAACTCATCCCAACTTCCCTCAACGTTGTTCTCAATCCACATATGCTGAACGTGCTTCCACCAATTGTATGCAGCTCCTTCCATAAGAAAAGTAGCATACCGAACTCGTTCACTATCCTCTGGGTAGATCTTCATAGCCTCGAAAATCTTCTCAAGACTAGTAATCCAATTCTCAGCCTTTAGGTCATTCGGTTCTCCATAGAACTTAGGTGGATTCATCCTCAGAAACTTCTCCAATGATCTCTCATTATGAGGGTTATCTCTCGGTGCACAACCCCTCATAAATTGTCGTAGCACATCCCTTAATTTCGGAGTTCCTTCCCATTCTGGGGGTGGCGTGACATCTCTTTGGGGTGGCAGTGGTGGTACACGATTCCGGGGTGCTCTTCTTGGTGGCATGTTGTTACTGAATTCATAAGCATTCAGATACATATATTCGATGCATGACATATAATGATTCACAGAATCCGTAACCACGTATTCACATTCTCACGTAGTCACACATAAGCATGAGAACAACACATTCCCATAACAACATGTCAGCAAAGATTCAAGATCTCCGAACATATCATATAATCAGAAACAATTGTCAGACAACATGTAAACGAGAACAGAAGCTCGGGTAACATATCAACATATCAGAAACATATATAACATATCCCAAAACATGATCAACATGTAAAACGGGAACAGAACGTGTACTGTCATAACAACAAGAACTGTAACATGATTAGAAGTATGATCAACATATCCAGAAGCGTATCATATCAAGAATAATAGCATGCTATCAATAAATGAAATGGCATGATCCTATCAACGGTCCTAATGGTATCTTGAAGCAACTCTAAGACTCATGCAATGACAGTTATGGAAAGCAGTAAACAGATATCCAACATAAAGCCGAAATTGTTATAACTGTGCAAGGTTTGGTAAAATTTACTACAGGCCACATGTTAACAGTATTAATTCAAAATGGGGAGGACCCGATACCATCGAGTTGACTCCCTTACAGGCCTTACCAATCCGTCCAACCCTGCTGAAAATAACCTAGTAGGTACCAAGTCATCTGAACCGTCATCCGTGGTGCCAAAAGTCGGGGATCATCTACCAGAGCTATACATCCCCTCATCCAAAAGTCAGTCCTGAACTGTCCCGGCTATACGTCCGCCATCGATAGATAGATATATAAGCATCAGTACTATATACAGAAATCTCCCATAAGCAATCAACCCTGATAACTGTGGTCCAAAGAACCCCTAGTGGTGTCATCAGAAACAGCAACGACCTCACCCTGTCCGTGTCCTGCTGGCTCATCTCCGCCATCATCATCATCATCAGACCCTCCATCGCCTCCATCAGACTGATCATGCATAGACTCGGGCTCCTGAGAGGCCTGACTGACATCCTGACCCTCGACCTCCTCAACTGCCTGCTCATCGGATAAGTGATAGGTATCATACAGGCGAGCTCTCACTCGTGCACGGTAGTGCTGGTGACGCTCCATAGAGGTGTCGCGATCAATAGTCATCTGCATAAGATCTGCCTCCAGCTCAGCAATACGAGCAGCCCTCTGATCAGCAATATGAGTCATCTCTGCAGCATGCTCACGAGCGATGTCCCTATCAATCTGGTACTGCAGTGACTGATCCTGATGGCGCATAGACTCCAACCTGACCTCACGGGTCCTCTGATACTCCTGAAAGTAACCATCTCTCTCAGACTCGAGATAGTGCACAACTCTGTTAGGATAGGAATACCCAGGCCTGCCACTGTTCCTAGACCTACGCCAAGTGTAGAAACGAGTGCCTCCACGGCGAGAAACTGCCACAGTACGCGGGGCCTCAAACTGCTCAAAGAAAGCCTCATCCATCTGCTGATTAGGATCCTGGTGTGGCTGAACTGCCATAGCTATACAGAAGATACCACAGATATGAAATCCAGATAACAGAACCATGCAATCCCCAAATATCCTGTCTCGATGCAATATGAGAATGATCCTGGATGCAATGCGTGAACAATCCATGATGCAACATGAGAGCAATCTAGGTTAAGTCTCTTCTTACTTAACCCGATGCTCTGATACCACCTCAGGCTGTAACGCCCCCACCCGTACCAGAACAAGAGGAGAGTGGCGTCTCAACCCCCGCACTGAAGCACCTCTCAAGTAATGGTGTGAGCCATCAATCAAGAAATACTCCAAGGAACGGCTATCTATCAGAACTATACATGTACAATGATGTGGTTATGCAGCGGAAAATCAGAGTATTTTAAAACTTTTCAAAACATGTGCGTGATGGCATGTAACAAGCAAGAACATATTGATCGTGTAAGAGAGACTCGGCATATCAGAACATATAACAGATTCACATATAATTACCGATACAGCAGAGTTCAAAATATCGGTAACAGAGTAGCAGAAAGAGTATAACAAAGACACTCAAGTATCAGAAACATATACGGAAACATAAAGTGATGCAGCCATAAAACATATGCAGGACACAAAAGAAAGTAATACTAAGTCCTGACTGAAACAAAAATGACAATCTAGAGCTTCAAGATACCTCTAGACTACGGCTGCAAGACCTGAAACCACGAGACAAGAAAACGGGAGAGGTATTAGTCAAAAGGACTAAGTGAGGGAATACTTTAAAGAAAGTACTGAATTAAAGAACTTGAAGTAAAGTTCGAAACTGTTAAATGCGATGCTTTAAAGAAGAACTCGAAACGAGTTCGGTTGATAAAACTCTTTGAATGTGATGCTGTAAAAGAATGCACGTTAAAAACATTTTCATGAATGCTATCACACGCGCACACACATGCTGTTGATGGTTCATAGTTCTTTCATAAAACGGGATAAGGGTAAAGTGAACTTTTCCAGATATGAACCATCCTTTATGCAACAGAATTTTGCCCGCAAGCTAGGCTCCTCCATCCTTACTTCCAGAAAAACATGATTTGGTAGAGCATCGGACCAGGATCAACGATATTTCCACGTTTAGTAGAGTATCGGACCAAGATCAACAATAACCCCACATATAGTAGAGCATCGGACCAAGGTCAACAACAACTCCGCACATAGTAGACTATCGGACCAAGGTCAACAACAACTCTTACCAACGCATACAAATATGCACCATCCTCCACCGGTTGTCACTTCGGGTAGCTAGCCCTAGGCGACTTGTAAACATGTAATGGGAACAGATTTGCTGTCCATTCCCAGACAGATTGTCCTGACTTAACAAATCTCCTGTTAAAAGTCGGTGTCAATTGTCTAAGTGTGGCGGCCGGTATTGGTGATGTCGTTGGCGCTCACCTCCCGAGCATCACCTCCACACATAACCGCTGGGCACAAACTGTAAACTGTACGCTTGCATTTAAGATTAGCAGTGACCAGAGTATCACTCCAGTATGCTAACTATAACATGTGAAACTGTAACTGTAACATATGATGCTGTCTGTAAAACATATGATTCTGTCTGAAAACATGTGATTCTGTCTGTAAAACATATGAAACTGTCTGTAACATGTGAAACTGTTTGTAAACTGTACTTTGAAAACATATGCAAAACATGTAACTGTCTTTGAACAAAAATGTAGAACTTTGGAAAACATGTACTGTAGATCAAGGTATACTATTAAAGTATGAATGATCCTTTCAAGAGAATGTCCCGATAAAAGGGATAGTTCAAAACGAGGTTTAGCTTTGAATTTCAAAACATATGATACGATAGTATAATCGTGGTTCCATTTGGAAAACATATATAACTTCACCTCACCTTATAGTAACAAAAGGCAGGTAGACAGATTATGCGGTGCCCTGGGGATCCCAGTGCTCAACTTTAACTCCTGTAGGTGGTGTACTAGAGTGAGCTTAAGAACTAAGACCCACTACTAACCAAGATGCAAAAGAAATGCATGAAACAATGAACAAGGAACATGTAAAGAACATGTAACACAAGAGAGTAATACCATTTAAGGTATTCAAGAAAAGTAACACACAAAGGAATACGTCAAAGTGAGTTACTCTTAACATTAGGCTATGATCTTACAATAACCGAGTAAGCTTTAGTCAAATTATGAATCCTATCGCAAACCTTAGGTTAAGAAACAAGTCCACGAAAGAAAACACATTTTAGACCCTGGATATGGAAACCCTAGGTGCAAATGTCTATTAAGAAAGCACAAGTTTTAATTCATTTTTACTATTTAAAAGTACTATTCACGATTACTATTCATAGGTTACTATTCACATGTCGGGTCAAAGGGTCGGGTCAAACCCTTACTATAGACACACCCACACACACACGGTACACACACACACCATGCACGAACACACACACACACACGACATGCACACACACACACACCCTAATTAAATTATGATCTTGATTATAACCTATAGTTTCAAGTTCATGTTAATATAATCAACTGTGATCTAGGTTAAAGGTATAACCTATAGTTAAGAGATCCAATTAAGGCATAAGATCAAGTTAT
Source organism: Lantana camara (assembly GCA_037501455.1). Taxonomy (NCBI): domain Eukaryota; kingdom Viridiplantae; phylum Streptophyta; class Magnoliopsida; order Lamiales; family Verbenaceae; genus Lantana; species Lantana camara. The sequence goes on from CM074860.1 coordinate 68,985,922, forward strand.
GAAACACTATTCTATCTTAGGTTATAACATGTGACACTATTAAAGTGTATAACATATGATCAAGGCACTAATCCATTAATCCAAATCATACCATAAGCTTAATTCATAATTCAAGAATCATATAACAATGTGACAACATGTCACAACATATATCATATCATATCATATCATATCATATATCATGAACCTTTGGGCATGTAACATGTAACAATTTAATTCCAATATCAACATGTAACAAGTTGTGACATAATTAATTGTAAGTCACTATTCCATTAGCTAGCATGCATGAACATAATTCAAATTCCATAATCATGCATCAATTCTCATAATATAACAACCATATCACATGATCATAGCATATACTAGAGCAATTGATAACATATTCAAGCATATACTAAACAATTAAAACATATAAACAACTATCAAAACATATCATGAAAACTATATAATAAATGCATAAAATAAAATCCTATATGGCTTAGGGAAGACCCTAAGACCCAACCTAAACATAATATAAACATACCATAACATAAAAACATAAACTAAACTAACATAACATAAAACAAAACAAACTAACCTAGCTAAGGGGAGGGGATGCCGACGGCAATGAGGGAAAGGAGGGAGAGAGGAGTGCTTGTTAACACAAGACTTTGAGCAAGGAATGAAATGCCATGAACCCTCTATTTATAGTTGAAGAGAAGCCCCTCACCTTGGAAATAAAATGTGGAGAAGGGTAGGAGAGCAAAAATTGGATAGATTCTCTTGGAAGCTTTAGGCAAGTTGAAGCTAAAATGGGACTGCTGGGGGTATTTCTGTAATTTCGTCCCCCAAGACTCGAGGATAAGTGGCTGGAAGTATAACCATTCTCACGGCAAGAAAATTAGCTTCGAAACGCATATTCATTCGTCGAAATCGGATTTACCGTTTGAAAGATACATTAGTTTTAGTGAATAAAAGTTTTGAGCTCGAAACTCAACACGAGTGAAAAACGACTTTCTAAAATGATTTTCAAGTCCGGATTGTTTCCAAAATTCAAGAAATAAATCGAGAAGCGTTTTGAGTCCAAAATCGACTATAAAACGTTTTACCGTTAAAAAGTTGAAAACGTAGGATGAATAGTGAATTCTCACGTACGAACGTACGCTTCAAAATTTCAAGCTAGGGTTTAAATCAAGAGTTGTAAAACATCTCAAAAATCTTGAAATATCTCAAGTAATGCAAATCCGAAGAGAAAACATTTTCCAAATGAAAACCGTTCGTAAAAGGAATAGTAAACTAGGGTTTTCAAAAACGTTTTCAATAAAACAAAGTTCCAGAACGGATTTCCAAGCCAAGAATGATTTCAAAAGACTCGTCTCGACTCAAAGATCGATTCGACTGTAACTTGGGTGGGAAAAGGTATCAGAATCAAAAGCTCATTTTCTGATGAATAGTAACTTTGGTCGGTAAGTTCCAAAAATACCCTTATGGCTCAAGAAAGACTCTCTGAGCTCGGGAAACAAGTTCAATCGATTGGGAAACATGTGGGATGAACCTCTAGGGTTCGAGTAGCAATATGAACAAGGTAGGCTTGGGTTATGAATAGTAAACTGTATCAAAGGTCAAGAATTCCCCCTTAAAGCATGTCAGATCATATACGAGCACAAAGTTTATGTAAGAATGCAATGCATAATGATTCAAAAAGTTGGATCACGGTCTATAAACGCTTTACCACTGCCTTAACTTACTGTTTTCATCCAGGCCCTGTTTTGGGCTGTTACATGCATGTATTGAACTCCCCTAATCCGATGAGGCCGTTAAGAACTTTATCGTTATGGGAACGATACATGAAGCAAGTTCTTAACTCCATAGGCGAGGATTAGGAACTTCTCCAAGTCGAGAGTCCGACAGACAGTGGGAGTGTCGACCTTGACTCTGTTGAGACTTGCTTATGTGATTATGTCCTTTTGAAGGATCACTTAGTTTCATGGCATGATAAGTGCATACGATGATGCGTTCATAATACATGAGGGTGATTGTTACTAGAACTTCATCACTGAGATGTCCCGCATTAGAACATTCCTAAATGGGAAAGGAATTTTCCTGAAACTTCCAGATTAGGAAATATCTCACAGGTCAATAACGTGATTCATTAATCCTTAGACTTGAGATTTTGTAATATCTCATATGAGCTAACTCTGTAATCTTTGATATAGGCTCAAAAGGGTTTCGACATACTGAAACCTCAACCACGGCCTATGTTGGGATTACACAAGTAGCATATGTAGAATTAGTCGAATCGACAAAGGACCTACACTTGTTGCAAGAACAAGAATGATCACTTAGTGATTGAGTTGTTCGTAGTTCATTAAACTTAAACCCTTGGCCAAGGTGGATAAAAGATCAAGACATCAAGAAAATGGGATTTTCTTGGATTGGGGTCTAAATGGATATGAAACGAACTTAACTTTAAAGATCAAGAATATTTAAGCTCTAAGAATATTCACATGCCTTAGTTCTTGATTGAGAGATGGAGTTGTAGGAGGATCGTATTTCACTGTATGTTGTTGACTGAAAGGTTCTTCGATTTATTTCGTTATTCGGCTAGGGGTCACACACCCATTGCTAGATTACGGTAGTGTGATCTGTGAAGTGATTAATTATTTAGTGATTTAATTAATTATTGTCACTGCTAATCGAATAATGAACCTAAAGGGTCACGCACAAATGCGAGGACATGAGGGTTGTGGTAGGATGTTAATATGATTAACGAAGGATCAAATTGTTGATCGAATTGGAGAGAGTAGCACGTGGGCATTGCCACGTGTCAAAAGCACGTGACTGCCACGTGTCATGCACACGTGACACGTACGTGTCTCCAAGCGTGTAATTTTATTATACGTGAATTCTTTTCTAGAATTAATTAATTAATTTAAGTCTTTTAATTAATTTTGAATTAATTATTAAGATTTTATTTCGCAAGCCTAACCCAATAAATAATTAATTGGGAATTAAATTATTTGTTGAATCTTGACTTTTAACTTTGGGAAAGTTGAAAAGTTTAACTTCCTATTGTAGGAGAGAGAATGTTGATTCTTGCAAGACTTGGAGAATAAGTTTGGAACTTATTATTCCAATTAAATTAATAATTTAATTAGTTAATTAGTTAGCGGGTTCTTAAAAACCCTAGGGGGTTCGAACCACATGATTATAAATAAGGGGATTAGGGTTTTCTTATTCTTTAGACCAACACTCACGAAGTGTTAAGTTTTTGAGAAAAATAAAAGAAAAGTTTTCAAAGCAAAAATCCTAGCCTTAACACAAGCTATAGAACTAGCATTCTCACTTACTTGATCGTGTATTAGGACTGGTCTGGATACGCTTTGGAGGATCGCTGCTTTGGGATCTGTCGAGAACCGTTCGAGGGACTTTTCGTTTGAAGGGTGTTCAGTAGGCGGTACTGACATCACAAGAAACCTTCAATTTAAGTAAGTTTCTAAACATCCTGTGATACGATACGAGAATTGCAAGTCCATGATCAAACTTTTGGAAAAATTTTAAATTTCCGCTGCGTTTCTATGCTCGATTTCCAATAAGTGGTATCAGAGCCACCTTGCAACGCTCGTATTATATCATTACAGCTTTACGAATTTTGATGAAAATTCTTGAATTTGAGTGTATGTTGTGTATTCATGATTTTAGTTTGAAATACGGAATTGCCGGATCAAAACTATTTCTTGAAAAACTTATGAAAATCGTTTTCTGTTTAAATCTGGTTTTAAACTGGTTAGATTCACATTTGTTTGAACTTTTTTAATTCGGAATTGGAATTGATGAATTTCACGAAATTGCAAAACGAACGCGGAACGGGCTCACCCGCACGCCATCTCGTGCGGGATCGCGGGCGCATATGCGCGCATGGGGTTACATCGCGTAGCCCCGGACTATAAGCCTCCATGCACAGTTGTCGGGGGTGCCTAGGCGCTGCACGCATCGTCCCGCCATCCCCTGCCGAGAGCGCGTGCTCGCGGGCGGTAGCTCCTACGTGCGGCCCAGAGCGCGGTTGCTCGTGCCTGCTTGCGGGCAGATCCTGCATCGTTCCGGCCACTGGACAGGCAGTGTGCGCACTGCTGCCTGCTCGCGCACGCCTTGCGCGCTCGCTTGCGGGTGGCGGGTGCCCGCCTCGCGCGGCTGTCCCTGGACACTTTTTCGTTTCGTGTTTTCCAAGTTTCAAAAATCCCGAATTATGAAAATTTGATTTAGTTTTAAATTTTTATTTTAAAATTATAAAATTATTTATTTGAAATAATTATAAAATTTGGGATTTTGTGAATTAAAGTCAAGTTCTTATTTTTCTAGAGAATTACGAAAATCACTTTGAATGATTTATTTGACAAAAATTTAATTTTGAATTAATTGTTGTTTTGTCATAATCCGGTGAATTCGATTTTGAATAAATTCGTGAATAATGAACTATATTCAAATTACTTACGTTAATTGTAACTTGAAGTCAAGGGAATTTTAAATTTAATTGGTAAATTTAAGTTCAAGCGGTATCATGCTAGTTTAGGTGATCATGGGTTAGTCTTATGTATGGTTTTAAATTCTGCACATGGATGATTTTAATTGGGGTCGGAGCCCCATAGTTGCGCATTTTGAATTGGGGTTGGAGCCCTACTTATGTACGTACTGTTATGTGTTTATTATGTGGCTTTCCTTATTATTGTTTTTGGGTCGGGGTATGCCCGTTGTACTTGTCTATGGTCAATATGAAAATTGAGTCATATTACTTCATGTAGAGAGAGTAGAACTTAGGAAGTGAGGTTTTTATTTTCATTTTGGAGACAAGCACCCATGGAATACGAAGGATCCACAAGGAGCACTTGAAGAACCGTGGCCATAAGAAGACCCCTCAAAATGTTTAGGAGGGTTTCTATTAATGTAATAGATAGGGTTGTTTTTCCCATTAAATTCTGAACCCCTATGTTATATGAACTATCTTATATGGCATGAATGTTAGAACTAGTGATTTTGGAGTGGCTCCCGAAATCACATATAAGATAGGATACCCATGATCATCTCATAATTAGTATCATGCTGGGACCTGTTATCTGCTAATTGCTTCTGTGATGCACTTTACGTGAAACTACATTAAACAAGACAATTAAAATTTGGATAACATTATATGTTGGTGAGGTCATTTGAAAATCCTATTTAAAATATTGAGCTAAATTCGAATAAATAGTTATTTTATCATGGTAATAAAATTCCTAGCTTTCCATCAATAGGATTTAGGACATAACAAGTGAACCTAATTGTTGTCTCATGAGTCGTGGGGTAATTAGTGGATCTTATTAACTCTTAGTTTCCTGATTAATTATTTTAAGTAATTAATATTTCTTAACCATTTTAGAATGGGCAATGTCTCACGAGTCGTGGGCCGTTGCGGACTAAGTTTGGTTGAGATCTTATGATTGATGGGTCTAACTCAACACTAAAGTAGATATGGATGTCTCACGAGTCGTGGGTCCATAGTTGAAAGATCAGTGATGCAAAAACATTACTAGGAATTCAATGAGAGATCGAATTGGTAAATAATACCTGCCTAAGATTCTTAGACTTTTGGATGTCTCACGACTCGTGGGTCCAACACTAAGATTGCTTGGGATCCTAGCACCCACTGAGAAAATAAGTTTCTTCTAAAGTCGTTGGGATTTCTAGACTTTCTAAAAGCAGTGGGAGAACATATTTCTAAAGACCTTGATAATATGTATAATCGTTATTATTCAGCATGCTCATGATTTCTCTGTTTTTACATTTAGGTTGTAGTTCTGTGATTCTCTACAAACTGAAATGGCAACCAAAAACCCTTTGGTATCCATCCTCGAATCAAACAAGTTGATGGGGCCCAATTACTCTGATTGGCTTCGGAATCTAAAGATAGTTTTAGATTCTAAGAAGAGAAGATATGTTCTCTTCGAGGGAGAGCCTACCCCTTAGGGTGAGGCTCTGACTCGGGCCGAAAGAGACGCAATTAGAAATGGTCTGAAGACAATCTTCAAGCCCGTTACCTCATGTTGGCTAACATGTCTCCGGACATGCAAAGGCAACATGAATCTATGGAATACGCTTGGGAGATTTATGACCATCTCGAGCAATTTTACCGCCCCAAAGAGCGTGTTCTAAGGTACAAAACCTCTAAGGAGCTCTTTCATCTCAGAATGAAAGAAGGTACAAGTTTCCACGAACATGGACTTAAGTTCCTCGCTTTGAACGAGAAGTTTACTTCCATGGAGATGCCTTTAAGAGAGGACCTCGTCGTGGATTTGTTGTCACAACGCTTCCACCATCACTCAATCTTTTCGTGCTGAACTTCAACATGAATCATGCTCATGCTATTGACGTTGAGCTGATTACTCAACTTGTGACTGCTGAAGTCAAGATAAAGAAGGATAACAAAGTAATGATGGTCACTTCCTCTTCTAGGCCTTCTAAAGGCAAAGGGAAGAAAGTTCCCAAGAAGAAGGGATCTCTTAAACCCGATGGAGGGGTTAAAAAGAGAAAGGCCAAGAAGAAAAGGGATCAGAAAGAGGACGTTTGCCACCTTTGTGGCAAGAAAGGGCATTGGAAGAGGAACTACCAGGAGCACAAGGATACTCTAAAGAAAGGTGTGTTTATTGTTGAAGTAAATCTATCTATTGATTCTACTTAGGTACTTGATACCGGCTGTGGAGCTCATATCTATGATGACGTACAGATGCTAAATGAGGTTTGGTAGCTTGAAGAAGGAGAATGCATCTTGAAGGTTGGGAATGGATCAAGCGTTCAAGCTCGAGCCATCGGGACGTGTAGATTAGATTTAGGTGTCTTTACTTTAGTTTTAAATAAATTACATTATGTACCTTCTATTATTCGTAATATTATTTCCATTCCAATATTAGATTGTGAAGGATATCAGAATTTCTCTAGAAATGGAAAATTTTATCTTAAGAAGAATAAAACTTCCGTTTTACTTGGTGCATTATCTAATGGACTTTATACAACCAAAGACACCAATATTTTGAATATACAACAATCAAACAAACACAAAAGAGATGACAAGATCTCGGTTTCTTTATGGCACGCATGTTTAGGCCATGTTTCTAAAGATAGGATTGCTAAGTTAACTAATTTAGGATCATTCTATGATAATGAGCTTAAGGAGTTGACTCATTGTGAATCATGTCTTCAAGGAAAAATGGCCAAAACTCCCTTTAATGGTAAAGTGGAACGTAGCACTAAAGTATTGGATTTAATCCATACTGATGTTTGTGGACCACTTAGTGTAAGTACGAGAAACAATCATCAGTATTTCATAACCTTCATAGACGAGTTTAGTCGTTTTGGTTATGTGTACTTAATGAAATATAATTCCGAAGCCTTTGAGAAATTCTTGGAATTTCATAAGGAGGTTGAGAACCAAACTGGTCACAAGATTAAGACACTTCGATCTGATCGAGGTGGCGAGTATCTAAGTGACTAATTCCTTAGTCATCTCAGAGATAATGAAATTATCTCTCAGTGGTCTCCTCCGGGAACTCCTCAATTAAATGGAGTTTCGAAAAGAAGGAATAGAACCCTACTTGATATGGTTCGTTCCATGATGAGTTTCACTGAATTGCTACCTTCATTCTGGGGCTATGCCTTAGAATTAACAGTTAAGATTCTAAATCTTGTTCCCTCCAAATTTGTACCCAAAACCCCATATGAGATGTGGATTAGAAAAATCCCTAACTATTCTTACTTCAGAATTTGGGGTTGTCCTGCTTATGTGAAGAGGGCAATGGGAGATAAGCTTGAAGCTAGATCAAGCTTATGTAACTTCGTGGGATATCCTAAAGAGTCAATAGGATATTATTTCTGCGATCCTCTTGAACAAAAGGTCTTTGTGTCAAGAAATGTCATTTTTCTTGAGGACTCGATCCTTAAAGAAAAGAAAGGCAAGATCGCAGAACCCGAAGAGGTTCGAGACCAAGGTCCCACACCTAGCTTGGAGAATAACGTCTCCATCCCTACCCAAGAGAGTGATACACGTGAAAATCCTCCTCAAATAAGACGTTCTGAACGCATTCCTAGACAACCAGAGAGATGGTATGGTTTTCTCCACCAAACATCTCAAATGGATAATGATCCATTAACTTATGAGGAGGCACTGTTAGATTCGGACTCTGAATAGTGGAAAGAAGCAATGAAATCCGAAATGGATTCCATGTACTCTAACCAAGTTTGGACCTTGGTTGATCCACCTGATGGGATCAGGCCCATAGGGTGTAAATGGATATACAAGCACAAGCTTGGAGTAGATGGAAGCGTGACAGCCTTTAAAGCAAGATTAGTTGCTAAGGGTTTTACTCAAAGACCAGGTGTAGACTTTGATGAAACCTTCTCCCCAGTTGCAATGCAAAAATCCATTAGGATATTGCTTGCCATAGATGCATATTATGACTATGAGATATGGCAAATGGATGTGAAAAATGCCTTTCTCAATGGAGACCTTGACAAAGACATTTACATGGATCAACCCATGGGTTCCACATTCAATGGGAGCGAACAAAAGGTTTATAAGCTCCAACGTTCAATCTACGGATTGAAACAAACTTCTAGGAATTGGAACATTCGATTTGATGAATCGGTCAAATCGTTTGGCTTTATTGAAAATCCGAATGAGTCCTGCGTGTACAAGAAAGAATTGGAAACCTCGGTATAATTTCTGATACTTTATGTAGATGACATCCTTCTCATTGGGAATGCGAAGGATGACATGAAAATAACAAAGTATTGGTTATCGAACCAATTTGAGATGAAGGATCTTTGTGATGCATCCTACATTCTTGGTATAAAAATCTATCAGGATATATCTAGGAGATTGTTAGGATTATCACAGTCGGTTTACATAGACAAAATACTAAAGAGGTTTAGTATGGAAGAATCCAAACGTGAAAACTTCCAACGGGCCCGGGAGTAGTTCTTTCGAAGAAGTTGTATCCCAAGACTGAACTTGAAAAGTCCAGGATGTCCAAAATTCCTTATGCATCAGCTATAGGAAGCATAATATATGCGATGCTATGTACTCGACCGAATGTAGCTTATGCACTCAGCGTGACCAGCAGATTCCAATCTGACCTTGGTGAAGGTCACTGGACTGCTGTAAAGAACATCCTTAAGTACTTACGAAAAACTAAGGATTTGTTCTTAGTTTACGGAGCCCAGCAAGATCTTGTCATTCGAGGATACTGTGATGCAAGCTTTGCATCGGACATGGATGACTTTAAATCCATGTCAGGATACATATTCTGCCTGAACGGCGGAGCAGTGAGTTGGAAAAGTTCCAAGCAAGCGACCACTGCAGATTCGACCACTGAGGTCGAATACTTAGCTACAAACGACGCAGCTAAGGAAGGTGTTTGGGTAAGAAACTTCATCCACGAGCTGAGTGTAGTTCCAAGCATTAAAGGCCCCGTTACAGTGTTTTGTAACAACACCTAGGCAGCTGCTCAAGCAAGAGAACCAAGATCTCACCAAAGGACCAAGTACATTTTGAGGAAGTATCACTTAATCCGTGATATAATCAAGAGAGGAGATGTGAAAATTGAAAGGGTCACATCGACAGAGAACATGGCAGATCCACTTACTAAGGCCCTTAGTCAACAGGCTTTCGAAGGACATCTTCAGAAGATGGGTCTTAGATTAGCTCCTGAATGGCTTTGACGGGCAAGTGGGAGATTGTTAGGAATAGTTCCCTTAAAGCAGCTTTTGGCTTTACTATTACCTTGTAATATCATAAATAGTCTTTGAATAATAAAACGAGATGATTTTGTTCATAGGTATTCATTTCTTTATGTGCTTATCATGTCTGTTTAGGTTGATTGTGTGTTTGCATATATTGAACACCCCTAATCCGATGAGGTCGTTAAGAACTTTGTCGTTATGGGAACGACACATGAAACAAGTTCTTAACTCCATAGGCGAGGATTAGAAACTTCTCCAAGTCGAGAGTCCGGCAGACAGTGGGAGTGTCGACCTTGACTCCGTTGAGACTTGCTTATGTGATTATGTCCTTTTGAAGGATCACTCAGTTCCATGGAGTGATAAGTGCATACGATGCTGTGTTCATAATACATGAGGGTGATTGTTACTAGAACTTCATCACTGATATGTCCCATGTGATAACATTCCTAAATGGGAAAGGAAGTTTCCTGAGACTTCCAGATTAGGAAATATCTCACAGGTCATTAACGTGATTCATTAATCCTTAGACTTGAGATTCTGTAACATCTCATATGAGCTAACTCTGTAATCTTTGATATAGGCTCAAAAGGGTTTCGACCTACTGAAACCTGAACCACGGCCTATGTTAGGATTACACAAGTGGCATATGTAGAATTAGTAGAATCGACAAAGGACCTACACTTGTTGCAAGAACAAGAATGATCTCTTACTGATTAAGTTATTCGTAGTCCATTAAACTTAAACCCTTGGCCAAGGTGGATAAAAGATCAAGACATCAAGAAAATGGGGTTTTCTTGGATTGAGGTCTAAATGGATATGAAACGAACTTAACTTTAAAGATCAAGAATATGTAGGCTCTAAGAATATTCCCATGCCTTAGTTCTTGATTGAGAGATGGAGTTGTAGGAGGATCGTATTTCACTGTATGTTATCGACTGAAAGGTTCTTCGATTTATTTCGTTATTCGGTTAGGGGTCACACACCCATTGCTAGATTACGGTAGTGTGATCTATGAAGTGATTAAGTAATTAGTGAATTAATTAATTGTTGTCACTGCGAATCGAATAATGAACCTAAAGGGTCACACACAAATGCCAGGACACGAGGGTTATGGTAGGATGTTAATATGATTAACGAAGGATCAAATTATTGATCGAATTGGAGAGAGTAACACGTGGGCATTGCCACGTGCCAAAAGCACGTGACTGCCACGTGTCATGCACATGTGGCACGTACGTGTCTCCAAGCGTGTAATTTTATTACACGTGAATTCTTTTCTAGAATTAATTAATTAAATTGTAATTAATTAATTTAAGTCTTTTAATTAATTTTGAATTAATTATTAAGATTTTATTTCTCAAGCTTAACCCAATAAATAATTTATTGGGAATTAAATTATTTATTGAATCTTGACTTTTAACTTTGCGAAAGTTGAAAAGTCTAACTTCTTATTGTAGGAGAGAGAAGGTTGATTCTTGCAAGACTTGGAGAGTAAGTTAGGAACTTATTATTCCAATTAAATTGATAATTAAATTAGTTAATTAGTGAGCAAGAAAACTAATCCCATTGGTTCTTAGAAACCCTAGGGGGTTCGAACCACATGAGTATAAATAAGGGGATTGGGGCTTTCTTATTCTTTAGACCAACACTCACGAAGTTTTAAGTTTTTTAGAAAACGAAAAGAAAAGTTTTCAAAGCAAAAATCCTAGCCTTAACACAAGCTATAGAACTAGCATTCTCACTTGCTTGATCGTGTATTAGGACTGGTGTGGATACGCTTTGGAGGATCGCTGCTTTGGGATCTGTCGAGAACCGTTCGAGGGACTTTTCGTTTCAAGGGTGTTCAGTAGGCGGTACTGACATCACTAGAAAGTTTCAATTTACGTAAGTTTCTAAACACCCTATGATACGATACGAGAATTGCAAGTCCATGATCAAACTTTTGGAAAAATTTTAAATTTCCGCTGCGTTTCTGTACTCTTTTTCCAACATGCACATACGTATGTGATATATATATATATTATATGTTATATATATGTATATTTAATTACTAAATTATTTGATATAGTTCTATGTGATTTAATTAAAATCCGATTTCGCATACATGGTTTACGTGAACGTGTCATTTGATATACTACACTTTTTGTTTGTTCGTTTTTGAATTATATACTATGTGAACGTGTCATTTGATACTTCATGCTATGATTTGTGTTATGAATGCTAGCTTGTGACCATCTTTGGAATTCAAATGTATAAATCATGATCTCTAAGTGTAGTTTTAAACTTTGATTATGTGATATAGATATTGGAGTGATGTTATGGGAAGATTTGATACGTTTTGTACGAATTATGAACTTAAATAATTTATACGAAGCATTCTTGGACTTCACTTGCGTCTATTGCATTCATGAGCATTGTTGTGCGTCTTATTGGTTCATTATTGAATCTAAATCTCAGGTCTTGCCTTATTTTGTTTCAGAGCCTCTTCCGGACGTTCTCGAGCCTGAGGTTTAGGTGTCTCTTCGTTCCTTTTGCCCGGTTTCACTCTACTTTTGGTACAAGGTGAGGTTTAGGACCTTTTGTTTTAGATAAGCGACCTATGGCCCAAATGTGATGATTTCTCACCTGCATGCGAATATAATATATATCTATATACTAGATACATGTCTTATGATACATTTATGATCCTATCTTATGATTAAAGTTTTGAAATATAAATATGAGCGTATCTAAGCTTGAAAATATTTTGCAACGAGGCTATGCTCCAAACCATATGTTGTCACGCAAGCTAGGATCTACCTCAACATCTTATGATTAAGGAAGACATGGAGAGGTACGTGTATAGCATATGTCGAGTTGCAAGGTAAGGTATGTAAGTTATTTTAAGTTCTGTAGCGAGTTAAGTACGTTAATGAGTTAATTGGTAATGTATTGTTTCGTATTGGTACTGTTAGGCCCCGGAGCCTGCGAGCCAGGACGCCCGATATGGTAGTAGGCCGTCGGGTTAAGCCTGGGCGTAGTTTCCACTCTGATAGGATTACCCCTGAACTCACCAGGAGGTTTGGTGGGGGATGGAATCCTCGGGCGTGAGTGTCATGAAACTCACGACCCATACATAACGTAATGGATGGTTAGGGTCGTGCAACCCTTCCATCCCCGAAGAAGGAGGATAATGTGTAAGTATATTGTACGTCTAATTTTATCTACTTGAATGATTAGTCAGAGGAGCCCAGGATGGGACTAGCTGCTCGTACTCGCAAAGCTTTATAAGATTCGTTGATTATGAAACGAGAGAGGAGCTTTCTATAAACTCTAGTATGTTTTTTTTTGGGTATGAAATGTATAAGTTTGTTTCAAAAATGATTTGGTGTGCAAAACCCTACCTCGGTTCATAATCTTTTGTTTATTAAGTGCTCTGCTTTATATTTATATAGTGTGTGGGTGTGCGTTAGCCCCCTCACTCAATCAAGTTATGACTGACCCTTCTCCTTTTCCCTCCTTTAGTTTCAGGTTGCTCGAGCTAAGCGGGGAAGTGCATCTCGTGTCCTACTTAGCGGTCTAGGTTGAGTCTCATGCATATTTACTTTCCTCTTGCTATTTTGAATATGTATTTGAACTTAAAGTATGTATTTGGAGATGATGACACTACTTGATATATTCATGTGTATATTGGATTTCTTTTGGGCCGTGTGGCCACTGTATATGTCTTTAGTGGATTTTATTCCTTGCTTTCGCATTTTGTATGTCTGTTTTTACGGGCTCGGTCAGTGTTTAGCCCTGCGTAGCCTAGTGTGTGTGTATGTAGGTTCCCGTTTTCTTAGACTTAGACTCATGTATGGACCTCAATTTCATATGTGGGTTTGGGTCTAGGTGCGGGGGATGTGGTGGCTTGTCGCTCCGGGTGCTACATCTTAAAGTGGTATCAGAGCTCCGGGTTAAAAAATCGGAGATCTACGGTCGTGTTGTGTCTTGTCTAGGTCGTACGACTTAGGAACAACATGATAACATGTGCATTGCATTAAGACATATGAAGCTTCTTGAATTATGTGTTTTAAATTTCATTTTCAACTCTTTAACTATCACATTCTTATGTCTTACTTGCGTTTATTACTTTAACTACGTGTCATAATCACTTATTATTCGCATGCATTATGTTTCACCTAGTTGTGTATTGCAGGTTAACGCCTTCTACCAAATCATATAGACGACCAAGGCAACCAATTGTTCTCCCTATCTATCAAGATGCACGGAAAAACACCTCGATTCCCCACAAGAGATTCTCAGGCCTCCTCGAGTGCACCCTTACCTGAAGTGCAATTCCTATGTGCCTATTGTAAAGGGCCAAATCACACCTGTGGAGTTTGTAGAAAGCGGTTGGGAACCTGTTTCGGATGCGGTGCTCCCGACCACAAGATTGATGCATGTCCCCAAATGATAAAAGAAGAGTTAAAGAAGCCGAAAGGTTGGCCCGATTTATGGATGGGATTAGAAGAGACCTCAAGGAAATTAAGCCCAGAACTCAACAAAATGAGTGGATCAAGTCCACGAGAAGAGCTCTAAAAATCGAGTCGAAGGAATTACGGCGAAAGAACATGGCCTGAAGATTGGAATTAGTGTATTCGGGGTCGGGATCGAAACGGAGTAGAGGGTTTAGTCAACCGAGCTCAAACAAGAATAAGAAAATGAAAGAGGCTCAACTACCGAAACAAGCTCCGTGCGCTCATTACAAGAGCATAACTCACATCTATGAGAACTGCTGGAAAAGGTTGGGGCGTTGTTATGGGTGTGGATCACCAAAGCATAAGTTGGACTTGTGCGATCGGTTGAGACCCAAGAGACAGCCGAGAGGTAACCGCATTCATAGAACGAGCATTCATCTTGCATCGCACTTTTATATTTATGTATGATGTGTGTTTGACACTGTTATTAGGTGTTGTTTTCTTGTGTAATTGGATGATAACGTGGCGCATAGCATAAGCAAATCTAACCTAGCATGCATGAGTTTGATGTCTTCGTGCTAGCATGTGTGAGATCTCTACATCTTCGAGTGGAGTTTTCTCGTGGTGATGAAAACTGGGGTAAAAAGAAGGTGAAGGTGAAAATTCAATGGATTTAGAAGAAATAATAGCAAGGAAGCTAAGAATACTACGGGAAGGGAAGGATGCCTTAATGAGGATTAATCAAGATAATGTTAAGGGAAGCATTGAAACTACAATCCGGGAACAAGTATTCGAACTCAATACCTAGAAGGTAAACGAGTAACTCTCGGTTCTAGGGTAACTTTAATCAAGTTCCACGACACCGTCTAAACCCGAGTAAAGAGCAAAGGGAAAACCTTGGAAAGTGCTTTAATTCGAGGTCCAAACTAATGATAAAGCAATGGGATTTGTGTGGACCCAAGGTAAACTAAGTCCTTTAAGGGATAAGTAACAAAGGTCGACAAAGAAGGTTCGAATATAATCGGATTAGTGAACAATGAGCACTACGGACCATCAAGGAAGAGTTCTAACTAAACCAATCCAGTAGAAGTCAAGCTTGGGCAATAAGGAGAAGAAGAGAGAATTGAGACACCTCGGATATTGAGTAAGAAAGAAGTCGTATTCGAAGAGCTTAAAGAGAACCGATCGATATAGCAATTCTAAGTCTATGGAAAGTCAAGTCGCGGGAGGTTCTATCTTCGAGATGGATTGGAGTTTACTTTCCAGATCCAAGATAAATTATCGTGTTGTGAAGTCGAATTGAGAGATATGAAACAACAAATGGAAACAATAAAGAAAGGCAAGGAGTTTTAGAAGGAAATCATGGACCCAAGTGTAATTCATTATAGGACAAGTCATACAATCAATTTGAATTAGTAAAGAGTGGACTCGGGGGATTTCAATCAAGGTGGTAACTAGTTGAGGTCTCGGGACAACAACTGGAGATCGATCATCAAGAAGAAACCAAGATATTGATTCCATGAACATCAAAGAATTAGGATCACGGGCTCCAAAAGATTGACGAACGATGGAAATTGTGAAAAAGTGAATGCTAGGGTTTACCATTTGATGACTCTGAGGAGTACCACTTCACCGGACCCTAAAATACAAAAGAGAGATGTCGAGAAACGAAATTTAAATTAGACAAGGTATGGGGATGTTCTAGAAGGAGTGGGTTGAGAGACTTTAAGACAACCGGAGATCATGATACGATGATTTCAACTGAGTTAGGGTGATTGAAGATTAAATGGATTATGAAAGATTCTGGAGGGGAGAAGAACTAAAATAATCTCTCATGCCAATTTAGGGAATTGAAGAAGACGAAAGAAACTACTCGAAAAAAAAAGAAAAAAAGAAAAAAAAGAAGAAGGGTATCATCAAATTAAGGATAAAATTAGGAAATGGAAGGGAATCAACTAGAAAAAAAATCCATTCAATAAAACCGAGGTTGAGGAATCTGGGTCACGAATTCTAAGACGTCAACCTTAACTCTCCACTCCATCTCATTAATGTGAAGGACTTCGAGAAATGATGAACGGTACATATATCATTCATGGCATGTGTATCATGTATTTTTGATTGTTATGGTATTGTTGTGTGATTTACTCATGTGCGTGTGTGTTTGTTGTGTGTTTTTCTTGAGTGTGTGGCTTTCACGGTAAGTCGAGGGTCGTGGTTACAACGGTCTTTCGGAGCGAGTAAGAAGTGGTGATTTAGCTCTCTAGCAAAGGGACTTCTTGAATTAGAAGTTGCAAGTGGTGGAGGTTCAGTAACCACGCCATTCGTGTAATACCGAGCTTTTGAGTAGTTGGAATGAATCAAACGATGGGAGATGAATCAAACTTGGACCCTCCTTTAGTACGAAACATTTTAGTTGCTCCTAGCACAGATCAGGCGGTGAAGAATTTCTCCATCAAGATTTCAAGAAGTGATCAAACCCCTAGTGCATGAAGACCTTACCAGGCTAACCCTTGTCGGGACGTCATGAACCTCGAACTTGGGTGAATATGAAAGTTGTTCGAGCTTGAAACTCGAGCCGGATTGTGGCACCCCATTTCTTCGGAAAGCCAGGTATGACGTCACTTGAGGGTTTACCGATGTTTTATTTCCTTTTCAATTTTACATGTTTATTTAATGATTTAAACGATTTTTTTATACCTTAAACGTTTGAGTTTTAGGTTTTAATTTTCGTATTTAATTTCCCTTACCCGATTTTAATTCTCGAACATTGTGATTATGTGATATAATTGAGTTATATGATTCCTTAACTCGTTTAAGTGTTTATTTTATTCGTTTATATTTGTTTGATTTGGTCGGAGACCATTTCTTTATTTTTGCGATTCGAGGGCCTAACGTGTTTAGCGCGCCTTCGATTCCGGACAACATATCTTGAGCTTTGGAATTCAGATTCGAGTTTTGGAAGTGGTGCTAGACTTGTAATGAGATTTTAAAGCTAAGGAACCTAGCCTTATATTTTTCTAAGCCCGTTTGATACTCCGAAATTTGACCGAAAACTCGTCTCACGCCTAAATGACCACCTTGGAGTATTTTGCACATAAGTCCCCCAATTCTTGACCAATTATCCTCAAACCTGGACCCACATGACCCCAACTCAGCCTACTATCACCCCATACTCTCCCATTTCGATCAAAGCAAGAGAAGGAAGAGGAAATTTAGCTTCTTTTGAGAGAAACCAACAAATCCCGTCACTATTCACCTCAAGAAGCTTTTGAGCTCAAATCTTCATTTTCCTCCACCATCTTCAGGAAGTAAGTACATATTTGATATGTACATCCTTATGTGATCATTTTCATCCATAAATTTCAGATTTTCACTTGGGTTTGATATGATTTTGAAGCTTGAGATGAATAGTAAGGGTTAGGATCATTTCTTGAATTCATATGCATCCTCTTGTGTTTTCTTTTGAGTTGATGGAATATTTATGACCACAAGAGCTTCATCTAAGATTATTTAGACCTGAATTAATTGGATTTTGCTTGGTTGTTTAGATACCATCAATGAACTTCAAGGTTTTGTATGACAATGGCTTGGAACTCTTGTATATTTGACCCATTCTTGTTGGCGGTTTGTGTCATGAACTTGAGGGCTAGAAATTGCATGATTTGGTGTCTCTTTTTGTGGATATCTTGCTGCTTTCCTTCCTTGTTGAGTGCAGTTGTTGTTGTGGGGATGGAGAAGGGGGGAAAGCGTTGTTGCTGTTGCTTTTCCCGTCTGGAACATCTTCCCGGGCGGGGAGATTTGTATTTTCACGCCCAAAACATTTTGTAACGTCTCCCGGGCAGGGGAGTTTTGAAGAGCAAATCTCCCCGGGAGGGGAGATGGTGTTTGCCTAATTAAGTACTTCTTTCTTCTTTTCCATGTTGTAGATTTTAATGCATGCTGTTTACCCTCTTTTTGTGTGTTGCGTGTGTTAATTATGGCATGGATTTTGCATGAGTGTTGCATGTACATAAGTATGTGATATATATATGTTATATTATATATATATATATATATATATATATATATAATTACTAAATTATTTGATATAGTTCTATGTTATTTAATTTAAATCCGATTTCCATTGCATGGTTTACATGCTTCTCTAAATGCTATCCTACACTCTTTATTTGTCCGTTTTTTAATTATATACTATGTGAACGTGTTATTTGATACTTCATGCTATGATTTGAGTTATGAATGCTAGCTTGTGACCTGCTTTGGAATTCAAATGCATAAATCATGATCTCTAAGTGTAGTTTTAAACTTTGATTATGTGATATGGATATTGGAGTGAAGTTATGGGAAGATTTGATACGTTTTGTATGAATTATGAACTTAAATGATTTATACGAAGCATTCTTGCACTTCACTTGCATCTATTGCATTCATGATCATTGTTGTGCGTCTTATTGGTTCATGATCGAGTTTAAGTCTCGGGTCTTACCTTATTTTATTTCAGAGCCTCTTTTGGACGTTGTCGAGCCTGAGGTTTAGGTGTCTCTCCGTTCCTTTTGCCCGGTTTCACTCTACTTTTGCTACAAGGTGAGGTTTAGGACCTTTTCTTTTAGATAAGCGACCTATGGGCCAAATGTGATGATTTCTCACCCGCATGTGAATATAATATATATCTACATACTAGCTACGTGCCTTATGATACGTTTATGATCTTATCTTATGATTAACAATTTGAAATATAAGTCTGAGCGTATATAAGCTTGAAAATGTTTTGCAACGAGGCTATGCTCCAAACCGTGTGTTATCACGCAAGCTAGGATCTACCTCAACATCTTATGATTAAGGAAGACACGGAGAGGTACGCGTATAGCATATGCCGAGTTGCAAGGTAAGGAATGTAAGTTATTTTAAGTTTTGTAGCGAGTTAAGTACGTTAACAAGTTAATTGGTAATGTATTGATTCATATTGGTACTGTTGGGCCCTGGAGCCTACGAGCCCGGATGCCCGGTACACTAGTTGGCCATCGGGTTAAGCCTGGGCATAGTCTCCACTCTGATAGGATTACCCCTGAACTCACCAGGAGGTTTGGTGGGGGATGGAATCCTCAAGCGTGAGTGTCATGAAACTCATGACCCATACATAACGTAATGGATGGTTAGGGTCACACAACCCTTCCATCGCCGAAGAAGGAGGGTAACGTGTAAGTATATTGTACGTTTGATTTTATCTGCTTGAATGATTAGTCGGAGGAGCCCAGGATGGGACTAGGTGCTCGTACTCGCCGAGCTTTATAAGATTCGTTGAATATGAAACGAGAGAGGAGCTTTCTATAAACTCTAGTATGTTTTTTTTTGGGTATGAAATGTATAAGTTTGTTTCGAAAATGATTTGGTGTGGAAAACCCTACCTCGGTTCATAATTTTTTATTTATTAAGTGTTTTGCTTTATATTTATATAGTGTGTGGGTGTGCATTAGCCCCCTCACTCAATCAAGTTATGACTGACCCCTCTTATTTGCCCTCCTTTAGTTGCAGGTTGCTCGAGCTAAGTGGGGAAGTGTGTCTCGTGCCGTACTTAGCGGTCTAGTTTGAGTCGCATGTATATTTACTTTCCTCTTGCTATTTTGAATATGTATTTGAACTTAAAGTATGTATTTGGAGATTATGACACTACATAACGTATTCATGGATATATTAGATTTCTTTTGGGTCGTGTGGCGACTGTATTTGTCTTTAGTGGATAGTATTCCTTGCTTCCGCACTTTGTATGTCTGTTTTTGTGCGCTCTGAGCCTAGTGTGTGTGTGTAGGTTCCCATTCGCTTAGACTTGGACTCATGTATGGACCTCAATTTCATATGTGGGTTCGGGTCTAGGTGCGGGGGATGTGGTGGCTCGTCGCTCCGGGCGCTACAATGGACCTCTCTTCTTGAATAGGGTTAACGAGTAGAGTGCCCGAGTGTTTGGTGAGTTATGAGGGCCGAGCTTGCCCGATGGTTCTTCTTGATGGCGCCTAGTTGAGGTATGGGGTTACCTTAAGGCTTGGGTTGGTGGTTCGAGTGCTGTGTTGCTTTGGTGGTTGCTTTTAGGAGGCCTGTTTTGGGGCTCAACGATATTCTTGGGTATTAGATTGAAGGCTAACCCGTTAATATCCTTCGTAGAGGTGGCTGGTTATTTCGGGACGATGCGACAAGCTTTGTGGCTTACATTTGGGTTAACCGATGGATCGAGCCAAGCTTGAGGAGATAAAGATCGGAGTAAGGCTTTCTTGATGTTTCACGAAAGGGACATTAAGGTTGTCTTGATCTTTATCCCAAAGTTAAACCTTGTTCGAAGACTCCCTGGAGTTCATGGCATAGTTCGATGAGCTCTTAGAAGGTGGTTTCATCCGTTCGAGTGCTTCTTCGTGGAGTGCTCTAGTCCTATCTAAGTAGAAGACAGGATTTTAGGATGAGTATAAACTACCGTGAGCTGCACAGGTTAAATGTTGAAGATTAAATACCCTTTGCTCACTTCGAGAGTTGCTCGTTCTTCTTTAGAGTTTTGTGGTTGGCGCCAGGAGTAGTTTCTACATGGGTATTATCGACTACTTATTCGAGTAGAAGAACCGAGAATTACCTCAGAGATTAAGTCTCTAGTGTTATCGGGGATTCGACAGGAGATTCGTCTTTCTAGGGACGGCCATCCCCGTTGACATGAATGACAGGGAAGAGGCACCGTTGAGTGGGAAGAGGTGTCTGAAGATAGAGTTGCTTTCGGTAATGGTTTTGCTTATCCGAAGGTACTCAAAACTACATAGTTAAAATGAAGGCACTAAAGAAGGCTTTGGTTGTGCATGGCTTTTGGAAGAGTGTGGTTTACACCTCTAGAAGTTTAAGGTCACAAGATACGCCACTCTTTGTTCGAGGACTTGAAGACCGATAATGATGTATTGGCATAAGAAGAGACATTGCAGACTTTGTGTAACAATGTCTAACGTGCCATTGGTTGAAGACCGAACATCAAGAACAGGTAAGTTTCTACAACTACTTCCGAATTCTATTTGGAAGTGAGAGTAAATGGCTAAGGACTTAGTGTCCGGTTTGCTAAGGCTAAGGAGATTTCAATGAGATTTGAGTGGTTTCTCATTTCAATGAGTTAACCCTTTTCTCATAGCACGGTTGTCTGACGAGACTTCGAGAGCTTAGTGGTGTAGCGGGAGCGTGAAGTTGAGTTCGTTTCCAGAGTGGTTCAAGGCCCTGCCTTGGGACCTGAGAACAGGTCCTTTTGAAGGAGGGGAAGCTGTAACATCTCGGTTTTTCAACCATACAGGTATGCCATTTTGAGAGTGTTACGTACACGTTTAATTATTTATTTATGCCTTTAAATATTTATTAATTGCTTATGTGCCTACTTGAATATTTACTTGTATTATTTGTTACGTTTTATTACGTATTTGAACGTTTTGCCCCCGTTTGATCCCTTTCTTGATCCGCATGCCCCCTTATTTGCTCCTAATTTTGTGCCTACGTGTTATACATGAAATACGTGTTTTAAGAATTTGGTTACATGCCCATTATATGTTTTTGAACTCATTTGAGGTGGTAACCGACCATTTTTATGATTTTAGGGATTCGAGGGCCTAACCAGCTTTAGCGCACCTCGTATTCCGGAAGGCATAAATTGCGCTCGGGATTTCAGATTTGAATTCTGAAAGAAGCATCGGACTTGTAACAAAGAGAAAAATCCAAGGAATCCAACTTTGTATTTTTCTAAACCCATTTAGACCCCCGTATTTTGCCCGTACCGAGCCTCGCATGCGTTTCTGACCACTCTTTACTAAAATGGCCATATCTCCCTCAATTGTTGACCAAATTGACTCATTTTTAGGCCCACACTCTCCTCACTTAACCCCCTTTCCATTCATTTTCCTCTTCATTTTGTTTCAGTAGGGGAAAAAGTCGAAGAGAAGCAGAAAACCGAGATAGGGGGAGAGAAGAAGGGAAATACTATTCCTTTTTGCCATTTCAAGCTCTTCACACCTCCGATTCGCCTCAAATTTGAAAGGTAAGTCCAGAATTGTACTCTCCATATTCTTCTCTTTCTTTTAAGTGTCTATTTGTTGAATTTCTTGGTCATTTGAGCATGCTATGGCTGATTTGATGAATAGTAAGGGTGAGATCCCTTTTTGATGGATTTGCTTAATCTCTTGTGTTTTTCTTAGAATTTATGCATCCTAATTGATCCTAAGACGCCCATGAGTAATTGTATAATCTGATTTTGTATGCTACTTGAAGAATTTTTGAGATACCATTGCCATTTTTGAAGATTTTAAAATGAATATGAAAATGGAATTTCTTCTTGCACTTCCCTCTTGATGTGTAGCATGTTTGCCCTTGTTTTTGAGCTCTTCTTGCATGATTTTATTGTCCCTAACTTGTGTAACGCCCCAGTTTTTTAGTTGCATAGCATGATGTATATGTTTATCAATTTGTGCGAATTAATTGTTTATAAGTGTTTAATATATTTTAATTTTATATGTTAAATGCTCAATAATCATATCTTAAGTTTATTAATATTAAATTTATGTGAATTCGTTAAATATTTATATCCAAATTTGATAATACTAAATGTATATTAATACGTGCACTTTGATTTTTTTAACTTTATATTTAAGTCGTGCACTATTGGTTAATATTTTAAATATGAATTTATTTTTTTGTTATATTTTATGGAATATTATGAAATTATAAATGCAATGCTTATGAGTGTTATAAACGCGCTTCCTTTTTATATGATTTGATATCGAAATTTCGTGAAAATTTAATATGTCGGAGATATAGGTGTTATGAATATGAATATATGTTCGTTTTTTGTTTTCGGATTCATTTGATTGAACTTTGAATTTATTTTGTTCTGGGACTCCAAATCGGGGCTAATGAGCAATTAGCGCACCCTTGGTTCCGTATGTGATATCTTGAGCTTGGAAACTCGGAATCGAGTTTCGTCAACTTCGTTGAACTCGTAATGAAAATTCAGGTTTAATGAACTTATCCTCATATTTTTCTAAGACCATTTGAACCCCCGAAATTCAACTGAAATGTGTCACGTTCGTCAAAACTGCCACAGCTTACTAAAATGACCATAACTCCCTCAAACCTTGACCAAATTAACCATGGTTGGAGGCTATGGAACCCCAGTTACACCCACTATCACCCCATGCCCTTTCCTAACCGAATAACACTCCTCACTCCAGTTCTATTCCCGTAACCCTTGCCATGCTTGGAGATTCAAGGCTCAAATCTCCTCCACACTTCATTCAATCCACAAGGTAAGCTTAGGGTTGTAATCTACAATCATTAATGATCATTTTGAACCATACATCCCTAATTTTGAGCTTGAATCCATGGAGATTTGAAGGCATGAGTGAATGGTTAGGTTTTAACATGAATTCTTGATCTCATGCATTCCTTGATGCTTTTAGTTGATTTAAAGCTTGAAAGTGATCATCTTAACTCCCATATTTCATTTATGATCATGTACTTTGTGTTAGTTGGCTATTAAATGAGTTACCATTAATGAACTTGTTAAGAAATTACATGAAATGATCTTCTTCTTTTTCCTCACGTATTGAACTGCTGTTGCTTCAATTTGGGACCATTTTTGTTGTCATTTGCTACCTTATTTTCACCTTGTTGTTACTGGATTGATGGTTGATTGTCTGTGTGACTTTCTGCCCTGTTCTCCTTCCGTTTGTGCCCTGTTTTTGCTGTGATTTGCTGCTGTCAGCTGCTGCTCTTTTCCTTGCCTTGTTGCTATTCATTTTCAGTCATTGGTGGGAACTTTTGGTGCCATTTTGCTGCTGAATGATTGCCTTAATTGCTGCTACCTACTGCTGCAATTTTCTTACCTTTGAAATAGGGGAAAGCTTTGTAATGATCTACCTTTCCTGCATCTGAAATGCATCTCCCCGGGCAGGGAGATTTTGGCCATGAAAAGGACCGGCCGGGTAGCCTTTGTGCAGTAGCTTGCTGCTTCTTTTATTTCCTTTTCTTTCATGTTGTGTTTGTGTATATATAAATAATACATGCATGTGAATTTGTTTTTGTTCATGATTATAGTGGTGTATTAGTGCATAAGTGTGCATGTATACCTACGTAGATATATATATAGGTAATATTGCATGCATGTTGGATATTGTTACCTATTTGCATGCATGTAATTTAAGGTTGATTTATTTGTTGTGTTGCATGCATGTGTCACGTATATATATATATATATATATATATATATATATATATATATTTATATATATGTTTGATGTTTGCATGCATGAATTGATTTAAATGGAGTTGTAAAATGCATGCATGTTGTACGTATACATATATATATATTTGCATGCATTTTGTTGAATTTAATTGTTTAGTTTTATGTATGTATGCCTATAAATAAATAAATAAATAAATATATATATATATATATATATATATATATATATATATATATATATATCAATATATGATTATATATTTATTTAAATGCTAGGATATATTTTGAGTATTGTTTAATTTAATTGAATTATGGAAATTAAATTGTTACCTATTTCATGTTCTTATCTAATTTCCGATCTTGAATTGAATGTATTTATTTGTCTATCCTCTGATTGTAAACATGATATAGTACGTGTTATGATCGTTATATGAAATTCTTGAATTGAATTGTTATGAAATGTGTAAGGATTGAACTTAATGAATATGAACACTTCCTTGAACGAATGAATGACTTGTCTATATGCTCTAGATACATTAATCGTGCACATGAACATGCTCATGACATAACATCATCTCTTATGCATTCATATCATGTTCATTGCTTGTC
Organism: Lantana camara; assembly: GCA_037501455.1. Classification (NCBI taxonomy): domain Eukaryota; kingdom Viridiplantae; phylum Streptophyta; class Magnoliopsida; order Lamiales; family Verbenaceae; genus Lantana; species Lantana camara. The sequence continues at coordinate 69,010,960 of CM074860.1, forward strand.
ATGCGTCATATATGGTTCATCTGGAGTCTTGAGTCTCACGAACACGTTACATTGTCCTTTATATGGTTTTCTCCAGGGCAGAAACTTACCAGGTTTATAGGATACTTTCGAGTCTCCTTTTCTTCTTGGTATTGTTCGGTAAGAAGTGTACAGGTGGGTTTCTCTACTATTTAGTTAAATGACCCTATATACTCCCAATGCGTAAGGATTTCGGCCAAAAGTATATATGTATATAGAGTCGTTTTCAAGAGTCAATGATTTTAAGGTAAAGCCCTTCTTTTATGAACCTACCAAATGTTTTGGCGAGAAAGAATGAATGAATGCACAGAATGGGGCCCAGGGACTTAATGTGAGTGGCTATCCGGGGAGGCATGGGCCGACGGTGATCCCTTATGCTAGTTTCAACCAAATGACTGCGTAACCGGACCTCGTTTGGAGTTAGCGAGGAATGGATGCTGAGTGTCATCTGGGGAGTCATGTAACCCTTTTTGGTCAATAAATGGGTAGACACGTTTCAATAAATGGGGAGAATGTAGCCAGTGAGGACAATATCGTTGGGCGGGAAGGTACACTTCAAGCTAAAACGATGCGTCCACCGCCCGGAGGAAAAAGGTGCAAATGATCACGAATGTGCACAAAGAAAGAATGTAATGCATGAAAAGAAAGAAAGAAAGAATGTTTAATGAATTACACAAGGTGTTGGTTGGAGATAATGCACGCCCACTCGCCGGGCCACGAAAGACCTAATGGAATTTGATTGTTATAATCTCTTTTGATGATTTCTTTATTTCACCCATTTGGGAAATGCTCTAAAAACCTCATTTGGGATTATAACTTCCATGTGAATGTTTAAATACTGTCTTATATAATACTTATGCCCTGTTTTATACCCACCAGTCTTCTATAGACTGAACCCGATTTGTTTTCATTTTCTTTGTAGGTTTGGAGTACTAGGCGGGAAGTCGAGTCTGTCAAGTTTATTAGTTAAGTCTAGGTCACTTCATATGTATTTTGTAATTAGATTGAATTTTACAAGAATAGATAAATGTTATGATTATGAAATTATGTTTTTGTACGAATTTTCGGGAATAGGTTATTGTGCTAGTTGAAACCGTTAAGTTGCTTGAATTGGTACTAAATTGTATGCTATGCTTTTGCATTTGTCATTTATCTTTGTTCTTTATGATTTGGTTGCGAAGGTCTAGATCCCGCCCAGCCTTATGAGTGAGTGAGTTCCCATTCGCTGTGAGCTGGGTTCATGTATGGATTTTCCATTTCATGTGTGAATCGGGCTCATAGTGCGGGGAATGTGGCGCCTTTCCGGTTGGGGTGCTACATCCTTAAGTGGTATCAGAGCCCGGTTACAAAACCGGTGTTCTCGTGTCGTGATTGAGTCAGTATAAGTCGTACGGCTTAGGAACTACGTGATAATGTGTGCATTGCATCAATTTTGAACATGTGATTATCTTTCCTTTTGAATCTTGTCGAATTACCTTTTGCATTTTTATATTAGATCTGTTCCTTTCATGTTGAATATGTGCCATGGGCATGCACTAATCGCATGCATATATCTTTGAAATGAGTTATGATTTATAGGTTATGAAGATAATATAAAACTACGGCTAAGTTCTATGATAATAACGACCTACTGCAAGTTCTTTCTTATTTATGGAAGATAGGAAGGATGCACCGGGGAAGAATATAAAGAATTCAAGATGTGAGGCCTTCCTAGATGGAGTTAGATTCAAGGATCAGGAGCCGGAATGGGAGGTTCGACTTTGGAGATGCAATGGTAGAGGGACACTTGATGAAATAAGGGTTGATCGTGGAATGTTTGTGACTCAAAAGATCGATTTATTCAGATCTACTACATAGGGTGCTTTAATTGGATTCAACGGGATCGTTCAACCTAAGGAATGAAGTGAATGAACCTTGAAGGTATTTTGGTTCAGGGTTCGGATCATTGAAGAGGTATTGATAATTAAGAGAAGTCCGGGTAAAATGGTCCGGTAGGTGTTATGCACCAAGGGTCGACAAAGAAGGATTTCTAACTAAATCTAGCGATTAGGAATTTAGTTTGTAGAAGTCAAGACCGGGGAAGGGTTTAGAAGGAGCTAAGTAACATGGTGAATACATGTTCATCGAAGGTAACAATGCTAAGGACAAGATTTAAGTTCATTTCCCAAACTCAAGCTGAATTGTCGTGTTGTGAGGTTGAATTGGAAAACATGGAGCAATAAATGGATACGATAAAGAAAAGCAAAGGCTTTTTGAAAGAAAGTCATGCGCTCAAGTATAAGCAATCGGAAAACAAGTTTAGTTTACCAATCTAAATTCATAAAGGACAAGCACGGGAATCTTGAACAAGGTGATGACTAGAAGTAGGGGTCGATTTTGTAAGAGAGTAAGGCAATGTGAAGGGTCGATTTTCGAGGAGAAAAAGATCGAGAAATTGCAATCCCGGACGGTAGAAGATACCAGTTGATGCACAAGGATTCTTGGAAATCTTGAAGACCGTGGGAAAGGCAAGGAATAATCGATAAGTCAAAGTAAGCCTATGATTAGAGAAACGAGGACAAGCTACCCAGCTAATAGCTTGCCATCTTGGTGACAGGTTCAAGACATTCATAGCACGTGCATCATACTTTACACCAAATTATTTAATTTTCCTTACTTATACTTGTGCGTGCACCCCTATATGATTTTATTGCCTAAGGTGTTGCATATCAAATTGTTGCAAGTGTGCCACATGCATCGTCATTTTAACTCGACATGCATTTTAGTGTTTATTTGATAGGAAGTTCCTTCACCTCATCTATCAAGTATCATTTCAACCGAGCCACATCTGAATTTAGATGAAAAGAAACAATGGGATTACACATTACAAGGGAGATGACATTGGGGAAATAAAGAATTTCAAGTAATGGATAGGTTGATGGAAATGGGATTTTAGAAAAGAAAAGCGAGACTAAAGTTGACTGCGGGATGTTCGGATCGGACAAGAATAGGAAAGGGGTTTCGGACATCAGGAAAGTTAGAAGGGAAGTTCAAAGGCAAAACCTTCGGGTTGCCATTTTTATTAAAACCTTCCCTAATGAAAATTGCTCATCAAGAATTTTGACGAAAGAAGGACCGATAGAGTTTAACTCGTAACAGTAGAAATTTAAGGGTGAGAGCACGACCAAGATGCAAATTTTAAACTTAAGGTCATGGTTCAAGAAATATTTAGTAGGAACAACGAAAATACAATTAGGGAAGGTCTGGGAGTCCTGATGATGGTAATCGAAAACGAGTAAAACGACTTTAATGGTTAAATCAAAGTGAGAGTTAAGTTACTAAATTCGGGTGAAGATTATCACTAGGTATAAAGGAGATGGTTCGTTGAGCATTTCTGTGTATGGAATTCCGAATTGGAGGTGATGGAGTTATAAGGGAGCTTCTGTGAACTCCTAAGTCAGAGTTGACAAGAAGAAGTCGAATCAAGTTAACATATAATGGGATGATGTCAATCAAGATTAATTCAATGAAGTACAAAGGGGGGATGGTCCAACAAAGACAATATTATTAAGTCATCGGTTATTCCCATGGTAACTCGGAAGGAAACTTAAGAAGAGACCAAACCGAAAAGGATGATAATTGGAGGATTTACATCAAACTTCAAGAAGCATCAAGAACATTCTATCTTCGATTCAAGAAATGTGGGGCAAAATACCGAATATAACCTTAAGGGGTCAAAGAGAATAAACGGATAACATGAACGGAAGATAGGAAAGGATTCGTGATAAGATAGACCATAATGATAAATATCTCAAGGTCGGGATTGAATCGTCAAGGTTGTCAAGAGTAGTTATCCTTGAGGATATGTTAGACTTCGATATGGGTAAAGATAGTAACTATGGACCTAACTTCGGGACGGATGGTCTAAGGGTATACGGGGAGGTCAAAGCTCGGTTATTTAAAAGAGTTGGTCTGGCTGAATGAAGATTATGGGAAATGATGAAAGATAGAAGAGGATTAGAAGCAGTAAAAGTCAGAAGGGAATCAAGAATAATATTCGAAGAGGATCTATCATGGCTTCACCGGGGTACACTGAAGAAATTAAAGACAAGTCAAGCTCTACACTCACTTTCAGGGCAGATCATGCATTGTACAACAAAACTCCCAACTCCAAATTTCTTTACCTCGGTGAACGGTACATGAAGCATCCATGACACATCCATACATGCAAATTTAATTTAAATAATTTTGATACCATGTGCTTTAATCGCTTATCGTGTTAAATTGATTTGTGTGAATTATGTGACTTTAATTGCTGTAAATGATGTGTGATACTTCTTTTTGTAATTGTTCTTTAATGCAACTATTGTATGTTATGGGGCTCGGGAGTATTAGAGACTCCCTTGCATTGTTGTTTGAGAGACGGGGTTCTCTCATTTTTGTTGGAGAGACGGGGTTCTCTCATTGTTGCTCGAGAGACGGGGCTCTCTCCTTGTTGCTTGTGAGAGACGGGGAATCTCTCATTGTTTGTTGGGGCGAGTAGTGAATCCGAGGACGGATTCTTTTAAGGGGGCGAGGTTGTAAGGCCCCAGTTTTTCAGTCGCATAGCATGACGTATGTGTTTATCAATTTGCGTAAATTAATTGTTTGTAAGTGTTTGATATATTTTAATTTTATATGTTAAATGCTAAATAATCATATCTTATGTTTATTAATATTAAATTTATGTGAATTCATTAAATATTTATATCTAAATTTGATAATACTAAATGTATATTAATACGTGCACTTTGATTTTTTTTTAATTATATTTAAGTCGTGCACTATTGGTTAATATTTTAAATATGAATTTATTTTTTTGTTATATTTTATGAAATATTATGAAATTATAAATGCAATGTTTATGAGTGTTATAAACGCGCTTCGTTTTTATATGATTCGATATCGAAATTTCATGAAGATTTAATATGTCAGAGATATACATGTCATGAATATGAATATATGTTCGTTTCATGTTTTCGGATTCATTTGATTGAGTTTTCAATTTATTTTGTTCTGGGAATCCAAATCGCAAGCTAATGAGCAATTAGCGCACCCTTGGTTCCGTATGTGATATCTTGAGCTCGGGAACTCGGAATCGAGTTCCGTCAACTTTGTTGAACTCGTAACAAAAATTTAGGTTTAATGAACTTAGCCTCATATTTTTCTAAGACCATTTGAACCCCCAAAATTCAACCAAAATGTGTTACGTTCGTCAAAACTGCCACAGCTTACTAAAATGACCATAACTCCCTCAAACCTTGGCCAAATTAACCATGGTTGGATGCTATGGAACCCCAGTTACACCACTATCACCCCATGCCCTTTCCTAACGGAGCAACACTCCTCACTTAGAGAAAATATCAGCCAAAACCCCTGCTCTAGTTCCATTCCCATAACCCTTGCCAAGCTTGGAGATTCAACGCTCAAATCTCTCTAAACTTCATCCAATCCACAAGGTGAGCTTAGGGTTGTAATATATATTCATTTATGATCATTTTGAACCATACATCCCTAATTTTGAGCTTGAATCCATGGAGATTTGAAGGCACGAGTGAATAGTTAGCTTTTAACATAAATTCTTGATCTCATGCATTCCTTGATGCTTTTAGTTGATTTAAAGCTTGAAAGTGATCATCTTAACTCCCATATTTCATTTATGATCATGTACTTTGTGGTAGTTGGCTATTAAATGAGTTACCATTAATGAACTTGTTAAGAAATTGCATGAAATGATATCCTTCTTCTCCCTCACGTATTGAACTATTTTTGTTGCGTTTTGGGACCTTCATGCATTCCTTGTTGGATTGATGGTTGATTATGTGTGTGAGTTTCTACCCTATTTTCCTTCCATTTATGCCCTGTTTTTGCTGCGATATGCTGCTGTCAGCTGCTGCTCTTTTCCTTGCCTTGTTGCTGTTAATTTTCAGTTATTGGTGGGAGCTTTTGGTGCCATTTTGCTGCTTGAATGATTACCTTAATTGCTGCTACCTTCTTCTGCGATTTTCATACCTTTGAAACAGGGGAAGCTTTGTAATGAGCTGCCTTTCCTGCGTCTGTAATGCATCTCCCCGGGCGGGGAGATTTTGGCCATGAAAAGGCCCGGCAGGGTAGCCTTTGTGCAGTAGCTTGTTGCTTCTTTTCTTTCATGTTGTGTTTGTGTATATATAAATAATGCATGCATGTGAATTTGTTTTTGTGCATGATTATAGTGGTGTATTAGTGCATACATGTGCATGTATACCTACGTAGATATATTTATATATATATATATAGGTAATATTGCATGCATGTAATTTAAGGTTGATTTATTTGTTGTGTTACATGCATGTGTCACGTACATATATATATATATATACATATATATATATATGTTTGATGTTTGCATGCATGAACCGATTTCAATGGAGTTCTAAAATGCATGCATGTTGTACGTATACATATATATATTTGCATGCCTTTTGTTGAATTTAATTGTTTAGTTTTATGCATGCATGCCTACATATATATATATATATATGTCAATATACGATTATATATTTATTTAAATGCTAGGATATATTTTGAGTGTTGTTTAATTTAATTGAATTATGGAAATTAAATTGTTACCTATTTCATGTTCTTATCTAATTTCCGATCTTGAATTGAATGTATTTATTTGTCTATCCTCTGCCTGTAAACATGATATAGCACGTGTTATGATCATTATATGAAATTCTTGAATTGAATTGTAATGAAATGTGTAAGGATTGAACTTAATGAATATGAACGCTTCCTTGAACGAATGAATGACTTTTCTATATGCTCTAGATGCATTAATCGTGCACATGAACATGCTCATGACATAACATCTCTTATGCATTCATATCATGTTCATTGTATGTCGTGCGTCATATATGGTTCATTTCGCGTCTTGAGTCTCACGAACACGTTACATTGTCCTTTGTACAGTTTTCTCTAGGACGGAGACTTGCCGGGTTCATAGGACACTTTCGAGTCTCCTTTTCTTCTTGGTATTGTTCGGTAAGAAGTGTATAGGTGGGTTTCTCTACTATTAGGTTAAATGACCCTATATACTTCCAATGTGTAAAGACTTCAACCAAAAGTATATATGTATATAGAGTCGTTTTCAAGAGTTAATGATTTTAAGGTAAAGCCCTTTTTTTATGAACCTACCAAATGTTTTGGCGAGAAAGAATGAATGAATGCACAGAATGGGGCCCAGGGACTTAGTGTGAGTGGCTATCCGGGGAGGCATGGGCCGACGGTGATCCCTTATGCTAGTTCCAACCAAATGATGGCGTAACCGGACCTCGTTAGGAGTTAGCGAGGAATGGATGTTGAGTGCCATCTGGGGAGTCATGTAACCCCTCTTGGTCAATGAATGGGTGGACAAGTTCTCCTGGGTCGGTACACGGCAGGGAGGAATAAAACCTGTCCAGTGAGGACAATATCGTTGGGCGGGAAGGTACACTTCAACCCAAATCGACGCGTCCACCGCCCGGAGGAAAAAGGTGTAAATGATCATGAATGTGCACAAAGAAAGAATGTAATACATGAAAAGAAAGAAAGAAAGAGTGTTTAATGAAGTACACCAGGTGTTGGTTGGAGATAATGCACGCCCACTCGCGGGGCCACGAAAGACCTAATGGAAATTGATTGTTATCATCCCTTTTGATGATTTCTTTATTTCACCCATTTGGGAAATGCTCTAAAAACCTCATTTGGGATTATAACTTGCATGTTAATGTTTAAATACTGTGTTATATAATACTTATGCCTTGTTTTATTGTAACAGCCCGAAAACCCGCCGTTCGATATTGTCCGCTTTGGATGGGAACCAGACCCCCAAGGGAACCACCCTCACGGTTTTGTTTCTCCCAGGTGGGAACCAGACCCCGAAGGGAACCACCCAGGAAAAGGCCTCTACAAGGGGAGGGGGATCCACCACTTTATAAAGTGGCTTCAAGCCCACCTCCAATCCGATGTGGGACAAAGCACCTTTGGCTATTACAGTCCACCCCCCTTAAGAGGGCCCAGCGTCCTCGCTGGCACACCGAATCCGGGTCCCCGGCTCTGATACCACCTTAGATGTAGCACCCGGAACGCCGAGATGCCACACCCCCGCACCATAAGTCTAGCTCACACATGAAATGGGTAGTCCATGTATGAACCGGACTCATGGCGAACGGGTGACAATAAAAAAAAAACTCAAAAGCTAGGCGGGTACCCTAAAATACTACCAATAAACAATTCAGAACAATAAAAGCAGAAGCAATAGCAATCAATACTTATAGGTACCATATTTACTTATTTACTTATAGATACCAACATTCATCAATACATTATCATCTCCAACATATCCATAACATGAAAATGCAAGATAGACTCAACTCGACAACTGGACACAACTCAGACTCCCGCCTAGCACGCCACTGACAGTACCTGAAAAGTGTGAGGTATCAGTCTACCACAGACTGAGTGAGGGGTTTATAAATAAATATTCGCGCAAGTAACATGCAAGCCATAATCTCGGGTAAGGGTTTATAAAATAGAAACAATATAAGTTTAATAGTAAAGATAACTCGCCCGAGATTACCACTAATCAATTTAACAATACAATCAATTTAATTCAATTCAATCAGTGGCCCGGCGAGTGAGGGTAAATCTCCAACCTTTCTCCGACAGTGTACAATAATTCAGTTGTAATTAATTAAGTGATCAAGCAATAGAAATTAGTGCACACTTAGCAATTTTCGTCCATCCTTCTTCCTCCGGGTGATGGGGGATTGCAAGGCCCCGCCATCCAATCTCATTGAGCATAGGGTTCATGAGTCCCTATGCCCGGAACTCCTTCCTCCACTAATCTCCTAGTGGATTCAGGGGGCATCCCTCGTTTGGTGAGGATAGTGCAAGAGTTACCCGTCGGCCCTTGCCTTCCCGGTTGGCTCAATACACTACCCTCGGGCCCAATGTGAACATGTTTTACTCGCCAAAACAATCAATCAATCAATCAATCAATCGGTACAATTCGGTAATTCATTTGAAAACAATAAGGTTTTGGCAAAATATAGATATATAGATATATTTTGGCCGAAAGATCACATAGGGTTGTAAAGGTTCTATATATCTAGAAATTAAACCTCACCTGACGAGCGGCGGAACAAGACAAAGATACAAGAAAGTGCCCAACGATCACTGATCTCCGCCCTGGAGAAAAACTGGACAAGAAAGGAAATAACGTGAACTCGTGGGACAAGACTCACTATGAAACCAAGTATGACGCACGACAATGCTCATGTAAATAAGTAGAACTAGAAATCAAGTGACACTTAGCATGTAAGAGAACCAATCGATATCTAAGAGATGAAATAAATCTCAAGGAGTCACATATTCATATCATTCAATCATTTCAAGTTCAATTCATATAGTGCATGGAATTACACAATAAAGTTTGAGCAATTATGTACCAAGAAGTGTTAAGTAAGAGAATGTTTATCAATTAATCAAGTATATACAACATATAATTCACATATGGGAGCCAAGAGAGTGAAAGGAAAGCAATAAGAAAGGTTTTGGTGAAGTTTGGCCAAAACCGACAATTTTGGGAAAATGCACATGTTGTGGGAAAACTGTAATATCTTAAATTCTAGAAGTGGGAATTGAGTTTTGCTTGTTGGAAATGAAAGTAGACACATAGACCTTTGCAACGCTATATGGCACGCTTTCTAATTCAAACCGAGGTGAAAATGGCGTTGGTTCGAAGTTGGGCAAAATGCAGGAAAGTGACACGCCCGTGTCGTCAATATAAGGCAAACCGTGACACCCCCGTGTCACGGTACAGAAAAGGAAACCAACATGCACCCCCGTGTCGCCAGCCCAAAGCAAAGTTGACACCCCCGTGTCAGCTGCGCGTAATAGAAAAAACAGGGGAGAAACAAGGGTTTTCATGCAAAACCAACCCCAAAACAAAATATCATCAAACTCCAACCATAACAAATGTTGAAACACCTCATATATGCATCATACTTCCAATATTCATCAATTCAACCAAGAAATAAACAACCCAACATCAAGAATTTCTCATGAAAACCCCATCTTATACACATGCTTCCATCCTTCAATAATTTCAAGATTTTCATGCAATTTTCACTCTAATTCATCATCATCATATCCTCTACTCCAATCATGCAAGAATTCCTCAACAAATCCCTAAATTCATGCTTGATCACATATTCAAGAATTTTACAAAACCATCAAGTTCTACCTTGAATCAAAGAGATGGTGGATGAGATGATGATATGAGGTTAATGATGCTTCTATCTTCAAGAATCCTTCAAGAATCTAGCTTGAAATTGAAAGGAAATCTCCTTCTCTTCTTGGTGTAAAAACCGTAATCCACTAGGTGTGTGTGTGTGGGATTTTGATAAAATGGAATGAAATGTAATTGGAAGAGATAAGTATATATGATATATATGATGTATGTGATGTATAGATACATACAAAAGTCTTCCACTAACATGTATGAATCACTACATTTTGCAATTAAGTCCTTGCCTCACATTAATTTACAAGTTAGAGATTTATTATGTGTTTGTGTGTGTCTTGCATATATGTTATATTTTATACAATATATGTAAAGTAACATAATTATATATATATATATATATATATCATGCATGTATAGAGTTAGATATTATGCATATTATACATATATATAATTGCATGTCCCTTACATGAATGCATAAAATAATGCATATGTTAGAAAATAGAATGAAATGAAATGAAAGGGAATTAAATCATATGATCATATAACCAAATAGTGAATTAATTCACATGAATCCAATTAGACACATTAAAAACTATTTTCATAAAAGTTCATGGACATAAACTGCATCTAATGTCATGAAATCCATATAATATCATATAAAGCCTAAATGGAAAACCGGGGCGTTACAATTCTCCCCCCTTTAAAAGGACCTGGTCCCCAGGTCCACTGCTGAGTTTAAAAAATGATGTTCAAGCCAAAAGAGAACCCCGCCTCTCAACAAGAAATGAGAGAACCCCGTCTCTCAACAAGAAATGAGAGAACCCCGTCTCTCAACAAGAAATGAGAGAACCCCGCCTCTCAACAAGAAATGAGAGAACCCCATCTCTCAACAAGAAATGAGAGAACCCCGTCTCTCAACAAGAAATGAGAGAACCCCGTCTCTCAAACACACACGAAAACAAATCAAGGGAGCAAATTGTAAAAATATTCATATAAAGCCTAAATGGAAAACCGGGGCGTTACATTTATACCCACCAGTCTTCTATAGACTGAACCAGGTTTGTTTTCAGCTTCTTTGCAGGTTTGGAGTGCAAGGCGGGAAGTCGAGTCTGTCAAGTTTATTAGTTAAGTCTAGGTCACTTCATATGTATTTTGTAATTAGATTGAATTTTACAAGAATAGATAAATGTTATGATTATGAAATTATGTTTTTGTATGAATTTTCGGGAATAGGTTATTGTGCTAGTTTAAACTGTTATGTTGCTTGAATTGGTACTAAATTATATGTTATGCTTCCACATTTGTCATTTATCTTTGTTCTTTATGATTTGGTTGCGAAGGTCTAGTTCCCACCTAGCCTTATGAGTGAGTGAGTCCCCGTTCGCAATGAGTTGGGTTCATGTATGGATTTTCCATTTCATGTGTGAATCAGGCTCATAGTGCGGGGGATGTGGCGCCTTTCCGGTTGGGGTGCTACGACTTACGTATATGTGTTATCTTGTAGATGGCATGATTTTTCCTTGTGTTTTGTTGAGTTTTTGGACTGATCATTGCGAGGAGTCGCGGACGTGATCGCATTTAGTGCTTTTCCAGTAGCAGCCGTGATCGCATTTAGTGGTTTTCCAGTAGCAGCCACGACCCCAGATCGGCCTTGTTTCGAGTTGTTTGGCTTCAGGTCGCGGCCGTGACCAGTTTTAGGTCATTTCAGGTCGAGGCCACAACCATTTTCAGGCCTTGTTTCGAGAAGGAGGTGTTGGAAAACAGGAATCAGAAAGCAGCGGAATTTAAAAATTTTTCCAACTAAAGGATCTTGAACTCGCAATCGTGTAACCAAACTCGTAGAGATAGAAAACTTACTTTTCTTTTATTCTTTCTTGAAGCGTTTCAAGCCACCCAAGAACGCTCTTCTCGCGGCTTGACAACCCGTCCCTCGAAAGTCTCTTTCTACTTCAGAATCCATTGTCAGGATAGCAATCCACACCAACCTAGATTCAATTCATGTTAGGGAAGTTCTTAACAATATAAAATAAAGAAAGAAACATGAAACGAGAAAAGCAGGATTGAAACTCCCTTCGAAAACCAGTTTTGCGAAAGTAGAAAACTGCCAGTCACAAAACCCTCGTGAAAAAATTCATCCTTCAGGATATGGACGAACGGTTTTCGCCATCTTCTTTGGTTCGATTTTTTCATTCGTTTCATGTCGGGTTCAGAATCGTTTCATCATCCCTTCTGATCGTTTTGCTTGATCCCCACTTTTGGTAAAGCTCGAATCTTCAAAACTTCTAACTTGAAGTTCTCTAGAGATAGTCCACCAACTTGGCTACAATCTAACTAGTAAGGATGCTAGTTCTCTAGTTAGTGTTTAGGCTTAACCTAGGGTTTTTATTTATCATGGAGAAAGGATGGTGTTCAACACATGAACCAAAAGAATTGTCAATTAGCTCTAAGGGGAGCTCGAGCTCCCCTATTTATAAGAGGGGAGGACCGAAAATTCCTAGTCCTTTATGGGCTAGGATTTTGGTCTCTCTCTCTCCTATTACTTGATCATCAAGTAATTTGACTTTGACTTTGAATTCTAATTCAAATCAACTTTCAAGAGAGCTAAAAATATCCAAACTATTTTTGGATAATTTTATACTTTATTTATTTAAAATAAATAACTTATTTTATCTAATTAATTAATTCACAATTAATTAACTAGATTATTTTTCACCAAAATAAGACTTTCTTTTTAATTCAAAATTAAACCAAAGTCTATTAAATAATTAACAAATTAATTATTTAATATATATATATACACATATATTTACACACGTGTGAGACACGTGTCACAAGGACACGTGTCACTCACGTGAGCCACACGTGTGGAACCCTCTTGGCCCGATTAACTCGTTTAATCATTTTCAAGCCTCAACTCATGTAACCAAGTTGTTGTGTGTGACCCTCTAGGTTCTCAATTCAATTAGCAGTGACCCTAATTAATTAATTCACTAATTAATTAATTCACTAATTAATTAATCAGTCCACAGATTAAACGACCATAGTCTAGCAACAGGTGTTTAACCCCTAGCTGAATTGGAATGTTCGGATTCGACAGAACCTTTAAATCATTGATTCATGTGAGATACAATCCTCCTACTTACTATCTCTCAACCATGATCTAGGGTAAGGGAATAATTAGAACCCTAATAATCTGGTCTTAAAGCTAAGTGTATTTCATATCCATTTGATCTCAATCCAAGAAACCCTTTTCTTGATGTCTTGATCTACTGCCTTGGCCAAGGACTCCATATGGTATATGAATGACTTACACAGTAAGAGATCAGCTTACATATGCAAGTGTAGGTCCTTTCTTGATTCTCATTCACTTTCATGAGTCACTTGTGCAGCCCCAGCATAAGCCTTGAATCAGTTGTCTAAGGCGACACCCTTTAAAGCTTATACCAAAGACTACAGAGTTAACTCATAAAGTGACATGGAACCTCAAGTCTAAGGATCAATTAATCACATCAATGACTCGTGAGATATTTCCTAATCTGGAAGTTTCCATTTCCTGAAATAGAAACTTCCTTTCCCATTTAGGAATCTTCTCACACGGGGCACCTCAGTGAACTTACTTATTGAAGTAAGCACCCTCATGTATCACGCACGTATCAACTATACACTTTGCACCTCCATGAAACAAGGTGGTCCTTCTTAAGGGCGTGATCCCACAAGCAAGCCTTAGAGGAGTCAGGTTGACACTCCCACTGTCTGTAGGACTCATCGGCTTGGAGTATTTTACTAATCATGACTTATGTGATATAGGGCTCGTTTCATGAACCATTTCACCTAAATGGTAGAGTCCTAAAGTCATCAGGATTAGGGGAGTTCTCATACATGCGCACGTAATGGAAACACACAAAACACGTATTGGCATATAAAGAAGTGATTGCCTATAATCAATCGTATATTATTCAAAGATTGTCTGTGATACAAGAAAAGTCCCAAAACGGATTATGACTAATCGGCTTTCTAGGGCACTATTCCTAACAATCTCCCACTTGCCCGTAAAAGCCATTTAGGTACTCGAAGTCCCATCTTCTTAAGATGCACTTCGAGAGCCTATTGACTTTGGGCGTTTCCAAAGTGGATCTGCTATATTCTCTGCTGATGTGACCCTCTTGTTTACACATCTCTTAGGAAACACCTTTTCCTTATAAAGTGATTCGTAATCACGTGTTCAGTCTCTTGGTGAGGTCTTGGTTCTCTTACTTGAGCAACCATCCATTTAATCATACGATATGATAATGGTGTTGTTTCATGCTAGGAACTTCATCTAACTAGTTAGATGGAGTTTCTTACCCAAACACTTAACTTAGCGTTATATAATACGACTAAGTTCTCAACTACGACAGTCGAGTTTTGCAATGTCCGTCCTTGGAACCCTTTCCAACACATTGCATTACCATTCTGGTAGAAGTTGTATCCTTTCAATGATTTCATAATCATCCATGTTTGATGAACGGTTACATCAAATATCCTTCTAACAACAAGATCTTTTGGGCTCTGTAAACTAATACATATCCTCATTTCTTCTCAAGTACTTTGAGGACATCCTTTACAAAGATCTAATGACCTTCTCTGAGGTCATATTAGATTCGGCCTACTACGCTTAGTGTTGCGCCATATCTAATTTAGTACATAACTTTTCATACATTATGCACCCTTTCACTTAAAGGGATTTTGGACATTCTAACTTTCTCAAAGTTATCTTAGGACACATACTCATCAAAAGAGATGTTCCATTGTCCATACTAAACTCCTTTTAGTACCGTGGTTATGTACTCATTTTGTGATAATCCTTTTATTCTCTTAGATCTATCTTCTATAGATCTGAATGTCGAGAATATAGGATAATCACTAAGATCTTTCATGTCAAATTGTTTCTTAAACAAGAATTGGTAACTTTCACGTCGTCCTTGACATTCCTAGTGAGAAGGATGTCGTTTTCTAAAGAACCAAAAATTGACTCTTACATCACTAACTTTCCTATGTACACTTTTGAGACTTATTCGACTTCCATCTGTGTCAAACGATTTGACTATCCTATGGAATCGAATTGTCTAATCCTAGAAGCCTTTATCAATCCACAGATTGACTTTAGGGATTTGCATACCTTATGTATACTCCCACTGAATATGAGATTTATAGAAATACCTTATTTCAGTCTCTTTCAATCTCATATTGAACAAGATAGTTCTCATATTCATTTATCATATCTCATAGTCAGAATATGAGGATATGGTAAACACAATCCAAATGGACTTTTGCATTTCAACTGTCAAGAAGGTTGTAATGCTTTCCATTTACTCGAAGCTCTAGGAGCTTGATCCTATCAGGTGGATCAACCAAGGTCAAAACTCGGTTTAAGTATATGGAATCCATATTGGATTTCAAGGCTTGCTTACACTACTCAGATTCCAAATCTGACAGTGTCTCCTCTTCAAGTAATTCCTTGGCTATCTAGGAACGCGTTCTAAACGCATCTTAAGAGAAGGGTTTCACACGTGTATATACTCTAAAATTTGGCTAAGTTTTATCAAATGGGCTCGTTTCTTCTATATGTGGCATGGATATTTTTCCTCAAATTTCTTTGAGGTCTGCTTGCTTGCCTTTCTTCTTCTATAGGAACGATTCCTTAAGAAAGGTACATTCCTTTGAGACAAACAACCTTTGTGCAAGGGAATCGCAAAACTGATATCCAATATCGTTGTATAAACTTGAACTCGTTTCAAGCTTGTCTCCCACTATCCTCTTCACTTAAGAGGATTCCACTATATTCTTGGATAAGAATAATTAGGGAATTTAGTATGCCACATTGCATAGTGCAACTAAAGGACTGATTTTGGAAGGTGCAAAATTCAAAATCTCTAACTGCATATTCTGGGAGTTTATTCCTAGAATGATTATAAGTCAGTAAAGCTTGCTATGGAATGGACCATATCCTATAAGGTTTCATTCCCTCATTCGAAACACTAAGGTGTTCTCGAATTAGTTTACTGAGAGATAATCCTATTATCTCTAAGATGACTAAGGAATTAGTTACTAAGATATTGGCTATCTCGATCATATCGATTTACCTATAACTTATGACTACTTCGGTTCCTAACCTCCTTTTGAAATTCTAAGAATTTCATATAAGTTTCGAATTTGTACTTCAACAAGTACATTCATTCATAATGATTAAACTGACGATTGTATCTAGTGCTTACATTAAGCATCTTATACTCATCAGCATGGATCGAAATCCACTAGAATTTTGGCACGTTCCACGTTTCACGCAAACTATGTTTCGGGAACGTTTCCCTTCAAGACAGGATTCATAGGAAATTAAGTCTCTAGGTTCATTTTCGTAAAATGATCCTAAGATGTCTAACTTGCTAATCCTTTTGTCTCTCAACGTTCCAAAGTAATTCGAAGCTTTGTCATCTCACTTACTTTTGTTATCTCGTTGCATGTTCAGAACATTAGTGCCTTGAGTCTTTGCACAACGGATTATGCAGAATTGACTCAAGACTAGTGAATTCTATTCGTAGTAGAATTACTAAACGAGGTAACATTTCAGAGTACTCATACTCTATGCAGTTCCCTTTCAAAGTCCTTATTTGCTACCTTAGAAGAAAACGTCTTATTTGATCTCTAGTGTCTTTTGGGCGCACCCCTTACATGCCCCTCCATTGGGCTCTTAAGGGTTTCTTCTTCTTTAGGCCTTCAAGCCTTTAACTTAGTGAGTTTAGAAGAAGAATTAACCATCACAACCTTTTATTCCTTCTTAAGGATACTCTCAACCATTATCAACTAAATGATTAACTATGCTGCATTAGCATCATTCTAGTTGAGCATAAAGGGTTCGAATGATGGTGGAAGCAATGTAAGCAATCAGTGCATTGAGAACTCTTTTCTCAGTTGATGATCGAGACCATAAGATCTTCAAAATAAGATCTTTAGACCTTGTTCGTGTGCACTTGTTTCCTCATTTGGAATATTGAATAATTTCATAATGTTATACATTGCAACATTTTATGAGGTGGTTCAATTGCTCTTAAGTGGTTTGGAAAAATCCATTCACCTCAGGTTGCTTCTCTTTTGGCCCGGGTCGAATTTTCAAATAAATGAAAATCTCGCCCTATAGAGAACAATTTCTCTTTTCGGATTCTAAAACGAATTTTAGGGTCCGAAGCCAATTAGAGTTAGTTAGGACTTAGTCAACTCTTTTGACTTAAGGATGGATACGAATGGGTTTGCATTTCATATTGTAGAGAATCACAGAACTACAACCTAAATGCTAAGCAGAGAAAATGTGGGCATGCTGAATTATAACGATATACAAAAGATAAGGTCTTTAATCTAATGTAGCTCCCACTGTTTTTCAAAGATCTATAATTCTCAAAGATCTAAGAGGAACACGTTTCCCAATGGGTACTAAGATCCTAAGCATTTTACCTCGAACCCACGAGTCGCGGACATTCTAAGCAAAATCCTAGGTAGGTACAACTTACCAATTCTAACACCTTTAGAACTCTTAGTAATTGTTTTTGCATCACCTATCTTTCAATATGGACCCACGACTCGTGCGACATCCATATTTACTTAGGCGTTAAGCTAGACCCATCAATCATAAGATCATGACCAAAACTTAGTTCGAACGACCCACGACTCGCGGACATCGCCCTTGCTAAAATCGACCATGAAATATTGATCATTTAAAATGATCAATTAGGTAACTAAGAACTAATAAGCTTCACTAGCTATCCCACGACTCGCGGACAATAACTAGCTTTACTTACTAAACTTAAAACCTATTGATGGAATGCTAGGAATTTAATTCAAAATTTGCATCTCGAATTAAACACCTATTTGTTCGAAATTAGCTTAATATTTAATGGGAATTTTCGAATCAACCGAAGAGTTGTTCGGTTCTACCTCACCAACATATATGTTATCCAATTTTATTAGTCTTGATTAATGCAAGTACACTTAAATGCATATCAAACAAGCACATAAACAGATAACATGTCCTAGCATGATACTAACATGTAATGATCATGGGTTCTACCTATCTTATGCATGATATGTGGGAGCCACTCCACAATCACAAGTTCTAACATACATGCCACATAAACAGTTTAAATCACATAAGGGAAAGCGGTAACAAAATACGAGCCCTATCTCTATTACATTTAACAATTGAGATTCCCCTCCCTAACATTTTGAGGGGTCTTCACTTATGGCCTCCTTGTTACTTGAATGTGGTCCATCTTACTCCATGGGTGCATTGTCTCCAAAATGAAAATAAAACCTCACCACCTATCTCTACTCTCAAATTACAATAAAAAGAAAAAGACATAAAGTAATAAGGCTCCATCTTCATATTGGCCTTAGACAATTACACGGGGCATACCCCGGCCTCAAAAACAGTAATATGGAAAGCCACATAATAAATCACATAACAGTACGCACATAAGTGAGGCTCCAATCTCAATTGAAAAACGCAACTATAGGGCTCCAACCCCAATTTAAACCATCCATGTGCACAAATTAAAACCATACATAAGTCTAAACCCATGATCACCTAACATGCTTTTGCGAGAATTTAAATTTAACCAATAAATTAAAATTCCCGTTTCAAGTCCTAATGACTCAAAACACGACTTGATGCGAGTCTTATTTATAAAAGTTTTCAATAAATCCCAAATTACCAAAACAAATAAAATTCCAATTAATTTCTGAAAATTAATAATTTTATCAAAGATTGTATTTTTCCAAAATATAAACCGTTTCAATTTCTCAAAAATCCCAATTTTAAGTTTTATTCAAAAATTAAAATAAATATTCAAAAAATAAAATTTTAAAATTAAAATAAAAATTGGGACTGGATTGCACGAAACACGAAAACGGATTACGAAAACAACGGGGCCCGTACGCGAAAGGGACCGCACGCACAGCGGTGCGCGAGAGTGCGCGCCGCAGTCCTATCGCCCAGCTTGCGGGCGGCTGGCCGGTCTGTCCCGGCCAGGTTTGGGCGGTGACGGGCGGGCGCGCCCGCACAGGCGTGCGGGAGGTACTGTGCGGTTACCCTTGCGCACGCCTAGCACAGGCGGGCGGCGACGCGCGAAGCCCGCGCGCGCGACTCCTTCGCGCGCGGGGTTTCGCGTGTTCGTGTAATCCGGGTTTTCGTTTCGTGTTTTCGTTCAAAAGCAAAACCAATCCAAGAAATCCAAAAAACAGTTTATACAGTTTCAAATCTAAAATAGTTTTCAAAAATTAAATTTTGCAAAAACCAATTTTCAGAAACTTTCAGGAAAAAAAAATACAGTTTCGTAATTCAGGCTTTCTAAAACAATTACAAATACTCAATCGCATCAAGCCTAAGAATTTCTACCAAATTCAGTATAATTGAGACAAATCAGAAACACGACTAACGAGGTGGCTCTGATACCACTTGTTGGAAAACAGGAATCAGAAAGCAGCGGAATTTAAAAATTTTTCCAACTAAAGGATCTTGAACTCGCAATCGTGTAACCAAACTCGTAGAGATAGAAAACTTACTTTTCTTTTATTCTTTCTTGAAGCGTTTCAAGCCACCCAAGAACGCTCTTCTCGCGGCTTAACAACCCGTCTCTCGAAAGTCTCTTTCTACTTCAGAATCCATTGTCGGGATAGCAATCCACACCAACCTAGATTCAATTCATGTTAGGGAAGTTCTTAACAATATAACATAAAGAAAGAAACATGAAACGAGAAAAGCAGGATTGAAACTCCCTTCGAAAACCAGTTTTGCGAAAGTAGAAAACTGCCAGTCACAAAACCCTCGTGAAAAAATTCATCCTTCAGGATATGGACGAACGGTTTTCGCCATCTTCTTTGGTTCGATTTTTTCATTCGTTTCATGTCGGGTTCAGAATCGTTTCATCATCTCTTCTGATCGTTTTGCTTGATCCCCACTTTTGGTAAAGCTCGAATCTTCAAAACTTCTAACTTGAAGTTCTCTAGAGATAGTCCACCAACTTGGCTACAATCTAACTAGTAAGGATGCTAGTTCTCTAGTTAGTGTTTAGGCTTAACCTAGGGTTTTTATTTATCTTAGAGAAAGGATGGTGTTCAACACATGAACCAAAAGAATTGTCAATTAGCTCTAAGGGGAGCTCGGGAGGACCGAAAATTCCTAGTCCTTTATGGGCTAGGATTTTGGTCTCTCTCTCTCCTATTACTTGATCATCAAGTAATTTGACTTTGACTTTGAATTCTAATTCAAATCAACTTTCAAGAGAGCTAAAAATATCCAAACTATTTTTGGATAATTTTATACTTTATTTATTTAAAATAAATAACTTATTTTATCTAATTAATTAATTCACAATTAATTAACTAGATTATTTTTCTCCAAAATAAGACTTTCTTTTTAATTCAAAATTAAACCAAAGTCTATTAAATAATTAACAAATTAATTATTTAATATATATATATACACATATATTTACACACGTGTGAGACACGTGTCATGCACGTGAGCCACACGTGTGGTTCACACGTGTGGAACCCTCTTGGCCCGATTAACTCGTTTAATCATTTTCAAGCCTCAACTCATGTAACCAAGTTGTTGTGTGTGACCCTCTAGGTTCTCAATTCAATTAGCAATGACCCTAATTAATTAATTCACTAATTAATTAATCAGTCCACAGATTAAACGACCATAGTCTAGCAACAGGTGTTTAACCCCTAGCTGAATTGGAATGTTCGGATTCGACAGAACCTTTAAGTCATTGATTCATGTGAGATACAATCCTCCTACTTACTATCTCTCAACCATGATCTAGGGTAAGGGAATAATTAGAACCCTAATAATCTGGTCTTAAAGCTAAGTGTATTTCATATCCATTTGATCTCAATCCAAGAAACCCTTTTCTTGATGTCTTGATCTACTGCCTTGGCCAAGGACTCCATATGGTATATGAATGACTTACACAGTAAGAGATCAGCTTGCATATGCAAGTGTAGGTCCTTTCTTAATTCTCATTCACTTTCATGAGTCACTTGTGCAGCCCCAGCATAAGCCTTGAATCAGTTGTCTAAGGCGACACCCTTTAAAGCTTATACCAAAGACTACAGAGTTAACTCATAAAGTGACATGGAACCTCAAGTCTAAGGATCAATTAATCACATCAATGACTCGTGAGATATTTCCTAATCTGGAAGTTTCCATTTCCTGAAATAGAAACTTCCTTTCCCATGTAGGAATCTTCTCACACGGGGCACCTCAGTGAACTTACTTATTGAAGTAAGCACCCTCATGTATCACGCACGTATCAACTATACACTTTGCACCTCCATGAAACAAGGTGGTCCTTCTTAAGGGCGTGATCCCACAAGCAAGCCTTAGAGGAGTCAGGTTGACACTCCCACTGTCTGTAGGACTCATCGGCTTGGAGTATTTTACTAATCATGACTTATGTGATATAGGGCTCGTTTCATGAACCATTTCACCTAAATGGTAGAGTCCTAAAGTCATCAGGATTAGGGAAGTTCTCATACATGCGCACGTAATGGAAACACACAAAACACGTATTGGCATATAAAGAAGTGATTGCCTATAATCAATCGTATATTATTCAAAGATTGTCTGTGATACAAGAAAAGTCCCAAAACGGATTATGACTAATCGGCTTTCTAGGGCACTATTCCTAACAGGAGGTCGCGGGCGCGACCACCCTCTCCTGTGTGTGTGCTTGTGATTTCTTCATTCGTTCATGCTTTTCTTGGTTTTTATGCTTCGTTTATGACTTGTATATTACGTTAACTTGTAATATTATGTGCAAGGTTATGTATTATGAATTTTTGGCTTGTTTTGTATGCTCGTTTTTTAATCATGAACTCACATGTCTTATATGCTACCTTAACGTGCACGTATGACTTCATGCTCCGTTTAACATGATAGGTATGCATTGTTAACTTCATGAATTATGTGTTACATGTCTCGTTATGAATTTATTGTGTGATTTTCGATGTCTCATACGTGATATGTGACCAAGAAACAAAGAAAGACATTTGTCCCTCTATTCTCTCCAATTTCGAACCAACCAAGGAGGCAAGGAAGCTAAGTTTTCCATCCATTTTTCTCCAAGAGATCAAGCTTCATACCATCTCTCTCTTTTCCCCTTCATCTCTTCCATCTTCAAGGTGAGATCATGTATATATCTTTGAGGATTCATGAGGTTTTGTTAGGGTTTTTTCATGTATGAAATTCTTGAGCATATATGATATATATATATATATATATATATATATATATATATATATATATATATATATATATATATATGATGATCTTGGATTGATTTATGTAATTATAACTTTAGTTTCATGAAAGTTTATACATGTTTGATCACTTGACATTTTAAGGGTTTATATTAGATTTTTGATGAATTAATGCATGTGTACTTGGATTATTTGGTGCCTAATTGATATATATGATTGGTATACATGCTATATGATTTTTTTGAGTTGGTTTCATACATGGGTTTGGGTGTGGGAATGGCTTTGTGAGCTTCCCCTATTTCTCCCTCTGTTTTTCGCCTAGAACCTTTCGAAATGGGCATTTCGGTTCCTCATTGTAACTCGAAACGACGGTTTGGTGAGGCTCTGACCCCTCCTTCAGCGAAGCTGGAAACGGCCATTCCGATCTCCAGTTCATTCTAGGAACGGCCGTTCCCACTTCTGTGTCTGGGACCCAAGAGCTTCGAAACGGCCATTTCGATGGTGACTGTCCAGTTTCGTGTTTCGTTCGTTTCACGTGCTTTCTTTGTGTTTTCTTTTTCATGACCTTTCCTTGACTCTTTTAAGTTATTTGAATTGCTTGCATGATTAAATTACACATATGCATGAGTGATTTCTTGAATTCAAATTCTCGATATATGCTTTATGCTAGTTTATTCAATACGTGAAGCATTAATGGTGCACATGGAAACGACCATGCCATATCATAACATTCTTATGATCTAATCATATTGAATCATGCCATGACACATTTTACCACTTCATGAACAATCACCGTGCATCTTACTTGGTTTCATATTGATTCGTTTCTCACGAGTACACATTGTTTCGTTTCTTGTACAGTTGTCTCCAAGGCGGAGACTTCCGGATCGAATAGGTACCCCTATTGTTCTTGTTCCTTGTTTATCTTTCAGGTGAGGGTGTCTTTCATTCTACTTATGTATTAAACCCTAACACCTACATGTGATACCCCGCTCGTTCGCATGTACAGGTTTATACCACGTGTGAGTTTATTTTTCGTAATTGTAGTTATTTTCATTTTTATTTGATGCATTCATGTTTATTTCTAATTGTTTCTTATATGAATTATTTGAAATAAAATGAAATATGTGATTTAAATATCAAGAAAATGTCTTAAGTGGAACTATGATGTGAATTCGTGTGAATTATGAATTTTGATACCTTAATTTTATTCCCGAGCATGCTAATTTTGTGAATTATGTGAAATACGTGATTTAAGGATGTAATTGCATGATTTTAAAATTATTGGACTTAATTGGAATTTCGAAGTTGGACCTAATTGCAACTTTTTAAAAGTTTTGGACTCATTTGGAAAAAGAGTGATTTTAGTACACCTGTGTACATTTTAATTTATATCTAGAGCTACGGCACTTGGATTCGAGTGCCGTCTTCGGCGTTCAACTCCTTTCGACGACTTGGACGTAATGGAATAGGTTTCGTAATTTTTCGATATCGTTTCGACCCCCGACGAAGCAAATTTCAGCCACTCGTACCTTAAAACACACCTATGACCTATCTTGGAGCTATGAGACCTAATCTTTCATTATTTCTTTGACTTATTTTAATCAAATCATCCCCTTTCTCTTCCCATACCTGCTGATCAATTTCCAAGACAAAGAAAGAGATGCAAAAACGAGAAGAAGAAGAAGAAAGAAGAAAGAAAGGGAAATCTCCAATTTTGGCCATTCTTTGAGCTCAATCCACCCGATTCTTTGCTCCTTTTTCAAGATCAAGTGGTGCTTCCGGGAGGAGTCATACCCGAAGTTTAAGTTGTTTGGGCTCATTTTGTCGCACCGCACTACACTTTTGTTCAAAGGTGAGGTTTAGGTTCTTTTCTTTTTAGTTAAGCGACCTAAAACCCTTAAATGCTCGTTTTCAAGCCCGTATGCGATTATACTATTATATTTATATAATAGATATGTGCTTATATGATATGTTTATGACTTTGACATATGATTAAAGGTTTTCGAACTATATATATACTAGCGTATATAAGCTTGAAAATGTTTTGCAACGAGGCTATGCTCCAAACCGTGTGTCTTTATGCGAGCTACGGATTAGGATGACATGGAGAGGTACGTCTATAGCATAAGCTGAGTTACAAGGTAAGGTATGCTCTTATAAGCTTTTGAAATGGCTATATCTACGAGCATATATGAACTCATGGTTTTAATGAAAGTTAATGCTAATGTTCGTAATGTTAATGATTTGTAATGAGCGAGAATGAAATGAAAGGTAATATAATGGTAATGTTGGGCCCCAGAGACATGGGTAAGGGAGACCCGGGACGGCCATGGGGTCACCGGTTATGACCCCTGTACACTGTCCATCCAAGGTACTACGTACGACCCTAGGGAGGTTGGGGAAGTAGTGGTGCTCTTGATGCCTTCGGAATGAATCGGGGAGGACTGGTGCGGGTTAGCTACCCCTCGAGGAATTTATAATGGCACTCGTGTGGTCTAACCGCCCTCGAGGAATTTACTAATGGATGGTTAGGGTTGACGGACCCTTCCATCACCGAATGGGAGGATTGAATGTGATTTTTGTTTTATGTAATGTAATGTAATGAGAAGTAACGGTGGATGCTCGTACTCGCCGAGCTTAATGAAATGGTTGGATTATGGAACGGGAATAGAGTATTTATTAATGTAATGTATACGTATATGTTATGTAATATCCTTTAAAAATATTTTGGTATGCAAAAACCTATTCCCGGTTCATAACCTTTATCTTTTATGTGCTTTGCTATCTATATGTATAGTGTGTGGGTGTGCGTTAGCCCCCTCACTCAGTCGAGATATGACTGACACCTCTCCTTTTCCCAGCTTAGTTTGAAGGTCTTTTGAGCACGAGCTAGGCGGAGAAGTGGGTCGTTCGAGTCTCACTTTTGGGTATAGGTCGTGCTAGGTGCATTGCATTCATTTTGTCCTGTATTTAATGAATTAATCAAGTTATGAACTTTTGTTTTTGAGATATGAATTCTTATGATATGTAAATTTGATCTTTTCATGTATATTTAATTTTGGGAACTTTACCTTTCTAGAACTCCTTGCTTCCGCTACTAGTTTTTATTTGTCGCGCGCTTTAGTTAGTTTTATCTCCTCCTAGCCTAGTGAGTGTGTGGTCTCCCGTTCGCTTAGACTTGGGCTCGTGTATGGACTTCCCATTTCATATGCAGGTTCGGGTTTAGGTGCGGGAGATGTGGTGGCCCGCGCTCCGGGTGCTACATCCTAAAGTGGTATCAGAGCTCCGGGTTGCAAAATCGGAGTTCTAGTGTCATGTTGAGTCTGTCTAGGTCGAACGGCGTAGGACAACGTGGATATGTGACTTTATGTGCTTATTTATTTATCTTTTTTTTAATCGTGCACATGAACATGAATTGTCCCGCATGCATATATATTGGAAATTCTTGAACTTTTGCAGAAATATGCCTCCAAGAAGATATCATCGTCGAAATAGATCCCCCGAGCATCGTCATCATCGGGATCACTCTCCTCAACAAGGGAATAACAATTCACCACCACCACAAATGGATTCGGGAAACTTTATGGAAAGGCTCGCGGTATTTTTAGAGCAACGTAATCAAGAAAGGAATAATGCCCCGCCGGTCGGTAATCATGGAGGAGGTCTTATTACAGCCACCCTTAGGGAATTCAAGAATCAAAACCCACCGGTTTTCATTGGTAGGAATGATATTCAAGCTGAAGAATGGTTGGTCCAAACAAACCGGATATGGGATCTTATACCTTGTGGACCGGATGAGAAAATTCAATGCACACTCACGATGGTACAAGGACAAACGTATAATTGGTGGTCGAGTGTTCAAGTGAAGCTAGAGACCTCCAGGGAAGAAATTACTTGGGAGGTGTCTGTTCGAGAGTTCAAGAGTAAGTATGTCCCGAAAGCTACTCGGAGTAGACGATTGAGAGAGTTTATGGATATCACGCAAGGAGGGATTTCGGTGACGGATTACATTAATGAGTTCGAGAGGCTTTCTCGCTATGCCCCAAGTATTGCAAATGACGATGAGAGTAAGGCCTCCCAATCTCTTCAAGGTCTTCGAGAGGACATGAAAGATGCATTAGAAGCTTCCAATACTAGCACGTGGGCAAAGGTGGCGGATAAGGCCCTAAGAGTTGAAGATCGGGTGGTTATGAGAACGAAAAACTCTCACCCCGGCCAAAGTTCTAGTTCGGGTTCACAATCAATTCTTGGAAAGAGACCAGTGTATGAAGTTCATCCCCTTCCGAATCCTCAAAATAAGAAATCTAAATCGGGGAATCCAAATCCTCATTTGCTATCAAGGGTCTCGAGTGTGTCCATTGTCGGCGAACAAATCATTTGTTGGAGGACTGCTGGAAACTTCACAAGAGGTTCTTCGGATGTGGGTCACCGGAGCATATGTTAGATCGATGCCCACGTAAGAGGCCGGATTATGTACCGGGAGGAAATCCGAGACCCGTGATTCAAGCTCGGACGTACACTTTGGGTGGAGAAGGAGAAAGAGTGGCCGAGGTTAATCAAAATACGGCGGTGGAATGTATACTTGCATAGATGGCATAACATCACATGCATTGGTCGATCCCGAGACCATTTAATCATTTATTTTCGGGATGCATCGTTGTGATTATTGTTATAGTTATTTTTAACTTCCCTGTATGCCCTATTACTTTCGTATGACTTTGTTGTGAGTTCTTTTGAGAGTTCTTGGTAAGATTTCTTTGACGGGAGTGTTCGGTGAGCTTTAGGGTCGAGTTTTGCTTGTCAACTCGATAGAGCCATTGGGAAGAGGTAAGATTTAAGGTGCAAGATCAAAGAAGCCAAGAGGTCGAAAATCGAAGAGTCAACTCGTGAGATCGATAAGAAGATGAGAAGTTGTATCCGAAGTGGTTCGAGGTCCCGACCCGGACCTGAGGACGGGTCCTTTTTAAGGGGAAGAGTTTGTGACACCCAGCTCGTTCGCACGTACAGGTTTGTACCACGTGTGAGTTTATTTTCCGTAATTGTAGTTATTTTCATTTTTATTTGATGCATTCATGTTTATTTCTAATTTTTTCTTATGTGAATTATTTGAAATAAAATGAAATATGTGATATAAATATCAAGAAAATGTCTTAAGTGGAACTATGATGTGAATTCGTGTGAATTATGAATTTATGATACCTGAATTTTATTCCCGAGCATGCTAATTTCGTGAATTATGTGAAATACGTGATTTAAGGATTTAATTGCATGATTTTAAAATTATTGGACTTAATTGGAATTTCGAAGTTGGACATTATTGCAACTTTTTAAAAGTTTTGGACTCATTTGGAAAATGAGTGATTTTAGTACACTTGTGTACATTTTAATTTATATCTTGAGCTACGGCACTTGGATTCGAGTGCCGTCTTCGGCGTTCAACTCCTTTCGACGACTTGGACGTAATGGAATAGGTTTCGTAATTTTTCGATATCGTTTCGACCCCCGACGAAGCAAATTTCAGCCACTCGTACCTTAAAACACACCTATGACCTATCTTGGAGCTATGAGACCTAATCTTTCATTATTTCCTTGACTTATTTTCACCAAATCATCCCCTTTCTCTTCCCATACCTGCTGATCAGTTTCCAAGACAAAGAAAGAGGGGAAAAAACGAGAAGAAGAAGAAGAAAGAAGAAAGAAAGGGAAATCTCCAATTTTGGCCATTCTTTGAGCTCAATCCACCCGATTCTTTGCTACTTCTTCAAGATCAAGGGGTGCTTCCGGGAGGAGTCGTACCCGAAGTTTAAGTTGTTTGGGCTCGTTTTGTCGTACCGCACTACACTTTTGTTCAAAGGTGAGGTTTAGGTTCTTTTCTTTTTAGTTAAGCGACCTAAAACCCTTAAATGCTCGTTTTCAAGCCCGTATGCGATTATACTATTATATTTATATAATAGATATGTGCTTATATGATATGTTTATGACTTTGACATATGATTAAAGGTTTTTGAACTATATATATACTAGCGTGTATAAGCTTGAAAATGTTTTGCAACGAGGCTATGCTCCCAACCGCGTGTCTTCATGCGAGCTACGGATTAGGATAACATGGAGAGGTACGTCCATAGCATAAGCTGAGTTGCAAGGTACGGTATGCTCTTATAAGCTTTTGAAAAGTCTATATCTACGAGCATATATAAACTTATGGTTTTAATGAAAGTTAACGCTAATGTTCGTAATGTTAATGATTTGTAATGAGCGAGAATGAAATGAAAGGTAATGTAATGGTAATGTAGGGCCCCGGAGACGTGGGTAAGGGAGACCTGGGATGGCCATGGGGTCATCGGTTATGACCCCTGTACACTCTCAATCCAAGGTACTACGTACGACCCTAGGGAGGTTGGGGAAGTCGTGGTGCTCTTGATGCCTTCGGAATGAACCGGGGAGGACTCGTGCGGGTTAGCTACCCCTTGAGGAATTTATAATGGCACTCGTGTGGTCTAACCGCCCTCGAGGAATTTACTAATGGATGGTTAGGGTTGACGGACCCTTCTATCACCGAATGGGAGGATCGAATGTGATTTATGTTTTATGTAATGTAATATAATGAGAAGTAACGGTGGATGCTCGTACTCGCAGAGCTTAATGAAATGGTTGGATTATGGAACGGGAATAGAGTATTTATTAATGTAATGTATACGTATATGTTATGTAATGTCCTTTGAAAATATTTTGGTATGTAAAAGCCTATTCCCGGTTCATAACCTTTATCTTTTATGTGCTTTGCTATCTATATGTATAGTGTGTGGGTGTACGTTAGCCCCCTCACTCAGTCGAGATATGACTGACACCTCTCCTTTTCCCACTTTAGTTTGCAGGTCTTTTGAGCACGAGCTAGGCGGAGAAGTGGGTCGTTCGAGTCTCACTTTTGGGTATAGGTCGTGCTAGGTGCATTGGATTCATTTTGTCTTTTATTTAATGAATTAATCATGTTATGAATTTTTCTTTTTGAGATATGAATTCTTATGATATGTAAATTTGATCTTTTGATGTATATTTAATTTTGGGAACTTTACATTTCTAGAACTCCTTGCTTCCGCTATTAGTTTTTATTTGTCGCGCGCTCTAGTTAGTTTTAGCTCCTCCTAGCCTAGTGAGTGTGTGGTCTCCCGTTCGCTTAGACTTGGGCTCGTGTATGGACTTCCCATTTCATATGCGGGTTCGGGTTTAGGTGCGGGGGATGTGGTGGCCCGCGCTCCGGGTGCTACATCCTAAAGTGGTATCAGAGCTCCGGGTTGCAAAGTCGGAGTTCTAGTGTCGTGTTGAGTCTGTCTAGGTCGAACGGCGTAGGACAACGTGGATATGTGACTTTATGTGCTTAGTTATTTATCTTTTTTTTAATCGTGCACATGAACATGAATTGACCCGCACGCATATATATTGGAAATTCTTGAACTTTTGCAGAAATATGCCTCCAAGAAGATATCATCGTCGAAATAGATCCCCCGAGCGTCGTCATCATCGGGATCACTCTCCTCAACAAGGGAATAACAATTCACCACCACTACAAATGGATCCGGGAAACTTTATGGAAAGGCTCGCGGTATTTTTAGAGCAACGTAATCAAGAAAGGAATAATGCCCCGCCGGTCGGTAATCATGGAGGAGGTCTTATTACAGCCACCCTTAGGGAATTCAAGAATCAAAACCCACCGGTTTTCATTGGTGGGAATGATATTCAAGCCGAAGAATGGTTGGTCCAAACAAACAGGATATGGGATCTTATACCTTGTGGACCGGATGAGAAACTTCAATGCACCCTCACGATGGTACAAGGACAAGCGTATAATTGGTGGTCGAGTGTTCAAGTGAAGCTAGAGGCCTCCAGGGAAGAAATTACTTGGGAGGTGTTTGTTCGAGAGTTCAAGAGTAAGTATGTCCTGAAAGCTACTCGGAATAGACGCTTGAGAGAATTTATGGATCTCATGCAAGGAGGGATTTCGGTGACGGATTACATTAATGAGTTCGAGAGGCTTTCTCGCTATGCCCCAAGTATAGCAAATGACGATGAGAGTAAGGCCTTCCAATCTCTTCAAGGTCTTCGAGAGGACATGAAAGATGCATTAGAAACTTCCAATACTAGCACGTGGGCAAAGGTGGCGGATAAGGCCCTAAGAGTTGAAGATCGGGTGGTTATGAGAAGGAAAAACTCTCACCCCGGCCAAAGTTCTAGTTCGGGTTCACAATCAATTCTTGGAAAGAGACCTGTAACATCCCATTCGTCCGGCCATTTCAGGTACGCCTCAACGGGAGAGATACGTGTGCATTTAATTATTTAATTATGCAATTATGTTCTATTTTAATGCTTATGTGATTATTTGAATTTATTTGATATCATTTGTTTATGCTATAACTTGAGTTTTAACGTTTATGCATGAGTGCTTTGTAATTTGCTCCGTATGTGCCAGATTTTGATTTCGTTTCATGCGTATTTTGATATATGTGAACTACGTGAGTTACGTATGTGATTATGTACTCGTTACATGTTTTAGAGTTTGATTTATGTGGTTCTTGGCTCGTTTTGTAAAAAAACGGGATTTTTTTTTAGGGACTTGAGGGCCTAACGAGTTTAGCGCGCCTCTTGTTCCGGAAGCTGTAACTTGAGCTCGGGAATTTGGATTTGAATTCCCGAAGATGTGTTGGACTCGTGGCGAAGTAAGGAAACCAAGGAACCCAATTTTGTAATTTTCTAAGCCCGTTTGACCCTCCGAATTTCAGTCGGAACGAGCACGTAGCGATAAGAAGCCACCTTTGTTGACTAGTCAAGCTTTAAGGGTCCCATTTAACCCTAACCAAGCCCTTAACCATGCCCATATGACCTTAGTTAAGCCCTCTCTCCCCCTTTTCAGCTGAATTTCGGACCCCACTCACCCACCACAAGATATTTTTCCCAAATTGAAGAAAGAAGAGGAGAAGAGAAGAAGAAGAAGGGTTTGGCCATTTTGCTCAAGTCTTGAACTCAAGGTCCACCATTTCTCAACCATTTGAAGAGGTAAGCTCATATTTGACTCCTCCATGCTTGTGTGCTCACTTTGTCTTTGATTTTACAAGATTTGATCCATGAATTCTTGAGATATGATATATACTATGAATAGTGAAGGGTTTGATGATTTTGTGAATTCTTGCTTGCTCTCTTGCAATTTCTTTGAGTATGAAGCATGTATTTATATCCTAAGACATCATATGTGATATATATGAAGTTGAATTGAGTGCTACTTGAGAATCCTTGACTTTGCCATAGTTAAATTTGGAGCTTTTGCATGATTTGCTTTTATCTCTTCCCTTGCATGAGTGTTGCTTGTTTGGTCCGATTTTATGCTTTTCTTGCATGAGTTTTGCTTCCCCAACCTTCCTATATCTGTTTCCTTGATGCTTGTGTGGTTTGGGATGAGTTTTATTGTGTTTTGGGGAGCAAACCTTGGATTTTCGCGGCAGGAAGGATCTCCCCGGGCGGGGAGATTTTGGCTTGGAAAGTACCCGGCCGGGTACTTTCTATGCAGAAACTTTCTGCATGTTAAAGTACCCGGGCAGGTACTTTTTGGTTCAAAATTCCCCCGGGCAAGTAGATGGAGTGCAGGGTACGGTCGTACCTTACACTCTATCTTTCGGGAGGATTTCTTTTGTTGATTCCTTTGCTTTTTGTTGGTTTTTCTTATCTCGTTTATGACTTGTATACTTAATTAACTTGTTACTTTATGTCGTGAATCCTTGACTTGTTTTATACCCTCGTTTGTGGATCACGATCTTATATGCAATGTATGCTCCCGTATGACTTAAGTGTTAATTTATTTTATGTCCTTTGCATCATGAACATCCATATGCATATGCCGAGCGTCTAAGTGGTTCATTTTGAGTCTAAGTGTGTCTTGTGATCTTTGCTTTGATTTTAGGTGTGCCCCGTGGTTGAAGAGGCGGTTTCTTAGAAGGGTTTGTGTTTGTTTCGTCGGTTTGTTCGAAAAGGTGAGGTTTTCTTTGTTTTAGCTATTGTGACCTACAACCCTATATGTGATTTCAAGCCCGCATGTGACTTATATGTATATATGTATATAGATATGTGTTCGATATGTATTTTTCGGGTTTGGCCCTTTTGTTATAAAACGTTTGAAAACGCTTTTATGTATAAGTAAGCTATTTTTGTTCTTTTGTTTTGAAAAGGGTTGGCGTGTGTTTGTGATAAGTTTTAGCGAGATAAGCTTTTTGTGATAAGTATAAGCGTGACTTTCGTTTGGGCCCCGGAGTTGTGTGGTTCGGGAGACCCGGGACGACCATCGGGGTCGCCGGTTGCAACCCCAGGACACTTCTCCACAAATAGGATCAACCCGAAACCCACTCGGAGGGAGGTGGGGGACGGAGTCCTTGGGACGCGAGTGTCATGAAACTCAGGTCCCTGACATATCAGCGTGGTGGATGCGAAGGGTGGCCACTCTTCCATCCCATGGAGTAAGGAGGTTTGTGTTTATGTCTGTTTTGTATCTTTGCGTGTTAAGCTCTGAGTTTTGCATTTTGAAGGAGAATAGTTGGAACTCGTTCTCGCCGAGTTACTAGGTTAAGCTTTGTTTCCGTTATGGATATGTTTCTGTCTAAGATTCGTGAAACGGGTGGGGACTTCTAATTCTTAAAATTGGTTGATTTTGGCCTTGGCCCTAAACCTTCTTTGTATATGTATTATCACGTGTTAAAATGGTTTGGAATGCAAAAACCACACCCGGTTCATGAATAACCTAAACAAGTATATGCTTTGCTCTGTATATTTATGTACGGGTGTGTGTGTTAACCCCCTCACCAGTCTTTAGGACTGACCCCTCTTCGTTGTTTCTTTTTTTTTTTCCTTTTGCTTCTTGAGTTGCAGGTGCAGATTTCGGTTGGTGCTAGGCGGTGTCTTTTGCTTTAGGTCGTTCGAGTTTGTTAGTAGTGTCTTTTGCATCCTTGCATCTTTACTTTCAGTTTTGGTACTACGTATAAATATTTATAGATATTGTACTATGTATAAGCTTCGTATATGTTATGATTCGGATTTGAGCTTCTGTAATGTGATTCTTTTAGCCTTGGTTGGGCATAATATGTATAATTTTGTAATATATTGGCATATATGTTTGTATTTTTCTGATCTTGGTGCTTCCGCATTTGATTTTTGTTTTGTTGCGCGCTCTGTTTGAGGGTCTAGACCGCCTAGCTAGCGTGTGGGTTTTTGTTTGTCTCTGTTCGCTGTAGCTTGGTGTGGGTGCGGAGTTCCCATTTCGTTACTCACATTGGGCTATGGTGCGGGGGGATGTGGCGCCCTTCGCTCCGGGGTGTTACATCTCTGAAGTGGTATCAGAGCTCTTGGTTTCAAAACCGGAGCTCTAGGGTCGTGTGAGTTTGTCTAGGTCGTTCGGCTTAGGATTATGTGATTGTTTGCATTCACGATCTCATTTATCTGACTTATTTGTTAATAATTGTGTTAATTGTTCACATGAACATGCACTTGCTAATCGACATGCACCTATATTTCTATTGTAATTTTGAGATTTTCAGGATATCACCTATGGATCCAATAGCAATCTTGTACCGGGAGTTTGGAACTTTCAATCCTTCGCACTTCCGAGGAGGTAATGATATTGAAGCCGGGGAATGGCTCGCGGAGATAGAGGCGATATTTCGAGTATGGCCATGTGAATCTCAAAATAAGGTTCGCCTAGTCACCCTACTTTTACAAGGACAAGCAAATTTATGGTGGACAAGAATTACTCACCAACTCGAGGCAACGGGAGAAGCATTGATATAGGATGTATTCGTTCGGGAATTTAGAAAAAGGTATACGCCTGCCATTCTACAAGAGCGAAGACTTAAAGAATTTCTCGCCCTTAAGCAAGAAGAGAGCACCGTTATGGAATATTTCGAGGAATTCGAAAAGTTTGGTGCTTATGTGCCACATATTACAAGTGATGATCGGTTGAAGGCTAAGCACTTCATGGAGGGCCTTCGAGACGAGTTTAGAGAAGCTTTGGTCGTAAGGGATACAAGTACGTGGAATCAAGCCGTTGAGAAGGCATTACGAGTTGAAAATTGGTTGATGACAAGAAAAGAACATGAAGAAGATGCACCGAAACAATCATTTGAGCCCGGATCATGTTCTAACTTACAAGCGGGAAAGAAGGTGATTCGGAAAAGTATATTGACCAAGAAAAGAAGCAACAAGAAGAAATCCAAGCCTCGGAAAGCTCCTTGGTCCAAAAGAGAATTTCCACCGTGTGCTCATTGTGGAGGGACCAACCACACCTATGATGGATTTTGGATCCGGTTGAAGAGATGTCGTGCTTGCGGGTCTACGGACCACAAGTTCCCGGATTGTGATCGTTCGAGGGCTAGCAAACAAAGAAGAAGGAATCAAAGGCTCCAAGTCGGAGATCAAATCAAACCCAAGAAGCGAGGTAATTGCATTCATGGCACCACATTCATGCATATTTTTAGTGGGGAAACCCACTTTGTTTTACTTTTCTTCTTTGTTATTTCTTGTTGCTTGCTTGTTGCTTGCTTGTTACTTTCCTTGCGCTTGTTGTTACTGCTTTCCTTGTTGTTGTGAGTTGAGAGCCCGGGTGTTTGGTGAGTTGAGAGGACCGAGCTTGCCCGGTGGTTGTTCTTAAAGGCGCCTAGCCCTTGTTAAGGTAACATCGTTGTCGTAGGCGTTGGTGGTTGCTTTCAGGAGGTCCTTTTTGGGCTCAACGATATTTTCGGGTGTTGGATTGAAGTCCAACCCACCTATATCCTTTGTGGAAGCGGTTGGTTATTCTGGGATGGTGCAATAAACTTTGTGGCTTTCCTTTGGGTTAACCTAGAGGTCGAGCCAAGCTTGGAGAGACGAAGATCGAAGTAAGACACCTTGGTGTTTCTTTTAAGGTTGGAATTTGTTTCCACTCGATAAGGACATCGAGGTTACGTGGTCTTTATCCCGGAGTCGACCTTGCTTGAAGATTCCCTACCGAATGATTCTAGAGTGGATGTAGAGTTCAAGACGTAGTTGACACGCTCTTAGAAGGTAGTTTCATCAATTCGAATACTTCTTCGTGGAGTGTTCTTGTCCTATCTAAGAAGAAGATGGATCGTTAAGATGAAAATAACTACCGTGAGCTACGCGGGCTTACCCTGGTGGAAAGAATACCCTTCCTGCTTGCTTCGAGGGGTTGCTCATCCTTCTTCAGCGTTCTGTGGTCTTTGTTAAGGATGGTGTCAACAAGGGTATTGTCGACTACATGTTCTGGTAGAAGAACCGAGAAGTGCCTCCGAGAGTAAGTCTCTAATGTTATCGGGGTCAATCGGAGATTCGTCTTTGCAGAAGCCGTCATCCCGTGAAATGAAAGACAAGGAAGAGGCATGGTTCGAGGATAGGCTTTTGAAGAGAGTTATCTTGATTACACGAGGATACTCAAACTTCTCCGTTTCAATCGAGTTACTAACGAAGACTTCGGTTGTGTGTGGCTAACGGAGGGTTAGAGCCTATGTCTCAAGAAATGCTTGGGCACGAGACTAAGTCCACTCATTGTTCGTGACTTGAGGAGCCGGTAATGGTGTTGTGGCACGAGAAAAGACATTGCAAACTTTGTGTAGCAGTGTTTAACATGCTCTCGGTTGAAGATCGAGAACCCTTCCGGCATGGTTCTCCAACTACTTTCGAATCTTAATTGGAAGTGGAAGCAAACTGGACAAGAAGTTTGCTAAGCTAAGGAGAATTACCTGGATATGAGAAGCCTTCTTCATTTCTAATCGAGGAAGTGATATCCTGAGGAGTCTACAGCTTTCGTGGATCAGAGTAGCGCAGCGGAAGCGTGGAGTTGAGTTCGTTCGAGAGTCCTCTAGGTCTCGTCTAGGACCTGAGGATAGGTCCTTTTGAAGGAGGGGAGGTTGTAACATCCCGTTCGTCCGGCCATTTCAGGTACGCCTCAACGGGAGAGATACGTGTACATTTAATTATTTAATTATGCAATTATGTTCTATTTTAATGCTTATGTGATTATTTGAATTTATTTGATATCATTTGTTTAAGCTATAACTTGAGTTTTAACGTTTATGCATGAGTGCTTTGTAATTTGCTCCGTATGTGCCAGATTTTGATTTCGTTTCATGCGTATTTTGATATATGTGAACTACGTGAGTTACTCGTTACATGTTTTAGAGTTTGATTTATGTGGTTCTTGGTTCGTTTTGTAAAAAACGGGATTTTTTTTTAGGGACTTGAGGGCCTAACGCATTTAGCGCGCCTCTTGTTCCGGAAGCTGTAACCTGAGCTCGGGAATTTGGATTTGAATTCCGGAAGATGTGTTGGACTCGTGGCGAAGTAAGGAAACCAAAGAACCCAAGTTTGTAATTTTCGAAGCCCGTTTGACCCTCCGAATTTCAGTTGGAACGAGCACGTAGCGATAAGAAGCCACCTTTGTTGACTAGTCAAGCTTTGTGGGTCCCATTTAACCCTAACCAAGCCCTTAACCATGCCCATATGACCTTAGTTAAGCCCTCTCTCCCCCTTTTCAGCTGAATTTCGGACCCCCCTCACCCACCACAAGATATTTTTCCCAAATTGAAGAAAGAAGAGGAGAAGAGAAGAAGAAGAAGGGTTTGGCCATTTTGCTCAAGTCTTGAACTCAAGGGATATGGTGCGGGGGGATGTGGCGCCCTTCGCTCCGGGGTGTTACATCTCTGAAGTGGTATCAGAGCTGTTGGTTGCAAAACCGGAGCTCTAGGGTCGTGTGAGTTTGTCTAGGTCGTTCGGCTTAGGATTATGTGATTGTTTGCATTCACGATCTCATTTATCTGACTTATTTGTTAATAATTGTGTTAATTGTTCACATGAACATGCACTTGCTAATCGACATGCACCTATATTTCTATTGTAATTTTGAGATTTTCAGGATATCACCTATGGATCCAATAGCAATCTTGTACCGGGAGTTTGGAACTTTCAATCCTTCGCACTTCCGAGGAGGTAATGATATTGAAGCCGGGGAATGGCTCGCGGAGATAGAGGCGATATTTCGAGTATGGCCATGTGAATCTCAAAATAAGGTTCGCCTAGTCACCCTACTTTTACAAGGACAAGCAAATTTATGGTGGACAAGAATTACTCACCAACTCGAGGCAACGGGAGAAGCATTGATATAGGATGTATTCGTTCGGGAATTTAGAAAAAGGTATACGCCTGCCATTCTACAAGAGCGAAGACTTAAAGAATTTCTCGCCCTTAAGCAAGAAGAGAGCACCGTTATGGAATATTTAGAGGAATTCGAAAAGTTGGGTGCTTATGTGCCACATATTACAAGTGATGATCGGTTGAAGGCTAAGCACTTCATGGAGGGCCTTCGAGACGAGTTTAGAGAAGCTTTGGTCGTAAGGGATACAAGTACGTGGAATCAAGCCGTTGAGAAGGCATTACGAGTTGAAAATTGGTTGATGACAAGAAAAGAACATGAAAAAGATGCACCGAAACAATCATTTGAGCCCGGATCATGTTCTAACTTACAAGCGGGAAAGAAGGTGATTCGGAAAAATACATTGACCAAGAAAAGAAGCAACAAGAAGAAATCCAAGCCTCGGAAAGCTCCTTGGTCCAAAAGAGAATTTCCACCGTGTGCTCATTGTGGAGGGACCAACCACACCTATGATGGATTTTGGATCCGGTTGAAGAGATGTCGTGCTTGCGGGTCTACGGACCACAAGTTCCCGGATTGTGATCGTTCGAGGGCTAGCAAACAAAGAAGAAGGAATCAAAGGCTCCAAGTCGGAGATCAAATCAAACCCAAGAAGCGAGGTAATTGCATTCATGGCACCACATTCAAGCATATTTTTAGTGGGGAAACCCACTTTGTTTTACTTTTCTTCTTTGTTATTTCTTGTTGCTTACTTGTTGCTTGCTTGTTGCTTTCCTTGCGCTTGTTGTTACTGCTTTCCTTTTTGTTGTGAGTTGAGAGCCCGGGTGTTTGGTGAGTTGTGAGGACCGAGCTTGCCCGGTGGTTGTTCTTAAAGGCGCCTAGCCCTTGTTAAGGTAACATCGTTGTCGTAGTCGTTGGTGGTTGCTTTCAGGAGGTCCTTTTTGGGCTCAACGATATTTTTGGGTGTTGGATTGAAGGCCAACCCACCTATATCCTTTGTGGAAGCGGTTGGTTATTCTGGGACGGTGCAATAAACTTTGTGGCTTTCCTTTGGGTTAACCTAGAGGTCGAGCCAAGCTTGGAGAGACGAAGATCGAAGTAAGACACCTTGGTGTTTCTTTTAAGGTTGGAATTTGTTTCCACTCGATAAGGACATCGAGGTTGTGTGGTCTTTATCCCGGAGTCGACCTTGCTTGAAGATTCCCTACCGAATGACTCTAGAGTGGATGTAGAGTTCACGACGTAGTTGACACGCTCTTAGAAGGTAGTTTCATCAATTCGAATACTTCTTCGTGGAGTGTTCTTGTCCTATCTAAGAAAAAGATGGATCATTAAGATGAAAATAACTACCGTGAGCTACGCGGGCTTACCCTGGTGGAAAGAATACCCTTCCTGCTTGCTTCGAGGGGTTGCTCATCCTTCTTCAGCATTCTGTGGTCTTTGTTAAGGATGGTGTCAACAAGGGTATTGTCGACTACATGTTCTGGTAGAAGAACCGAGAAGTGCCTCCGAGAGTAAGTCTCTAATGTTATCGGGGTCAATCGGAGATTCGTCTTTGCAGAAGCCGTCATCCCGTGAAATGAAAGACAAGGAAGAGGCATGGTTCGAGGATAGGCTTTTGAAGAGAGTTATCTTGATTACACGAGGATACTCAAACTTCTCCGTTTCAATCGAGTTACTAACGAAGACTTCTGTTGTGCGTGGCTAACGGAGAGTTAGAGCCTATGTCTCAAGAAATGCTTGGGCACGAGACTAAGTCCACTCATTGTTCGTGACTTGAGGAGCCGGTAATGGTGTTGTGGCACGAGAAAAGACATTGCAAACTTTGTGTAGCAGTGTTTAACATGCTCTCGGTTGAAGATCGAGAACCCTTCCGGCATGGTTCTCCAACTACTTTCGAATCTTAATTGGAAGTGGAAGCAAACTGGACAAGAAGTTTGCTAAGCTAAGGAGAATTACCTGGATATGAGAAGCCTTCTTCATTTCTAATCGAGGAAGTGATATCCTGAGGAGTCTACAGCTTTCGTGGATCAGAGTAGCGCAGCGGAAGCGTGGAGTTGAGTTCGTTCGAGAGTCCTCTAGGTCTCGTCTAGGACCTGAGGATAGGTCCTTTTGAAGGAGGGGAGGTTGTAACATCCCGTTCGTCCGGCCATTTCAGGTACGCCTCAACGGGAGAGATACGTGTACATTTAATTATTTAATTATGCAATTATGTTCTATTTTAATGCTTATGTGATTATTTGAATTTATTTGATATCATTTGTTTAAGCTATAACTTGAGTTTTAACGTTTATGCATGAGTGCTTTGTAATTTGCTCCGTATGTGCCAGATTTTGATTTCGTTTCATGCGTATTTTGATATATGTGAACTACGTGAGTTACTCGTTACATGTTTTAGAGTTTGATTTATGTGGTTCTTGGTTCGTTTTGTAAAAAACAGGATTTTTTTTGAGGGACTTGAGGGCATAACGCATTTAGCGCGCCTCTTGTTCCGGAAGCTGTAACCTGAGCTCGGGAATTTGGATTTGAATTCCGGAAGATGTGTTGGACTCGTGGCGAAGTAAGGAAACCAAGGAACCCAAGTTTGTAATTTTCGAAGCCCGTTTGACCCTCCGAATTTCAGTTGGAACGAGCACGTAGCGATAAGAAGCCACCTTTGTTGACTAGTCAAGCTTTGTGGGTCCCATTTAACCCTAACCAAGCCCTTAACCATGCCCATATGACCTTATTTAAGCCCTCTCTCCCCCTTTTCAGCTGAATTTCGGACCCCCCTCACCCACCACAAGATATTTTTCCCAAATTGAAGAAAGAAGAGGAGAAGAGAAGAAGAAGAAGGGTTTGGCCATTTTGCTCAAGTCTTGAACTCAAGGGCTACCATTTCTCAACCATTTGAAGAGGTATGCTCATATTTGACTCCTCCATGCTTGTGTGCTCACTTTGTCTTTGATTTTACAAGATTTGATCCATGAATTCTTGAGATATGATATATACTATGAATAGTGAAGGGTTTGATGATTTTGTGAATTCTTGCTTGCTCTCTTGCAATTTCTTTGAGTATGAAGCATGTATTTATATCCTAAGACATCATATGTGATATATATGAAGTTGAATTGAGTGCTACTTGAGAATCCTTGACTTTGCCATAGTTAAATTTGGAGCTTTTGCATGATTTGCTTTTATCTCTTCCCTTGCATGAGTGTTGCTTGTTTGGTCCGATTTTATGCTTTTCTTGCATGAGTTTTGCTTCCCCAACCTTCCTATATCTGTTTCCTTGATGCTTGTGTGGTTTGGGATGAGTTTTATTGTGTTTTGGGGAGCAAACCTTGGATTTTCGCGGCAGGAAGGATCTCCCCGGGCGGGGAGATTTTGGCTTGGAAAGTACCCGGCCGGGTACTTTCT
This sequence comes from Lantana camara, assembly GCA_037501455.1. Taxonomy (NCBI): domain Eukaryota; kingdom Viridiplantae; phylum Streptophyta; class Magnoliopsida; order Lamiales; family Verbenaceae; genus Lantana; species Lantana camara. Next base: position 69,052,140 of record CM074860.1, read on the forward strand.
ATGCAGAAACTTTCTGCATGTTAAAGTACCCGGGCAGGTACTTTTTGGTTCAAAATTCCCCCGGGCAAGTAGATGGAGTGCAGGGTACGGTCGTACCTTACACTCTATCTTTCGGGAGGATTTCTTTTGTTGATTCCTTTGCTTTTTGTTGGTTTTTCTTATCTCGTTTATGACTTGTATACTTAATTAACTTGTTACTTTATGTCGTGAATCCTTGACTTGTTTTATACCCTCGTTTGTGGATCATGATCTTATATGCAATGTATGCTCCCGTATGACTTAAGTGTTAATTTATTTTATGTCCTTTGCATCATGAACATCCATATGCATATGCTCCAAATTGAAGAAAGAAGAGGCATGGTTCGAGGATAGGCTTTTGAAGAGAGTTATCTTGATTACACGAGGATACTCAAACTTCTCCGTTTCAATCGAGTTACTAACGAAGACTTCTGTTGTGCGTGGCTAACGGAGAGTTAGAGCCTATGTCTCAAGAAATGCTTGGGCACGAGACTAAGTCCACTCATTGTTCGTGACTTGAGGAGCCGGTAATGGTGTTGTGGCACGAGAAAAGACATTGCAAACTTTGTGTAGCAGTGTTTAACATGCTCTCGGTTGAAGATCGAGAACCCTTCCGGCATGGTTCTCCAACTACTTTCGAATCTTAATTGGAAGTGGAAGCAAACTGGACAAGAAGTTTGCTAAGCTAAGGAGAATTACCTGGATATGAGAAGCCTTCTTCATTTCTAATCGAGGAAGTGATATCCTGAGGAGTCTACAGCTTTCGTGGATCAGAGTAGCGCAGCGGAAGCGTGGAGTTGAGTTCGTTCGAGAGTCCTCTAGGTCTCGTCTAGGACCTGAGGATAGGTCCTTTTGAAGGAGGGGAGGTTGTAACATCCCGTTCGTCCGGCCATTTCAGGTACGCCTCAACGGGAGAGATACGTGTACATTTAATTATTTAATTATGCAATTATGTTCTATTTTAATGCTTATGTGATTATTTGAATTTATTTGATATCATTTGTTTAAGCTATAACTTGAGTTTTAACGTTTATGCATGAGTGCTTTGTAATTTGCTCCGTATGTGCCAGATTTTGATTTCGTTTCATGCGTATTTTGATATATGTGAACTACGTGAGTTACTCGTTACATGTTTTAGAGTTTGATTTATGTGGTTCTTGGTTCGTTTTGTAAAAAACGGGATTTTTTTTTAGGGACTTGAGGGCCTAACGCATTTAGCGCGCCTCTTGTTCCGGAAGCTGTAACCTGAGCTCGGGAATTTGGATTTGAATTCCGGAAGATGTGTTGGACTCGTGGCGAAGTAAGAAAACCAAGGAACCCAAGTTTGTAATTTTCGAAGCCCGTTTGACCCTCCGAATTTCAATCGGAACGAGCACGTAGCGATAAGAAGCCACCTTTGTTGACTAGTCAAGCTTTGTGGGTCTCATTTAACCCTAACCAAGCCCTTAACCATGCCCATATGACCTTAGTTAAGCCCTCTCTCCCCCTTTTCAGCTGAATTTCGGACCCCCCTCACCCACCACAAGATATTTTTCCCAAATTGAAGAAAGAAGAGGAGAAGAGAAGAAGAAGAAGGGTTTGGCCATTTTGCTCAAGTCTTGAACTCAAGGGCCACCATTTCTCAACCATTTGAAGAGGTAAGCTCATATTTGACTCCTCCATGCTTGTGTGCTCACTTTGTCTTTGATTTTACAAGATTTGATCCATGAATTCTTGAGATATGATATATACTCTGAATAGTGAAGGGTTTGATGATTTTGTGAATTCTTGCTTGCTCTCTTGCAATTTCTTTGACTATGAAGCATGTATTTATATCCTAAGACATCATATGCTATATATATGAAGTTGAATTGAGTACTGCTTGAGAATCCTTGACTTTGCCATAGTTAAATTTGGAGCTTTTGCATGATTTGCTTTTATCTCTTCCCTTGCATGAGTGTTGCTTGTTTGGTCCGATTTTATGGCTTTTCTTGCACGAGTTTTGCTTCCCCAACCTTCCTATATCTGTTTCCTTGATGCTTGTGTGATTTGGGATGAGTTTTATTGTGTTTTGGGGAGCAAACCTTGGATTTTCGTGGCTGGAAGGATCTCCCCGGGCGGGGAGATTTTGGCTTGGAAAGTACCCGGCCGGGTACTTTCTATGCAGAAACTTTCTACACGTTAAAGTACCCGGGCAGGTACCTTTAGGTTCAAAATTTCCCTGGGTGGGTAGATGGAGTGCAGGGTACGGTCGTACCTTACACTCTAGCTTTCGGGAGGATTTCTTTGGTTGATTCCTTTGCTTTTTTTTGGTTTTTCTTGTCTCGTTTATGACTTGTATACTTAATTAACTTGTTACTTTATGTCGTGAATCCTTGACTTGTTTTATACCCTCGTTTGTGGATCATGATCTTATATGCAATGTATGCTCCCGTATGACTCAAGTGTTAATTTATTTTATGTCCTTTGCATCATGAACATCCGTATGCATATGCCGAGCGTCTAAGTGGTTCATTTTGAGTCTAAGTGTGTCTTGTGATCTTTGCTTTGCTTTTAGGTGTGCCCCGTGGTTGAAGAGGCGGTTTCTTAGAAGGGTTTGTGTTTGTTTCGTCGGTTTGTTCGACAAGGTGAGGTTTTCTTTGTTTTAGCTATTGTGACCTACAACCCTATATGTGATTTCAAGCCTGCATGTGACCTATACGTATATATGTATATAGATACATGTTCGATATGTATTTTGCGGGTTTGGCCCTTTTGTTATAAAACGTTTGAAAACACTTTTATGTATAAGTAAGCTATTTTTGTTCTTTTGTTTTGAAAAGGGTTGGCGTGTGTTTGTGATAAGTTTTAGCGAGATAAGCTTTTTTTGATAAGTATAAGCGTGACTTTCGTTTGGGCCCTGGAGTTGTGTGGTTCGGGAGACCCGGGACGACCATCGGGGTCGCCGGTTGCAACCCTAAGACACTTCTTCACAAATAGGATCAACCCGAAACCCACTCGGAGGGAGGTGGGGGACGGAGTCCTTGGGACGCGAGTGTCATGAAACTCACGTCCCTGACATATCAGCGTGGTGGATGCGAAGGGTGGCCACTCTTCCATCCCATGGAGTAAGGAGGTTTGTGTTTATGTCTGTTTTGTATCTTTGCGTGTTAAGCTCTGAGTTTTGCATTTTGAAGGAGAATAGTTGGAACTCGTTCTCGCCGAGTTACTAGGTTAAGCTTTGTTTCCGTTATGGATATGTTTCTGTCTAAGATTCGTGAAACGGGTGGGGACTTCTAATTCTTAAAATTGGTTGATTTTGGCTTTGGCCCTAAACCTTCTTTGTATATGTATTATCACGTGTTAAAATGGTTTGGAATGCAAAAACCACACCCGGTTCATGAATAACCTAAACAAGTATATGCTTTGCTCTGTATATTTATGTACGGGTGTGTGTGTTAACCCCCTCACCAGTCTTTAGGACTGACCCCTCTTCGTTGTTTCTTTTTTTTTTCCTTTTGCTTCTTGGGTTGCAGGTGCAGATTTCGGTTGGTGCTAGGCGGTGTCTTTTGCTTTAGGTCGTTCGAGTTTGTTAGTAGTGTCTTTTGCATCCTTGCATCTTTACTTTCAGTTTTGGTACTACGTATAAATATTTATAAATATTGTACTATGTATAAGCTTCGTATATGTTATGATTCGGATTTGAGCTTCTGTTATGTGATTCTTTTGGCCTTGGTTGGGCATAATATGTATAATTTTATAATATATTAGCATGTATGTTTGTATTTTTCTGATCTTGGTGCTTCCGCATTTGATTTTTGTTTTGTTGCGCGCTCTGTTTGAGGGTCTAGACCGCCTAGCTAGCGTGTGGGTTTTTGTGTTGTCTCTGTTCGCTGTAGCTTGGTGTGGGTGCGGAGTTCCCATTTCGTTACTCACATTGGGCTATGGTGCGGGGGGATGTGGCGCCCTTCGCTCCGGGGTGTTACAAGACCAGTGTATGAAGTTCATCCCCTTCCGAATCCTCAAAATAAGAAATCTAAACCGGGGAATCCAAATCCTCCTTTGGCTATCAAGTGTCTCGAGTGTGTGCATTTTCGGCGAACAAATCATTTGTCGAAGGATTGCTGGAAACTTCACAAGAGGTGCTTCGAATGTAGGTCACCGGAGCATATGTTAGATCGTTGCCCACGCAAGAGGTCGGATTATGTATCGGGAGGAAATTCGAGACCCGCGATTCAAGCTCGGGCGTACGCTTTGGGTGGAGAAGGAGAAAGAGTGGCCGAGGTTAATCAAAATACGGCGGTGGAAGGTACACTTGCATACATGGCATAACATCACATGCATTGGTCGATCCCAGACCATTTATTCATTTATTTTCGGGATGCATCGTTGTGATTATTGTTGTAGTTATTTTTAACTTCCCTGTATGCCCTATTACTTGCGCATGACTTTCTTGTGAGTTCTTCTGAGAGTTCTTGGTGAGATTTCTTTGACGGGAGTGTTCGGTGAGCTTTAGGATCGAGTTTTGCTTGTCAACTCGATAGAGCCATTGGGAAGAGGTAAGATTTAAGGTGCAAGATCAAAGAAGCCAAGAGATCGAAAATCGAAGAGTCAACTCGTGAGATCGATAAGAAGATGAGAAGTTGTATCCGAAGTGGTTCGAGGTCCCGAGCCGGACCTGAGGACAGGTCCTTTTTAAGGGGGAGAGTTTGTGACACCCCGCTCATTCGTACGTACAAGTTTGTACCACGTGTGAGTTTATTTTCCGTAATTGTAGTTATTTTCATTTTTATTTGATGCATTCATGTTTATTTCTAATTGTTTCTTATATGAATTATTTGAAATAAAATGAAATATGTGATATAAATATCAAGAAAATGTCTTAAGTGGAACTATGATGTGAATTTATAACAGCCCGAAAACCCGCCTGTCGATATTGTCCGCTTTGGTGGGCTAAGCGACACCACCCTCACGGTATTGTTTCTCCCAGTGGAATTTAAGCCCGAAGGCACCCACCCAGGAAATGGCCTCAACAGGGAAGAGGTATCCACCCCCTTATAAGGAAGGTTTCGTTCTCCTCTTCTTCCGATGTGGGACAAGCACTTTGAGCTTTACAGTCCACCCCCCCATAAGGGCCCAGCGTCCTCGCTGGCACACTGGACCGGGTCCCAGCTCTGATACCATTTGTAACAGCCCGAAAACCCGCTTGTCGATATTGTCCGCTTTGGTGGGCTAAGCGACACCACCCTCACGGTTTTGTTTCTCCCGGTGGAATTTAAGCCCGAAGGCGCCCACCTAGGAAAAGGCCTCAACAGGGAAGAGGTATCCACCCCCTTATAAGGAAGGTTTCGTTCTCCTCTTCTTCCGATGTGGGACAAGCACTTTGAGCTTTACTACGATTGGAATACATCTCGATCAACAAACCAACAATAACCAATTTATTTGCACTTAAAACAATTAATTCAAATAATCACAATTACGCAAAATAATTCGTAATAAATAGATCGAGTGTCCGATTAACGAACGGAAAGTGGCGTTGAACTAACCACAACGAGACGAACATTCTGTCCGAAAGTCGCCGGAGTGCCGCCACCGGAGCCCCCCCAAAGTCGCCGGGCGGCACTCCGGGCCGCCGTCAAAGGTCGCCGGAAAAATCCCAAAAAATCAGTCCTGAATGAAGTCTTCGTGCCCGTTCCGAATCCTCGATCAATTTCTGGAAATTCCAAGCCGATTGTCCTAGATCTGAAATCTAAGAACACGAAAACCCTAAATCTTCAAACTCAAATTACTTCCAAACCGGTGAACCAAAATGCGATCCGAAAGAGGCGTTGTCTTACCCATGACGAGCTCTTCGAAAGCCCTAAGGTAGCTTTCCGGAAAAATCCTCGGAGCTAGTGCCGCCGTTGCACCGCCACTTTGCTGCCGCCGATCCTCCGCCAAACCACCGAATCTGGAGTCGCCTGATCACAGGTCACTAGTTCACGTCGTTCCAAACAACTTTTGTGAAGAGTCTGAGACCAAAAGATGGCCGGAAAAGGTCCCCGTTGGCCATCGAAGTTTCTGCCGCCTCTGCTACAATAACTCGTGCCGCCGCCGCGAGCTTTAAGCGGCGCGTACGGCGCCGTCTCTGCTCCGATAGCCGCACCGCCGGTGTCAACCGCTGCACCGGGAAGTCCTCTTGCTGGGTCTTCGGCGCGTGTACCAAGGAAGTGGCCGGAAAATGCCGCGAAAATCCGACGAAGTGGCGGCGGTCTGACAGCTCCGCCGCTGCTACTAAAATCCGGCCATAACTCCACCACCATTCATCTTTAGGCCGTGAAATTGGTACTCTTACGTCGGTCTCACCGAGATAATCGAAATGGACTATTCGTTTGTTGAATTCCGTCGAGAAACGATCGAGTTATGGGCTCGTAACCAAAGCCGCGCATAGTGACCCTCGGGAGAGAGAAAGTGTGGGAGAGGAGAGAGAGAGAGAGAGAGAGAGAAAAGGGATTGGGAGAAATGTGTCTTGTGCACAAGCTATATACAACCGGGTGTCCTTATCGCGTAACAAAGAGAAATATCGCGTACAAATAATCGTAAATAAAATTGGTAAAGTTACGAATAAACATTCAAGCTCCGAATTAATTTTACAAATTAAAATGAAAGAGATAGATTTACCAATTAGAGTTTAATTCAATTTAATTTTAGAAACCTTTCGTACAATTTAACGACATTTCGTAAACACATGATTGACAATTAATCTCGAGTAATTCAAGTAAACCGAAATTAAACAAGTTAAGTAACATGATGGATTTAAAATCAACTTGACAATTATTTCATGGAATAAATTTGAATTAAATCAAATTAGACAGTTAGGGTTAAATATGCATGTAATTAATCAAGTTGACAATTAATCTTAGAATAATTCGAATGAACACATATTAAATTGAATTTACATTAATCACATAATTCAAGAACTCTTAAATTAAACACACATAAGTATAGAGACTTACTTGTAAATGTCGTCAGAATGCCTTTCGAGAATACGGGGCGTCACAGAATTCGTGTAAATTATGAATTTATGATACCTGAATTTTATTCTCGAGCATGCTAATTTCGTGAATTATGTGAAATACATGATTTAAGAATGTAATTGCATGATTTTAAAATTATTGGACTTAATTGGAATTTCGAAGTTGGACCTAATTGCAACTTTTTAAAAGTTTTGGACTCATTTGGAAAAACTGTGATTTTAGTACACTTGTGTACATTTTAATTTATATCTTGAGCTACGGCACTCGGATTCGAGTGCCGTCTTCGGCCATTCAACTCCTTTCAACGACTCGGATGCAATGGAACAGGTTTCGTAATTTTTCGATGTCGTTTCGACCCCGACGAAGCAAATTTCAGCCACTCGTACCTTAAAACACACCTATGACCTATCTTGGAGCTATGAGACCTAATCTTTCATTATTTCTTTGACTTATTTTAACCAAATCATCCCCTTTCTCTTCCCATACCTGCTGATCAGTTTCCAAGACAAAGAAAGAGGGGAAAAAACGAGAAGAAGAAGAAGAAAGAACAAAGAAAGGGAAATCTCCAATTTTGGCCATTCTTTGAGCTCAATCCACCCGATTCTTTGCTCCTTCTTCAAGATCAAGGGGTGCTTCCGGGAGGAGTCGTACCCGAAGTTTAAGTTGTTTGGGCTCGTTTTGTCGCACCGCACTACACTTTTGTTCAAAGGTGAGGTTTAGGTTCTTTTCTTTTTAGTTAAGCGACCTAAACCCCTTAAATGCTCGTTTTCAAGCCCGTATGCGATTATACTATTATATTTATATAATAGATATGTGCTTATATGATATGTTTATTACTTTGACATATGATTAAAGGTTTCCGAACTATATATATACTAGCGTATATAAGCTTGAAAATGTTTTGCAACGAGGCTATGCTCCAAACCGTGTGTCTTCATGCGAGCTACGGATTAGGATGACATGGAGAGGTACGTCTATAGCATAAGCTGAGTTGCAAGGTAAGGTATGCTCTTATAAGCTTTTGAAATGGCTATATCTACGAGCATATATGAACTCATGGTTTTAATGAAAGTTAATTCTAATGTTCGTAATGTTAATGATTTGTAATGAGCGAGAATGAAATGAAAGGTAATGTAATGGTAATGTTGGGCCCCGGAGACGTGGGTAAGGAGACCCGGGACGGCCATGGGGTCACCGGTTATGACCCCTGTACACTCGCCATCCAAGGTACTACGTACGACCCTAGGGAGGTTAGGGGAGTCGTGGTGCTCTTGATGCCTTCGGAATTAACCGGGGAGGACTCGTGCGGGTTAGCCACCCCTCGAGGAATTTATAATGGCACTCGTGTGGTCTAACCGCCCTCGAGGAATTTACTAATGGATGGTTAGGGTTGACGGACCCTTCCATCACCGAATGGGAGGATTGAATGTGATTTCTGTTTTATGTAATGTAATGTAATGAGAAGTAACGGTGGATGCTCGTACTCACCGAGCTTAATGAAATGGTTGGATTATGGAACGGGAATAGAGTATTTATTAATGTAATGTATACGTATATGTTATGTAATGTCCTTTGAAAATATTTTGGTATGCAAAAACCTATTCCCGGTTCATAACCTTTATCTTTTATGTGCTTTGCTATCTATATGTATAGTGTGTGGGTGTGCGTTAGCCCCCTCACTCAGTCGAGATATGACTGACACCTCTGCTTTTCCCACTTTAGTTTGTGGGTCTTTTGAGCACGAGCTAGGCGGAGAAGTGGGTCGTTCGAGTCTCACTTTTGGGTATAGGTCGTGCTAGGTGCATTGCATTCATTTTGTCTTGTATTTAATGAATTTATCATGTTATGAATTTTTGTTTTTGAGATATGAATTGTTATGATATGTAAATTTGATCTTTTGATGTATATTTAATTTTGGGAACTTTACATTTCTAGAACTCCTTGCTTCCGCTATTAGTTTTTATTTGTCGCATGCTCTAGTTAGTTTTAGCTCTGCCTAGCCCAGTGAGTGTGTGGTCTCCCGTTCGCTTAGATTTGGGCTCGTGTATGGACTTCCCATTTCATATACGGGTTAGGGTTTAGGTGCAGGGGATGTGGTGGCCCGCGCTCTGGGTGCTACATCTACATGATTAAGTTTTGGCCTAAAACCATATTTATATTTATATTATTTTCAAGCATGTCATCGAGTAAACCTTTATTGAAATTGAACCTATTGTTATTGTTATTTGCTAACCTTTCTGTTTTGGCAAGATATTGAACTGCACAATGATTGTGGGCCCTGGGACTTAAGTATTGAGCGAGCCGGGGAGGTATCGGGCCGATGGTGATCTCTTGCACAGTCCCACATTGTTGGGACGACCCCTGAATCCACTAGGAGGTTTGGTGGAGGAAGGAGTTCCGGGCATAGGAGTCATGTTCCTGATGCTCCACGAGATTGGTTAGCCCAGGGCTAGCTACCCTTACCATCACCTGAAGGAAAAAGGAGATTGTGCGGGAACGTTGATTACCCGGATTGCCACATGGATTAGTGTATTGATTGCATTGATTGATTACACTGGACTGTACTAATTGTGCACGCTCACTCGTCGAGCCACTGATAGCCTGAAATTGTAAATAAATTGTAAAATTGATAGTTGTAAAGTCCGAGCTTAGAGTAACTGATTTCTTGTCTTCACGGGTACTACTTTACCTAAAACTTGGCTCAGGATCTAAAACTTGCATATGCATGTTTCTATATATACGTATACCTTCTGCTCACTCAGTCTTCTAGAGACTGATCCCTCTTTCCCTTCCTTCCAATTCTTTTGCAGGTGCTTGGTTGCTAGGCGGAGTTAGAGTCAGTGGTGTTAGATCGAGTCTTTCACTCCATGTTCACTCCACGCATACATATTATATTTATTTTGGTGTATTGAGATACTTATTGGGCCTGTGAGCCATTTACTGATCGTTAAATTAAATTGAATCGAGACAGGTTGCATGCTTAGTTGAACTAGTTGTTAGGTTGCCTGTTAATTGATGATTGATTTATTATAGTTATTGTGGCCTTATTGTTATTATTGCTTCCTCACTGTAGGTTTTGTTTACTCTGATTGATTAGTACAGGGTTAGAATCTGCCTAGCTAGGACAGTCTTTTCCTTGTCTTCCGTTGGCTGTGAGTTTGGTTTATGTATGGATTAGTCAATTCATATGTGGATCAGACTAATAGTGCTGGGGATGTGGTGCCTCTTGTTCCAGGTGCTACAATTTTGGTACAACGAACTGCTTGTTAGGAATAGTGCCCTGAAAGCCGATGCAATGTCAGCTTTAGTACTTTCCTTTTGTAAATCACAGACAATCTTTGAATAATACGAATTGAGGCAACACTTCTTCATATGCTCTTGTTTGATTTTGTGTTTCCTTTTGACTGTGCATGTATAAGAACTCCCCTAATCAATATGACTTATAGGACTCAACCATTTAGGTGAAGTGGTTCATGAGATGAGCCCTATATCACATAAGTCATGATTAGAAATCACTCCAAGCCGATGAGTCCAAAACACAGTGGAAGTGTCAACCTGACTAGTTCGAGGCTTGCTCGTGTGATCACGCCCTTAAGAAGGACCACCTTGTGTTATGGGTTGCAAAGTGTATAGTTGATACGTGCGTGACACATGGGGGTGCTTACTTATTCTAAGTAGGTACACTGAGGTGTCCCATGTGAGAAGATTCCTAAATGGGAAAGGAAGTTTCTATATATGAAAATAGAAACATCCAGATTAGGAAATATCTCACGAGTCATTGATGTGATTAAGTGATCCTTAAACTTGAGGTTCCATTAATACTTTATGAGCTAACTCTGTAGTCTTAGGTGTAAGCTTTAAAGGGTGTCGCCTTAGACAACTGATTCAAGGCTTATGCTGGGGCTGCACAAGTGGCACATGAAAGTATATGAGAATCAATAAAGGACCTACGTTTGCATCAGTAAGATGAATCTCTTATTGTGTAAGTCATTCATATGTCATCTAGGAGTCCTTGGCCAAGGCAGAGGATCAAGACATCAAGAAAAGAGTTTCTTGGATTGAGATCAAATGGATATGAAATGCACTTAGCTTTAAGATCAAGATTATTAGGGTTCTAATTATTCCCTTGCCTTAGATCTTGATTGAGAGATGGGACGTAGGAGGATTGTATCTCACATATGTCAATGACTTAAAGGTTTCGAGACATTCTTATTCAGCTAGGGGTCAAACACCTGTTGCTAGACTATGGTCGTTTGATCTGTGTACTAATTAATTAATTAGAGAATTAATTAATTAGGATCACTGCTAATTGAATTAAGAACCTAGAGGGTCACACACAACAACCCGGTCACGTGGGTTAAGGCTTGAATCGATTAAACGAGTTGATCGAACCATTAAGAGAATGGTGGGGTCCACATGTGTGGAACACGTGGATGACACCTGTCTTTGTGACACGTGTAGTCACGTGTTTATGTGTACATATATTAAATAATTAATGTGTCAATTATTTAATGGACTTTGATTTAAGTTTGAATTAATATTAAAATTCTAGTTTGGAGAAATAAAGTCTAATAAATAATTAATTATGAATTAATTAATTATTAGTCTTCAAGTTATTTATTATTTAATAAATAAAATAAAATAAAATATCTAAGAGAAAGAAATCCCTTTCCAAAAGAGTTTGGAATTCCTTGTCCAACAAAGAGTGGGGTTCGAACCCTAACCTCATAAATAGAGGGGTTCGAACCCATAGGGAGATGATACACAATTCTCCTTCTCCATAATTATACACTAAACCCTAGAGCTTAAACACCGAATATAGAACTAGCATCCTCTCTATTCGGATCGTGGTCGTGGTTGGTGGACTATTTCTCTAGAGGGCTACTATGGTGAAGTCTTGAAAGATTCGAAGGAGCTTTTGGGGATCATGCCGCGAGAAGAGCGTTCTTGGGCGGCTAGAACGTGTTAAGAAAGCTACTAACTAAGTGAGTTTCTTGATCTCTACGAATTTGGGAATAGGAATTGCAAGATTCAATCTTTGCTTAGTTGGGAAAATTTTTAAATTTCCACTGCATTTCTGTCTCGTTTTCCCAACACTGCTGTTATAGCTTCTTTGATACCTTGGTTATGCTGCTGTTTTGTGGGAATTTGCATGGAATTTTGCATGAGTTATCGCCTGGAATCCTTGTATATTTGCTGCCCTTGATGTGCTCTGTTGTTCCCTGCATATTTCTATATATTTTAGCTACATTTAGGATGGATTTTGCGCATTAATTGAGCTGTTGTCATGGCTACGCTGTTGCTGCGTTGCTGTTGCGTGATTGTACTGCTACTTTGGAGAGATTGTTGCCTGTGTTTTTTTTTTTCCCACGCAGCAGCCTTGCTGCTGTTGTTCTTTCTCGCTGCGACCAGCTCCCCGGGCAAGGAGATTTTGTGTTGTATTTTTCCCCGAGAGGGGATGTTTACGAAGTTTTTGCATCCCCTTCCCCGGGTGGGGAGACTTCAAGCATGTTGATTTGTTGTGTTCTTCGTATTTTATGGTGCTGTTGCATGCATGGCTTCCCTGCGTGATTCCTTTGCATTCCTTTATCAATTAATGTGCATGCATGTGTGATTATGTACGTACTGTATGCATGTGTGTGTGTATAACATTTATTTGCTTTCCTTTCTATTCCTATTTTGTTTATTAGTTATATATAGTATTAATCTATTATATAATATGCCAGCCTTGTTTATTATTTATATATAATAATAAATTGTTATATAATATAATTATAAACCCTGTTTTAAATTATGAATTTTATTTGAAATGAATGATACATATTATTAGCCTTATTCTAATTTTATGAATTGATTTATTTGTAATATTAACTTGTTATATGATGTGTTATAATTCTTAGTTTAATTTTATGAATTAATTTCTTATGAGTTATACGTGTTACAACCTTGAATGACTTAAGTGTTGCATTTTTGCATTTCTTTGCATAAGTTACATACATTCGCATGGTCGTGCATCTCTTTGGTACATATTCGAGTCTAAGTCTCGGGTTTTATGTTTGTTTGTCACAGAGGAGGTCCCTGTTGTCGGTATTGAGCCCGAGATATAGGTTGTGGTGGTCGGCACACTCTTGTCATTTGTTTTGCACTTAAGATGAGGTTTAGGATCTTTTCTTTTAGTTAAGCGACCAATAACCCCTACGGGCTCATGTTTCCAGCCCGCATGCAGCTATATATTATATATATTGTTAAATATTCAATAAGTATGATATGTTATGATCTTGTGGACAACTTCGTATTTTGAAAGTATGTATACAGGCTTATATAAGCTTGAGTTTGAAACCTTTATGTTATGATATGATACGATATGTTATGTTATGATATGTAAGCAAGTTAAGCCATGAAAGATTGGTATATGTATGTTATGTTTTGTATGTTTGGGCCTCGGAGCTATGAGCAAGGACACCCGGGACGGTATCGGGCAGTCGGGATCATCACTCCTTAGAATAGTTTCCATATGATCCGAAGTGTTACGCACGACCCTGAGAGTTCGGGAAGGCATACTTTCGACGCTCGCGGTGTAAGAACCGGGAAAAACTCGTAGTGTTATTGCTACCCCTCGAGGTTATGTTATGTATGGATAGTTTGGGTTTACGTAGCCCTTCTATCTTGGAGTTTGGTGGATTGTTATGTATGATTTCGATTTTCTTATGATATTATGGGAGGTAAGGTTGGAAGCTCTATACTCACTCGAGAATTATGATTATGTTGTGGACTTGTGAAACGGGGATAGTTTTATGAAATGAGTTTGACTAAGTATAAGTATAAGTATTAGTTTTCTTTTGAAAATACTTTGGTATGCAAAACCTATCCCGGTTTATGATTCCTCCTTCTGATATGTGCTTAGCTCCGTCTGGCCTAGTGGTTACGTTGGTCTCCCGTTCGCTATGGTTACGGACTCTCCATCTCGTATACAGGTTCAGGTCTTAGTGCGGGGGATGTGGTGTCCCACGTGCGGGGTGCTACATCCTTAAGTGGTATCAGAGCTCTAGGTTGCAAAACCGGAGTTCGAGTGTCATGTTGTGTCATGTATAGGTCACACGGCTTAGGAGCAATGTGTTAATGTGTGCATTTCATTAAGATATGTGAAATCTTATGTTCTATGTGCTTTAAATTTTGGTTTCAATTCATAAAGTGTTGCATTTGCATATTATATGAGCACTTGTTACCTTAATTACGTGTCATACTCATTTACTAACCGCACGCATTATACTTTCTCTAGTTTGTTCTTGTAGGTTGATCTCTTGTTCCCTAGATTACTCGGAAAAGAAGACCATCGATTGCTTAACACGTCAACCATGGCCCCTAATTTGAGGCTCGGATTTACTAAAGATGAAGGCTCCTCAAAGCCCTCAAGTTACCCCGTTGTTAATCAGCCTACCAATATGCGGGGCAAGATGGCTCGCTTTATTGGAAATGAACTTGTGCCCCCACCGGACGCATCACGATCCGAAGAACAAGGCTCATGTACACATTGTAAGGGACCGAATCATACGTACGAGACTTGTAGGAGATGGTTGGGAATGTGTTACAAGTGTGATGCTCCTGATCATAAGGTTCAAGCTTGCCCTCATCACAACCAAGGGCAATCAAATAAGTTTGAAAGATTGGCTAGATTTATGGAGAAAATTTGAAATGATCTCCAATGTGAAACATCCGTAAACAAGTTTAATCCATAGACTAAGGCGACTCAAAAATCTCTCGAAGTTGAGAAAGGAAGTTGGAAGAAAAGAGCAAGAAGTGAAACTCCAACTGGGATCTAGCATAGAGTCGAGCTTGAATCGGAAGAAGGAAATACTTCGGCCGGATGAAAGAAAGAAGAGGAAAAGAGGGAATAAGCCCTCACAATGTAGTGCCCGAGTTATGTAATAACAACAGAAGAAGCTTAAGACCACGAACCTCCACTATCGGAAAGAGTATTACAACCATGCGCGCATTGTGGAGGTACCGTGTAACGCCCCGGTTTTTATTTATTAATATCTTATGTCTAAAATAATTTTATAAATTATATTTTACAATACTTTCATGAGATTTTATCAATTTATATCAAATTGAGAATTCCTTTCAAGACTTGAAAATAATTATTGAAAATGATTTAATTGTCAACTTGTCATATAGGTTCATTCTTTTAAATTTATGGACCAAATTGCATAACATTTTCAAGGACTCAATTGATCAATTCCCAAAGCTTTCCATCCTTAGTTGCATGACTTAAATATTTGAGGGACTAAATAGCAAATTGATTATTTCATCAATTTCAAGGATGATGAATCACGTAAGAGTGCATCTCCAAGCTTCCTAGTCCATTTCATCCCAAAATTCACCAACATATCCATCTTTCTTGCTTTCGGTTCTTCAAGTAGAAAGGGGAAGAAGAAATTTTATCATCACCATCAAGTTTGCTCAAGAAGCTCCAAGCTTTTAAGCTCCAAATCATCCATCTTCATCTTCTTCATCCATTTCTTTTATTCCAAGGTTGGTTGTGCATGAATTGATGATCTTGAGCATATTTGATTGAGCTAGGGTTTAGGAATTATATGCTAGATGAGTTAGTTGAAGTTGGAAGCATGATTATGTGATCATGATCATGAATTATGGCATGATTTGTGCATGAATTTAATGGAAAATCAAGCTTGAATGATCAATATGAACTTGAGCTAGAAACCTTGAAAATCTTGATGATATTTCATGCTTTGAGTGTTTAAGTGTTAGGATATCATTTCTTGAGCACATATGCATCATGTTTCCAGAAAATCATGACTTGGTAGTTTGAAAATGGAATTTTGGTTGCCTTGTTGATCATTCCCGTAGCCATGCCTTGTTTCCCCTGTTTTTCCAGTTTCAGAAACTGGGAACGACCGTTCCCAGCCTCAAGGCATTGTGGGAACGGGCGTTCCCACCTTTTCAAATGATTTAGGCGGCCGAGCATGGGAACGACCGTTCCCATTTTGGCCTTGTGCCGGAAGGGCCGTTCCCAGCTTCAGCGCGTTTTAAAAACTGGAAATCGTTGGTGCGCTTTTGGGGACTATGGGAACGACCGTTCCCATTTTACAAAGGGGTCCGGAACGGCCGTTCCCACCTGAATTGCAGAACAAAATATTCTGCATAAAATTACATTTTTAGCCCCTCGATCCAATGACTTCTTTGACCCCGAATTGCTATTATATGTGCTAATATGTACTGAAACAACATGTTATCATGCCACATTACATTTTCCTCGTCATCTCGATACATTTTGGCCGTTCGTCATATTTGGTCTATTTAGGGTCAAGTCTCACGTGTACACGTCTATTTTTGCACAGACCAGCTTCGTAGGGGCGAGGAGCAAGCTCTGTAGGCCGTGCCCTACTTGTCTTTTGTCGATAAAGGTGAGGTTTAATTGTTAGTTATATAGAACCCGTATATCCCTTATGTGATATTTCGGCCAAAAAGGTATTTATAATTATAATCTCTATAAATCATTGATCATTTCAAGTCATGTTCAAGCAAGCAAGCAAGCCATGTATTGTTTCGTGCATGTTTAGGCGAGTAGCATGACCGGTTACGTTTGGGCCCGAGGGTAGTGACTAGAGCCAACCGGGAAAGCAAGGGCTGACGGGTAACTCTGGCGCTATCCTCACCATGTTTGGGGTCACCCCTAAATCCACTAGGAGGTTAGTGGAGGAAGGAGCTCCGGGCTTAGGGATTCATGTACCCTCTGCTCAATGAGACTGGATGTTGGGGCCTTGCAATCCCATCATCAAACCGGAGGAAGAAGGAGACTGGGGACGAGTCCGGCACCACGGATGCGCCTCGGGTTATTGCATGATTTCCATTTCATGAATGTGTTATATGATTACACTTTTGCACGATAAGTGAATTGCATGATCACCTATTTATTAATAATCAAGCAAGCATGTACATGTTCATTTGGAGTTCGGTTGGAGACCGCCCTCACTCGCCGGGGCCATGTATTGATTGATTGCATGAAAATGAATAAGTATTTAATATTGACAGTTGTATTCTCGGGCGAAGGGTACTTTATTCTTGAACTTATGTCTATCTTTTATAAACCTTTACCCGAGAGTATAGCTTGCATGTTAACTGCCAAATATATATATATTGCCCCTCACTCAGTCTTCGGTAGACTGATATTTCACTTTTCAGGTACTTGAGAGCCGGTCGTGCTACGCCGGAGTCTGGTCCAGTCTTGCATTGTCACGAGTCTAGCAGTGTACCATCATGTATATATTTTGCTACTTCTCATGTTATGTCCGTTAGTATCACATTCTGAATACTTGATCATGTATAGGTATATAAGAGATGATAATGTATTGATATCTGTTGGTATCTATTAGTATCTATATCGTTGATGTGAATATGGTACCTATATGTATCTATGAAACAATGCTTCAGCTTTTAACTTTTATGTGTCTTGGTTTGTATTGTTTTGGGGTTTAGTCCCGCCTAGCCCGTCTTTTCTTTTAATTGTCACCCGTTCGCTATAGGTTAGTTCATGTACGGATTGTCCATTTCCTATGTGGATCGGCCTATAGTGCGGGGGTGTGGTACCTCCACGTGTTAAGGGGTGCTACATACCGACCGTACTTATGATGGATGTTGAGACTGGTTAACAGATGTTCTGCTTACGGTTCTCCGGAGCACAAGATTTTCGAGTGTAAATGATCAAGAGCCAATAAGCAACGTAGACGGGATCAGAGACTCCGAGATGATGCTCAACTTGAACCTAAGGGTAACAAAAGAGGTACTTGCATCCATAGCACGTGCATTCATACCATGTTACACTATTATTATAATTGCATATTATATGTACCTTGAGCAAATTTGTCGGTTGTTGCCTGTTGCTTTATTGATGACAACGTGATGCGTAACATTCACATACTTAACCCGACATGCATAAACTAGTGTTTACCTAATAGCTAGTTGCTTTACCTACTTCGACAAGAGAATGAATCTTGGTTCGAATACGTAATTGGGGAAATATGAATGGTAGCCTTAGTATAGAAACTTTTGGGAGTTTTTGTATTTTCATGGAGAAATAACTTTTAAGGAAGGAGAACCGTGATAAGAGAATCCAAATTGTGTCGGCAAAGAGATTGAGAGGACTTCTTTTAGTGGCGATTCCAAGAATTTTTTTAAACGGAGAGAGTGCTCTCCTTTGATGGAAAATTCTCCTTAAATATATCCGACACTAGGAAAAAAGAGGAACATGTTGGCCATGAAGATTTAGGACAAAGAGAGATCACGGAGATGTCAAAAGAATGAGAAGTAACCAAGTTTTTCATTACTAACTTTGAGGACCGAGTTTCGAAGAGGTTCATGCCCCGGTTGAAGTAGAAGATAATTCAGTGAAGGGAAAACTAAAACCAATTTTCTAATTAGGTGAATTTTCAAAGAGGTTGTGGTAGGAATTCGAATCAGAGTTCATGTGTTTGATCTCAATTCTAAGAAGAGAAGATAATTGACCCACGATTCAAACGAGCAAAGCGGAGAAATGGAGATGGCGGTACTATTAAAGGAAACTTAAAGGATCCTAAGTAATTGATGGTTCTATTTTGGTGGGAAAAAAAAATTTGATCGAAGTTTGGAAGATAACTTCGAGGAAAGATGATCCGAATTTAAATTCCACCCTTACAAAGGATTATAGGACAAGGGAAGTTATTCTGGGCTAACGTCAAATGAAGTTGGGCAAAGAGGTCGATGATCGAACGTGCTATTCGTTAAAGAATTTTTAAGTCAAGAATCTCGAATCACAAGCTTTGCAACATCAACCGTGGCTCTTCACATGAGCATCTCAATGACAAGAACTTCGAACGGTACACAAAATCATTCATGGCACGAACATCATGCATTTTAACTTATTATCTTGTTTGTATTTGTTGTTTGCATTCTTGTACGCGTTTGACACCTGTGGAGTGCTTAGTTGTCTTAAAAGATAACTCCGAGTATATGTGTGTGTGTGGTTATGTGGGAAGTCAAGGCTCGTGTTTCAATGAGCTTTCGAGGCGAACAGCGAACTGTGGAATAGCTCTACTTAGAGGATCTCTTGAGAAGAAAGTGCGAGTGGCGCGAGTTCAGTAACTCCACCACTTGTGTATCTTCGAGCTCTTGAGTTAGCTTAAAATGAATCGAACGGTAGGTGATGAATCTGACTTAAACCCGTCTACTGTGCGAGACATTTGAGCTGCTCTTAGCCCGGATCAAGTTCGTCACGGAGTACTACACTAAGACTTCAAGGAAACTATCAATCTCTTGTGCTTGAAGACCTTACCGGGCTAATCCTTGTCGGGACGTCATGAACCTCGAACATGGGATGAATACGGGAAGTTGTTTGAGCTTGAAACTTGAGCAGTAGAACCTGGGGGGTAAGTTCTTTTAAGGGGAGATATTATGACACCACATTCGTCCGTACGTACAGGTTTGTGCCACGTGTGAGTTTAATTTTCGTATTTACCTTTAATTTCATACTTTAATTTGTTTATATTTTGATATATGCTCAATTATATGATATTTATATTAATTATTTGAATTATTTGATTTAAATGTAAAAATGTGCCTAAGTGTTTATATGAATTTAAATTCTTGTAATATGTGAATTTATATGATATGTATTTAATTTCCAAGCATGCTAATTTCTTGAAACTATATGAATTTAATTGAATTAATTGTAATCGGACTTGATTGTATAAGTTTTAATGTTTGAGGACTTAATTGAAAATAGGTTTTGGACCTATTTGACCCTTTTGAAAGTTTAAGGACCTATTTGAAAATATGACACTTTGAACTTCTTTAATTCATATCTTAAGTTAGGGAACTCGAATTCGAGATCCATCTTTGACGTTGGACTCAATTCGATGATTCGGATCCAATGGAATTAACCTTGTAATTTTTCGGTGCCATTTGAACCCCCCGACGAAGCCATTTTCTACCCATTTGACCCGAAAATCGAGAAATTACCTTACCTTGACTTTTATACCTGATTTCTAAGTCAAATATCATCCATTCCCTTTCTCTTTTCCTTCATTTCACACGAGACAAAGTATCTTTGGAGCAAGAAAAGAAGAATTCCACTATTCATCATCTTCTACATCCATTTTGCTCAAGATCTTCTTGTTTCTTTCGATCCTCAGTGATCCAAGGTAAGATCCATCTTTCTCGTGATTCATGCTTCGATGTAAGTCTTATTTTGTATCTTATATTTGAGTTTATATGCATGAGTGAAGAGATTTATGAATAGTTAGGTTTACACTTCATTTTGAATAATTGCTCT
This sequence comes from Lantana camara, assembly GCA_037501455.1. NCBI lineage: Eukaryota > Viridiplantae > Streptophyta > Magnoliopsida > Lamiales > Verbenaceae > Lantana > Lantana camara. The sequence goes on from CM074860.1 coordinate 69,072,459, forward strand.
ACATGTGCATTTCTTGAGTTTTATGGCCTGAAATGAGTTCATTTATACCTTTATATCTTGTTTCTTTGCATTAAATGCATGGTTGTGGTGTGTATTAACTTCTACCATTAATGTTCTCGAGTTCATGAATGAAAAATGGGGGATTTTGGTACAAATGAACTGCTATTATGGCTTCTTTGATACCTTGGTTTATGTTGCTGTTTTGTGGGCATTTGCATGGAATTTTGCATAAGTTAAGGCCTGGAATCCTTATATACTTGCTGCCCTTGATGTGCTCTATTGTTCCCTGCATATTTCCATACATTTTAGCTGCATTTAGGATGGATGTTGCACATGAATTGAACTGCTATCATGTCTGCGTTGTTGCTGCTTTGCTATTGCGTGATTGTACTGCTACTTTGGAGAGATTGTGGTTTAATTTATGCATGAGTTTGGCCTGGTTTTTGTGCCCATTTTGCTGCTTGTAACAGTTGCTGTGGCCGGTGTTTTTTTTTTTTCCCCACGCAGTAGCCTTGCTGTTGTTGTTCTTTCTCGCTGCGACCAGCTCCCCGGCAGGGAGATTTTGGGTTGTATTTTTCCCCGAGAGGGGATGTTTATGTAAAAAGTTTATGCATCCCCTTCCCCGGGTGGGGAGACTTCAAGCATGTTGATTTGTTGTGTTCTTTGTATTTTATGGTGTTGTTGCATGCATGGCTTCCCTGCGTGATTCCTTTGCATTCCTTTATCAATTAATGTGCATGCATGTGTGATTATGTACGTACTGTATGCATGTGTGTGTGTATAACATGTATTTGCTTTCCTTTCTTTTCCTATTTTGTTTATTAGTTATATATAGTATTAATCTATTATATAATATGCCAGCCTTGTTTATTATTTATATGTAATAATAAATTGTTATATAATATAATTATAAACCTTGTTTTAAATTATGAATTTGATTTGAAATGAATGATACATGTTATTAGCCTTATTTTAATTTTATGAATTGATTTATTTATAACTTGTTATATGATGTGCTATAATTCTTAGTTTAATTTTATGAATTAATTTATTATGAGTTATACGTGTTATAACCTTGAATGAGTTAAGTGTTGCATTTTTGCATCTCATATGCATAAGTTACATACATTTGGATCGTCGTGCGTCTATTTGGGACATGTTCGAGTCTAAGCCTCGGGTTTTATGTTTGTTTGTCACAGAGGAGGTCCCCGCCGTCGGTGTTGAGCCCAAGATATAGGTTGTGGTGGTCGGCACACTCTTGTCTTTTGTTTTGTGCACAAGGTGAGGCTTAGGATATTTTCTTTTAGTTAAGCAACCTATAACCCCTACGTGGTTATGTTTCTAGCCCGCATGCGACTATATATTATACATATTGTTAAATATGTGTTGAGTATGACATGTTATGATCTTGTGGACAACTTTGGATTTTGAAAGTATGTATACAGACTTATATAAGCTTGAGTTTGAAACCCTTATGATATGATATTATACGATATGTTATGTTATGATATGTAAGTGAGTTAAGCCATGAAAAATTGGTATATGCATGTTATGTTTTGTATGTTTGGGCCCCGGAGCTATGAGCAAGGACACCCGGGATAGTATCGGGCCGTCGGGATCATCACTCGTTAGAATAGTTTCCATATGATCCGAAGTGTTACACGCAACCCTGGGAGTTTGGGAAGGCGTACTTTTAACTCTCGCGGTGTAAAAATCGGGAAAGACTCATAGTGGGATCGCTACCCCTCGAGTTTATGTTATGTATGGATAGTTTGGGTTTACGTAGCCCTTCTATCTCGGAGTTTGGTGGATTGTTATGTATGATTTTGGTTTGCTTATGATATTATAGGAGGAAAGGTTGGAAGCTCTATACTCGCTCGAGCAATATGATTATGTCGTGGAATTGTGAAACGGGGATAGTTTTATGAAACGAGTTTGACTAAGTATAAGTATATGTATTAGTTTTCTTTTGAAAAAAATTTGGTATGCAAAACCTATTCCCGGTTCATGATTCCTCCTTTTGATATGTGCTTAGCTCCACCTGGCCTAGTGGATACGTTGGTCTCCCTTTCGCTATGATTTGGACTTGGGTACGGACTCTTCATTTTGTATTCGGGTTCGGGTCTTAGTGCGGGGGATGTGGTGTCCCACATTGCTCTTTCTCTTTTTTCCATTGTTTTGAGTTGCAAGTACCTTTTTGAAGTCTTGAGCTAGGTGGCAAGTTTGTCCGTGTGTCTTACTTGTGGGTAGCTCGAGTCTCATGCATTTTGGAGTTTTGTTTATGTACTTTCGGTTATTGTAAACTTGTATTATGAATACTTTTGTTAGTCTAATTATTCTTTTGGTCGGGATGGGCATGTACATCTGACTTGGTACTTGTTTTGTTGATTTTGGATATAATAATTTGCTTACTAGCTTGATACGTATAATGTTATTTAAACGCTTCCGCTACTACTTGTTAATTGCGCACTTTGATCTGAGGGTCTAGACCGCCTAGCTTAGGAAAGTTTTTGATTTGTCACCCATTCGCTATAGTTTGACATGTCTGCGGAGTTCTATTTTGTTACACGTGTTGCTGTAGCACCACATCCCCCCACTATAACCCGACACGTGTAACGAAACAAAGACTCCGCACACGCGCCAAGTCATAGCGAACGGGAGACAAAACAAAAACTCCAGGCCTAAGCTAGGCGTTACCTAACCCTGTACAAAGAAAGAATGCAAAACGTGACAGCGGAGGCAATGCGAAATGCTAACTTTTAAAAACTTTTACACTCCAAGTATACAACGTAGTACATAAATCAGAATCAAATATATAGGTTCAACTAATTCAGCAAACCTGTCCTATCCTGTCCCGAATAATTACACGACAAAACGGGTTCATCTAATCCGAGCACCTATCCTAACCTGTCCCGAATTCCATACATTCAAATCATACATGCAACCTGTACAGAATATATCTTATACCGAATTTACAAATCATAACTCAAAGTCAAAACTTAACATACTAAAACAAACAGACCCAAACACGATACACCGCCGCCTCATACGAACTCCAACGACCTGAACCTGCAACTAAAACAGAAAGGGGGAGGGGTCAGTCCAAAGACTGAGCGAGGGGCTACCCACACACACCTACATATATATAGAGCACAGCACGTTCAAAGTTAAATGTTCGTGAAGCCGAGATTAGTTTTTGCATGCCAAAATATTTCCTCGTCATAATATAGATATAGGGCAACTTGTCAAACGGAACAAACAAACTTAACTTACCCACTGATCAAAGCATAAGTTCAAAGTCATGCAGACTTGGCACACATATCGAAGCATATTTTATTAGGTTAAAAGTATACCAAATTTTATCTTAATTTAAGAATCTACCCCCGTTTCACGAACTTAAGACTGACAGACAAAACTCGAAACCAAAATGCAAATCATAAAACATAAGGCAAACACACATACCTGTCTCTGGATGATGGAAGGCCTGTACACACCCTAACCATCTACACTAATCTGTCAAGGTATGAGTTTCATGACACTCACACCCAAGGACTCCATCCCCCACCTTCCACATGGTGGGTTCTAGGTTGATCCTATCGTCGGGGCCCCGGCATAACGTGAAAATCACACACAATCCACATCACGCTACAGACAGACATACAACGTACTTATCATATCGTACGTACATATCACGCAGACTGACTTCAAAATCATATCAAATCGAATCCAAGCATACATAGGCTCATACATAGTGTTTCGTACTTTCAAACTTATGACAAAACCAGCAAAGTACATATTTCACACATATCTACGTATACATAGGGCTTATAAATCGCATACATTCGAAAACGACCACATTGCAATAGGGTATAACTATATCGTAACCTCACCTGGTACCAAACAGAGCCGAAGACACAGCAAATGGTCCACCCCGGAACCTGCACGACCAAAAGTCACCACCCCTGGTGCACCTGTACGAACCGGACACACAGAACACAACACAAAGCTTAGACTCAGACAACCACACAGAGACGCATGGCACATGCTCAAACACTTAAGAAATGTAATCACATAAGCAGGTTTCAAATTCATATCAATTACCTACAAAACAAATCATTATATAGTTCAGAGAAATCATATTACATATTAGGGCACGTTCATGTGTACAATTAATGCGAACAATAGAAATAGAAAGACAAAGCAATTCAAATTATTCATATTAATCCATATCAAATAACCAGTTCATATTCGTACGAATAAATTATTTCTTATGTGAAAAATTTTCTAATTTAATCATATAAGTTTCATACAATTCATATAATACATAACAGATTCAATTAACAAGGTTTGGTTAATTCATATCATGCAAATTTACACATTTCAGAAAATTACACAAACATCCCCTCTAGGCTTAAACAATTAACAAAATTCGACATGCCGGGACTCAAATTGTAAATCAAAACATTTACACATATCACATTTCATATAAAAGCACGTAGTACAAGAACAACCAAATCATATAATAGCATGCTTTGAATTTCATTTAAATCCTAAGGAGTTACATATTGATCGACAAATCAAGCAATTAACAATTTATCGCAATTAAAACAATTAATTTCAAATATTCAAATTACACAAAATAAATCACAACAAATCAACTGGACATCCGATTGACGAACGGAAAGTGGCATGGAACTCACCACAAAAAGGTGGACAAACTGTCCGAAGCTCGCTGGAGCGCCGCCACCGGAGCCGCCGGAACAGTGGTGGGCCACCACCGGAGCGTGTCGAAAAAATCCCAAAAAATCAACCGTGCAAGTACTCCTCGTGCTCGTTCCAATTCCTCGATCAATTTTTGAAAATTCCAAGCCAATCATCTCCAATTTCAGATCTAAGAACACGGAAACCCTCAAATCTTCAAACTCAAATTACTTCCAAACCGGTGAACGAAAATGAGATCCGTAAAAGGCATTATCTTACCCGTGATGAGTTCTTCGAAACCCCTATAGTGGTCGCCGAAAAATATCCCCGGAGCTGACCTCCATCGTGAACCACCGCTACGCCGCCACGATCCGCCACTAAATGGCGAAATCTGGAGTCGCGTGAATGGGGATTGATAGTTCTCGTCGTTCAGAACAACTTTCGTGAAGAGCCCGTGGCCAAAAGGTCGATGAAAAGGGCCCCCGATAACCTCTAAAGTTTCTGCCGCCACAATCATCATCGGAACCACCACCTACGGCCAAAATTTGCTCAAATTGATGCCGAAAATGAACTCAGGGGGTCGGAAAACCTTGGAAAACACTAACCTTGGTCGGAAAAAGCAGCCGGATCACCGTCGTGCCATTGTTCACGCGCCGCCACCGAGAGCTTCAGGCAGCGTGTGAGCCGCCATCCGGTGGCCAATGGCTGCGCCGCCAATGCCATTCAAAGCGCCGGAAAGTCTTCTAACCTGTCCTGGGGTGCGTGTCAAAGCAAGGCCACCGGAAATCGCCGGCGAAGTCGCAGTTCCGCCACCCCCTCTAGCCGTGCCTGAAAAATGGTGATAACTCTGTTACCGTTCATCGGTTGGTCGAGATCTTAGTACAGTTGTGACCGCGTCGTCGAGCTCTTCGAAATGGACTACTTACTCGTCGAATTCCGTCGAGAAAAGGCCAAGTTCCAACATGTGAGTGTGATTAGTGTGTGTTTGAGGTGTTTGGGTCGTGAAGAGGGAGAGAGAGCCAGGAGAGAGGAGAGAGAGAAATGGCTGAACTCTGGCTCGCAAAATGAGGATTCGGGTCTTTTATCTCGGGTCCTCACTCGCAAAATGAACGGTAGGAGGGGCAAACGACGTCAGAATTGGGCAAACTTAGAGTCTACGGACTCGTTTCGTTGTCTCGAACGTGTTGAAGAGGTCCAAGAGATCGAAATCTCGATCGAATGAGGAATGACCAAAAATCCCCTAAAAAGAGAAAATTACAAAAAGGCCCCTAAACTCTTAAAAAGTTCAAAATAGGGTCGTGCAAAGTACAAAATCACATAATTAAACACATAAAAAGGTTGAAACGTGGCGTACCTTATAAGTCAGACAAGCAGGATGTTACAGTTGCACTCTAGTGCGTGGATGTGGTGCCCACCGCTCGGGGTGCTACACACGGGATGACATCGGGTCGTCGTACTCGGCCTAGGCATAGTCCCCATCTGTCTGAAGAGGATGTACCGGAACCACCAAGAGGTTTGGTTGGGAAATGGAGTCTTGAGGGTTAGAGAAGCATTGAACACTCCCATCACCTGCTTGGATGGTTAGGGTCGCGCAACCCTTCTATCACCCGAAGTTGATGTTGGTCTGATATGATCTGTTTGTAAGTTTTCTATTTTAAGCTCTCTTCTGATATGTTCTGAGGAGTTGGAGGAGTCTGAACTCATACCCGCCGAGCATTCTATTCTGTCTGTTCTGTTAGGGTTCATGAAACGGGGATAGATTCTAAATTAAGTTAAAATTTGGAAATGTTTTAATAAGATAAACCAAGTTCTGAAATGTGATAAATTTTGTTAAGAATGATAAGCTTTGATAAGAAATGTTTGTTAAGCTATGATATGAACGTATGTATGTTATTTATATGATAAGTTTTGTTCTGTTTCGTAGTTAAGTAAGCCCTATATGTATGTAGCACGAGAATATGTTTTTTTGTGCAAAAACTATCCTTGAGTTCACGAACACAACGTGTTTTGCTCCCTTATATATAGTATGTGTGGGTAGCCCCTCACTCAGTCAGTGTGACTGACCCTCTCCCTCCCCATGTTTTTAGTTTGCAGGTTTTGCTTTAGAGTTGAATTAGGTGGTTGTGTCGGTCTTGTAGTCTGTTTTTGAGTCGGGTATCTTATTTTAGTTAAGGTTGTCCTGCATTACATTCGGATTTTGTATAAGATATGAATGAATGTTTAACTTTAATATTCGGGACTAGGTATTTATGCTAGTTGAACCCGTCACCTGTTGCTTGTGCTTTTATGATGGTTGTATGCTTTCGTTTCTGAATTCTTGTTGTTTGAATTTTGTTGTTCAGGGTCTACGTTTCGCCTAACTTAGGTGTGTCTGTCAGTCCCCCGTTCACCATTGCTTGGTTCATGTACGGACTTCCCATTGCGTACGTGGATTGGGCTTTGGTGCGGGGATGTGGTGACCCACCGTGCGGGGGGCTACAGTTGAAACCTATAAAATAAAATTGAAATCTTTTGAAAAGAGTTTCAAAATCAATGTAAAACACAAAAATTCGAGAATTCATACTAACGAAAAAATGAATTATCAAAATAAAAATGTTAATAATAACAGTGAATGAAAATATAAATAGTAGAAAAATTGTAAGGGTTAAAACTATTCAATAACATTAAATTAAATAATTAAATTGAACTAAAGGCTTATTGATTATTTATTTTTGGGCTAAATAAATTGAGTACTTCAATTTTAATGGGCAATTATGTCAATTCACAATGGGAAGAAACATATCCACACTTTTGTTGGAAAACACGAAAGAGTTGAGCAGCTGAAGTTTAATATTTTTCCACAAGTTTAATTGTTGTCTTGCAATTTCGTACTGTAACGTTGGGAATAACAAGAAACTCACTTTAATTGAAGCTTTCTTGTGATGTTGTTACCGCCTAACAAATACCCTTCAAGCAGAAAGTCCCTCGAATGGTCCTTCGAATTAGACTCCAAAGTTGAAGGCCTCCAAAGCGTATCCACACCAGTCCTAGAACACAATCAAGCAAGTGAGAATGCTAGTTCTATAGCTTGTGTTAATGGCTAGGGTTTTGCTTTGAAAACTTTTCTTTTATTTTTCTCAAAAAACATAACACTTCGTGAGTGTTGGTCTAAAGAATAAGAGAAGCACCATCCCTAGTATTTATACTAGGTTGGTTCGAACCCCTAGGGTTTCCAAGAACCAATTGGATTGTTTTCTTGCTCACTAATTAACTAATTTAATTATTGATTTAATTGGAGAAAATAAGTTCCCAACTTGTTCTCCAAGTCTTGCAAGAATATTCTTCTCTCTCCTACAATAGGAAGTTGGACTTTTCAACTTTCCTAAAGTTAAAAGTCAATATTCAATAAATAATTAATTCCCAATTAATTATTTATTGGGTTAAGCTTATTTGAGAATAGCCTTAACAATTATTTCAATAATTAATTAAAAGACTAAAATTAATTAATTACAATTTAATTAATTAATTTCTAGAAAAGAATTCACGTGTGAAATAAACCACACGACGAAGCCACGCAACAGCCACGTGTACATGACACGTGGCAGCCACGCAGGCTAGCGTGACACGTGGCAGTCACGTGTCATTGACACGTGGCTATGCCCACGTGTATTGCTCCGTTTCGATCAACTATTTTGATCCTTCGTTGATCATATTAACATCTTACCATAATCCTCGTGTTCTGGCATTTGTTTGTGACCCTTTAGGTTCACTATTCGATTAGCAGTGACAGCAATTAATTAATTCCCTAATTAATTAATCACTTCACAGATCACACTATCGTAATCTAGCAATGGGTGTGTGACCCCTAGCCGAATAATGAAATGAATCGAAGAACCTTTCAGTCAATGACAGTCAGTGAAATACGATCCTCCTACAACACCATCTCTCAATCAAGAACTAAGGCATAGGAATATTCTCAAAGCCCAAATATTCTTGATCTTTAAAGTTAAGTTCGTTTCATATCCATTTCGATCTCAATCCTAGAAAACCCCCATTCACTAGATGTCTTGATCTTTATCCACCTTGGCCAAGGGTTTAATGTAACGCCTCAAATTCCAGAAGCTCAGGTAAGCACGCCACGTGCGGGTCTTCGGGAGTTGGGGGTTTAATTTTATATATTTACTTGATTATTACAATTTCATTATAATATTATGTGCATTATACATTTCTATGTATTTATATGAATTAGTTTTAATGTGAAAATTGTGAATTAACTGATAATGTGCCTAATTTTATTATGTGACTTTAATCGATCATCTCATAAAATTTATGGACTTAATTGCATAACATGGATTGGAGTTAAATGATCTTTGGTGTAGAGATATAACTTGATTGCATCCATTTAAATAAATAAGGGACTTGTTTGCAAATTGGGGTGATTCTTTAAGTTAGTGGAGAGATATATTATATCATGTATATACAATTCTTCCCTCACATCACATTACATTACATACACTTCATACAAGAATCACACACATACACCTAGTAAGAATCGGTTCTTACACCATCAAGAGAGGGAAGGGATTGCCTCAAATTTCAAGCTATATTTGAAGAACTTTGGAGCTAAGATCATCAACATCATCACATCTTCACCTCATCATTTCTTTTCCTTCATTTCAAGGTATAAATGGAAGAATTGCTTGATCTCTTGATTATTTGGTTGAGTAGGATTTGTGACTTATGGTGTGATTCATTGGTTATAAATGGTTGGAAGCATGTTTAAGATTTTAAATTGAAAGTTAGCATGAAAGCATGAGTTTTATGAAGGTTGATAACATAGAAAATATATGGGTTTGTATGTTGATTCTTGATGAATTTTTATGAATCAAAGCATGTTTCATGGAGTATATGAGTTTATACATATTATATGATTGTTTTGGAGTGTTTTAGGTTGAGTTTTTAAGTGTTTTGGTGTTTGATTGCTCCCTCCCTCGTTATGCCCTGTTTTTCCTTCTTCTAGGCTGTTGGAGAGTGATCCACGGGCGTGGATTTTGACCCACAGCCGTAGATTTTCATCCAGAAACTTGGGAGTTTCGGTAAAGTGATCCACGGGCGTGGATTTTTTTACATGGAATAATCTACGGCCGTGGATCTTCCTCTGTTTTTAGTCTGAGTTTATTTTGTTCCGTTTACCCCTCAAAAGAAATCTGATTAACCTGATTTTTGAACTCATGAAAAGCTCTTGAAGTCTAGAACAACCTCCAATTGAAATCACCCTAATATGTTTTGCCATTTGTAAGATATTATCAATTATTTTTGGTGTCGCTGCTTTACCGACAAATTACAATCATCCAACTTCAAGCTTACGCCATTTTCATCTCGCTTTGAACTAGAAAACGTGCCATATATCATTTTAAAGGTCTACTTGTCTAGTTTCATTCCAAATAAACAAAACCCAATTCAAATTTCTATAACTTGATATATTCCTTTTTTTCCGTAGCATGTTCTTTTTAAAAAATTGTCGGTTTTTGCCAAACTTCACCAAAACCCTTCTTATTGCATTCCTTTGACTTCCTTAGCTCCCGTATGTGACTTATATGGTTAATTAATTAATAATTATGCTCTTATTTGACATTCCTTAATTGTAAATGCATGATTGACATCACATGACTTTGTCGTTCGTCTTAAATAGTTCAGAAGAATCGAGTCTTATGTACACTTATCCTTGTTACACAGATCACGGTCTCGGTTTCGAGGAGCCCGATCCTTAGGGTGTTCTCTTGCTTCCTTTTTGGTCGGTTTGTCAAGGTGAGGTTTATATTCTAGATAAATAGAACCCTTACAACCCCTATGTGACTATTTCGGCCAAAATGTACCTATATATCTATAGCTTTCGAACTTTATGATTTTCAAATGATTTCACTAAACCAATTGATTGATTGACGGATTGATTGTTTTGGCGAGTCATTGAATTGTACTGTGGGCCCGAGGATAGTGGCTCAAGCAAACCGGGAAAGCATGGGCTGACGGGTAACTCGAGTGCTATCCTCACCAAACTGGGATGACCCCTGAACCCCCTAGGAGATTAGGGGAGGAAGGAGTTCCGGGCTTAGGGATTGATGTACCCTCTGCCCAGACTGATTGGATGGTGGGGCCTTGCAATCCCACCATCACCCGGAGGAAGAAGGAGTTACTGAAACTGCTAAGTGTGCACAATAATTACTTACTTGATCACCTAATCACCTAATAATTGATTGATTGTACACAGTCGGAGTAAGGTTGGAGAATTGCCCTCACTCGCTGGGCCACAAATTGATTGTATTGAATTGATTAAATTGGTGAATTGAATTAGTTGTAACCTCGGGCGATAGTATCTCTTATTATTGAATTGTATTGTTATTTTTCAAAAATTATTACCCGGGATTATAACTTGCGTGTATGTGTGCATATATTTATTTATACCCCTCGCTCAGTCCGTGTTGGACTGACACATCAATTTTTTCAATTTTTGCAGGTTCGTGCTAGGCGGGAATTAGAGTCTAGCTTGTCTTTTATTCGGGTCTAGCACTTCACCTTCATATTTTGTTCATGTATGGATACTTGTTATATTTTGTAGAATGCCTTAATCCATGGTGGATACAAGATTGTATTGATATGTAAATGTTGGTATCTGTAAGTAAATAGGTAAATATGGTACATATAAGTATTGAATGCTATTGCTTCCGCTTTTATTGCTCTGAATTATTTATTGGTATTAATTGAGGGTTAGTCCCGCCTAGCTAGTGAGTTGTTTTTTTTATTGTCTCCCGTTCGCTATAGGCTTGATTCATGTTTGGGTTATCCATCTCATATGTGGATTGAACTATAGTGCGGGGGATGTGGTGCCTAGCGTTCCGGGTGCTACATCCCAAGGTGGTATCAGAGCCCGGTTGCAAAACCGCGGCTTTAGTGTCGTGTCTTGTGAGTCTAAGTCGTACGGTATAGGATTAATCGATTATCTGAGAGTCTTACATTCTACTTGAACTTATGTGAACCTACTTGAAGTACTTGGATTATGTGACTATGTGGTTTGATTGCATTGTGTGTTTTAATTACACTCATTTACACTTGTTAATCAAACATGCATGTACCGTGTTTGAATTTCAGGATGGCTCATGACCGACATCACCGTGATCGTTCTCCTCGACATCGACGCCATCATCGGCATGATAGGACTCCTCCTCCTCCTCCAGCTCAACCCCAAGAGTTCTTAAATTCCATGGTGCAACTCATGGATCAGAGGCTAAGGGATTATGTGCCTCCAGCACCGCCAACTCCTCTACCACCACAATAGGCACCTATCTCCGCTATTTTGAGGGAATTTCAGAACCAGCATCCGCTGAGATTCCAAAAGGGGAACGATATTCAAGCCGAGCAATGGCTTAAAGAAGTTGAACGGGTATGGAAACTTATTCCATGTGAGTCTCGGGAAAAGGCTTGGTGCACTCTTACCCTCATCCAGGGGGAAGCATATTCATGGTGGAAGAGTACCAAAATTGTCCTTGATGCCGCCGAGGAGCAAATTACTTGGGAGGTTTTCGAGAGAGAGTTCAAGAACAAGTTTATTCCTCCTTCATCGCGCACTAGAAGACTCAAGGAATTTACGGAGCTTAAGCAAAGAGGTAGATCGGTTGCCGAATATATAGCTGAGTTCGAGAGGTTGTCCAAATATGCTCCTAACATTGCTAGCGACGATTTCCATAAGGCTATGCAATTTGTTCAGGGTTTGAGGCCGGATATTTAAGCGGCAATCGAAGCGGTCAATACAAGCACTTGGAAGAAGGCCACTACAAAGGCTCTTAAGGTTGAAGACTCGGTGAATGCACGGAGATCTTCTTATAGGTCGGGACAGGGTTCAGGCTCCGGGTCAAGATCGGGATATAATGCCGGCAAGAGGCCAATGGTTTATGATACAGCTCCTCCACAGTTTAAGGGCCCTATGAAGAAGTTTAAACCACAAGGGCTCGTCCAGAAGACTCTTCAGCCACCGGTTGTGCCGCCAGCACCGGAGAAACCCAAGTGTACTTTCTGTGGGCAACCTACACATCACTATGATAATTGCCGAAGGTGTCTAGGGTTATGCTTAATTTGCGGGGCTGCCGATTACATGGTGGATACTTGTCCGGATCGACGTAATCCGCCGCCTAGGGGACAGAGGCCATTGATCAGGGCCCGTGCTTATGCCTTGGAAGGCGAGGAACAAGATCCAGATGTGGACCCAGCTGCCGTTGTTGAAGGTACCATTTGTATTCATGGCATCAACATACACACTTTATTTGATCCGGAAGCTACTAACTCCTTCATTTCTTGCGATGTTTCCATTAACCTGCCTTTGTGTGTTACTTATTCTGATGCATGCTACGTGTTAGTACTCTTTTTGGTGGTAGTATAGAAACTAACCGGGTTTTTAGAGAGGTGTCGGTGAGTATTGAGGGTCGAGTTTTCTCAATGGATTTCATTGATTTGCCTATGTCTCGGTATGGTTCTATCTTGGGTATGGACTGGTTGTACATGCACTATGCCACCGTTGATTGCCGGACCAAGAAAGTTAGTTTGGGTTCTGAGATTGTTACGGGTCAGAGTTCGAAGACGGTGCCTTTATTATCTTTTTCCGAAGCTCAGAAATTGGTTCGTCATGGGGCTACGGGATTCATAGCCTACATACTTAATCAACCAAAGGATCAGATGAAATTGGAAGAAACCGAAGTAGTAAAAGAGTTTCCCGAGGTGTTTCCGGAGAAGTTAGATTCGTTGCCGCCGGAGAGGGAGATAGAGTTTGTAATTGATTTGTATCCGGATGCCGAACCGTATTCTAAGACTCCATATGGAATGGCACCGGCGGAATTGAAGGAATTAAAAGTTCAACTTGATGGTCTTTTGGAAGTTGGGTATATAAGACCGAGTTCTTCACCGTGGGGTACTCCAGTTTTATTTGTAAAGAAGAAGGATGGTACTCTACGGATAGGGGTGTAAACGGATAATAAACGGAGCGGATGTGCAGTATCTGAATCCGAATCCATTTAGCATATCCGCTATCCGAATCCGTATCCGTTATCCGACGGATAATAAAAATTCTATCCGTATCCGAATTCGACGGATATTATCTGAATATCAGATTATCCGTATCCGTGAGGATATCCGATTAGTGAGTTATCCGATATCCGAATTCGAATCCGTTTATCTGTTTTACATATATTTTTTAATAAAAAATAATAGATTGAAATTTCATAACACAATTAAATATTAATATAACTCATTATAAATCTATTAAATCTATACACATTAACGCATAAGTATAATATATAATTTATAATATATGTTTACAATAATTAATGGAGTTCATTATTACAAATAATATGATATACGCTTACTGTTTTTTTTTTTTTTTTTGTAATTCTCAAATAATTATATAATGTGTAAATTAATATATGTTTCATCAAGGTATAAAAAATTTATATATATATATATATATATATATATATATATATATATATATATATGTTATTAGATACGGATTACGGATAACGGATATATCTAACGGATCGGATGTTAAACGGATCGGATGTGTCATTACCATATCCTTATCCGTTTATAATTCGGATGTCTATAATTAGATACGGATAATATCCTCTTTGAACGGATACGGATAATATCCTCTTTAAACAAATTCGGATGCGAACAACTATCGGATTTTTGGATATCCATTTACAGCCCTATCTACGGATGTGTATTGATTATCGGGAGTAAAATCGGATAACTATCAAGAATAAATATCCTCTTCCACACATTGAGGAGTTATTTGACATACTCCAAGGGTCCAAAGTGTATTCAAAACTTGATCTAAGACAAGGGTATTATCAGTTACGGATCCGAGCCGAGGATATTCTGAAGACGAGCTTCAACACTAGATATGGGCATTATAAATTTGTGGTTATGCCTTTTGGTTTAACGAATGCACCAGCTGCTTTTATGGATATGATGCATAGGCTTTTCCGGCCGTTCCTTGACAAATTCGTTGTGATCTTCATTGATGATATATTGGTTTTCTCTAAATCGGCCGAGGAACATGCAAGGCATCTCAAATTGGTGTTAAGAACGTTGAAGGAGCATCAATTATTCACGAAGTTTAGCAAGTGTGAGTTTTGGATCGACCGAGTGTCCTTCTTGGGTCATATTATTTCGGGTAATGGATTAGAAGTCGATCCTTCAAAAATTGAAGAGGTGTTGAAGTGGGAGAAGGCAAAGAACGCATCCGAGATTAGGAGTTTCTTAGGATTGGCGGGGTACTATAGAAGATTCATGTAAGATTTCTCAAAGATCGCCGCTCCCTTGACTCGGTTAACTAAGAAGGATGTGAAATATGAGTGGGATGAGAAGTGTGAGAAGAGCTTTGATGTTTTGAGGGAGAAATTGGTTTTTGCTCCAGTGTTAACTCTTCCAGAGGGTTTAGAGGGATATGCTGTGTATACAGACTCGTCGAAGGAAGGATTGGGGAGTTTATTGACTCAGAATGGCAAGGTTATTGCTTATACTTCTCGGAAGTTGAAGGAATATGAAAGGAACTACCCCACACATGACCTTGAGCTGGCTGCAGTAATATTTGCCTTTGGGAAATGGAGGCATTATTTGTATGGAGTGTCATTCGAGATTTTCACCGATCATAAGAGTCTCTAATATCTTTTCACACAAAAGGAGCTCAATATGAGGCAACGGAGATGGATGGAGCGACTAGAAGATTATGATTGTGTTATCAAATATCATCCCGGGAAAGCTAATGTAGTTACCGACGCTCTAAGTAGGAAAGTGGGTGTTTCGAACTTGGAAGTTGGTGCAAGTAATGGAGTTGAGTCTATTGTGATTAAAGCTCGAGTTTCCAATATCTCCCTTTATCCGGACTTGAAGTATGGAATGTTTAAGGCTCAAGGTAAGGATCCGGTAGTTTAAAGATTGGTCTCTAAGGCTAGAGAGGATCCGAAAAGTCCATTCGGGTTCGATGAAACCGGTCTTCTTCATTTCAAGAACCGAGTAGTAGTACCCGATGATTTGAAAAGGGTATTGCTCGAGGAAGCTCACAAGTCAGCTTATTCGATCCATCCTGGAGGGAATAAGATATACAAGGATCTCAAGCAGTATTATTGGTGGCGTGGATTGAAGAAGGATGTGGCCGAATTCGTGAAGTGTTGCTTAACTTGTCAGAAGGTCAAAGCTGAGCATCAAAAGCCCGGGGGACTTCTACAGCCGTTACCTATTCCCGAGTGGAAGTAGGAACAGGTGACGATGGATTTTATATCCTGGTTTCCAAGAGTGAAGGGTGGATTCGATGGTATTTGGGTGATAGTGGATCGTCTGACCAAGTCTGCTCATTTTCTACCGGTCAGAATGTCCTTTAAGATCCGGAAGTTGGCTGAGATTTACAACAAGGAGATTGTACGACTTCATCGTATTCCGATGAGCATTGTTTCGGATCGAGATCCCCGTTTTACTTCAAAGTTATAGCAAGAGTTACCAGAGATTTTGGGTACAAAGCTTCAGTTCAGTACGGCATTTCATCCACAAACTGATGGGCAGTCTGAGAGGGATATTCAGTATTTGGAAGATCTACTTCGAGCTTGTGCCTTGGATTCCCAAACTTCGTGGCATGATCAACTTCCTTTGGTGGAGTTCGCCTACAATAACAGCTTTCAAGCGTCGATTGGTATGGCTCCGTATGAATTGTTATATGGGAGGAAATGTCGATCACCGTTATTCTTTGATTTGGAAGAGTGGAAATGATCGAAACAGGAAGGAATCAAGAAAGGCGAGAAGCGTGAGAAACCTTCTAAAGCTGTGAGAGCTATGATTGATAAAGTTCAACAGATTCAACAACGGATGAAAGCTGCACAGGATAGACAGAAGAGTTACGCCGATATTCGCCATAGGGATCTCAAATTTATAGTGGGGGATCGGGTTTTCTTGAAGGTATCTCCACAAAAGGGGTTTTCTAGAATTGGAAAGGGAGGAAAGTTGAATCCCTGTTATCTAGGTCCGTTTGAGGTTATCGAGAAAATTGGAGAAGTGACTTATCGAGTGGACCTACCTCCTAATCTTACCGGAATTCACAATGTTTTTCATGTATCTCAACTCAGGAAGTATTATCTAGATGAAACAGAAATTCTCCCCGTTGAAGAAGTGGAGTTGGAACCGAATTTATCTTTTGTACAGAGGCCGGTCAGAATATTGGACAGGAAATTTCAAGAGTTGAGAAATCGGAATATTCCTATGGTGAAAGTGTTATGGCGGCGTGACAGGACCGAGGAAATGACTTGGGAGCCGGAAGAGAAGATGAAGAGGTTCCACCCGGAGTTATTTTCATCCGACCAATGAATCTGGGGACCAGATTCTTCTAAGGGGGGGGGGGGGGAGAGTTGTACCGCCCCAAATTCTGGAAGTTCAGGTAAGCACGCCACGTGCGGGTCTTCAGGAGTTGGGGGTTTAATTTTATATATTTACTTGCTTATTATAATTTCATTATAATATTATGTGCATTATACATTTCTATGTATTTATATGAATTAGTTTTAATGTGAAAATTGTGAATTAACTGATAATGTGCCTAATTTTATTATGTGACTTTAATTGATCATCTCATAAAATTTATGGACTTAATTGCATAACATGGATTGGAGTTAAATGATCTTTGGTGTAGAGATATAACTTGATTGCATTCATTTAAATAAATAAGGGACTTGTTTGCAAATTGGGGTGATTCTTTAAGTTAGTGGAGAGATATATTATATCATGTATATACAATTCTTCCCTCACATCACATTACATTACATACACTTCATACAAGAATCACACATATACACCTAGTAAGAATCGGTTCTTACACCATCAAGAGAGGGAAGGGATTGCCTCAAATTTCAAGCTATATTTGAAGAACTTCGGAGCTAAGATCATCAACATCATCACATCTTCACCTCATCATTTCTTTTCCTTCATTTCAAGGTATAAATGGAATAATTGCTTGATCTCTTGATTATTTGGTTGAGTAGGGTTTGTGACTTATGATGTGATTCATT
Organism: Lantana camara; assembly: GCA_037501455.1. Lineage (NCBI taxonomy): Eukaryota > Viridiplantae > Streptophyta > Magnoliopsida > Lamiales > Verbenaceae > Lantana > Lantana camara. The sequence goes on from CM074860.1 coordinate 69,090,239, forward strand.
GGTTTTAAATGGTTGGAAGCATGTTTAAGATTTTAAATTGAAAGTTAGCATGAAAGCATGAGTTTTATGAAGGTTGATAACATAGAAAATATATGGGTTTGTATTTTGATTCTTGATGAATTTTTACGAATCAAAGCATGTTTCATGGAGTATATGAGTTTATACATATTATATGATTGTTTTGGAGTGTTTTAGGTTGAGTTTTTAAGTGTTTTGGTGTTTGATTGCTCCCTCCCTCATTATGCCATGTTTTTCCTTCGTCTAGGCTGCTGGAGAGTGATCCACGGGAGTGGATTTTGACCCACAGCCTTGGATTTTCTTCCAGAAACTTGGGAGTTTCGGTAGAGTGATCCACGGGCGTGGATTTTTGTGCATGGAAAAATCCACGACCGTGGATCTTCCTCTGTTTTTAGTCTGAGTTTGTTTTGTTCCGTTTACCCCTCAAACGAACTCTGATTGACCTGATTTTTGAACCCATGGAAAGAGCTTGAAGTCTAGAACAACCTCCAATTAAAATCACCCTAATATATTTTCCCATTTGTAAGATAGTATCAATTATTTTTGGTGTCGCTGCTTTACCGACAAATTGCAATCATCCAACTTCAAGCTTACGCCATTTTCACCTCGCTTTGAACTAGAAAACGAGCCATATATCATTTTAAAGATATACTTGTCTAGTTTCATTCCCAACAAACAAAACCCAATTCAAATTTCTAGAACTTGAGATATTCCCTTTTATCCGCAGCATGGTCTTTTTCAAAAATTGTCGGTTTTTGCCGAACTTCACCAAAACCCTTCTTATTGCATTCCTTTCACTTCCTTAGCTCCCGTATGTGACTTATATGGTTACTTAATTAATAATTATGATCTTATTTGACATTCCTTAATTGTAAATGCATGATTGACATCGCATGACTTTGCCGTTCGTCTTAAATGGTTCAGAAGAGTCGAGTCTTATATACACTTATCCTTGTTACACAGATCACGGTCCCGATTTCGAGGAGCCCGATCCGTAGGGTGTTCTCTTGCTTCCTTTTTGGTCGGTTTGTCATGGTGAGGTTTATATTCTAGGTAAATAGAATCCTTACAACCCCTATATGACTATTTCGGCCAAAATGTACCTATATATCTATAGCTTTCGAACTTTATGATTTTCAAATGATTTCACTAAACCAATTGATTGATTGATTGATTGACGGATTGATTGTTTTGGCGAGTCATTGAATTGCACTGTGGGCCCGAGGATAGTGGCTCGAGCAAATCGGGAAAGCATGGGCTGACGGGTAACTCGAGTGCTATCCTCACCAAACTGGGATGACCCCTGAACCCCCTAGGAGATTAGGGGAGGAAGGAGTTCCGGGCTTAGGGATTGATGTACCCTCTGCCCAGACTGATTGGATGGTGGGACCTTGCAATCCCACCATCACCCGGAGGAAGAAGGAGTTACTGAAACTGCTAAGTGTGCACAATAATTACTTACTTGATCACCTAATCACCTAATAATTGATTGATTGTACACAGTCGGAGTAAGGTTGGAGAATTGCCCTAACTCGCCGGGCCACAAATTGATTGTATTGAATTGATTAAATTTGTGAATTGAATTAGTTGTAACCGCAGGCGATAGTATCTCTTATTTTACTGAATTGTATTATTATTTTTAAAAAATTATTACCAGGATTATAACTTGCGTGTATGTGCGCATATATTTATTTATACCCCTCGCTCAGTCCGTGTTGGACTGACACCTCAATTTTTTCAGTTTTTGCAGGTTCATGCTAGGCGGGAATTAGAGTCTAGCTTATCTTTTATTCAGGTCTAGCACTTCACCTTCATATTTTGTTCATGTATGGATACTCGTTACATTTTGTAGAATGCCTTAATCCATGGTGGATACAAGATTGTATTGATATGTAAATGATGGTATCTGTAAGTAAATAGGTAAATATGGTACCTATAAGTATTGAATGCTATTGCTTCCGCTTTTATTGATCTGAATTGTTTATTGGTATTAATTGAGGGTTAGTCCCGCCTAGCTAGTGAGTTGTTTTTTTATTGTCTCCCGTTCGCTATAGGCTTGATTCATGTATGGGTTGTCCATCTCATATGTGGATTGAACTATAGTGCAGGGGATGTGGTGCCTAGCGTTCCAGGTGCTACATTTAATGTCTAATGGACTACGAACAACTCAATCAGTAAGAGATCATTCGTGGTCTTAACAAGTGTAGGTCCTTTATCGATTCTACTAATTCTACATATGCCACTTGTGTAATCCCAACATAGGCCGTGGTTCAGGTGTCTATATGGCGACACCCTTTTGAGCCTATATCAAAGATTACAGAGTTAGCTCATATGAGGCATCACAGAATCTCAAGTCTAAGGATTAATGAATCACGTATTGACCTGTGAGATATTTCCTAATCTTGAAGTTTCAGGAAACTTCCTTTCCCATTTAGGAATGTTCTCACGAGGGACATCTCAGTGATAAAGTTCTTGTAACAATCACCCTTATGTACTATGAATGCATCAACGTATGCACTTATCACTCCATGAAACTGAGTGATCCTTCAAAAGGACATAATCACACAAGCAAGTCTCAGCAGAGTCAAGGTCAACACTCCCACTGTCTGTCGGACTCATCGACTTGGAGAAGTTTCTAATCCTCGCCTATGGAGATAAGAACTTGTTTCATGTGCCATTCCCATAGCGACAAAGTTCTTAACGGCCTCATCGGATTAGGGGAGTTCAATACATGCAAAACACAGTGAACCCAAACAGATATAAATAAGCACATAAAGAAGTGATTGCCTATGAACAAAATCATCTCGTTTATTATTCAAAGACTGTCTGTGATTTTACAAGGAAATAGTAAAGCAAACATCTGCTTTAAGGTCAATATTCCTAACAATTTTTACATAGTTATAGATAGATAGATTATAGATAGATCGTTCCCTGAAAACCTTTCATGGGATTAGGATCACCTGCATGTTTATCGCTTTATATATCTATTTATGCCCTTATTCACTCAGTCTTGTAGAGACTGACCCTCCCCTATTTTTTCCTTAGGTTCTCTTGCAGGTTGTTGCTAGGCGGAAATCGACTCGTTATGTCTTTGTTCGAGTCTCACTGTACACACATGTTACATTGTAATGCTTCAAGATACCCCTAGTTGTCGTTCATTGATTCCTGAAATCATACATTTTAAAATAGACGAGAGGGTTAGTCAAAGTGACTAAGTGAAGGGGGTATGAGGGTTTATATATATATATATATATATATATATATATTTATATGATCAAGAAGATCTTGATCTATAATATTAACAATAGGATATGGCAAATATGGAACGGTTCATGATATGTGTAAAACAGGGATAGGGGTAGTTTGGAATATTTGTAGAAATATGAACCGTTTGTAACAAGAACTTTAATGCCCGCAAGCTAGGCTTCTCCATCCGTAACTCCTTAAAATCATGATAAAATAGTAACCGCTTTGATCAAGACACCGATACTTCAATAAAACCAATATGATAATAACTCCGCTACTCCTTGATGTCAATAGGGGAGCAAACCCCAGAGACCACGAACACGATGCGGGAGGCAGCTATCTCTCCCTCATCCCTTGGCGTGGAGTAACTAACCTCCAGTTAAACCACTACCAAGAGGTGGTGGCAGTCCATAGCACCAACAATACCCTCGGCCCGATACCTTTCGGGTAATTGCTCGCTACGGATACAGTCGGGGGCCTATAACATGAATCAAAAACAATATTTTGCTTGCATAACCCGGAATCAACATTTTGATAAAGTGGACTTAAGGTATATATTGTCCTAGTGAAACGTTGATTCCGGCATGAAAGTATTTTCCCTTTGAAAGGGATACTGTAACATGAACATGAAAGTATTTTCCCTTAAGAGGGACATTGTAGTATAATAATATGTATATAGGGCAGTAAATCAATATGATGGGTAGGCTTGGAAATAGTTTTTATATAGATACATATGTATAGCATGACTCCAGTTGAAAACATTTTAACCCTCACCTATACCGGTAGTCAGACATTGTAATGTGGATTCCAGTGCGCCTGAAAGTATTAACCACTATAGGCTTAGAACTAGGTTCCTTATTTTAATCAAATAAGAACATAAAACACATAATGTTTATGCATAAAAGGATTACACATTATTCTAATCAAGTAAACACATAAACTATATCATGTTAGAGAATTCCCGGTAAACTCTAATTTTAACCGTTTAAGGGAAATTAAGTAATGAATCAGGTCTCATGAGTTCTTTAACCACTTAAATATTTATTAATCACATTATAATCCTAATTATAACATTAGAAATGAAATTTAGAATTTAATTTGACAATGTAGGTTATATTTTGAAAATAATTCACAATTTACCGATTTTTGGAAAATTCGTATAAAATCTTTCTTTAAAAATTCCAAAACTAATTTTATAATTATTTTAATATTAATTTTCGAAATTATCATGCTGAATGTTGACCAAAAAGTCAAAGTTACTATTGAAAACATTTACTATTCAATTTCTTATGAATTAAACACCTTATAACATAAAATCAAACTCACACACATACACACACTATTCACACGCCTCTCTCTCTCACACACACACACATATGTCCAAGAACTCTAAGAACATGTTCTTATGTCTATTTGAATATTCAAAGAGGGTATGTAACACACTTGATCATATTCATATTTATAACATAGAATTTGAAGCATAATATAGCAAAATATATTAATTCTCTATGAAAAATAATTCTAAATAAATTATTCTTGGCATGAATTTAATCAAACAAGATCATGAATTCTTAAACATATGAATATACTATATCATATCATAATTCATGCATTTAACTAAATAAAATTCACATATATCATCATATTTCCCTAAACTAGCATAAATAGCATATATTTCATAAAATAAATTCCTAAAGCACAATTTAATTAAATCTAAGCATGCTATAATTCATAATATATTAAGAACATAATATAAAGTATGAAATAATAAAAGAAAAGCACACCTTATGTAGGGAGAGAGCTTGGGGCCGAAAATGAGAGAGAAATGAGAGAATTTTGTGTGTTCTTGAAATGTGAGGTTTAGGGGGTATTTATAGGTAGAAATTAAGGGCTTTTGTGCAATTCCTAAGAGTTTAGGGGAGTTGTGGATGCTTCATAACCTAAACAAATGCTTGGTAGCTATGTGGGAAATGTGGTTGAACTATAGTTTAAACAAATGCTTGTTAATTATATAAGAAATGTGGTTAAATTATACTCATTTATTTAAACTTTCTAGAAGGTCTATGTTGTCATGGATGATGTCATGTTGAATAAAAATAAATGTAAAATGATATAAAATTTATTCAAGAATCGAGGGATGAAAACTTGAAGTAGTAAATTAATGAAAGAACGAGTGAAAAATAAGCGTCGTTATGATTATAAATGTGGGATATTTAGGTTTTTCGTTTACAAGTCATGGTTGTTAAAGATGGTGAAAATCATGAGAAAATTATATAAACGAAGCTATAATGAAGTTTAAAGATTGGAAAAATCATTATAGTTTAGAGAAAAATTCAAGAAACGTTTTAAGTATAATTTCGAATATTGAATAAAAGCTAATTTGTTTAAATAAAATGATAATTTTTAAGAAGGAAAAATATTTATAGAATATGCTATTGTTGGAATCAAGTTTTGGTCAATGCATGAAAATTCACAAAATAATTCAAGGATCGTTGTGACTATAATATCGAACAGGGAAAACGTTGAAATTCGGAAATCTCTAAATTTAGGGTTAAAGTAGGGTTTTTGGCCGGTTTTGGTTATTACGGGAGTTATAATGAAAATTAGGGTTTGAGAATTCTATCAAAATTCATAAAATTTTGTAAGGATTCATTTGAGCCCAATATTAGATAGGTAAAGATGACTTGAAAATTTTCTACTTTTAGGAATGAATAGTGACTACGGACTTTAGAAGGAATTCTTCTTGGCCCGGAATCCGGGATGTTACATAGGCTCTTCGATTCGACATTCAATCCAGGTTTTACAACATAGCATTATATTATATGAGGTACATGCTGGTCTAACTATATATATATTACAGGTGTAATGATAAATCAATTATTCAAAAGGAATTGTAACCCAAAAAAAAAAAAAAAAAATTTATTCGAAAGGAAAAGTAATCCATGTATGAATAGATTTTCTATGTAATAAACATTATAAGTAGATTAGTTTATGGGAGAATTTTCCATCAATAATAAATATGCTTGTAGGTAAATGTAAATATACAGTAATAATTCGGATGAATGTTGTGAAATTTATGGTGTGTGATTAACCAAATCACAAATATAAAATATTTATTTTAGTATAATAACAAGTATAATAAACCCATGTACCAAACAGAATTTTCATTTGGCCAAAAAACCAAAAAACTTACATTACCTACAAAATATAACAGTATAACTAAACAAACCAGACAAAATATCCCAAAAAGAAGAACCTTACAAAAAAAAAAAAAAAAGAAGCAAAATAAACTGGGCATTTAAGGAAACAAATATTAATTAAAACTCTAACAAGCCATCTTTGTTGGAAGAAGCGGCATTCCTGCTGCTTGACCGGCTCCACTGATCGGAAAATCCTCCCAACCCACTCCCACATTTCGCCACCGTTCTAACGCTCTCCAACAGCTCCTCCGTCTTCCCCTCCTCCGCCAGTATCTCCAGGAGCCGCTCCGGACAGATCACCAACTTCACCTTCCAAAACCCAAACGCCGCCGCCGTCGCCGCCGCATCCTCCGTCGACCTCTTCCCCGTCACTCGGCTATCAAACGACATCCTGTACGGCGCCGAACCCAAATTCTGCGGCGCACTGTTCGACCTCACGTGACCCTTTTTGGCCGTCTCCAAGAGCGGGAGCAGGTGGTACGACTCTCCGGCGAGGAGAACCTCGCTGTGGGGGAGAGGCTTCCAAAAGAGGTCGTGGCGTCTGAATATTCCGTGGCCTGGAAATTCGTCGGTGATGGATTCTACGGTAATTGGGGCGGCGAATTCCATCACGCCGCCGTTTGTGGTGGTTACTCTGATAACGGATTGGTCGCCGTCACCCATTCCTCCGAACAGGCAATTACCCATCTTAAGAAATTGTTTGTTTATCTGTCAGCATGCATTCTTTGTTGCAGTACAGTGGGTATAAATATTTTTTTGGAGGGTGATTTAAAGAAAGTAAAGAAAGGGAGGGAAAGAAGTGGGGGATCTTTGCTTTAGTTTTCTAGATTAGAAGAGGCTAGCCTAAAGTATGTAAAGGAGGAAATTATACTATGACCACTCACTTTCACTCAAGGGCGACTCCACAAGGAACTAAGTGGGATTATTTGACCCCAGTGACATTTTTGCCTCAATTATAATTTTATAATATTACCTTAATATATATAATTATGATTTTTTGGCATCATATGAAAATAAGAAAATTTGTAACTGATCCCGTGCATAATATATAAATTTTGTCAATATTTTTACATAAATTAAATATATTAATCCATAAATTATTACTTTTCAATATTTTAGTAAGATTTTTTATTAGTTTATATACACTTTATATATATATATATATATATATATATTCATATATACTAATTAGTAATTACTACTATATTTAACACCAAATTTCTTTTGGTCACTTGAACTCTTATTTTATGTATTTATTTATTTATTTATTTTTGTTTGTTTATTTTTTTTTTCTTATCTCATTTTATTTATTTTTTATATTTCTTATCCTTCTTGTTCATATTTTCTAATTTATATTTTAAATATTTGTTATTAATATTTATTTATTTATCATAATTTTAATAATTATATTAAAAATAATTATAAAATATATATTATAATAAATAATTTAATTTAATTTAATATATTTTAAGAATAATAATTTTTTTATTTGTACACATTTTGAGTGTATATTGTTGCTAATTAATATATATATAATTTATATCTCGTTCTACATAAAAGAAAACACTAACATATCTATTTGGATATTTTAAATATTTTTAATTTATTTTATGAAAATTTATACATATAATATTAAAGCTCATTTATTGATATTGTAAAAAATAAAAAATTTTAATTTCATTAATTGATAATTTTGAAATCGCCCTCCTATAGCTGTATTGTATCATGAAAAGTTAGTTTTCATCATTAACAATGTAAAAATATTAATGCATTTATGTTATAAGATTAAGTTCAAGTTTATAAATATAGTTAGGGTAATGAACCTGATTCGGATTTAGATTTTACAGTCAAAGGTTGGCACATACGGATACTTTTGCTTTTTATCTTTGAGCTTTCATGCTAGGCCCACACTGATGTAATTCTATACATTCATGTCTCTGTAATATATTTTTTGTTTAGAAAAAGAAGCCGACACTAAAGATTATTGCATGCTCAAATAATTTTCACTTTTTTAGATTTCCATTTCCAATATAGTTTTCTGTTTCTCTTCTAGCCATTTTTAGTGAGGAGGTTAGAGGTATTCATGCTAGGCCCACACTGATGTAATTCTATACATGCATATTTCTGTCATGGCCTCATGGAAAAATTATTCAATTCATTTACCAAAATGGTCCAACTTATGGTGAAATTGTAATGATGGTGTCTTTTGTTTTTTATATTATAATTTTAGTGTGTTTTGTAAAGTTTTTGTAATATTGGTGTAAGACGTGTATTTGGCCACCGTCTTCATCATTTGATTTCATTTCACTTTTTGTTTAATTTTCATTTGGAACCCAAACTTTATAAAGGTTTTCAATTAGGTCCATTAATTTCTCTTTCATGTATTTTCTCTATAACTTTATTGTTTATGTGATTTATTATTTTTCCTTGGTCTTTTATACCTTGTATAATTGTATCTCTATTTAATATATTTTTATTTATTGTCTTTTCATAATTTTTCTTATATATTTCTTCTTTTTGTAATGATGTTTCCAAATTTTTCCCCATTTGTTTAATATTTTTAGCCTTCATAATTTGTTTCACTCGATGTTTTTCTTCTGTTATAGTATCTAATTCTGTTTTCGGTTTATAACTCATAATTAGGCGTGTGACATCTGATATGCTGTATCTGTTTTTCTTTTGGTATTTTTTAAATCTTCGTTTGCAGTTTTTATCATTATCTCTTGAGTTCGTTGTGATATATCTTTATTGTGTCTTAAATTATGGTATGCCATTTTAACAAGATATTCGTCTATAATAACTTGTTCTTCTAATTCTCGTATATCGCGTGTTATTCTTGTTTTATAATTAAATCTTTCCATTATGTTATAGTTAATTGTGTAACTATTTGTTTTTGTTTTTTGTAATGCATAATCATATGTAAATGATTTTCCATATCTAGAGTTCGTCCTTCTTTTTTCGCTTTTAGATATTGTTTTACTTCTTCTTTATATCCTTTATATATTACTTTTATGTTTTCTCTATAGAACTTGTTCCTATTGTATTCGTACATTTTTTAGCTATAATTTTAGTTTTAGTATTTAGAATCGTATACGGGCTCTGATACCAGAAAAGCAATCAGAGTGTTTCCTTTATAGTTGTGGTTAATTTAGTCATTTGATCGGCTAATTGTGTGAATTCATTTTCAGTTATTTCATAAGAAGATTCCTCTTCTTTAAGGTTTTTAATAGAGGCCCGTGTACTAGTTTCACTTGTTCTCTGATTTGGTGGTAGATATGTATAATATGTGCTTTTACTTTTTAAAAGTTTAGGTGTTTTATTTTGAAAAACATTAGTATTAACATGTTGTATAATAGGTGTCTTTGGTATATATTTTATACGAGAAACTTCTCAAAAAATATCTTCCATATATATCTTATCTGTGTTTTTAAATTGTATACTATGATGGTTGTTTGTCAGAGCATATCCAATGGTGTATGTTATTGAGAATGGATAGTAGTTTGTTTCCATTAAATCTTGTCTTTCGAATTTATAAGCAATATTTAAAGATTTATCTAGTTTTTCTGTTATAAGTGGTATAGCGTAGTGTAAAGCTACATTAAAAAGTAGTTTAGTATAAGCAAGGTTTCCTTCAACGATTCCAAGTATTTTATCCTTTATGTTCATAATTCTATCATCACATATAGCTAATTTTATAGGTGAGTTTATTCCTTCAGCAAATGTACTCTTAATTAGAATCTGTATTGTAGAAATATGTATATATCCTATTTCACTAGGTGTATATTTTGCTTTTTTTATCTTCTGAATTATATCAGCTCTGTCTATTAACGAAATAGCCTGTGTTCCTTTTGTCGTAGAAATTTCAATAGGTGTTTCACATGTAAATTTTCCATATAATATAATGTTTTTTCTGCTCAGTTTTGTTTTTAAATCTGTTTTCATATCATGACCCTCTATCAAGTTTAACTCTTTTCTTCTAACCTTGTTTAATTTTTTGTTGTCTATAACGATATCTTGTGAAAAATATCCATGTTCTTCAGTTGTTTTTAAATGTTCAATTTGATCTATCAAACTAGCTTCCATCTGTATAAATTCTAGTATACAAAAGTATAAATAATAGTTTCAGAACAAAGTTTGTATTGTTTACCTGTTTGTGTATTTCTATCTGCTGTCTTCATGCACTCCATGTTACCTATTCATCTTTCTTTGAAGTATATGTTTGATTTTGGTATGGGAATTGTTTGGTTGTGTGTGGTTGTGTATAGTTCTGCTATTCAGGCGTGAGACCAACAGAGAAAAGCTCAAAGGCTTTTGAAACTCAGAGAGTTTTGATCAACACATGATCTTTTTCTCCATTCCAGTCTCATGCTTTGAATAAGTTTTTCTTGTTTTTCATAGTCTGCTGGATTAGTCGTTTTATTTAATATGTCTATCTTTTGTTTAATTATTCCTCGTAGCAGTCGTATTTCTTGACGTTTTAATTGTTTTTGATATTGATCCATATTTATCCATTCATTCCCCGTTGATATATTTTTTCTATTAATTTTGTATTTATTATATCAATTTGTTTAGCATTGTCTGTTATATTTTTTTATTTCATTTGGGTATATAAAAATTTCTTTCATAATAGAATCGTATTTTGTTGCAACATCCAATTTCTTTCCCAATTTTCTTATATCTTTTTTGGTTTTTCTTTGTTTACCCATTTTATTTTTCAAATCGTTTTAATATGGAAATAGTTTTTTGTATCTGTTCTTGATAATATTCTGCCCAATATTCATGATATCTAGTGATATACCAGTGTCCATTGTTTTTAGCTATCAAGTATAAGTTTTTATGATTATAATATTCTTCGTATAGATCTGTTAAATATTCAGTATATTTTTTCATGAAAAGTATTGTGGTTGAAAATATAATATTTCAAAAGTTTCTGGTATTGATTTGTAAGAAAATATCAACTGTGTCATGGTTTTGGGAAAACGCTTTTCAAATTAGCGTTTTGCACTAATTCTATAAAGTTGTTTGAAAAGTAAACTACTTTTAAAAAGTTTCCCCAACTTATAATTAGAGGACATATTTTTCAACTTTTGCAAATTTCATCTTTTAATTTTTAATTTTGTAAAATTAAAGGGCAAGGGCTGACATCTCTGTCGAAATGACATATCAGCTGCCATTTGACCAATCTTTTGCCACATCAAATAAATTAAAAAAAATAAAAAATAATAATTATGTCATGCATGCTGAATTTTACGAACGAAAATTCCTCAACAACTCTTAATTTGCATAACTATGATTTTTTCGGCATGTTTGTAGAGACACTTGAACTTCGACTGATCCACAGCTTTTCCTGATCGGAGATGAGCCCTTCACGAAGACGATGATGGTGTCGTCGCGGTCGATCACATCATCGTAGGCCAGAGAATCGAACTGGTAGGTGGGACATGGTTTGAGGTGGTCATTATGCTTATCCGCAAGGGACACAATCACTCCGCGTGGAGGGAGTGGGCACCGCACGATCTGGTCGTTCTCGTAGTCGCCGCCGGCAGACAATGGAGGAAGCTAGAGCTACGGCAGTGTGGAGTTGGGGATTGAGTATGTATAGTTAATCGCGTCTCCAGTGAATAGAGAGGGCGACGGGGGTATTTTAAGAAAACCAACCGAGCCTTATCTAGGAAAATAACCGTCTCGTGGATTAAAATGTTAGAGTAGTGCCCTAGAAGAGCCAAAATAGTTTAGGTCTCTTTTTGTAAACTACGCTTATTACCAACAATTTGTGACATTAATGAAATGATAAATGTAACGTTTCATAGTCGTTTAATTTTATGTGGTCAATTCATCATATCTCATTCAAGTTTATTAATTGCATATTATAACTGTTTGTGTATGGATTAAACCCCAAGGTCACATTAAGCTACGGGACTTGGCCTCGCATAGGGATGGAGGTTGTGAAACAAGTCTCTATGGCATGACCTAAACTAATTCCAAGTCGAAGAGTCTAATAAGCATGGGGATGTTGACTTGACTCGTTTGAGACTTGGTCATATGATGTGCCTTTGAGAAAGGTTACTTTGTTTCATAAGTAATAAATGTAGATACATTCACACGCGTATGGGGGTGCTTGTTAAGGAACAAGTACACTGAGGATCCCGATGGGAACACCTCAATAGGGTAAGGCTTTTATGCCTTAATGATGAGGTTGGTTCCCAAGTTATGGTAATGTCTAAATGGTCCTTAGACTTGAGGCTTCATTGATGCTCTGTGCGTGACAAGGGCAATGTTTGATATGCGCCTAGAGATTCATGGGTTCCATGAATCTCGCTGTGGTTGTATGTTGGCATTGTCCGAATCATGTATGGGGGCATATGAGATGCCAACATAGAATCTATCGCTCGTCTAGAAGAACGAGTGAATCACCTATGAATTCTATTGTAGCACATTCCACTTAAATCCTTGCACAAGGTAGTGAGATCTGAATTAGGAAATGGGTTTCCTAGAGTGTTAGATCAAATGGAATTGCTATTAGAATTAATTCATAGCATTAAGACTAATAGGGTTCTATCATTCCCATGCCCTAGGTTCTAATCGGGGATTGGACGATAGAAGGATCTTATCTCACGGTATCCATGAGACTGAAAGGTTCACAACATAAACTTCACCTATTGGATTGGTGGTCATGAGCTTGTCACTAGACATCGATCATGATCTGTAGGTACTGATTGATTAAAAGGAGTTTTAATTAAACAGTGATTAATTGAAAGGGTTCAATTAAATCAATAAGATAAATGATTATCTAAAATACCACATTAAGAATGTGGGCCTACTGCTATTCATTGGTGAACCTACACAATGACTCGAATTGAACAACATGATTATCTAAAGATCAATAGAGATTGATTGATAAATTAAAAGAGTTTAATTTATAATATGAGAGAGTAATTAATTAATAATTGTATTAATTAATTTATGCTTAATTGTTAAGCTATTGAGAATAGATGAAAGAGTTAACATTAATTTAAATAAGTGTATTTGAATTAATTGGACTTGAAGTTTAATTAAGAGTAATTAATTTTTATGTCCACCAATTTAATTAGATATTGGACTTTTGATTTAATTAATGTAATTAAATTAAGTCACTAATTAAAATGAATATTAGGTTTTAAATTTTAATTAGTAGTAATTAAATTGAAGCCCATAACCAGCCCATAGGGTTTTTGACCTAGGGTTAAGTATTACAGCAAGACTTGGGAGAAGAAATTGATCATCGTTCTTTTCTGCTTTCTCTCCAAGTCTTCTCTTTTCTCTCCTCTTACATATCTCTCAATATTGTATTGAGAATACTATTAGATAATCAATATCTAATTAGTGTTCTAGTGTACTAATTGAATAGTTGTTCAATTACGGGACGTGGACTACCTTAGAGGAATTCCGCGTGGAATTCTTGGAAGAAGATTGGATAGAAGCAGACCGGATAGGTTTTGGAAAACCTTCATATCATCGCCATCAACCGAAAGCGAGAGAGGTAATTGGATCTTACTACTATTGTTTAAATCGTAAATCTTGAATCAAAGGTGATCTTGTTTGGAATTTCGATAAAATGGTTTTTATAATCCCTAAAAAATTTAATTTTCGCTGCGTTAGGGTTGACGAATTCCAACAGTGGTATTAAAGCCACACTTTGATTGATTTACGATTTTTAGTTCCTTGTATTAATTTGATTAATATGTTGATGCGTGTCATGCTTGTTTTAATTTGATATTCAGTTGGGCAAAATTTTAAAATTCAAAGAAAAGTTCTTATTTTAAAACTAATCTAAAATTATAAGATTTTCGTGAATTATAGAAAAACTTGTCTTCATATGTTCATGAAATTATAATTTATTAGTGTTTTTTTTTTCAAAAATTGGATTTTAAAATAAACCTGCAAAATGCATGGTATACCGTGCACAATATGTGCGTACGTTGGAACCGTGTTAGGGGAGCTGCTGTTGACTAGGGTAATGGCAGGCTGGGCTTCATCCCAGCACAGAGTGTGACCGTGGGCCACAGGCCCGCCATCTGGTAAGTCGCACGTGTTGGGCCGTTTTGATGCAGTACCTATAATGGGCCATCATTACTTAAGAGGGCCAAAGGCCCTCTATGAGTAGCGTGGGTCAAGGCCCGCCAGGTGCCATTTTGTCCTCCGAGTCCAGCCCGCTGGTATTTGGCTGGATCTTGACAGCCCGCGTAAGGCCCTATAGCCCAACCCCCATTGAAACACATATTTTCTGCAAAATGGGAAGACAGGGATTTGAACCCGAGATCCCATAAATGCAAACATAGTGTTTCACCAATTAGGCTGTTAGGCCATCTCAATTAGTTAAGATTATTTCGTTAAGTTTTAATCTTACCTTCTAAAACCATAGTTTTAAAATTATTTTAAAACTAAATTTTGTAAAATTGTTTTATTTGAAAATTAATTATTTTTGCCCAAATTTGAATTGTTAAAACAGAAGCATGATTTATTAGATAGAGATCTAAAGGGAATTAAATTGGATTAGAGAATTCAATTTAATTAAAATTGAAGGATTAATTTAATTTGTGAATTAAAAGATAATCCTTGGTTAATAAATAATTTTAGAAATTATTTAAAGACTTTAAATCGCATAATGATTATTTACTTGATAAATTTATTTTATGCAATGCATTGGATGTATGGTTGGATCAATCATGGGCTTTATTTGAGCTATGTATGGTTTTATTTTATTTATGCATTTTGATATTGGTTTTGAACGAGAGCCTGCGAGCCTCTTATTCAATTGTTGTAAGCATTGTTTTTATTTTCTCCACCTTAAATTGTAATCTCCCTTTATTTTGTAAAGAGAGTAGTTTTAGGGTGAGATCTCTAATTAGATTAGGAGATGGAGAAACAAGACGGAGCAAGCAACGGAATAAGAAGTCCATCAAGGCCCAAAAGTGTTTGGGGGTGATTGTTTTGATGTAATAGAATAGGATTCTATTGAGTGCTCTCTTTGTGTGTTTAATACCGTTTGATGCATGACTAGAATCATGGTCCATCAAATGGCTATTATGGACCATGCACACGAAGTCCATGATTATCCATATTATGGAAGCACGCTAGGCTTTTATTATCTTGTTATGAATGTTATCTTTATGTGCATAAACGTGTTCATGCATTAATTAAGATAAAATAAGATAACAATTACAATTGATGAGTCTTGGTGGAATTTTTGAAATTCTCAAACCCCGAACCGTCTTAGATAGTCTCAGACAAATTAAATATTAAATACAAATGGAAATTGAAGGATAAATTCGATTTTATAAATTTCCAAGCATTCCGTCAATAGAATTATTTGTTTTAGAATTAATCAAATCATTAAGTATTAGCCACGAGGCGTGGGATACGAAATGACGAGATTAATTGAACTAAAATAATTCTTTGCATAAAAGATGCAAATTTTCAAAGTCAAAATTATGGTATTGGCCACGAGACGTGGGATACTCATAATGACGATGGAAAAATCTTAGGGATTGACGGGTCGAATTTAAATACTGATTAGTATAGATGTCGCATGAGTCGTGGATCTATATGAAAGGTGATGCAAAATAATATTAAGAGTTGCATAGAGATACAATTGATGATAAGATCGTCTACCTTGAGGCTTAAAGTCGGATGTCTCACGAGTCGTGGGTCTGATGATAAGTGCTTGGGGGTCTTAATACCCACTATTTGAAAAATATGATTTTTCTAAAATTATCAGGGGGTCAAAGGAGTTTGATTAAAATAGTGGGAGACAACATTTGATAAAAGTCCATATCATTTGTAATTGTTATTATTTCATATCAGTCACTAATACTACGTTTTTTGCTTGCATGTAGATTTTCTGCTAAAATCGTGATGTCTAAAAATCCACTTAGTGCTATCCTTGAGGCCAATAAATTGACTGACTCGAATTATGCTGATTGGCTTCGTAATCTCAAGATTGTCTTGGATTTCGAAAAGAAGACCCATGTATTGACACAGTCTCCTCCCTATGTCATACCTAATGACATGGCAGCCGATGAGAGGGAAACAGCTCTCCAGTGGCAAGAAGATGATCCACAGGCTAGATGTCTAATGCTTCCCACTATGTCTCTCGAGTTGCAGAGGCAGCATGCTGAGATGCGTTACTCGGCTAAGATCCATCTTCACTTGGAACAGATTTACAAGCCGTTCAATAGGATTGATCGATTCACAGCATCTAATAAGTTATTCTCGCTTAAGATGGTTGATGGATCGAGTGTTCATGAACACTGTATTAAGGCTTTAGGCCTTATTAAAAAGCTTGCAAGTCTCGAGGTGATCATGGATAATGAGCTTTACGTAGATTTGATCTTAACCTCTCTGCCACCTTTGTTCAAACAATTCATAATAAACTTCAATATGAATGGAGATAAAGTCTCGGTTGAGGAACTGATGAACATGCTCGTAACTGCCGAGTGAACTATGAAGAAGAATAAGGCTGTTTTCTTAGTAGGTTCATCTTCATCCCAAACTAAGGATGCAAAGCCAAAGAAGGGTAAAGGAAAGAGTTTCCAAAAGAAGAAAAAGACTCTTAAGCCCACTGATGGGGTTAAGAAAGCAAACACTAAGAAAAAGACCAATCAAGCTGAGGAAGTGCTTCCATTGCAAGAAACAAGGGCATTGGAAAAGGAACTGTAAGGAGTACTTAGCTACTCTTACAAAAGGTATAAATCTCATCGAAATTAACCTTTCATTCAATTCTAATAATTGGGTATTAGACTCTGGATGCGCTCCTCACATCTGTAATACGTTACAGGGAATGAGCAACGTCCGTGAGGTTGATGAAAGAGAACATGTTCTTCGAGTGGGCAATGGAGCAAGAGTTGCAGTAAAAGCCATAGGACATGTTAGGTTAATGTTAGGAGATGGTTTTATTTTAGTCTTGAACAATGTTTTATTTGTTCCTGAGTTAGTTAAAAACATTATTTCCATTCCTGTACTAGACTTGAAAGATTTTTCCTTCTCTATTACTAAGGCTATGGTTTACAATCTGAAGAATGGTTCTTCGCATGGATTAGGGTCTTAACAAAATGGTTTGTATTTAACTAATACTAATTTAAATCTCCTAAATGTCGAACGAGAAAACAAATGAAAATCAAATGACCAAACTTTAGTAAACATTTAGCATGCTAGACTTGGACATCTCCAATAATAGGCTTCTAAAGATGCAGTACAATTGATCTAAACGAGTTAACCACTTGTGAATCTTGTAGTTTAAAGGGAAAGATAACTAAGTCCCCTTTTAAAGGGCATGTAGAACGAAGCCAAAATCTTTTGGATCTGATCCATACAGATGTTTGCGGACCACTAAATGTTAGTACCCGAAACGGTTGTAATTACTTCATCACATTTACTGATGATTTCAGTAGATATGGGTATGTGTACCTGATGAAGCATAAGTCTAAACCCTTTGAAAAGTTCATAGAACCACACAGATCACAAAATTAAGACTCTTCAGTCAGATCGAGGTTGCGAGTATTTAAGCGATCTCTTTTTTGGTTATTTGAAAGATAATGAGATTATCTCACAGTGGACTCCGCCCGGGACTCCTCAGCTGAATGGGGTGTCCGAGCGACGAAATCAGATTTTATTGGATATGGTCCGATTCAAGATGAGTTTCACGGATCTTCTAATATCGTTTTGGGGTTATGCCCTTGAAACGGCTACGAAGATAATTAATTTAGTTCCTTCCAAATCTGTGCTCGAAATACCATATAAGATGTGGTTTTCAAAACCCCCCTACTTATTCATACCTTAGTGTTTGGGGATGTCCTGCATACGTCAAGAGACTAGTGTGAGACAAATTGGATTCCAGATCCAGTTTGTGTAAATTTGTAGGATACACTAGACAGTCTGTGGGTTACTATTTTTATGATCCCTCGGAACAAAAGGTGTTTGTTTCGAGGAATGCCACTTTTCTAGAAAAAGTGTTTCTGGTTGAACAGTCAGGCAAGATAGCAGAACTTAGTGAAGTTCAAGATGAGCCTACAAATCATCGAGCAATGGAACCTCCCTCTTTTCCACAACAAGAAATAAACACAATCCCTCGCAGATCCGCGAGGACAATTAGACTGCCTAAATCCATTCGTATACTTCTAGCCATAGTTACATACTATGATTACGAAATATGACAGATGGATGAGAAAACGGTTTTCCTAAATAAAGATTTAGATAAAGATATTTATATGGAACAACCAGAAGGTTTCATATCCAGTGGGAGCGAACAGAAAGTCTGCAAACTCCAGAGATCCATATATGGACTCAAACAGGCGTCTAAAAGTTGAAACATCCGTTTTGATAAGACAGTCAAATCGTTTGACTTCATCAAGAATGAGAATGAACCATGTGTTTATAAGAAAATTAATGGGTTAGTCGTACAATTTTTGGTGTTGTACGTAGATGACATCTTACTCATTGGGAATGAGAAAGATGTGCTACAAACAAAAAGGACTTGGTTGTTTACTCAGTTTTCCATGAAGGACTTGGGAGAAGCTTCCTTTATTCTCGGTATAAAAATCTATAGAGATAGATCACAGAGATTAATAGGTATGTCCCAAGTTCAGTACATAGACAAAGTACTGAAACGGTTCAGTATGGAGGAATCTAAAAGGGGATTCCTGCCAATGAGACATGGGTTGATCCTCTCTAAATCAATGTGTCCTAACACTGAAGAAGAGAAGGATAGGATATCTCGCATACCCTATGCATCTGCAATAGGGAGCATAATGTATGCTATGCTGTGTACTAGACCTGATGTCGTAAATGCTTTGAGTGTTGCAAGTCGATTTTAGTCAAACTTTGGTGAGAGTCACTGGTCTGCCTTGAAATCCATCCTCAAGTACTTGAAAAGGACTAAGGATTTATTTCTTGTATACGGCGGAAAGGGAGAACAGAAATTAGAAGGATACACCGACTCAAGCTTCCAGTCGGATGTAGACGACTTTAAATCTACTTTCGGATTCATATTCCGGTTGAATGGTGGTGCAGTGAGTTGGAAGAGTTCCAAACAGGAAACTACTGCTGACTCCACTTGTGAAGTCCGTATATAGCTGCATCAGAGGCAGCGAAAGAAAGTGTGTGGATGAAAAACTTCATCAAAGAGTTGGATGTAGTGCCTAGCATTGCTGAACCAGTTGTTGTCTTCTGTGACAATAACCGATTGCGCAATCAAAGGAACCAAGAGCTCATCAACGGTCCAAGCACATCTTAAGAAGACTTCATCTAATTAGATAAATCGTGGAAAGAGGTGACTTTATTGTAGAACCTGTGCCCTCGGCAGAAAACATAACAGACCCGCTTACTAAACCTCTTAGCTAAAAGGTCTTTGAAGGGCATCTCCAGGAGATGGGCCTTAAGGCCATGGGCAATTGGCTCTGAGGGTAAGTGGGAGATCGTTAGAGTAGTGCCCTAGAAGAGCCAAAATAATTTAGGTCTCTTTTTGTAAACTACTCTTATTAGCAGCAATTTGTGACATTAATGAAATGACAAATGTAACGTTTCATAGTTGTTTAATTCTATGTGGCCAATTCATCATATCCCATTCAAGTTTATTAATTGCATATTACAACTATTTGTGTATGGATGAAACCCCAAGGTCACATTAAGCTACGGGAGTTGACCTCGCATAGGGATGGAGATTATGGAACAAGTCTCTATGGCGTGACCTAAACCAACTCCAAGTCGAAGAGTTTAATAAGCACGGGGATGTTGACTTGACTCGTTTGAGACTTGCTCATATGACGTGCCTTTGAGAAAGGTTACTTTGTTTCATAAGTATTGAATGTAAAGACATTCACACGCTTATTGGGGTGCTTGTTAGGGAACAAGTACACTGAGGATCCTGATGGGAACACCTCAATGGGGTAAGACTTTTATGCCTTAATGATGAGGTTGGTTCCCTAGTTATGGTAGTGTCTAAATGGTCCTTAGACTTGAGGCTCCATTGATGCTCTGTGCGTGATAAGGGCAATGTTTGATATACGCCTAGAGATTCATGGGTTCCATGAATCTCGTTGTCGTTGTATGTTGGCATTGTCCGAATCATGTATGGGGGCATATGAGATGCCAACATAGAATCTATCACTCATCTAGAAGAACGAGTGAATCACCCATGAATTCTATTATAGCACATTCCACTTAAATCCTTGCGCAAGGTAGTGAGATCTGAATTAGGAAATGGGTTTCCTAGAGTGTTAGATCAAATGGAATTTCTATTAGAATTAATTCATAGCATTAGGACTAATAGGGTTCTATCATTCTCATGCCCTAGGTCCTAATCGGGGATTGGATGATAAAAGTATCTTATCTCACGGTATCCATGAGACATAAAGGTTCACAACATAAACTTCATTTGTTGGATAGGTGGTCATGAGCTTGTCACTAGATATCGATCATGATCTGTAGGTATTGATTGATTAAAAGGAGTTTTAATTAAATAGTGATTAATTGAAACGGTTCAATTAAATCAATAAGATAAATGATTATCTAAAATACCACATTAAGAATGTGGCCTACTACTATTTATTGGTGAACCTACACAATAACTCGAATTGAACAACATGATTATATAAAGATCAATAGAGATTGATTGATAAATTAAAAGAGTTTAATCTATAATATTAGAGTGTAATTAATTAATAATTGTATTAATTAATTTATGCTTAATTGTTAAGCTATTGAGAATAGATGTTAAAGAGTTAACATTAATTTAAATAAGTGTATTTAAATTAATTGGACTTGAAATTTAATTAAGAGTAATAAATTTTTAAGTCCACCAATTTAATTAGATATTGGACTTGTGATTTAATTAATGTAATTAAATTAAGTCACTAATTAAAATGAACATTGGGTTTTTAATTTTAATTAGTAGTAATTAAATTGAAGCTCATAACCAACTGATGAGACATAAACTCACGCTCATATCAGAGTCGTCCACGTGTCGCCATCTACTTACTTAGAGCTTGGACGCTTGCATTAATGGGCTCGCGGGACGACCCAGCCCATTCACTTGCTTGATTACGGATCCAGGCCCATGAGTCTCGGCCCATTTTTCGAGCAAGGGTTCCAACTGTCCAACCCGACACGTAGGCTGGGACCCTCAAGGCCATCCCATCCCCAGGTAAGCGAGGGCCCATCCTTGAACGCGCTCGGGGTGTTGACGCTCGATGGACAGCTGCTGGGGCGAACCCCTTCGTGCGTCCCTACGAGCGTCACTAATGCTCGGGCAAGGCATACACTGGACCGCAGGCATCCGCTCGCCTGACTCCCATAACTAAAGCCTTCCCGGACGCTCAACACTCGCCAACAACCTCTGACACAGTGGCAGCATGCACCTCGTACCTGACACGCCACCCACTTTTCAGAGGCATCACTTTCATACCGTCATAGGTCGCCACGTGTTAGGGCAACACAGGTTTAGGACCACATGGTCAAATTACCTAAACCACCCTCATCCCTAACATATAAATAGAGGGAAGCACATGCATTCTTCCCAAGTCATCTTCTTCCACAAGAATACTTTGCATAAAACTGGGCATTTCCCTTGCTTTCCTCTCTTCTTCTCAAGCTCCACATTTCACGCACCAGAGATGCATCTCTGTCACCCTTACATACTTGGTGTTATCCTTGCTGAAAAAACCCAAGCTCAAAAGGAAACCCAGTTCCTGAGGTACCTTGCCTGTGATGGTCTTTCCCTTTTTAAACAAATCTTGAAAGTGTTGGTGTTTTAATTCCTTTCCAGTTTCTACACCATCATTTTTGGCGCCGTCTGTGGGAAATCCATCACCGGTATCTTCATCTTCATCAGATTCTTCCCTGAGCTAGTTGAACAGTAACACCAAGTCACTCCAATCATGGTAACCGCAACGAGATCCGGAGTCTTAGATGGCAGGGGTGCTCTTTCCCCCGTTAATGAGGAAAACATAGATAATAGTACACTGGCCGGAGGCACGATCCCACCAGTTGTTGGGAGTGGAGCTGGTGACAGAGAGACCGGAGGAATTGCAGGTGAGGGGATTAGTTCTGTTATTCCCCCGGCGACGCTTCCACCCTTCACCCCAGTCACCAATCCTACTGCCTATTCCATGGCTATGCCACCGGCGGGGTTCATGTATGTGCAACCCCCCTTGATGCCCGGAATGATGCCGGGCATGATGCCCATGATTCAGCCCTACCA
The DNA here is from genome assembly GCA_037501455.1 of Lantana camara. Lineage (NCBI taxonomy): Eukaryota > Viridiplantae > Streptophyta > Magnoliopsida > Lamiales > Verbenaceae > Lantana > Lantana camara. The sequence goes on from CM074860.1 coordinate 69,112,937, forward strand.
AGTGGGCACACTACAACTTTCCATCTCCATGCCAAAGGAGATCCAAGGAGTGGAGATGCCACCCCTAACCCGAGAACAACTTCAGGTGCTCTACACTCAGTGTGAAGCGCAGGCTGTGCAAAATGCCTGGGGTCATTTCACTTCCACTTACTTCCCCCAGGCGGGAGGCTCGAGGGCGGCCCCTCCGCTTGGTGGTCTCCCGGTCCACCCCCTTATGATGGCGCAGAATGTGCTGGGGGCCCAGCCACCTCCGCCACCTCCAGCGCAGGAAAAAGAAGCCCCTCCGAGGGCGAATCCGTCGCGGCAACTTGGAGAGAAGGAGAAAGATCCCCCCGCGAGGGGAGATGTTGAAGAAGAGGTCCAATCCAGGACCACCAGAAGAGCCAATAGGAGGGAAGGAGACGACCCTCGACTGGCTACAGTGCAGGACCAGCTGGAAGACCTCCAGCACATCGTGGGACAGCTCTCTCGAGCGCGGTCTCAAATCCCCCACGAAGGGGATGAGAGATCTAAGGCCAGAGACGCTCGTCCTCCACGTAACCAAATCCCCCACCGTTGGAGAGAGGAAGACAGCGAGGAACATGACCGCGAGGGCGGGAACTACAGGCCTTTGATAGGCGGTTCGCCCCTCGTTGATGACGTTTTGATGGCCCGTGCCGGGAAAGGTAAAATTCCCACGTCCGTCAATCGGTACGACGGGACCACAGATCCGGCCGAGCACCTGGACCACTTCGTACACCTGATGCACCTTTACGAGCATTCTAGTTATTACTGGACCAAGGTGTTTGTCACTTCCCTTGTGGGAATGGCCCAAGAATGGTATAAGAAGTTGCCTCCCCACTCCATCCGAGGGTACAGCGACTTGACTGATACCTTCATGAGCCACTTCAGCTCCTTGAAAGCTCCTGCGCCCGCTGCCACGACTCTCTACAGCCTAGTACAAGGACCCCATGAGACGCTCATGTCCTTCATGGGCAGATTTAACAAGGAAATTCTGCTAGTGGAGAAGCCCTCAATGGATTTCTTGAGGCATGTGCTCTTTGGGCCCATCAACATGAAAAACTATGTCAGCAAGGAGTTTGTGGAGGAAGTGGCAAAGAGAAAGCCACGCTTGCTGATAGAGGTTCGGGATATAGCTGACTCTTTCTTCACCCTCGAAGACATGTACATTGCGAGGGAGCAGAAAATTGCCAATGCCCCTTGAGCCAGTCGGGGCACCGAGGACAGGGTCAAATCTAGAAATCGCCACCGAAGCCCAGTGCCCCCTCGAAGGAATTCTCCGCCCCCTCACGAATACGAGCACATCCCCCTCAACCGTCCAATCGCCGAAGTCTATTCCATGGCGGACAAGAAACTGTTCAAAAGGCCTCCTAAGATGAGGGAAACCGAGGCTAAAAAACGCTCGGAAAAGTATTGCGCCTTCCACAAACAAAAGGGACACGACACAAATGAGTGTCGCCAGTTGGAGAGCGAGATCCAGAGGCTCATCGCTGGGGGGCACCTCAAAGAATTTATGAAGGTGCTGGAGAGGTATGACGAACATTGCTCCGAGCGCGCGAGAGCCAAAGGGAGGAGCCGTTCGCGCTTAAGAAGCCCGCTCCATCACCGCCCCAAAACCAGCGAGCGCAACAAACAGAAGGTCACCGACGTGGAGAACCAACCCTTTGCGGTCATCCACATGGTCGGTAAGGGACCCTCGGGAGGGGATTCTAATGCGTCCCGACACCGCCATATCCGAAGCTATGATCTGAGATCCTCCCAGCCCAAGCCAATACTTTCTGTCAACAGCTCTTCACGCTCGAAGGAGAATGACGTTGTAGGTTTCACAGAGAAAGACCTAGAGCACATTGTAACACCCCATGGGGTCGGTGAAACCTCTAACTGCCCCATGGTGGTTAGCTTAGACGTTCATAACCATGTTTTAAAGAGGGTCTTAATTGATAGTGGAAGCTCTGTGAATGTTCTCCCATACTCAACGTTTTAAAAGATGAATATAACAAACATTCCCCTCGAACCCCTCAGAACAGCCCTCGTTGGCTTTGGGGGTTCCGAGATCGTCCCTCGCGGATAAATTTGCTTGGCCACCTCTTTTGGTCAAGCCCCACAGCGAAAGACTTTGAGCGTCCTGTACGCAGTAGTTGAAGTGGACCTCTCCTACAACATCATCATTGGACGACCGACGCTCGTAGATTTTAAAGAAGTAATTTCAACATATCACCAGAAAGTCAAGTTCTCCACCTCCGTGGGAACGGGCGAGGTACTGTGCAATGTTAAGGAGGCTTGGGAATGTTACATCCTTTCCCTTCGGAGCCACAAACCCAAACAAGCCATCTAAGCAGGTGCCACCAAGAAGTCAGTGGATTTTCCCAAATTGGATGAGAACGACCCCGAGCGCAAAAGGGCCAAGCTATATAAAAAGAAGAACAAGAAGAGAGCGGTGAACGACGACAAAGGCTCGGAGGATGGCCCTCCTGGCACCGTCGAGGGTTCCTCTTCGGAAGGCGAGGGCCAGGACCCCTCGGCCGAAGCGGACAGTAAGCTTACGGGTAAAAAGCGGGCGCTCGAAACCCCTCGGCCTGAAATTCGCATGGAACCCACTGAAAATTTCCTGACCATTGAATTGGAGCCAGGAAATCCGGATAAAACCACGCAAATAGGCTCCAGTCTCAACGGTCCCTCACAGATCATGATGATTGATTTTCTTCGAGAGAACCTTAATGTGTTTGCATGGAAGGCTTCTGATCTCACTGGAATAGATACGAGCGTCATTGTCCACAGGCTCAACGTGGACCCGGCCTTCAAACCTATTAAGCAAAAGAAAAGGGACGTTCATGGATTTAGGAGGCAGGTCATCGAAAAGGAGGTTAACAAACTTTTTGAGGCTCAGTACATAGAGGAGATCCTGTATCCAGAGTGGCTCTGCAACGTGGTGCTCGTTCCCAAGAGCGCTAATAAGTGGCGTATGTACAACGACTTCACAGATCTCAACAAAGCGTGCCCCAAAGACCCATACCCTCTACCAAGGATTGATCAACTGGTAGATTCAACGGCAGGGTGTGAACTTATGAGCATGATGGATGTCTTCCAAGGGTATTATCAGATCTTCATGACCCCCGAGGATCGCCCAAAAACCTCATTTGTGGTCCATGTGGGCGTCTATTGTTTCAAGGTTATGCCGTTCGGGCTCAAGAACGCAGGAGCATCCTATCAACGCCTTGTCAACAAAATGTTTGAGCGCGAAATTGGAAAGTCCATGGAAGTCTATGTGGATGACATGATTGTCAAGAGCGAGTGTCAACATTCCCATTTGGAGGATCTCAAGCGAACATTCAACATCCTACGTCATTATGGAATGAAATTGAACCCTTCCAAGTGTACATTTGGCGTTCGGGGTGGCAAATTCTTGGGGTATATGGTCAGCCAGCGAGGAATAGAGGCCAATCCGGAGAAAATTAAGACGATCCTTGACATTCTCTCCCCTCGAAATGTGAGGGAGGTCCAAGTGCTGGTAGGCAAGATCATTTCTTTAAACAGATTCATTTCTCGCTCGGCCGACAAGAATCTGCCTTTTTTCAAAATCTTGCGTAACGCTCGTAATTTCGCCTGGAGCAACGAACATGAGAAAGCCTTGCAAGACATGAAGCAATATCTCTCGAGCGCACCACTCCTGACCAAGCCTAACCCAGGGGAAAACTTATTTATCTCTCAGTCTCCTCAGAAGCCACGAGCGCTGTCCTCGTAGCTGTACGCAAACGGAGGTATTTGCCAGTTTACTACTTAAGCAAGACCCTGCAGGGAGCGGAGAAAAGATATATGGAGATAGAGAAATTTGCGTTTGCGCTCGTTAATGCCTCCCGGAGGCTAAGACCTTGTTTCCAGGCCCACTCCATCACGGTGCTCACAGATCAACCCCTCAAACAAGTGCTTGCCAAACCGGACATCTCAGGGAGGTTAATCAATGGTCAATTGAACTCAGCCAGTTCGACATCACTTTCGAGCCTCGCACGGCAATACAGGCTCAGGCAGTGGCGGACTTGTTAGTAGAGCGCTTCCATCTGGATACTGTGCCCTTGGTGGAAGAGGGGTTGTGGCTTCTGCATACAGATGGCTCCTCGACCTCACAAGGGGGGAGCCGGGGTGACCCTCAAGGACCCTTACAGAACGGAAGTGGACTACGCAATCAAACTAGCATTCTAGGTCACCAATAACGAGGCAGAGTATGAGGCTCTAATCCAAGGGCTCAGGATAGCCCTTCAGAATGGCGCCGCTCGGGTCACGGCCTATGTTCACTCCCAGCTGATTGCAAGTTAAATTGATGGCACTTATGAAGCTCGAGAAGCCACTATGGTGCAGTACCTGGCGAGGGCTAAGGAAGTGATCTCTAAGTTCAAAGAGTTCCATCTGCTGCAGATGCTCTTTCCATGTTTGCATCCGCTCTGGAAGATTCCTGCGAGCGCTCAGTTACATTCCTCAGAACGGAGAAGCCGCTGATTCGCTAGACAGGACCCTCGGGGGAAGTGAGCATGATCGATCCCTCCGAGCCCTGCTGGCTCAATGATATCATCAAGTTTATGAGGGATGGAACCTACCCGAGCGATAAAGTGGAAGCACGAAAGGTCAGGAGTAAGGCCCCTCGCTTCTCTCTTGACAACGACGGTCGATTATTTAAGCAGTCCTTCCAGGGTCCTCCTTTAAGATGCCTGAGACCCTCGCAGGCCAAAGAAGTGTTAGAGCATGTGCACAGTGGAAGTTGTGGGAATCACTCTGGTAGTCGAATTCTAGCTAAGAAACTGTTGAGGAGTGGGTTCTACTGGCCCTCGCTACTGCAGGATGCCATCAACTATTCCAAGAAGTGTCCTAAGTGCCAGTTTCATTCCAACACCCCTCAACTGCCGATAGCCCAAATGATCCCTATTGACGTTTCATGGCCCTTCGACCAATAGGGGATCGATATAGTGGGACCCCTTCCCATGGCGGTCGAACAAAGGAAATTTGTAATCCTCGCAGTGGATTATTTTACTAAGTGGGCTGAAGCTGAAGCAGTCGCAAAGATAACGTTCAAAGTGGTAAGGGACTTCATCTGGAAGAACATCATTTGCAGATATGTCATCCCGAGGGTGTTCATCTTAGATAACGGTTCCCAATTCATTGTCGCTGACACACGAGACTGGTGCTACGAGCTGGGGATTGAGCAACGCTTCACTTCCGTGGGCCACCCTCAAGCCAACGGTCAAGCTGAGGTGACCAACCGAACTATACTCCAGCATCTGAAAATAATGCTCAAAAGTAAGAAGGGGGAATGGGCAGAGGAGCTTCAAGGAGCCCTCTGGGCGTACCGTACTACCCCACGAGCGGCAACAGGAGAAACCCCTTTCTCTCTCTTGTATGGCTCCGAGGCTATGATACCTGCGGAAATTGCTCTAGAGTCCACACGCGTCGCCTATTTCGAGCCCACAACCAACGAGGATAATCGGTTGTTCGAATTTGATTTATTAGATGAAAGGAGAAATGCTGCTTGGGCTCGTATTCACCAGTATAAGGCGACCGTAGCCCGCCAGTATAACAAATGCGTCAAAGAAAGAACTTTCCAGCTAGGGGACTTAGTCCTCAAAAAAGTTAAAGCCTCCAAACATGCGGGTAAGTTGGACACCAATTGGGATGGCCCCTTCAAAGTCATAGTACGAGCGAACAACACCTACCTACTGGAGACTTTGCAAGGCGAATGTCTCTCTAGACCGTGGAATACATGTAACCTTAGATGGTTCTACGTGTAAATGTCAACCTTTGTAATTGCCCGCTCGCGGCACTTTGTACTTTTTTTTGACAGAAAGCGTGACAGTTATTATTTTTAATTGCAAGCATAACAGTAAGTATTTTACCAATTATTATGTCATTTACTTGCTTTTTCTCTGATTAATGGTCTGAGTAATCAATAGCGTTAAATGCCTACTCCGTGCCGGGCGTCCTCCACGTCGAATGGCTTAGTGAACGCCTCATAAGCGTGTAAACCCTAAGAATAATCGTGTCGAAAAGGTGGGATGCTAAATGCTTAATTTACACCAACTGGATGTTGATCACACCAGTTGCGCTCATAAACCCCTGATGACCCTCATCCTCTTCGGTATGGGTACCCTCGTACAAAGCTATCACTAGGCTAATCCTCTCACGGATACCTAAGTACGAAGCTAACATTACAGTCGCGCTCGCTTTAACCCCATACTTAGCAAATCCTACAGTTGATTTCTAAGTTCATTCATGTTACTGGAATGCTCAAATCAGAAGTACGCATCACATACTTGAGGCCAATACTTAGCTAAATCCCAATAGGTTTCTAAGTTCAAATTTGAGCCTCACTGTTTTTATAGCCAGGGTACCCTCATAAGAAACACCCTCGTGCCCGTACATTCTCGTCATAGATATTCAAATATCAACAAAGACAAGCATACAAGCATTAAACACAAAGAGACAACAATGCCCAACATCCAAAATGAAGGAAATTAAACTTCATTAACAGAAACGTTCAAGCAAAAGATAAAGAGCAAGTTCAGATAAAAGTACGGAGGGCAAATACAGATTAAAGATGTTCATAAACAAGGGTGGAATTTAAATAGGAATGAAATAAAACGGGCAGAATTTTGGAGGGCACAGAGAAGGCATCACTGGGCTTGACTCTCGGGCTCCGGAGGGGCAGTTAAGAGAGGAACGGGCGACCTCCCCCGAGCGGTTGCGGGAGTTGCCGGAACTGAGCGCTATCGGTCCCGCAGGAGCAGCAGGGGGAGTGGCACCGCGAGCGCCCTCGAGGGTCAGATCTTCAATAGGATCGGCGACATGGACTTCACCCCCGGCCACTCTGCGAGCCCCTCTTCTGCCGTCCCCTCTCCCTGCTCCTCGGTGAGCGCCTCTTCCCCTCGGGGCATTCGAGGGTTAGGCATGTTGCTGTTGGTTAGCACCCGCCCGCTGAGCGCGCATCATTTCAGCAATCCTTTCTGCGTCCATTCCGGCCGTGAGTATTTGTATGTCTGCAAAATAAGAAAATTGAGAATCAGAAGGGTAATATCTGGATCATCGCTACAAAAATATTACAACCTAAACAAGTTAGTGGTGCTATCCTAAGTGTTAGAAGAGTTAGTTCCTAGAGTCTGACCGTCGAGGCCCATGATATCAGCGGGAGGATTGAGTATCATCTCTGGAGGGTTGGAAAGCCCATATCGGAACAGTACCCCCTCGCTCTTCATCAGATCCTTGGCCTTGATCCATTTTTTCTCGTTTTTCATCACGAGGGCCAAACTCTTCCCCCAGTGCTCGAAGAGCTTATTCGCGGATCTACCCCTAACGAGAGGACCGTCTACATGCACTACCCACCCTCGGTGAGCTCCAAAAATCCCCCTGGGCACCCCCACGAAGAAATATTTCTCTTTCCAATTTTCGCCGTACTATGTTGAAGGTGAATCAATCATCTTCAGTCCAGACTTGGCTTGGGCGTAGTAGAACCCATCGGTCGGGGACGAGCATGGAGAGCGGGCCACTTGGATTAAACTGTTGAAGTTGTCTATTGAAGGTTCGTGTCCCGTAGCCCTCATCAAGATCACAAATGTATTTATTAGTGCAATACCGTTCGGGAGAATTTGAGTGGGCCTGAGGACTAGGTAGTTGCAGATGTTGGCAACAACGGGCGGGATCGGAAACCTCAAACCTCCGGCCAAGACTGAGTCTAAGTATACAGTCATCATCCCCAGGGGTGGATGGTTAGCCCTCTCACTAATCGAGGGCAAGCGAGTCCAGTATACCCCTTCATCCCAATAAACCTTGGCCTTCATATCATTTAAATCTTCGAGCGTCAAGATGCTCTCAATTTCATCAGGCGATCTATCTGTTTGATGAGGATTGTTCTGCCTCCCCAGGGTTACTGGCTCCTTCCCTTTTCTCTGTCGTTGGCCTGGGGGGGAGGGGGGCTCACCATCAACTTGACGCCCGGATGGCCCTGCATCACCCTCAGGAGCCGCAATCGCCAACGTAATCTGGTGGTCTTGAGGCCTTACAACGCTTCTCAACACAGGAAACACTCTCTCCCCTTGCCTCTGCATCTCCATCACATTATTCATCTCTTCAAAGAGATGATCCACTCCTTCGGGTCCACGCTCATTCATTCCTTGAACAGCGGCATCAAGCTCTTCATCTTCTGCCTCTACCAGAGCCCCTGCTACTGGAATAGCAGCTGGGATTGCATCCCCTGGGGAGCCCCCCGCCAGTGGAACGGCCGTGGGGATATTGTCATGAGGGGAAGAGCTCCCAACAGACATCTCATCTATCTCCCTCACATATTCATCTCCTACGTTATTCGCCATGTATGTCTTCCTGTTCTTAAAGTTGAAGCTTTCAAGTAAGGGTTCAACGGGGAAAGAGGATTATGGTATGAATTCAACTACGGGAAGGATTCCTCGCTCCAAAGATATTGCTCAGACACAACCTAAATCTAAAGTTAGTATAGGAAATCAGAAGTTATGGAGATTTACCTAAGGTGGATAAGGTTGCTTGTGTTTGTTGGAAATCGCAGAAATTACAGAGAAGTTTGAACCTTGTTTTTGCTCTGAAGAATTTGAAGGCGTAAAGAGGTACAGGGGCCTTACAAATCCCTATTTATAGGGGTAAGGCTGGCATTAATTAGGGTTTGGGATTCAAAAACACAATCATTTCCCGCCTTGAAAATCCCCCCACTTTTGGTAACCGCCTCACGTCTCCCGGAGTACACGCGCCCATGTTTCCACTCAGCATTTAATACGAACAAGACTTCATTTATGGCCATGTCAAAAGTGTCCGTTACTGAAGACAAACAGTCACTTCATCCTTGAAGCTTGACCCTCAAATATTCAAAAAAGTTCGAAGCTTAATTCTCTGAAATTCTACACTGCGCTCAAGCGCTACTACAGAATTTGGGGGGCAAAATGATGAGACATAAAATCACGCTCATATCAGAGCCGTCCACGTGTCACCATCTACTTACTTAGAGCTTGAACGCTCGCATTAATGGGCTCGCGGGACGACCCAGCCCATTCACTTGCTTGACTACGGATCCACGCCCATGAGTCTCGGCCCATTTTTCGAGCAAGGGTTCCAACTGTCCAACCCGACACCTAGGCTGGGACCCTCAAGGCCATCCCATCCCCAGGTAAGCGAGGCCCATCCTTGAACGCGTTCGGGGTGTTGACGCTCGATGGACAGCTGCTGGGGCGAACCCCTTCGTGCGTCCCTACGAGCGTCACTAATGCTCGGGCAAGACATACACTAGACCGCAGGCATCCGCTCGCCTGACTCCCATTTCTAAAGCCTTCCCGGACGCTCAACACTCGCCAACAACCTCTGACACAGTGGCAGCATGCACCTCGTACCTGACATGCCACCCACTTTTCAGAGGCATCACTTTCATACCGTCATAGGTCGCCACGTGTTAGGGCAACACAGGTTTAGGACCACATGGTCAAATTGCCTAAACCACCCTTATCCCTAACATATAAATAGAGGGAAGCACATGCATTCTTCCCAAGTCATCTTCTTCGACAAGAATACTCTGCATAAAACTGGGCATTTCCCTTGCTTTCCTCTCTTCTTCTCAAGCTCCACATTTCATGCACCACAACTGCATCTCTGTCACCCTTGCATACTTAGTGTTATCCTAGCTGAAAGAACCCACACTCAAAAGGAAACCCAGTTCCTGAGGCACCTTGCCTATGATGGTCTTTCCCTTTTTAAACAAATCTTGAAAGTGTTGGTGTTTTAATTCCTTTCCAGTTTCTACACCATCACCAACCCATAGGGTTTTTGACCTAGGGTTAAGTATTAAAGTAAGACTTGGGAGAAGAAATTGATCATCGTTCTTTTCTGCTTTCTCTCAAAGTCTTCTCTTTTCTCTCCTCTTACAAATCTCTGAATATTGTATTGAGAATACTATTAGATAATCAATATCTAATTAGTGTTGCAGTGCGCTAATTGAATAGTTGTTCAATTACGGGTCGTGGACTACCTTAGAGGAATTTTGCGTGGAATTCTTGGAAGAAGATAGGATAGAAGCAGACCGGATAGGTTTTGGAAAACCTTCATATCATCGCCATCAACAGGAAGCGAGAGAGGTAATTGGATCTTACTTCTTTTGTTTAAATCGTAAATCTTGAATCAAAGGTGATCTTGTTTGGAATTCCGATAAAATGGTTTTTATAATCCCTAAAATTTTAATTTCCACTACGTTAGGGTTGATGAATTCCAACATAAAATTACTGTTAGAGATGCAGGGTTCTCGTCAGAAACCACTTCCATCACCGAAATATTCCATTTCGCCACCAATTTGGACAAATTTCAAAAGCACAAAATTTCAAAAAAATCAACTCACTGTTATATTAATAATTTTCACACATGCCAAAAATCATAGTTATGCAAATTAAGGGTTGCAAGGAATTTTCCCTTATCAAGCTTAAGCCTATGTGGCACAATTAACGACATGATTGGTATGATGGAATGGGGTGAGAATGAAATGGGCATTACTACGTCCATTCCTAAACCTATGATTGGTACCAAAACATGATTAGGAATACTCATTCCCTCGGTAATGCCCATTCCCACAAGCATGGGATTACCCATTCCTTTGGTCCCCCATGGTATTAGCCATTCCCAATGTTTAAAATTTATTATTATTTTTATATTTTCGTCACATATTTATTAAATGCATATTATATTTTATTATTTTCATAAATAAAAATTAAATACTATTAATCGCGTTGAAAATTTAAGAAATTATATTAAATATATATAAATAAAAATATATTATATATTTAAAAAACATGTTCAAAATATTATTTTATTTATAAAATTTTATAAATTCAAATATTTTATAAAGAACGAATTTTGATATTTATATTAAAATTTATTTTTAAATATCAAAAAATATATTAAATATAATAAATAATTAATACATAATTTATGCATGAACAAAAAAATAGTGTATATATATATATATATATATATATATATATATATATATATATATATATATCCCAAACTCACTCTCGCACTCACATATATATAGTACATATAGTAAATGTCATATATATAACACGTTCGATATAAAATAGTAATAATATATTTATATATGAAAATATATAGTTACTCAAAATAAAAAATTTAAAATATATATTTAATATAAAAATATTTGTGATTATATGCTTTTATTTTTATTATTATTATTATTATTATTATTATTATTATTATTATTATTATTATTATTAATGAAATAAGTTTAAAATTTTTATTTCATTTATAGCTTTATTACTTGGCGTACCAATCATAGCAATGCCGTAATAAAGTCATTACATTCCTTTGTTCATTCCATTACAAAGTTCATTCCTTTCCTACCTCATTCCATTCATGCATACCAATCATGCCGTTATTGTTTTTAGGTTTTTTGATGTGGCAAAAAATTGGCCACATGGCATTTGATGGGTCGTTTCAACGAACACATCAACAATTTCAGGAGAGTTGTTTATCTTATAATTTTACCAAATTAAAAATTAAAGAATCAAATTTGTAAATATTCAAAATTATATACCCAGATTGCAAGTTGAGTCATTATCCTGGATAAATTAAACAATTTTTCCTATATTTTTATTGTTTAGAAAAGCCGACACCAAAGATTATTGCATCGGCAAGTAGTTTTCACTTTTTTAGATTTCCATTTCCTATATAGTTTTCTGTTTTTCTTTTAGGTATTTTTTACTGAGGAGGTATTCTGACTGATTTGCGTCTGCCTTAGTTGACATTTACACATTCTAATGGGAATTCGGAATTCCGAAAACAAAAAGGAATATCTTGATCCCTAATGGGTTTGTTTCAATATATATGTATTCTCTCTTACAATGACACTACTAGAAAACTGCCAAATAGCGACGAAAATTTATTAACGAAAATTATTCGTTGCTATATATTTAGCAACGAAAATAGCAACGAACAATAAATTCCTAGCAAAATGCTTTAGCAACGGAATTTTTGTTGCTAAATTCGTTGCTATATATGAAATAAAATAGCAACGAATTTTTTCTTACTAAAATTAAATAATAATTAATAAATAAATTGGTAAATATAGCGATGAAAATTTCGTTTCTATTCCAATTAAAATTTATTAAAAATAAATATTTAATAAAAATATTTAGCAACGGATATTTTCGTTGCTATAAATAATTTATTAAAAAATTTGATAAAATATTTATGATTTAGCAACGGAAAATCCATTGCTAATGAAATAAAAAACTATTAAAAATAAAGATTTAATATAAATATTTAGCAACGGATATTTCGTTCCTATAAAAAAATTGATTAAAAAATTGATAAAATATTTATAATTTAACAACGAAAAATCCGTTGCTATTAAAATAAAATTCTAATAAAAAGTAATACAATATTTATATATAGTTCAATGGAAAATCCGTTGCTATTTTAGCAACGGAATCCGTGGCTAATTTAGCAACGGATTTTTCGTTGCTATATGGAATTAAAAAATTAATAAAAATAAATAACTAATAAAAATAAACAATTGATTAAAAAATTGATATAATATTCATAATTTAGCAACGGAAAATCCGTTGCTATAAATAGTTAATTAAAAATTAATAGAATACTTATAATTTAACAACTGAAAATTCGTTGCTATAAATAGTTGATTAAAAAGTTAATAGAATATTTATAATTTAGCAACGAAAAATCAGTTGCTATATATATTGTAATTCTTTATTTAGACAAAAAAAATATATTAAAATATTTTGTTTATACAGTTTAATATACATATAAATGTAATTATTTAAACTTTCATCCTTATTCTTTCACGCTCTCCAACACACATATATCCATATAAATATACATATGAATTTTAGATCTACAAATTTAAATGTAAATACTTTATATTAAAAGAAAAGTTCTTCATTTAACATCTAACGGTTGCATAACACAATAATTCCTCAATATTTAGATATAATTCTAAAAATTAAGATATAAATGTTTCAAATTAACAAAATAATTCTTCAATAAGTTATTCATATGAGATAGCTAAAGAATAAAATAGTTCCTCAAAATGCAGGTATTGTTCTACAAATTTATAAGTGAATACTTTATGTTAACATAAAAGTTCTTTATTTAACAACCCACTAAATCTAACTATTTAGTTATTTAAACTTCCATCCTTTTTTTATATGTCATAAAAACTTATACTTAAATTGATATACATGAATATGATATGTTTGAGGGTATATATATATATATATATATTACACACATATGAATGTTAAGATCATATGATACGATAGCTATTGTATAATTTGATTAAATAGAATAATATAATAATATTTTTAATTTAAAGTATTTAATATATTCTTCAGGTTTATATATTAAAATATTATTGTATAATGTGGTATTATATATATATATATATATATATATATATATATATATATATATATATATATATATATATATATATAACTGTTAAATAATTTGATTAAATAGAATAATATAATAGTATTTTTAATATAAAGTATTTAATATACTCGATACATATATACTCTCTCTATATATATGTATATATAAAATAGTATTTTATTATATATACATATATATTTAATACAAATAGTCATATTTAAGTATATAAATAACAAATATTTAAATAAGTAATTCCAATTTGTGTATGAATATTTGATTGTGGTTATACATATACAATGACATAATATTATCAGCAATATAGTTAGCCAAGTTGGTTTGGGCTTCAACCTTCCACCTTGGGGATTCAAATTCAATCCCTCGCTTGCACGAGAAATTTGAACAACTAATTTGGGATCTTGATGGTGGTTTGACCAGTTGGGGCTCGTGTGGCGTGGGTTACCGCACAAATTTTTTTTTTTCATTAATTTAAATTTTACCATTTGCAACGAAAAATTTGTTGCAAAAATGCAAAAAGTTAAAGTAATTATGGTTTGGTTTGCAACGGAAAATCCGTGCTAAATCAGTTACTAAAAAATTCGTTGTTAAATCCGTTGCTAGCACATGTTTGTGATAATTCGTTGCTAAATTCGTTGCTATAAATTCGTTGCTAATTTCATTGCTAAATCCGTTGCTATAGATTAGCCACGAGGGTTATAGCAACGAAAAATTTTCGTTGCTAAATCCGTTGCTAATTTGGCCAAAATCCGTTGCTATAGAGCGTTTTTCTAGTAGTGTGATTATATATAATGTACGTCATAAAAATAAGTTTACCATGTGTTTGATTATTGTAAGATGATAAAAGTTATAAACATATGTTAGTGCAGATAATTTGATACATTAGAATGTTAAAGTTGAATGATCATCTTAAACACTTGGTTAAAATTTAAATATTTGGAAGCCCCGAGAAAATTGAAATGATCTCGTTGGGCTTCTATGGATTGAACCCCCTATTCATTTTTAGAAAAATTTCAAGTGAACTTGTGACACCCCATGTTTCCAACAGGTCAAGTATGACGACATGTGTGAGTTTAGGATGAGAGTTATGTGTTTTAATTGAGTTTTATATGTTATTTAAATGTTTAATTTATTTAATTTCGTAATGTGATTACTCAATAATGTGACCAATGTGCTCAGGACTTAATTGTCCACTTTTGAAAGTTTAAAGACATAATTATAATTAGGGTGTTTTGAGGCTATTTAGGCCACTTTGACCTCGAGAATTCGGATTCGAATTTTAACATTGTAATTAGGGTTCGATGAGACTAACCTTATATTTTTCAAAAACCATTCGGGAACCCTCTTGTTTTAAAACCAGTCTGCGTGGATTAATTATTGCTTGAATTAGTACAAATTCTTGCCACTTTCTCAGCCAAAAGAACTAACCCATCCCTTTCTTTCCCCGCATTTCATTTTTCACATTTCAAACCAAGAGAAAAAAGAGGAAGAAACCAACCCCAAGCTTTGAGCTCAAAGAAATCATTCCAAACTTCATCCTTTCAACAATCAAAGGTAAGAAACGTAGTCTCCTCTTTGTAAGATTCAATTTTATTTTAATATTATATTGTGTAAATGAGATTTTGTTTGAGTTTGGGAAGATGCATGAATAGTGTAGAAAGCTCATTTTGTAGATTATATGTGTTAAAATATGTTTTAATCGAATTATTTTGAGGTCGTGAGTTGGTTTTGTGGTTGCCGAACGTCTTGGGTGAGAAAATGGGGATTTTTCCCCTATTTCTGCCATTGTCGACCTGTTTATTTTCGCACCAAGAGCTTCAACAAAATCGTGTTACCTTTTGAACTAAAATCAACACGGTTGTGCATAAAGTTTCGATTTGAAAATTTTTATGCTGACACAACCATGTTAGTTTTAAGTGCATTTTCAATACGACCGTGTACCCCTAAAAAATACTCCGATTGACCTGAAATTTTGAACACAAACTTTTTTGAGTCTAGAGTATTATCCAATTGGAATATCATTAAATCATTTCCGAGGAGTGAGATATAATCGTTTCTTTTAGGTGTCGCCAAACTTCCGGAATTGTAATTTTACCCAATTTCGAACCTAAGCCATTTTCAGATTGATTTGAACCAAAATTCGAGGTAAGTGTTGTAACGGCCCGTGTCTCCGTACGTACAGGTATGACGTCACAGGGTTCGATACTTACGCTTTTAATTATTTAAGTATGCCTTTATATGTTAATTTTAATGTTTATATGCTAATTGAATTTATATGAAATTAGTTGTTGAATTATGAATACGAATTTTGAACGTTTATACTTATATGATTTTGAACTTGATCCGTTTGCATCCGAATTCAATTCCGATTTTTGTGAAAATCTGATATGCATGAGCTATGTGAGTTATGAACATGTTTATATGCTCGTTGCATGTTTTAGAACTTGTTTGATTTGGTTTTTAGTTCGTTTTTGTGAGATGGGACCAAGAAGGGGGCTAAAGAGCATTTAGCGCACCTCGGGTTCCGGGTGGGATAACTTGAGCTCGGGAATTCAGATTCGAATTCCGTCACCAACATTGGACTCGTTTTGATGAATTCGGTGCATTTGATTTAATTCCCGATTTTTGTGGAACCTTGGTATTTTTGAGATATATGTATTATGAACATGTTTTAATGCTCGTTACTTGTTTTCAAACTTGTTTGAGTTGGTTTCGGATTTATTTTGAGTTCTGGAACCAAATAGGGGCTAAAGAGCATTTAGCGCACCTTTGGTTCCGAGCATTGTATCTTGAGCTCGGGAATTCGGATTCGAATTCCGTCATCTGTATTGAACTCGTATCGAAGATTCGGGTTCAATGGAACAAGCTTTATATTTTTTTCTAAACCCGTTTGAACCTCCGAAATTCAACCGAAATAAGCCTCATTCGTAGATTTGCCACATTGAGCCATTTAAGCCATAACTCAAGCCATACTTGGCCAAATTAAACCAATCTTGGACCCACAAGCTCACCACTTAAATCCCTAGCTGATCCTTACTCCCTCATTTCATTATTCACACCACAAAGGAGAGAAAAGCTCAGCTAAAGTCAAGACAAGCTTCCATCTCACCACTATTCATTATCCCTACCATTTGAGCTCATAACCTCTTCAAACCTCAACCAAACCAGAAGGCCATCATATATTTGTGATTAGCACTTCATTGTGGTTATTTTAATCCATGCATCCCTAATTTTGAATTAGATTTGATAGAGTTTTACATATATGAATGAATAGTTAGGTTAATGGATGATTTCTTTATCATTTTCATTCCTTAGAGTTTTTGGTTGGTTTAAAGCATGAGTATAGGTCACTTTAGTCTCCTTATGCATTTATGGACTTAATTTTTATGGTATTTGAGCATTGAATGATCCACCATTAATGAATTTGATTTCTTGAGATTGAAGATGCAAAACTTGATCATCTCTTTTCCTTCTTTTCTTGGATACTTGATCATTTATGATTATGTGATGATTTTTGCCTTGATTATGTGACCATTTGGTGCCCTGGAGTGTTGGATTCCTTACCTTTCTTTAGCTGTTGAATAGGGGTATGGGGTTTAGAGATTTTGGCTCGTTGGAGAAGAGGAAGAAAGAAAACAGGGGATACTCGTCTGCCAGGGTAACACCCATTACCCCGTTCTCACTGAAAGGAGGTAACACCCGTTACCTCCATACCTTCTCCAAACTTTAAGCTACTGCCTGGGGTAACGCCCGTTACCCCCAAATGAACTAGAGATTGGTAACGCCCGTTACCACCAAGAATGGAACGCTTGCCTCTCTTAACAGGCATTAAGGGATTTGGTCTTTCAGGGGGTAACGCCCAATACCCCCCTGTATCCTTAATTCGTTTATGTGTTTAATACTTTGCTAATTTTGTTTAAATTATTCTTTAACCTTGTTTTAAGTATACTAATGATTCGTATATTGTTTGATTATGAAGATGCTACTTAATTGATCATGAATTACTTGATTCGAATACGTTCAATGTGATTGCGTGCAATAAACGTGCCTTGAATTGAACTTATAATTATGAATGAATACAGTTCTACCGTATATTGAATGAATTGCTTGATTATGTGCTTATGTGACATTAATTGTGCATAAGAACATTCTCATAACATGATTATATCTCTTATGCACTTCATACCATGATCATCACATTGCCTTGCATCGTAATTGGTTATATGGAGTCTCACTTCATCTTCTTTGCATAGATTCGGGGTCCAGTCAGAGACGAGACCGAGCCGTGAGGTCCTTATGCCGTTTCTTTTATCTTTTAAGGTGAGTTTCTCTGCTATTAGTTAAATGACCCGATATATCCCTAATGTGTAAAGTTTTAAGCCAAATTATTAGTTCGTTTATATCGAGTCTTTTAAAGAGTCTATGATTTCGAACGTAAAGCCCTTTTTCTATTGAATACCCTACCTAACGATTTGGTGAGATTGGCTAATTGCACTAAATGAGGGTCTAGGGACTTAGTGCAAGTGGCTAACCGGGGAGGCATGGGCTGATGGGGATCCTCGTGCACTAGTTCCCCCAAAACTACGATGATACCGCCCCTCGCTAGGAGGTTAGCGAGGAATGGGAATCGGGCTTTTAGGGATTCATGTACCATACTAGCCAGAATGATTGAGGTGGCCGGGTCTTGCAAGCCCGTCCACCGCGTAGAGGAAAAATGTATTTTACTTGAATGATTATGAATGGTCGAATGATTATGAATGATCGAATGATTATGCATGAAAGATTATGTATGAAAACCTAATGAGCACTTTAATGATTACATGAGGTGGAGGTTGGAGATTTAGCCCTCTCGTCGGGCTCACGAATAACCTATTGAATGAATATGATTGTTATAATACCGTTTGATGATTTTTTTGTTTTACCCAATTGGGAAATGTTCTAAAACCTCTTATGGGATTATAAACTACATGAACGTGTTTCAATTCCGCAATAATTATATATTATGCCCTGTTTATACCCACCAGTCCCCTTTGGATTGAACCCGGATTGTTTTCAGTTGTGTTGTGCAGGTTTTGGGAGAGGTAGGTTGGAATCCGAGTCTTTGGGTGTCTTGTATTCGAGTCTAGCTCTTTCTTTTGGGTCACACTCACATACTCATATTGTTATCTTGTATATTGGTTATGGTTACTTGGAGAGTTCTTGATAGTTGGGCGGTGATGTCATTTTTAGTACTTGGACTATTGTACTTAATTTGGAGCTTGGAGCTCATGGTGTATATATGATGATCATGTATTGCTTCCGCTTTATTGCTTAACTATGTTATTCTTGCACTTTGGTTTTGAATGGTTTGAGGGTTAGCTCCCGCTTAGCATAGCATGTGTGTTGTGTCCCCGTTCGTCGTGATTTGACACGTGTATGGACTTTCCATTTCATATATGGGGCGGGTCTCTGTGCGGGGGATGTGGTGCCTTGCGCTCGGGTGCTATATCCTTAATTGGTATCAGAGCCTTGGGTTGCAAAAACACTGGCTCTCGTGTCGTGTTGAGTCCGTCTAAAGTCGTACGACTTTAGGAACTAAATGTCAATGTGCTTCATACACATTTCCTATATGTTTATGTGCCTTAATTGTTGCTATTTAATTGAATTGCTAGCACTCTCATGCATGGACTAAACATAGCACACATTTCAGTGTTTTATTTATAAGATGCCTCCGAGAAGATATCGGTCTCCAGGATGGAGTCGTCGCCGTGATGGTTCTTCTACTCCCCAACCATAACAACTGCCGCAAGCAGAGGCCTTTGTTAATTCAGTGATTAATATTATTGATCAGAGACTTTGAGATTATGTTCCACCGGCACCACCACCTGCACTAGCACCTGCGGGAGTCCAAGAAGGAGGAATTACGGCGGTATATTATGAATTCAGAAATTGGATTCCCCCTAAATGCTACTCGGGAAATGATACTCAAGCCAAGCAATGGCTTAAGGAGATTGAAAGGACGTGGGAGTTATTCCTTGTTGTTCTCAAGAAAAGGCGAGGTGTACCATTGCCTTATTGCAAGGACAGGCCTATTCGTGGTGGGAAACAACTAAGATCGGTCTAGATGCTGCCGGGGAAGATGTGGATTGGGATGCTTTTGTCCGGGAATTCAAAGGCAAATTTATTCCACCTGCTGCTATGAACCGGAGATTGAAGGAATTTATGGAGTTGAAGCAAGGAAACAAGACTGTTTCAAAGTACATTTTCGAATTTGATTGATTTGTCCGGTATGCTCCAAATATTGCAAGTGACGATGCTCATAAGGCGATGCGATTTGTCCAGGGATTGAGGCCTAATATTCAGACCGCCATTGAGGCCGTAAATATAAGCACGTGGTTAAAGGCGACTTCTAAGGCCTTGAAGGTTGAAGATGGGGTTATAAGCAGGAGGAGTACTTACCGTTCTGGACAGGGATCGGGATCGGGGTTTAATCAGGGCAAGAAACCAATCATTTATTCAGCTCAACCAAGCAAGGGCCTGACTAAGAAACCTCGCACTTTAGGACCAGCTCCAAAGGCACAGCCTACACTACCAGCTCCAACCGGGAACCGACAGGACTAACCTCCATGCACCTATTGTGGAGGGCCTACTTATGCATATCATAATTGTAGGAAGAGGTTGGGTTTATACCTCATTTGTGGAAAAGAGACTCACATGGCGAATGCTTGCCCCGACAAGAATCTGGCCTATCAAGTGGGAGTCCCGAGACCTCTGATTCAGGCACATGCTTGTGCCCTGAGGGCGAGGAGCAAAATGTGAAAGCCAAACCTAATGCCGTCATGGAAGGTACCATTCGTATACATAACATGAACATACATGCACTCTTTGATTTGGGTACCACACATTCCTTTATTTCCTGTGGATTAGCTGCTACTCTGTACCTGCCTGTTACTTGCTTGCATTCTTGTTATGTGGTTAGTTCCCCTCTCGGGGAAAATCTTGAAACTGATCAGGTGGTCCGAGGTTGTTCGGTGACTGTGGAAGGCAAAGATTACTCAGCAGATTTCATTGTGATGCTGATGAATAGGTATGGGGTAATTCTGGGTATGGATTGGTTATTCAGGCACAGGGCCGTGGTCGACTGTCTTGCTAAGAGAGTCCGGTTAGGTGAAGAGGTTATTGTAGGAATTAGGTCGAAGACGGTACAACTTTTGTCATTCACAGAAGCTCACAAGTTAGTAAGAGATGGAGCCACGGGATATATTGCCTATAACCTTAATAAACCGAAGGATCAAGTACGGTTTGAGGAGACGTTGTCGTAAAGGATTATCCTGATGTCTTTCCAGAAAATTTGGGTTCATTACCACCAGACCGGGAGATTAAGTTTGTAATTGACTTATATCCGGGATCAGAACCATATTCCAAGACCCCTTACCGTATGGCTCTAGCAGAATTGAAAGAGTTAAAGATTTAGCTTGAAAAGCTACTTAAGATTGGGTATATTCGACCGAGTTCTTCACCGTGGGGTGCACCGGTTCTCTTTGTCAAGAAGAAGGATGGGACTCTAAGAATGTGCATAGAATACCGAGAGTTGAATCGGATGACCATGAAGAACAAGTATCTTCTGCCCACATCGAGGATTTGTTTGATATGTTGCAAGGTTCAGGGATGTATTCAAAATTAGATTTGAGACAAGGATACTATCAGCTGAAAATTCGGGAAGGAGATATTCCAAAGACGGGATTCAACACCCGGTATGGGCATTATGAGTTCGTAGTGATGCCGTTTGGTTTAACTAATGCCCATGCAGCTTTTATGGATATGATGCATAGAATTTTCCGTCCTTATCTCGATAAGTTTGTGATGATTTTTATCGATGACATTATTGTGTACTCACGGATAGCCGAAGATCATGCCCGAGATCTCAGAGTGGTGTTGGATACGTTGAGAGAGTACCGGTTATACGCAAAGTTTAGTAAGTGCGAGTTTTGGATTGACCGGGTTGCTTTTCTAGGCCACATTATCTCAAGCAAGGGTTTGGAAGTAGATCCTTCAAAAATTGAGACGGTATTACAGTGGCAAAGTCCGAAGAACGCCACTGAGGTAAGAAGTTTCTTGGGTGTGGCAGTTTATTATCGAAGATTCGTACAGGACTTTTCGAAGATTGCCGCCCCTTAAACTCGATTAACTAAGAAAGAGGTTAAGTTTGAGTGGGATGAGGCGTGTCAGGTGAGCTTCCAACTCTTGAAGGAAAAGTTGACAACTGCACCACGAAGGTACTGAAGGGTATGCAGTTTATACGGACGCCTCGAAGGAGGGTTTGAGTTGTGTATTGATGCAGAATGGTAAAGTGATTGCCTACGCCTCTAGGAAGTTGAAGGAACACGAGAAAAACTATCCTACACATGATCTTGAACTTGCTGCGATGATATTTGATTTGGGTAAATGGAGGCACTATCCCTATGGAATTTTGTTTGAGATCTTTTCCGACCACAAGAGTCTTCAATATTTATTTTCTCAGAAGGAGTTAAACTTGAGACAACCGTGTTGGATGGAACTCTCGAGGATTATGATTGTACAATCAAATACCATCCCGACAGAGCCAATGTGGTCGTGAACGCGCTTAGTAGGAAGGCTAGCGTATATAGTGTGGAAGTGGGTGTTGGAGATGAGTTAGAGCCAATTAGGCTGAAGGCCCGTGTCTCTAATATCACGATTCAACCAGATCTTTAGCAAAGATTGTTTCAGGCTCATAGAATTATTCCCCAGGTTCAGAGATTAGCAGAGAAAGCTAGAATTGATCCAGAGTGTCCATTCGGGTTTGATGATACCGGGCTTCTAAGGTTCAAGACCAGGATTGTTGGGCCGAAAGATTTTAAACGGGTTATTCTTGAAGAAGCTCACAGGTCAGCTTATTCAATAGATCCCGGAGGGAACAAGATGTATAAGGATTTAAAGCAATATTATTGGTGGAATGGACTTAAGAGGGATGTGATCAACTTCATGAGATATTGCATGACTTGTCAGCTACTAAAGGCAACACATCAAAAGCCGTCAGGGCTACTTCAGTCGTTACCTATCCCAGAGTGGAAATGGCAACAAGTGGCTATGGATTTCGTTTTGGGTCTTCTAAGAGTGAAAGGTGGTCTTGATGGAATCTTAGTAATTGTAGATCGCTTGGTGAAGTCAGCTCATTTTCTTACCATCCGAATGTCCGACAAAGTAAACAAACTAGCCAAGAAATACTGTGATGAGATTGTTAGACTCCATGGAGTACCGGTTAGTATTCTATCGGACCGAGATCCAAGGTTTACTTTAGGATTTTGACAGGAACTTCAGAAAAATTTGGATTGAAGCTTCATTTCAGCACAACTTTCCATCCTCAGACAGACGGTCAGTCCGAGAGGTTGATTAAGTATTTGGAGAATATGTTGAGAGAGTGTGCTTTGGACTTTCAGAGCTCGCGGAATGAGCAGTTGCTATTGATCAAGTTTGTTATGATAATACCTATCAAACCTCGATAAAAATGGAACCTTATTAAGCTCTTTATGGCAGAAAGTTAGATCTCCGTTGTTTTTCAACTTGGAAGAATGGAATTGGACCAAGCAAGAAGGGGTGAAAAGAGGGGAGAAGAAGGAAACGCCCTTTAAAGCCGTTCAAGATGCTATTGAGAAGGTTCAATTGACTCAATAACGGATGAAGGTAGCTCAAGATCGACAAAAGAGTTATGCTGATCGACGGATGAAGAATCTTGAGTTCGAGGTGGGAGATAGAGCCTTTTTAAAGGCTTCTCCAAGGAAGGTATTTACAAGAATTGGTCGAGGAGGAAAGCTATACCCTCGATATTTGGGTCCGTTCGAGATTTTGGAGAAGATCGGGGATACGGCCTATCGTTTAGATTTACCCCCGAGTTTGACAGGGATTCACAACGTATTCCATGTTTCTCAACTCCCAAAATACTACCCAGATGAGTCCGTGACCTACCCGTTGAAGAATTGGAACTTGAGCCTAACCTTACTTTCGTTCAGAAATGGTTACGATTTTGGATCGAAAGATTTAGGAACTCAGAAACTGGCATATTCCACTAGTCAAGGTCCTTTGGAGAAGTGATAAGGTCCAGGAGGCTACATGGGAAACGGAGGAGAAAATGAAAAGGTTTCACCCCGAATTGTTTCCGGACTATCAGTGAATCCGATGATGGATTCTTTAAAGGGGTAGTGGTTGTAACGCCCCAACTTTTCAATCGTATAGGTATGACGTATGTGTTTACGTAAATGCACAATTTAATTACATTATTACATATTTATTTCATATGTTATTTGATTATTATTTGAATTATATGAAATATTTGAATTCTTGAACGTTTGAACGTACATGCGCATAAATACGTGCCGTTTGCATTTGATTTAATTCTCGATTTTTTTGGAACCTTAGTATTTTTGAGATATGTGTATTATGATCATGTTTTAATGCTCGTTACTCGTTTTCAAAATTGTTTGAGTTGGTTTCGGATTTATTTTGAGTTTTGGAACCAAATCGGGGCTAAAGAGCATTTAGCGCACCTTTGGTTCCGAGCGTTATATCTTGAGCTTGGGAATTCGGATTCGAATTCCATCATCTCTGTTGAACACGTAGCGAAGATTCGGGTTCAATGGGACAAGCTTTATATTTTTTTCTTGTAGCGCTCGGAACGGTGGGCCACCACACCCATCGTACCCAAACCCAAACCCACATATGAAATGGATTTTCATACATGAGCCCAAGTCTGGGCGAACGGGAACCTACACGCACACACTAGGCTAAGCGGGGCTAAAACTCGAACAGAGCGCGCAAAACAAACATATAAATATGTGGAAGCAACAAGCAGGATCTAAAGAGCTCGAATATAAACACACATTATCATATATACATGGCCTCACGGCCCAAAAGGTCGAGCATATACATCAATATCCCTAATCTCCAAAATATACAAGTCAGAATATCAAATACATAAGAGAAGCATCTAAAGCAGTAAATATGAATATAACTCGACCTAGACATACAAGTACAAGACCGAGACTTGCACTTCCCCGCCTAGCTCGAGACAACCTGCACTAAAGGTGGGAAAAGAGAGGGGTCAGTCAACAACTCGACTGAGTGAGGGGCTAAAGGCACACCCACACCTAAATACGTATAAAGAAGAGCATATAACAAAGGTGATAGTCATGAATCGAGCTAAGGGTTCTGCAAACCAAAACATTTTCAAAAGATAACCTATAATACGTAAAAGAATACCTAACTCGATTCACAATCCATCAAGCATAACATAAACAAATGTCCAGCGAGAACGAACTATCCCCTTACTTCACAAATTATAAACTTAAAGCTTAAATCATGAGTCAATCCAACCCCAACAACATGGTGATCGGGAATCAAACCCTCTCCACCTACTTACTTATGTACAAGGGGTAGCTAACCCACAATATACTCGGAGCATCACGCCTCATCAACCTCCAAGAATCGCACGTAATACTACGGATGGGAGCACAGGCTTAACCCGACGGCCCTTGCCGTCCCGGGCGTCCTTACCCACAATTCCTGGGGCCCAAACATATCATAACATACCAAATTCCCATCTTTCAGGGCTCATCTCGCTCTTACATATCATATACGAATAACAAATAAACGAATTCAAATCATAGCTTATATATGCTCATACATATACCGATTTCACAAACGTAAAGCTTATTCACAAAATCATAACATGTCTTAAGCACTCGTATTTAAATATATATAGGATACATATTCGCATACGGGGTGAGAATACAACATGTAATAGGCCATAGGTCGCTTATCTAATACAAATGATCCTAACTTCACCTTAACAAAAGAGCGGAAAACCGGATCGAAAGAGCTAACAACAACCTAAACTGTGGGATCTTGCACGTCCGGAAGAGGCTCTGAAACAAAAGAAAGCAACACCTGAGACTTAGACTTAAATATGAACCATATAGACGCCCGACAATGCTCATGAATGCAATGGATGCAAATAAAATGCAAGAATGCATCACTTAGGTCACTTACGTTCATAACTCGTATAAAACATATCAAATCATTCCATAAATTCAACCTTATAACAATATTTAGAGGTCGAGATTCATGCATTAAAATTCCAAAGAAGTTACACTTAATCAATCGTATCCATACCATATCATAAAGCATCAAATAACACTTAAGAAACAAGCTCGTAACAAGGAAATAACATGCAAACGAAAGGAAAAACAAACAAAGCATCAAAGACCCTGCTCCCCATCTCCCCACCCGGGGAGACAAGTTCAGTAACGGGAAATGGTGTTTTCACCCCTGTTCAACCCTGCAACTCAATCCATTCCTTAATCACTTCATCTAGGAGTGTTAAAACATGAAAGGAGACAGCAAATGAGCACAAATACTCCAACAAATAAGGCCAGTTTCGAACAGCAGGCTTAGGCAAGGAGAAAGGGATCCAATTCATGCATATACTCATCAAAACTCCAAGAACAATAATGGTAACTCCCACATATCTTAACTGCCACAAAAGTCAGGTTTAAACATCAATAAATGAAGCATAAGTGATAACTTTCCATGCATCAATTCAAGCCATTACTAAAGGAAAGTCATAGAGTTCAAAGAAGAGCATAAAACCTAACTATTCATGTAATGGATCAAAACTCAATCAAACAAGGCTTAAATTCTGAATTTCTTGGATGAAAATGATCACATAAGCTTGTAGATATCAAATATGTACTTACCCCTTGAAGATGATGGAGGAAAATGGAGATTAGATCTCAAATTCTCTCTTCGGTGAATAGTGACGGGATTGCTGTTTGTTTCTCCAAAAATGGCTGAATTTCTCTTCCTTGGCTTGTGTGGATCGAAGTGAAAGAGAGACGGATGGTAGAGTATCAAGTTTGGGTCATGTGGGTCCAAGTCTCATGCAAAAAGGGTGAAAATTGAGGGACTAAAGTTCAAATTAGTGAAAGGTGGTCATATGAGTGCGAGACAAAGTTACGGGCTGATTTCGGGGCACCAAACGATTTTGGAAAAATGCAAGCTTATTCCATTGCACTCAAATCGTCGAAACAAGCTTAGCGGTGGTCACGAAATTCAAATCCGAATTCCCGAGCTCAAATTACACTACCCGGAACCCAAGGTGCGCCAAGTACATTTTAGCCTCCTTTAGGTTACCCAACAAAAAAATCCCAAAAACCCCACATATAAACCCGAAAACACATACGAGCATATAGTCATGTTCATAACTCATAAAACTCCAACATATCAGAAAGGCACAAAATTTTAATCTCAAATTGAACACAAACGAAGCAAATTACCACAAGATAGGCAAAATATTCAAATAAGAAATTTCAAATAATCAAAGAATTAAATTAATTATTTCAAATAATGAAAATAAATATAAAATACATAAACAATAATTTTAAATGCACAAATACGTCATACCTATATGGCCGATCAGTCGGGGTGTCAAAATCCTACCCCCCCCCCCTAAAAAAGGACCTGTCCTCAAGTCCGACTCGAGTCCTTAAACAACTCCGGATATAAATTCCTCATCTTCTCCTCCATCTCCCAAGTCGATTCCTCAGATTTCTGATCTCTCCAAAGCATTCGGACCAAAGGAATCTACCGGTTTCTTAATTCTTGCATCTTCCGGTCCTGAATTGCAACCAGATGCTTTTCTATTGTCAAGTCCGGCTCTAACTAAACCTCTTCAACAAGGAGAATTGTTGCATCATCCGGATAATACTTACGGAGCTGAGAAACGTGAAACATGTTATGTATACCGGTCAAATTCGGTGGTAGATCCAATCTATACGTCGTGTCTCCAATTCTTTCCAAGATCTCAAATAGCTCAAGGTATCGTGGTCTAAGCTTTCCACCTTTACCTATTCGAGTGAAGCCCTTTTTGGGAGATGCTTTAAGGAAAACTCTATCTCCGACTTCAAACTCTAAGGGACTTCTTCTCTTATCGGCGTAACTTTTCTGACGAGCCTGAGCTGCCCTTATTCTCTCTCAATAGTGGTCGTAATCTTTTCCTTAGGCTCTGCTCTCTCGAGCTTATTCTCTTCGGTCCACCTCCAATCTTTGACATTCTAAAACAACAAAGATCTACACTTTCTCCCATATAGTACCTCATAAGTAGCCATTTTAATCGACCCCTGGTAACTGTTTATTGGAAAACACGAAAGAGTTGAGCAGCTGAAGTTTCAAATTTTCAAAAAGTTTAATAGTTGTCTAGTAATTTTCGTACTGTAACGTTGGGTATTCTAGAAACTTACGAAGTTAGAAGCTTTCTAGTGATGTCGTTACCGCCTAATGAACACCCTTCAAGCGGAATCCCTCGAACGGCTATCAAATTAGACTCCAAAGCGTATCCACACCAGACCTAAAACACGATCAAGCGAGTGAGAATGCTAGTTTTATGGCTTGTGTTAAGGCTAGGATAATTTTGCTTTGAAAACTTTTATTTTTGGATTTCTCAAAAACTTAACACTTCGTGAGTGTTGGTCTAAAGAATAAGAGAAGCACCCACCCTTGTATTTATACAAGGGGGTTCGAAATCCCTAGGGTTCTCCTAACCCTAGTGGGCTTCTTTTCTTGCTCACTAATTAACTCATTTAATTATTTAATTTAATTGGAATAATAAGGTCTTAACTTATTCTCCAAGTCTAGCAAGAGAAGACTTCTCTCTCCTACAATAGGAAGTTGGACTTTTCAACTTTCCTAAATTTTAAAGTCAATATTTAATAAATGAATTAATTCCCAATTAATTATTTATTGGGTTAAGTTTATTTGAGAATAGTCTTAACACAAAATTAATTAATTACAATTTTAGAAAAGAATTCGCGTGTGGAAAATTCCACACGCATGAAGCCACGTACGAGCCATGTGTGCATGACACGTGGCAGCCACGTGGACTGCGTGATACGTGGCAGCTACCCACGCAATCCTTGCGCCATTTCGATCAACAATTTGATCCTTCGTTAATCATATTAACATCCTACCATAACCCTCGTGTTCTGGTATTTATGTTTGACCCTTTAGGTTCATTATTCGATTAGCAGTGACAGTCATTAATTAATTTTCTAATCAATTAATACTTCACAGATCACACTACCGTAATCTAGCAATGGGTGTGTGACCCCGAATAACGAAATGCATCGAAGAACCTTTCAGTCAATGACAATCAGTGAAGTACGATCCTCCTACAACTCCATCTCTCAATCAAGAACTAAGGCATGGGAATATTCTTAGAGCCCAAATATTCTTGATCTTTAAAGTTAAGTTCGTTTCATATCCATTTTGATCTCAATCCTAGAAAACCCCATTTTCTAGATGTCTTGATCTTTTATCTACCTTGGCCAAGGGTTTAATGTTTAATGGACTACGAACAACTCAATCAGTAAGAGATCATTCTTGTTCTTAACAAGTGTAGGTTTTTTATCGATTCTACTAATTCTACATATGCCACTTGTGTAATCCCAACATAGGCCGTGGTTCAGGTGTCTATATGGCGACACCCTTTTGAGCCTATATCAAAGATTACAAAGTTAGCTCATATGAGACATTACAGAATCTCAAGTCTAAGGATTAATGAATCACGTCATTGACCTGTGAGATATTCCTTAATCTGGAAGTTTCAGGAAACTTCCTTTCCCATTTAGGAATGTTCTCACGCGGGACATCTCAGTGCTGAAATTCTTGTAACAATCATCCTTATGTATTATGAACGCATCAACGTATACACTTATCACTCTATGAAACTGAGTGATCCTTCAAAAGGACATAATCACACAAGCAAGTCTCAACAGAGTCAAGGTCGACACTCCCACTGTCTATCGGACTCATCGACTTGCAGAAGTTTCTAATCCTCGCCTATGGAGTTAAGAACTTGTTTCATGTGTCATTCCCATAATGACAAAGTTCTTAACGGCCTCATCGGATTAGGGGAGTTTAATACATGCAAAACATAGTCAACCCAAACAGACATAAATAAGCACATAAAGAAGTGATTGCCTATGAATTTATTATTCAAAGACTGTTTGTGATTTTATAAGAAAATAGTAAAGCAAACATCTGCTTTAAGGGCACTATTGCTAACAATCTCCCACTTGCCCGTCAAAGCCACTCAGGTGCAAATGTAAGACCCATCTTCTGAAGATGTGCTTCGAAAGCCTGTTGACTAAGGGCTTTAGGAAGTGGATCTGCTATGTTCTCTACCGATGTGACCCTTTCAATTTGCACATCTCTTCTCTTGATGATATCACGGATTAAGTGATACTTCCTCAAAATGTGCTTGGTCCTTTGGTGAGATCTTGGTTCTCTTGCTTGAACAACCGCCCCGGTGTTGTCACAAAACACTATAACGGGGTTTTTAATGCTAGGAACTACACCCAACTCGTGGATGAAGTTTCTTACCCAAACATCTTCCTTAGCTGCATCGTTTGCAGCTAAGTATTCGGCCTCATTGGTCGAATCTACAGTGGTCGCTTGCTTGGAACTTTTCCAACTCACTGCTCCGCCGTTCAGGCAGAATATGTATCCTGACATGGATATAAAGTCATCCATGTCTGATGCAAAGCTTGCATCACAGTATCCTCTAATGACAAGATCTTGTTGGCCTCCGTAAACCAAGAACAAGTCCTTAGTTCTTCTCAAGTACTTAAGGATGTTCTTTACAGCAGTCCAGTAACCTTCACCAGGGTTAGATTGGAATCGACTAGTCACGCTAAGTGCATAAGCCACATCCGGTCGAGTACATAACATCGCATACATTATGCTTGCTATAGCTGATGCATAAGGAATTTTGGACATCCTGGACTTTTCAAGTTCAGTCTTGCGACACAGCTTCTTCAAAAGAACTGTTCCCGGGTCCATTGGAAGTTTTCCACGTTTGGATTGTTCCATACTAAACCTCTTTAGTACTTTGTCTATGTAAACCGACTATGATAATCCTAACAATCTCATAGATCTATCCCGGTAGATCTTTATCCCGAGAATGTAGGATACATCACCAAGATCCTTCATCTTAAATTGGTTTGATAACCAAGACTTTGTTACTTTCATGTCATCCTTCGCATTCCTAAAGAGAAGGATGCCATCTACATAAAGTATCAGAAATTGAACCGAGGTTTCCAATCCTTTCTTGTACACGCAGGACTCATTCGGACTTTGAATAAAGCCAAACTATTTGACTGCTTCATCAAATCGAATATTCCAATTCCTAGAAGCTTATTTCAATCCGTAGATTGATCGTTGGAGCTTACAAACCTTTTGTTCGCTCCCATTGAGTGTGAAAGCATGGGTTGCTCCATGTAAATGTCTTTGTCAATGTGTCCATTGAGAAAGGTAGTTTTCACATCCATTTGCCATATCTTATTATCATAATATGCATCAATGGCAAGCAAGATGCAACCGGGGAGAAGGTTTCATCAAAGTCTACACCTGGTCTTTGAGTGAAACCTTTAGCAACCAATCTTGCTTTAAAAGCTGCCACGCTTCTATCTACTCCAAGCTTGTGCATATATATCCATTTGCACCCTATGGGCCTGATCCCATCAGGTGGATCAACCAAGGTCAAAACTTGATTAGAGTACATGGAATCCATTTCGGATTTCATTGCTTCTTTCCACTGTTCAGAGTCAGAATCTAACAGTGCCTCCTTATAAGTTAATGGATCACTATCCATTTGAGATGTTTAGTGGAGAAAACCATACCATATCTCTGGTTGTCTAGGAATGCGTTCAGAACGTCTTACTAGAGGAGGATTTTCACGTGGATACTCTCTGCGATTGGCTGAGTGATGTTAGTCTCCAAACTTGGCATGGGACCTTGGTCAGAGGGACGTTAGTCTCCAAACTTGGCATGGGACCTTGGTCTTGAACCTCTTCGAGTTCTGCGATCTCGCCTTTCTTTTCTTTAAGGAACGAGTCCTCTAGAAAAGTAGCATTTCTTGACATAAAGACCTTTTGTTCAAGAGGATCGTAGAAATAATATCCTATTAACTCTTTAGGATATCCTACGAAGTTACATAAGTTTGATTTAGCTTCAAGCTTATCTCCCACTGTCCTCTTCACGTAAGCAGGACAATCCCAAATTCTTAGGTAAGAATAATTAGGGATTTTGCCAAACCACATCTCAAATGGGGTTTTGGGTATAGATCTTAATTGCTGATTGTAAGGCATAACCCTAGAATGAAGGTGGCAATTAAGTGAAACTCATCATGGAACGGACCATATCAAGTAGTGTCCTGTTCCTTCTCTCCGAAACTCCATTTAATTGAGGAGTTCCTGGAGGAGTTCATTGAGATATAATTCCATTATCTCTGAGATGACAAAGGAATTTATCACTTAGATACTCGCCACCGCGATTAGATTGAAGTATCTTAATCTTGTAACTAGTTTAGTTCTCAACCTTCTTTTGAAATTCCAAGAATTTCTTAAAGGCTTCGGATTTATACTTCATTAAGTACACATAACCAAAACGACTAAAGTCGTCTATGAAGGTTATGAAATACTGATGATTATTTCTCGTACTTGCACTAAGTGGTCCACAAACATCAGTATGGATTAATTGCAATACTTTAGTGGCACGTTCCACTTTACCATTAAAGGGAGCTTTGTCCATCTTTCCTTTAAGATATGATTCACAATGAGTTAACACTTTAAGTTCATTATCATAGAATGATCCTGTAACGCCCCAACTTTTCAGTAATTTTAAAATGACATATGTGTTTACTAATTTGCGCAAATTAATTGGTTTTTAGTGTTTTCTATAATTAAATTTCATTGTTTAATCGTTAAATAAGTGATTAATTGAAATATATGCAATATTTGAATTTGAATTTATGTGAATAACTTGCGTGCTCCTTAATTCCGAGAAATAATTATTTATACGTGTTTTATATATTTAATTTTATTTTATATGTATTAAATGTTAATTATTTCACTTTAATAACATTAATATCAAAAATGTATTTAAATGTATATATATATATAAATGGTGTACGTGTGCATGTAATGCATGCATTTTAGATTTTTTATAAGCAATTATACATGCATGTATTATAATATATATGTATATACGTATGCATGTATTAGTTATAATATATTAAATATGAATTTGATTGCATATGATTTTAAATATTATGAATTTTATTGTTTGATTGCGTATGAGTGACATTTACGTGCTTCGTTTCTATATGAATCGATACCGAAGTTTCGTGCAAATTTAATATGTTGAACTTATACGGGTCTTGTATATGAATATTAGTTCGTTATGTATTTTCGGATTCATTTGCATGTATTTCGGATTTAATTTGAATTTTGGAATCCAAGTCGGAGGCTAACGAGCACTTAGCGCACCCTTGGTTCGGTATTTAATATTTTGAGCTCGGGAACTCGGATTCGAGTTCCGTCAACTTCGCTGAACTCGTAACAAAATTCGAGTTTAGTAAACTTAGCCTTATAATTTTCCAAAGTCATTTGAACCACTGAAATTCAACCGAAAAATGAAACGGCGATGAAACTGACCTTGCTTCACTAAAATGACCACAACTTATTCAATTGTTGATCAAATTAACCATGGTTAGACTCTATGGAACCCTAAATCAACCCTTTATGCAGCCATTAACCCCCCAAACTGAGATAACCCTTCCCACTTGCTGAAAATTGGCCAAACATTATCTGCTCTCCAGGAAATCCCATAACTCAAGCTTTACCAAGAGATTCAAGCTCAAATCTCCTTCCAAACCTCCATTAATCCACAAGGTAAGCTTAGATATGTTATGTACATTCAATATGAATCATTTTTATCTATTCAACCCTAAATTTGAGCATGGTTTCATGGAATTTTGACTGAATTTGAAATATAATAGGTTTTGAGCAATTTTGTTGATCTTACTCGATTCTTGATGGATTTGAATGATTCCAAGCCTGAAAGTGAATGTTTTGAGGTCTTCTTCTCATTTATGATCATTAATTTCATTTTAGTTGAGGTAATTATAAGATATCATTTATGGCTCTTTGAAAAGCTTTCATAAATGGTCACGTACGTCTTCCTTTATTGTATGAACTTTTGTGGAACTGTTATACATGTTAAATTTGTGATGTTTTGCTGCGTTTTGGATAGCTTAATTGTCCTGAACTTGTTAAGATTAATTGAGATCAAACCTGCCCTGTTTTGCATGAGGTATGCCCTGTTTTATGGTATGGAAGTTGCTGTCACAGCTGCTGCGCCTTTGCCTTGCTTTTGCTG
The DNA here is from genome assembly GCA_037501455.1 of Lantana camara. Classification (NCBI taxonomy): domain Eukaryota; kingdom Viridiplantae; phylum Streptophyta; class Magnoliopsida; order Lamiales; family Verbenaceae; genus Lantana; species Lantana camara. Next base: position 69,146,672 of record CM074860.1, read on the forward strand.
TCAGCTTTGTGGGTAGATTAGAGCTATTTTGTTGTTGCCTTCCATGCCATTTTATTGCTGCATTTCATGCTTTGGGTGCTGCTTCCTTGCTGCTGCGTTTAACCAAGAAAAACAGTGGTGGATTTGTGTCTATTGCTGCTGTTGTTTCTGTTGCATCTCCCCGGCCGGGGAGATTTTGTACATGGAAGTACCCGTCCGGGGAGCCCTTTTACAGAAGGTTTGGAGCATGGAAGTCCCCGGGCGGGGAGATCAAGTCTGGAAATTGCTGTTTTGCTGTGAAACTGTTCTTGTTGCTGTTGCTTCGTTAATTCTCTTCTTCCTTACATGAATGCATGTAATGCATGTAATGTGTTTGTGTGTGTTAACATTTCATTTTCATGTAGGTATACGTGTTAGTTATATATATGTATATATATATAAGTATAGATGCATGCTTTTCATGGAATTTTGTTAAAAATAAAATTTGCATGCATGTTATGTTGTGCATGTGCTGTACGTGCATGGCATGCATATATATATAATATATAATATAATGTGATATATATATATATATATGTGTGTGTATATTTAATTATATAATTATATATGTTTATTAGATATTAATTGTTATTTGATTTAATTAAATTATAGAATTTAATTGTTATCTATTTCATGTTTTATTTAATTTCCTAAACTTAATTGAATGTATTTAATTGTTTATTTTCTAATTGTAAATGTGATCGGATGTATTTAATTGTCTAATTTCTAATTTTATATGTGATTTAACTTGTGCTAAGATTTATTTGAAATTCTTGAATTAATTTGATTGAAAATGTGAATTTATGAATTGAACGAACGTGAACGATTGATGGAATGACTTGATTATATGATTTAAATTCCTTAATCGTGCACATGAACATTTTCATAACATAATTTTATCTTTTATACGTTCATGTCATAATCATTACATTGCCGAGCGTCTTATATGGTCATATGGAGTCTCACTTTACTCTCTTGCACAGATTTTGAGTCAGTTGGAGACTAGGCCGGTCTGTGAGGCTCGTGTGTTCTCCTTGTTGCCGTTTAAGGTGGGTTTTTCTGCTACTTAGATAAAACGACCCGATACATCTCCCTATGTGAAAAGGTTTATATATATATATATATATATATATATTGAGTCATTTATCGGGTAAATGATTGCAAACGTAAAGCCCTTATTTCTTGAACCCTACCTAATGTTTTGGCGAGAATGAATGAATGTTATGCACTGAATGGGGCCCAGGGGCTTGGTGTGAGTGGGGACCCGAGAAGGCAAGGGCTGACGGTAAACCCTCACTCTAGTCCCACTAATGAACGGCAGTACCGGACCTCGTCAGGAGATTGGCGGGGAAAGGGAGCTGAGTGCCATCTGGGGAGTCATGTAACCCCTTTTGGTCAATGAATGGGTGGATGGGCCTTGCAAACCCTCCACCAACCCGGAGGAAGAAGGTGTAAATATTATTGAATGCGCACGAAAGAATGATATGCATGAAAAGAATGAATGAATGAATGTTAATTAATGTTAATGAATGTTAATGAATTACACGAGGTGTTGGTTGGAGATAATGCACGCCCACTCGCCGGGCCAATAATGACCTAATGTTAATGAATTGTTATAATCCCTTTTGATGATTTCTATTCGCCCACTTGGGAAATTCTTTAAAACCTCACTTGGGATTATAGCTTGCATGTGATTGTTAAATACTATCATATATTCTATTTATGCCCTGTTTTATACCCACCAGTCCCGTTTGGACTGAACCCGTTTGGCTTTCAGTTGTTTTGTGCAGGTATCAAGGGAGCTAGGTGGGATTTCGAGTCGTAGGTCTTGTTTTCGTTTCTAGCCCTTTATATATTGGTCTTACCTGTACATATTGCACATTTGATCATTGTATATGAATAAAAATGGAGCGCACTTGATGTTTGAGCCTTGACGGCATTTAATGATGTATAAGGATTATTTTGGGAGCTTGAATGATCATTATTTATATTATGGCTAATTATTGCTTCCGCACATGTATTTACTCTGAATTTTATGGTTTAAGGGTTAGCCCGCCTAGCTTAGAGTGTGTGTTTGTCCCCGTTCACCGTGATTTGGCTCAGGTATGGATTGTCCATTTCATATTCGGGTCAGGTCTCGGTGCGGGGGATGTGACGCCTTGCGCTCGGGTGTTACAGATCCCAAATTAGTTAACTTAACAATCCTATCTTTAGAAATATGCCCTAAAGGTGCGTGCCATAAAGAAGCCGAGATCTTATCATCTCTTTTGCGTTTGTTTAATTGTTGTATATTCAAAATATTGGTGTCTTTAGTTGTATAAAGTCCATTAGATAATGTACCAAGCAAAACAGAAGTTTTATTCTTCTTAAGATAAAAGTTTCCATTTCTAGAAAAAGTCTCATATCCTTCACAATCTAATATTGGAATGGAAATTATATTACGAATAATAGAAGGTACATAAAGGACTTTGTTCCAAACAAAAGTAAAGATACCTAAATCTGATCTACAAGTCCCGATGGCTTGAGCTTGAACGCTTGATCCATTCCCAACCTTCAAGGCGCATTCTCCTTCTTCAAGTTGTCGGACCTCATTTAACATCTGTACATCTTTACAGATATGAGCTCCACAGCCGATATCAAGTACCCAAGAATTAGAATCAATAGATAGATTTACTTCAACAATAAACACACCTTTCTTTAGAGTATCCTTGTACTCTTGGCAGTTCCTCTTCTAATGCCCTTTCTTGCCTTACTGGTGGCAAACGTCCTCTGTCTGATCCTTTCTCTTCCTGGCCTTTCTCTTTTTAACCCCTCTATCGGATTTAAGAGATCCCTTCTTCTTGGGAACTTTCTTCCCTTTGCCTTTAGAAGTCCTAGAAGAGGAAGTGACCATCATTATTTTTTTATCCTTCTTGATCGTGTCCTCAGCAGTCACAAGTTGACTAATCAGCTCAGCTACAGTAGCATGAGGATGATTCATGTTGAAGTTTAACATGAAAGGATTGAATGATAGTGGAAGCGACACGAGCAATAAATCCACAACAAGTTCTTCACTCAGTGGTATTTCTATGGAGGTCAGTTTCACGTTCAAAGCAAGAAACTTGAGGCCGTGCTCATGGACACTTGTACCTTCTTTCATTCTGAGATGAAAGAGCTCCTTAGAGGTGTTGTACCTTAGAACACGCTCTTTGGGGCGGTATAATTGCTCGAGATGGTCATAAATCTCCTAAGAGTTTTGCATTGACTCGTGTTGCATTTGCATGTCTGGAGACATGTTAGCCAACATGAGGCAACGGGCTTGAACATTATCTTCAGACCAATTCGTGATCGTCTCTCTTTTGGCCCGAATCTGAGCCTCGCCTTTCGCGACAGGCTCTCCATCGAAGAGAACATATCTTCTCTTTTTAGAATCTAAAACCATCTTAAGATTCTAAAGCCAATCAGAGTAATTGGGCCCCGTCAACTTGTTTGATTCAAGGATGGATGCCAAAGGGTTTTTGGTTGCCATTTCAATTGTAGAGAATCACAGAACTACAACCTAAATGGAAAAATAGAGAAATCATTAGCATGCTGAATAATAACGATTACATATTATCAAGGTCTTTAGAAATATGTTTTCCCATTGTTTTTAGAAAGTCTAGAAATCCCAACGACTTTAGAAGAAACTTATTTTCCTAATGGGTACTAGGATCCCAAGCATTCTTAGTTTTGGACCCACGACTCGTGAGACATCCAAAGTTCTAAGAATCTTTAGGTGGGTACGAACTGCCGATTCCATCCCCATGGAATCCCTAGTAATATCTTTGTATCACTAATCTTTCAATCATGGACTCACGACCCTGTGAGAGATCCATATCTACTTTAGCGTTGAGCAGGACCCATCAACTATAAGATCTCAACCGAACTTAGGCCGGAATGACCCACGACTCGTGAGACATCGCCCATTCTAAAATGGTCGATAAATATTAATTATTTAAAATAATTAATTAGGAAACTAAGTGTTAATAAGCTACACCAATTACCCCACGACTCGTGACACAGCAATTAGTTTCACTTATTAAGTCCTAAATCTTATTGATGGAATGCTAGGAATTTTATTACCTTGATAAAACACCTATTTATTCGAATTTTGCTCAATATTTAAATGGGATTTTCGAATGACCTCACCAACATATAATGTTATCCAAAATTTAATTGTCTTGTTTAATGCAGTTTCACATAAAGTGCATCACAAAAGCAATTAGCAGATATCATGCCCTAGCATGATACTAATTATGTGATGATCATGGGTATCCTATCTTATAAGTGATTTTGGGAGCCACTCCAAAATTACTAGTTCTAACATTCATGCAACCTAAGATAATCATATCACAGAGGGGTACAGAATTTAATGGAAAAACTCCCTATCTATTACATTAATAGAAACCCTCCTAAACATTTTGAGGGATCTTCTTATGGCCACCGTTCTTCAAGTGCTTCTTGTGGGTCCTTCTTATTCCATGGGTGCTTGTCTCCAAAATGAAAATAAAAACCTCACTTCCTAAGTTCTACTCTCTTTACATAAAGTAATATGGCTCAATTTTCATATTGACCATAGACAAGTACACGGGGTATACCCCTGCCCAAAAACCATAATAGAGAGAGCCACATAATAGACACATAACAGTACGCACATAACTAGGGCTCCAACCCCAATTGAAATCATCCATGTGCAGAATTTAAAACATACATAAGACTAACCCATGATCACCTAAACTGGCTTGATTCCGCTCGAATTTAAATTTACCAATTAAATTTAAAATTCCCTTGACTTCAAGTTACAACTAACTTAAGTAATTTGAATATTAGTTCACTATTCAAGAATTTATTTAAAATCGAACTTCGGATCATTACAAAATCACAATTAATTCAAAATTAAATTTTTGTCAAAAATATCATTCAAAGTGATATTAATTATTTTCTCAAAAAATAAGAACTTGGCTTTAATTAATAAAATCCCAAGTTTTATAATTATTTCAAATAAATAATTTTATAAAATTAAAATCCAATTTTAAAATAAAATCAGATTTTTCAAAACGAGATTTTAACTAAATTGGAAAACAAGAACGAAAACAAGATTCCGGAACGCCCAACCGAGGCGCACGGCTGCCGCTTGTGCGCGCGAGCAGGCAATACCGCGCCCACAGCTCGCAAGGGCTTCCGGGACCGCCCAGCACGTCCCCCACAGCAGCACGCTGGCTTGCGCGCATGGCTGTGCAAGTCTCGCAACAATGCTGCGAGCACGCACGCCTCGCGTGCTTGCTGCACGCTGCTCGCGGGTAGTGCTAGGTGCTGCTAGGTAGCGCCGGCCGAGGGTGGACAAGGAAGGGGCGGCGGAAACGCGCAAAGCCGTGTGCGATGGCGTGCGGCTACACTCTCGTTCGGTTTTTTGTTCGTAATTTCCAAAATTTAGGCAATCCAATTTCAAATTAAAGCAGTTCTAAACAATCTGAATCCAAACAGCTTAAAACCAGATTGAAAAAAAAAAAATTTCTCACGAATTTTCAAAAAACAGTTTTGATCCGACAGATTCGTTTTTAAATTAAAAACCAAGAATATATAGCCAATATCCAAATTTAACAATTTTCAGCAAATTCCAAAAGCCGTAAAGATACAATACGAATGTTGGAAGATGGCTCTCATACCACTTGTTGGAAAACACGAAAGAGTTGAGCAGCGGAAGTTTAAAATTTTCCAAAAGTTTAATCGTTGTCTTGCAATTTTCGTATTGTAACGTTGGGTGTTCTTGAAACTTACAAAGTTAGAAGCTTTCTAGTGATGTCGTTACCGCCTAACGAACACCCTTCAAGCCGAATCCCTCGAACGTGGTATGTAACGCCCCAACTTTTTCGTATTCTAATATGACGTATGTGTTTATTAATTTGCGCGAATTAATTGGCTATAAGTGTTCTCTATATTTAAATTTCATTATTTAATTGTTAAATATTTGATTAATTGAAATATATGCAATATTTGAATTGGATTCTTAACATAAGTTTAAAAATTATTAATTATTAAATCCATGCATTTTATTCTATAAATTTTTTTTAAATGAATTTAAATTTATGGTAATTAGTTGATAAATATATCTTAATGTTAGTAATATTAAATGAGTATTTTAATACGTGCACTATAATTATAAATTATTTATGAATTTTAAAGTTTTGTATTTATTTAGAATGTTTCGAATTTTAAATGCGTGGATTATGAGTGTTATAAACGTGCTTCGTTCTTATATGATTTGATACCGAAATTTCGTGTAAATTTAATATGTTTGAGATATACGTGTCATGAATATGAAAATATATTCGTTTCGTGTTTTCGGGTTCATTTGCATGAGTTTTGAATTTATTTTGATTTTGGAATCCAAATCGGAGGCTAACGAGCAATTAGCGCACCCTTGGTTCCGTATTTGATATTTTGAGCTAAGAAACTCGGATTCGAGTTTCGTCAACTTCGCTGAACTCGTAACAAAAATTCGAGTTTAATGAACTTAGCCATATATTTTTCTAAAGTCATTTGAACCTCTGAAATTCAACCGAAAAAGTGTTACGTTCGTCAAAACTGCCACCTTTTACTAAAAGAGCCATAACCCACCAGTCTCGTATAGACCGAACCCGAATTGTTTTCAGTGTTCTTGCAGGTTTGGAGTGCTAGGCGGGAAGTCAAGTCTATTAAGTCTTTCGGTTAAGTCAGAGTCGGCCCATGTGCATATTGAATTCAGTGTTCTTGCAGGTTTGGAGTGTTAGGCGGGAAGTCAAGTCTATTAAGTCTTTCGGTTAAGTCAGAGTCGGTCCATGTGCATATTGAATCATGATTTGTTTAAGTTACAGAGAATGTATGAGTTGTATTAATTATTAATATTATCATAAATTCAAGATAAGCTTACAGGAGTAGAAAGAATCTGGAATTGATGCTTTATGATTTTATTGAATTTCGGGATTAGGTATCTATGCTAGTTGAACCCGTTGCTCTTTGCTTATCTTGATATTTACGTATGTACCTTGCTTTCGCATTGATAATATTTATAATTTATGGTCTCTTTGGTTGCGATAGTTAGCTCCCGCCTAGCTTAGCGAGTGTGTATGTCCCCGTTCGCCGTGATCTAGCTCGGGTATGGATTATCCATTTCATATTTGGGTTGGGTCTCGGTGCGGGGGATGTGGTACCTTGCGCTCTGGTGCTACATCCTTAAGTGGTATCAGAGCCCGGTTGCAAAATCGGTGTTCTCGTGTCGTGATTGAGTCAGTCTAGGTCGTACGGCTTAGGAACTACGTGATAATGTGTGTATTGCATCGATCTTGTGTATGAAATTGCTTTTCTTTTCAATTTTGTTGACCTATCTGTTGCATTCTTACTTTGGATCAGTGCCTTTCGTGTTGAATAAGTGCCATGAGCATGCACTAATCGCATGCATATATCCTTGAAATAAGTTATGAATTACAGGTTATGAAAATACTATCAAACCACGGCCAAATATCACGCTAACAACGCTTTATTGTAAATCCTTCCTGAGGCATGTAAGATGGGAGGGATGCACCGGGGAAGGATATAGAGAATGCAAGATGCGTGGTCTTCATAGATAGAGCTAGAGTTCAAGGGTTAGGACCTAGAATGGAAGTTCGACTTTAGAGAGAATGGAAGTTTGACTTTAGAGATGCAAGTATAGAGGGACACTTGATGAAATAGGAGTTGATCGGGGAATGTTTATGACTCCGAAGATTGACATATGTGGCTCTTTTACATTGGATGCCATGATTGGATTCAACGGGGTCATTCAACTTAAGGAATAGAGTAAATGAACCTTGAGGGTTCTTTAACTCAGGGTTCGGATTATGGAAGAGATAGCGAGGATTGTGAAGATTCAAGCTAAAACATATATGGCGGGAATTAAGCATCCAGAGTCGTCAAAGAGGAATTTCTAACTAAACCTAATGGGTAGAAAAGAGAGTTATAGAGGTCAAGATTGGGAAGAAGTTAGTTCGGGAGCCCTAACTTTCAACTAAGATGGAAAACGAGTCGGGAAAGGATTGGAAGAAGTTAAGTAACATGGAAAATACAAATTCATGGAAAGTGACCATACTACGGACAAGATTTGAGTTCGTTTTCCAAATCCAAGCAGAATTGTCATGTTGTGAGGGTGAATTGGGAAATATGGAGCAACGAATGGAAACAGTAAAGAAAGGCAAAGATGTTTTGGAAGGAAATCATGCGCACAAGTGGGAGCAATTGGAAAGCAAGTTCTATTCCCAATCTAAACTCGTAAAGGATAAACAAGGGAATCTTGATCAGGGTGATGACTCGAAGTAGGATTCGGAAACACAGTCAGGGAAATTTTATAATAGAGTTGTGCATTATTGAAGGGCGATTTTCGGGGAGGAATCTGGATGCTAATTCCATGGATGTAGAAGAAGTTAGGGATTAAGAAATTACAATCCCGGACCATGGAAGGTACGAGTTGATGCACAAAGATTCATGGAAAACTTGAAGACCATGGGAAAGATGAAGCATGATTAGCAAGTCAAAGTAACCTCGTGATTGGAGGAACGAGAAAAAGCTACCGAGCTAACAACTTACCACATTGGTGACAGGTTCCAAAACATCATAGCACGTGCATCATACTTCGCATCAATTATTTATTCTTCTTTACTTATGTTCGTGCGTGCATTTCTAATTGATTTCGTTGCTCTAATGTGTTGCATATTTGCTTACTGTAAGCGTGACACGTGCATTGACATCTTTACCCGACATGCATTTTAGTGTTTACTTCGTAGGAAGTTCTTTCACCTCACTTATCAAGTATCTCTGCGACTGTGCCACATCTGAGTTTAGAGGAAAAGAGATAGTGGTATGGCACATGATAAGAAAGATGACTTCGGGAAATGAAGAACTTCAGGTAAGGGATAGGTTGGTGGAAAGGAACTCCAAAGGAAAGTAAGAATAGATTTGGTTTCGGGGTGTTGGGATCGAATAAGAATAGAGAATGGGGGTTTCCATTACCAAGAGAATTGAAAAGGAAGATGAGAGGATTTCGATGAAAGAAGGATCGATGGAGTTCAAAGTGTAACAACAGAATTTTTAAGGGGGAGAGCGTTGAGAGCATATGTGACGCCCCGTCTTCTCGACAATCCAGGTATGTTTGATTTTATAATTTTGAGATTTACGTGAATTCGCATGTCTTACGTGTCAATTTGTATCTTATATATTATGTGCGCATTAGAATTTAACTAAATGTTCTTGGACTCAATCGTCCAATAATTGTAAATTAGGGACCTAATTATATTTAGGGTGTTTTAGCCTTCGTGGTTACTTTGAGCTCGGGATTCGAATTCGAATTCTAACCTTGTCATTGAGTTCGTTTCGAGGATTCAGATTCAATAAATTAACTTTTTTATTTTCTAAGCCATTTGATAACCCTACCGTTTTAAAATCCGATCCGAGTGGACTAGATATCGTTCGATCCTACCCGTTTGTCCGACCCATTTTAGCCCTTAAAGGGCTGAAAATATCAGCCCTCTCCCTCATTTTCTCACGTGAAGCAAGGGAAGAGGAAGAAAGGAGAGAAAACACCCCTTGGCCCATTCCAAGCTTTGGCTCAAGCTCTTGCCTCGTCCGACCATCCTATCGAAGTTCCAAGGTAAGTAATGTGATCCTCTCATTACGTACTTTATTTCTACCGATTGAATTCCTTTGTTCTTGCTCGATTCCTTGGTTATGGCGGATTGATGAATAGTGCCTAAACGCGATAACTTGCTCCCAACATGTTTATTTACGATTTAAATTGATACTAGTATGTTATATATGTGTAATTTGATGCATTTTGGTGTATTAATTGGTTGGAATGTGGTTTGGGTTAGTTTTGGACCATTTCCTGTCGAACCCCTGCTTCTTTGCTGCTCTTTTTCGGAGAAGACGACCCAACACGGCCGTGTCGAACCTTAGTTCATTTCCAACACGGCCGTGTCAGGCTCTCGAGTTTGAATTTTTTTAATCCAACACGGCCGTGTCAGTTTCCAGGCCAATATTGACATGGCCGTGAAGACCTCGTCCGAGCTCCAATTGATCTGATTTTTGAACCCACGGAAACCTCTTGAAGTCTAGAACATCCTCCAATTGGAATCAACTCATTATCTTTTGTCATTTGTGAGATATAATCGTTTGAAATTTGTGTCGCTACTTCGCCTAAATTCTGCATTCGTCCAACTTTGAACCTACGCCATTTTCGAATCGCTTTGAACAACAATTCGACCCACCTACCATTTCAAACGTCTATGTGTCTAGTTTCATTCCCAAGAAACAAAACTTAGTTCCCATTTCTCAAACTCAAGTTATGATCTTTTTCCCTCAGCTTGTTCGCTTTGGAAATCTGTCAGTTTTTCCCCGTTTTCACTCGGAACCCTTTTTCGTGTTCTTGTTCCATTTTTCTCGCACCTTTCCACCTTCAAACTTGATCCTAACTTGTTTTATCATGTTTCTGCTTATGTATTTGTTCTCATATGCATTATATGTTACTCAAGTAATGTGAATTGTTTGCATGAAACATATTTGCACTTTGTTACGTATCTCTACCTTGTATTATGCTTTAATTGTGCCTATGAACGTGACATATGATTATAAATGATTATGATGGGCTATGTAATGTCTTGAATTGCATGGATTTGGTTTGAAAATAAGATTTTCCTAAGTATTTTCATTTCTTTAAGTGTCAATGCATAAGCCGAGCGTCTACGTGGTTCATTGTGAGTCTAAACCTTGTGTTTCCGGGGTGGTGTTTCGTAGTCCATTTTGATTCCGGGGTGAATCAAGTGTTTGGTTCTTGGCTTCGTCGGTGTAAGGTGAGGTTAGGTTATAGTTAAACCCTATGAATGTGGCTGTTTTCAAAGTATGTGAACTATGACCTTTATTATACATAAATATGTGCGAGATATGAAATTTGTAAATGGTAATATGTTTCCAAGTTTAATGAGCAATGTACGAGCCTACGTATGATTGATTTAACTTGATTGGATTCATTATGATTGGTGATGCTAAACCACGCTTCAAACCGTGTACCTCGTATGAGCCGGGAGCTACGAGCAAAGGAATAGGCTAAGGATTTAACACGGAGAGGTATGTAAAGCGTGGTTGAGGCAAGGTAAAAAATGTATCTTATGTATGTTATGTTTCTAATTAGTAGCGGGTTAGGATATGATTGATTGAATGAATGAATGAATGGGGCCCAGGAGATGTGGGTAAGGGGGACCCGGGACGACCATAGGGGTCGCCGGTTAACCCTGTGCTCACTCTCCACATGATTGATAGGACTAACCCGGAACGCACCAGGAGGTTTGGTTGGATGATGGGAACCTGAAGGTTTGAGTGTTCGCGCTCCCCTCGTCTGATTGGATGGTTTGGGTCGCGCAACCCTTCCATCACCAGAGAAGGAGGTATATGATTGTTATGCATGATTGGTTGATATGTTTGATTGTACGATTCATATGGGGAGCCCAGGATGGGAATTGTTACTCGTACCCGCCGAGTTTTGCATGTTTGCTTTGTCAAAGTTCGTGAAACGGGGATAGATTTTTAACTATGACAAAATATGAATATTTTGAATATGAAAGATAAGAATTGATACGAATTGATATGAATCGTTATGATTTGATTTGACTTGATTCGGTATGATTTGGTATAATATGGGTCCTTGAAGCTTCAATTCGTTCGGTTTTGTTAAGAATACCTATATGTATATATCACGGGCAAAACTTTGGTGTGTAAAAACTATCCCTAGGTTCACGACCTGTATGTGATTGGAAGATGCTTTGCTCCTATATATATATATAGCGTGTGTGAGTATCCCCTCGCTCAGTCGAGTTGTAGACTGACCCTCTCCCTCCCCAACTTTTTAGTGTGCAGGTTTGGCGTTGAAGTTTCAAGCTAGGCGGAGTTGTGTTGAGTCTTTGAGTCGGTCAAGTTGAGTTAGAAGAGTCTCTGCATTCGCATATGTATTTAAATTATGTATGATTCGACTTTGTAAGTTATGAATTTTAATCTTTATGCATTGGTTATTGAATTGCCCTTGCCGGGCTTTGTTATGAGTTAAAAAGAGGCCTGTGGAGCCAAAGTCTGCTTGTGGTTCGTGTGTTTAATTTCTGCAGGCCTGTGGCCAATGCATGTGTTTGGATTTTAGTTTCCGTTGAACTCTGTTTTGTTGGTTGGTTATGTTTGCAGGGTCTAAGTTCCGCCTAGCTTAGGAGGTTGTTTTATTTGTCTCCCGTTCGCTATGGTTTGATATGGGTGCGGACTTTCCATTTCGTTACTCGTGTTGAGCCATAGTGCGGGGGATGTGGTGCCTCACGTGAGGGGTGCTACAGCATAACCAAGAGGCAAAATTGAAACTTGAAGTGGCGGCCGAAAAAATAATTAATAGAGATAACGAAAATACATTTAAGGAAGATTTGGGAATTTTATAGTGGTGAGCAGAGATGAATAACACGACTTTAATGGTCGACCATTTAAAATGAAAGCTAATTCACTAAATTCGGGTTGAAGATTTTCGCAAGGAATAGAGAGGATAGCTCGTCGAATCTTTTTACGTATGTGAGTCGGTTTGAAGATAAAGGAGTTATGAAGGAGTTTAGGGAAACTCCTAAGTTGATTTGTCAAGAGGGAACCGATTCAAGTTATTATAGAAAAAGGGGTGCTATTCACAAAGCTTGGTTTAATGAGTTCGGAAAGAGATTTAAGAAGCGACAAACCGGCAAGGATGAACATTGGGAAATTTAAATCAAACTTCAAGAATCATCAAGAACATCCTAATTTCGATTTAAGAAAGGTGGGGCCAAATACCGAATATAACTTTAAGGGGGTCAAAGAGAATAAACGTATAACATGAATGGAAGATGGAAAAGGATTCGTGTTGAGAGAGACCATAAAATGATAAATATCTCAAGGTCGGGATTGAATCCTCAAGGTTGTCAAGAGTAGTTATCCTTGAGGATATGTTAGACTCCGATAAGGGTAAGATAGTAGCTATGGACCTAACTTTGAGATGGATGGTCTAAGGGTATAAGGGGAGGTCAAAGCCCGGTTATTTCAAAGAGTTGGTCTGGCTGAATGAAGACTATGGGAAATGATGAAAGATCGAAGAGGACTCGAGGCAGTAAAAGTCACAAGGGAATCAAGAGTAAAATTCGAAGAGAATTTATCATGGCTTTACCGGGGCACGCTAAAGAAACTAAAGACAAGACAAGTACTGCACTCACTCTCGGGACAAATCATGCGTTGGGCAACAAAACTCACAGTTCTAAATTATACAACTACGGTGAATGGTACCTGAAGCATCCATGATACATGCATCCATGCAAATTTAACTTAAATAAATTTTAGTTAGGTGCTTTAAGTCCTTATCATGTTAAGCTACTTGGAATATTTGATAATGAACGTGGATGATATCTATTACCTGCTTTGGGTGTCTTGCGTGATTTTAATTATGGTTTTGCGTGTGTTGCTTGGGAGTATTGGAGACTTTCTTACGTTATTTTTGGTTGAGAGACGGGGTGCTCTCGTTGTTTGTAAGAGACGCGGATTCTCTTATTTTTGGTTGAGAGACGGGGTACTCTCTTTGCTTGCGAGAGACGGGGTTCTCTCATTGCTGATCGGGAGACGGGGCTCTCTCCTTGTTGCTTGTGAGAGACGGGGAATCACTCATTGCTTGTTCGGTCGAGTAGTGAATCCGATGACGGATTGTTTTTAAAGGGAAGAGATTGTAACGCCCCAACTTTTTCATATTCTAATATGACGAATGTGTTTATTAATTTACGCGAATTAATTGGCTATAAGTGTTTTCTATATTTAAATTTCATTATTTAATTTTTAAATATGTGATTAATTGAAATATATGTAATATTTGAATTGGATTCTTAATATAAGTTTAAGAATTATTAATTATTAAATCCGTGCATTTTATTCTATAATTTTTTTAAATGAATTTAAATTTATGTTAATTAGTTGATAAATTTATCTTAATGTTAGTAATATTAAATGAGTATTTTGATACGTGCACTATAATTATAAATTATATATGAATTTTAAAGTTTTGTATTTATTTAGAATGTTATGAATTTTAAATGCGTGGATTATGAGTGTTATAAATATGCTTCGTTCTTATATGATTTGATACCGAAATTTCGTGCAAATTTAATATGTCGGAGATATACGTGTCACGAATATGAAAATATGTTTGTTTCGTGTTTTCGGGTTCATTTGCGTGAGTTTCAAATTTATTTTGATTTTGGAATCCAAATCGGGGGCTAACGAGTAATTAGCACACCCTTGGTTCCGTATTTGATATTTTGAGCTAGGAAACTCGGATTCGAGTTTCGTCAGCTTCATTGAACTCGTAACAAAAATTCGAGTTTAATGAACTTAGCCTTATATTTTTCTAAAGTCATTTGAACCTTCGAAATTCAACCGAAAAGCGTTACATTCGTCAAAACTGCCACCTTTTACTAAAAGAGCCATAACCCACCAGTTTCGTATAGACTGAACCCAGATTGTTTTCAGTGTTCTTGCAGGTTTGGAGTGCTAGGCGGGAAGTCAAGTCTATTAAGTCTTTCGGTTAAGTCAGAGTCGGTCCATGTGCATATTGAATCATGATTTGTTTAAGTTACAGAGAATGTATGCGTTGTATTAATTATTAATATTATCATGAATTCAAGATAAGCTTACAGGAGTAGAAAGAATCTGGAATTGATGCCTTATGATTTTATTGAATTTCGGGATTAGGTATCTATGTTAGTTGAACCCGTTGCTCTTTGCTTATCTTGATATTTACGTATGTACCTTGCTTCCACATTGATGATATTTATATTTTATGGTCTCTTTGGTTGCGATAGTTAGCTCCCGCCTAGCTTAGCGAGTGTGTATGTCCCCGTTCGCCATGATCTAGCTTGGGTATGGATTGTCCATTTCATATTCGGGTCGGGTCTCGGTACGGGGGATGTGGTACCTTGCGCTCGGGTACTACATGGTAGATCCAATCTATACCCCGTTTCTCCAATTCTTTCCAAGATCTCAAATGGCCCAAGGTATCGTGGACTGAGCTTTCCACCTTTACCTATTCGAGTGAAGCCCTTTCGGGGAGATGCTTTCAGGAAAACTCTATCTCCGACCTCAAACTCTAAGGGACTTTTTCTCTTATAGCAAAAATTTTTCTGACGAGCCTGAGCTGCCCTTATTCTCTGTCGGATCTAGTAAACCTTCTCAATAGTGGCCGCAATCTTTTCCTTAGGCTCTTCTCTCTCGAGCTTTTATTCACTTCGGTCCACCTCCAATCTTTGATATCTTAAAACAATGGAAATCTACACTTTCCCCCGTATAGTACCTCATAAGTAGCCATTTTAATCGAATCCTGGTAACTGTTTATTGGAAAACACGATAGAGTTGAGCAGCGGAAGTTTAAAAATTTTCAAAAGTTTAATCGTTGTCTTGCAATTTTCGTAGTGTAATGTTGGGTGTTCTAGAAACTTACGAAGTTAGAAGCTTTCTAGTGATGTCGTTACCGCCTAGCGAACACCCTTCAAGAGGATTCCCTTGAACGGCCTTCGAATTAGACTCCAAAGTAGAAGCCCCCCAAAGCGTATCCGCACCAGACCTAGAACACGATCAAGCGAGTGAGAATGCTAGTTCTGTGGCTTGTGTTAAGGCTAGCATAATTTTTCTTTGAAAACTTTTCTTTTTGGATTTCTTAAAAACTTAACACTTCTTGATGTTGGTCTAAAGAATAAGAGAAGCACCCACCCTTGTATTTATACAAGGGGGTTCAAAATCCCTAGGGTTCTCCTAACCCTAGTGGGCTTCTTTTCTTGCTCACTAATTAACTCATTTAATTATTTAATTTAGTTGGAATAATAAGGTCTTAACTTATTCTCCAAGTCTAGCAAGAGAAGACTTCTCTCTCCTACAATAGGAAGTTGGACTTTTCAACTTTCCTAAAGTTAAAAGTCAATATTCAATAAATGAATTAATTCTCAATTAATTATTTATTGGGTTAAGTTTATTTGAGAATAGTCTTAACAATTTGATGGGGTCAAAATACGCTCGTCCCACGTTTAGACACGTGGCACTTCCAAGATGACGACACTTGTCCTGTGATTACGGCAGTCATACACGAGCGCTGTAACCCTCGAAGCACCAGTATCCCCCCAGATCACGTGCCGTCTCTATCACCTTCGTACGTGACCACTGTTACCGCTCTCCCACGACCGCCTTTCACTCTACATGGTTAGCATTCCAATCAATCAGGGGAAGCCCTCTTCGAGCGTTACCTTCCCTCAGAGAGGCTTCCAGTCCAATTCGTCACACAAGCCTTGGCCTTCATCCCCTAGCGGATTCCTTGGCCACCAAGGTTTTGGTTGACAACGAGTGTGCCCATAAGCCCTCGTTATCAACTCCCCAAACGGTTCTCTGACACATCGTACATGCCCACGCACCTACCACTGTTGCCCACACCACCTTTCACCAGCTTTTGCAGAGAAGATTCCTCCTAGGTTTCTCTCGCAGCGCCACGTGTTAGGGCAACATTCGGCCAGGACCACACGGCGTAAATGACCAAAGGGTCCTTGACCCTCAACTATAAATACACAAGTTCATCTTCTCCACTGTAAGCTACCTCCATTACAGCAACTTCATACTTAACATACTTTCTCTTTCAGATCTTCATCTGACTTGAGCTTCGGAGAGCCAAACTGGGTATCACCCCCAGTTCCCCCAGCTTGGCCTTCTGACTTTTGTTTATGTGTTCGTCCTAGCAGGTAGAACCCCCATCTTTTCCGGCGATCTTCCAGTGGTTTCCTCACCTAGACAAATTCTAAAGTGATTGGCTTCTGAACCCCTTATTCAGACCCATCATTTTTGGCACTGTCTGTGGGAAACCGATTCTCAATCCCTTTCTTTCCTTCTGCTAGTTGAAAAGCGAACACCCAGAATCTTCTCAACAATAGTAGCTACGAGATTCGGAGCTATGGGAGGAGGAGACAACACTTCCCATGATGCCAACATCGTTATTCCCCCCACCGCCGCTGCGGAGCCCTGCCTCCTTCCGTCACCGCTGGAGGAGCACCACCTACTGTAGGTGTGACTCCCCTTGCAGAATCTGCAATTCCACCACGAGCGCCACCAGCACCACCAGTTTCCGGCACCGCTGGAGGTGTTTTCCCTACTCTTCCACAGCCTCCCCAGACTCAATGGGTTCATACCCATGCGAGTCCAGGAGGTCAGTCCTTCATGATGCCGCCTCCAGGTTACACGCTTACCCCCACCATCATGATGCCGCCGGTTCAGCCCTATCACGCCGGCCAGATCCAGCTCCCGGTGGTGATCCCCAGGGAGATTGAAGGAGTGGAGTTACCTCCCCTAACTCCTCAGCAACTAAGGGCTCTTTACGTCCAATGTGAGGTTCAGGCGGCCCAAGGGGCATGGGAGAGATTCCATTCCATGTACTTCCCCTCTGGGCAGGCCACTCAAACTGCCGCTCCTTTGGGCGGATTGTAGACTTACCCACTTAGGGAGGCTCAGGCCGCCCTAAGGGCATAACCGCCACAACCACCAGCCAAAGAGACGCCCCACCAAGGCGACAACGAGCGTCCCCCCTGTGGACAGGAATAGGGAGCCCACCAAAAGAGTGAACGAAAATGAAGGAGACTCTCATGTCTCCAAAAGGGCTTCCCGAGCCACCAAGCAAGGGGACAAAGAAGGAGACGTGAATCCTAAAATCCTCACGGCTGTTCAAGACCAGCTGCAGGGTTTAAAGGACATGGTTGGACAGCTCTCTCGAGCGCGGTCTCAGATCTCCCACAGCAGGGAGCAGGAGGAGAACTTTTGCACCTATGAGTACCATCCACTGGCAAGGGGCTCCCCCCTCGTGGAAGAAGTTTTAATCGCCCAAGTAGGAATGGCCAAAATCCCCACCTCCGTCAATCGCTACGACGGAACAACTGATCCAGCAGAGCACTTGGATCATTTTCTACACTTGATGCATCTATACAAGCACTCAAGCAACTACTGGGCCAAAGTTTTTGTCACCTCCCTGGTGGGAATGGCTCAAGAATGGTACAAGCGGCTGCCGCCACGCTTGATTCATTCATATCAGGAGTTGGCCGATGCTTTTCTCAACCACTTTAACTCTCTGAAGGCTCCAGTCACTGCGCCCACTGCCCTCTACAACATAGTGCAAGGCAAGAATGAGTTCCTTCGCTCGTTCTTCGCCCGCTTTAACAAGGAGATTTTGCAGGTGGAGAGGCCTTCTATGGATTTCTTGATCCCAGTGCTCTTTCAGGCTGTGGATCGCAAGCAGTATGTTAGTAAGAAGTTCGTCGATGCCATCGTGGAGAGAAGGCCAGGAACCCTCATGCCTTAAGGGAAGTTGTCGAGCCGTTCTTCGCGCACAAAGATATGTATGGGACGAATGGGCCCCGGCATCACAGCCCCGTAAGAAACGAGCGCCATCAAGAACGGGTCCGGGAAATCATTGTAAAAAAGGAGCGTCACCAAGAACGCAAGAGATCGCCCCCGCCCCCTCGACGTTTCGAGCGCATCCCGCTCACCTGGCCGAACTCAGAGGTTTATAACCTCTCTGATAAGAAACTCTTCAAGAGACCCGTCAAGATGAGAGAAACAGAGGCCATGAGACGCTCGAACAAGTATTGTGCTTTCCACAAACAAAAGGGGCACGACACGGATGACTGCCGCCCGCTGGAAGCGAAGATTCAAAGACTCATCGCTGGGGCCACCTGAAGGAATTTGTCAGGATTTTGGAGCGTTATGATGAGCGCTGTAACGAGCGCATTGGGGAAAGAAGAAGGAGCCCATCGCGCTCTAGAAGCCCGCGGAGGCGAGGCCCTACGGAGAGTAGCCATCGGGGCAAAGGAAAGGCTCCTGAGCAAGAAAATACCCCTTTCGCGGTCATCAACATGATAGCAGGGGGTTTTTCTAACGGAGACTCTAACGCTGCCCGGCGAAGGTACGTCTGGAGTTATGGCCAACACCCATCAATGCCCAAACCCATCTACGCCATCCAGGAGGCGAATGATCAACGCTTAAAAGAAAACGATGTAATAGGCTTTGATGATAGGGATTTAGGGCACATTTTAACACCCCATGGGGACGGCGAAACCTCTGACTGCCCCATGGTGGTTAGCGTAGATGTCCACAATCACATTGTAAAGAGGGTGTTAGTGGATAGTGGAAGCTCTGTTAATGTTTTGCCCTACTCCACATTCTTGAATATGAATGTTACCAACATCCCGCTCGAACCTCTCAAAACAGCCCTCATTGGCTTTGGAGGTTTGGAGGTCGTCCCACAAGGGCAAATTCGTTTGGCCACTTCATTCGGCTGAGCCCCGTAGCGCAAAACGCTCATGGTTACCTACGCAGTAGTGGAGATTGATATTCCCTATAACATCATAATCGGGCGTCCAGCCCTCGTTGATTTCAAAGCTATCATCTCCACTTACCATCAGAAAATCAAATTCCCCACCCCCGAGGGCGTTGGGGAAGTATTGTGAAATGTGCAAGAAGCTTGGGAGTGCTACATGCTGTCCCTCAGAAAGCCTAAGGCTGAGAAAACTTTTCAAATCGGGTCCACTAAGAAATCCGTTGACTTTCCTAATCTTGACGAGGATGGTCCCATGCGCAAGAGGGCTAAGTTGAACAAGAAAAAGAACAAGAAGAAAGATCCCATCGCCAAAGGCCCCCTCGAAAGCGCTCCACCAGGAACAATGGAAGAATCCTCCTCTGAGGAAGACGAGCGTGATGGGAACGAACCCCTTAACGATGGACGCTTGACAGGGAAAAAGAGGGCGCTCGAGCTTCCCCGTCCAGAAGTAAGGATTGAGGCCTCGGAAAAATTCCTCACCATTGAGCTAGAACCAGGGAACAAGGATAAAACTACCCAGATTGGGTCCAACCTCTCTGGACCCTCGCAGATTATGATGATTGACTTTCTCAGAGAAAACATTGACGTTTTTGCATGGAAAGCATCTGACCTTACAGGGATTGACCCGAGCGTTATAGTCCACAGGCTTAACGTGGATCCCTCGTTTAAGCCCATCAAGTAGAAGAAGCGGGATGTACATGGCTTTCGGAAAAGAGTTATTGAGGAAGAAGTCAATAAGCTCCTGGAGGCTCAGTACATTGGGCCCATCTTGTACCCAGAATGGCTGTGCAACGTGGTGTTGGTGCCCAAGAGTGCAAACAAATGGCGCATGTGCAATGATTTTACTGATCTTAACAAGGCTTGCCCTAAAGATCCTTACCCATTGCCCAGAATAGACCAATTGGTGGATTCGACCGTTGGCTGTGAACTCATGAGCATGATGGATGCCTTCCAAGGGTACTATCAAATCTTTATGGCGCCAGAGGATCGCCCCAAAACTTCATTTGTTGTCCACTTGGGGATTTACTGCTTCTTAGTCATGCCTTTTGGACTCAAGAACGCTGGAGCCATGTATCAGCGACTCGTCAACAAGATGTTTGAGAAAGAAATTGGAGGATCCATGGAAGTCTACGTCGATGATATGATTGTCAAGAGCGAGCGTCAGGGCTCACATCTGGAGGACCTCAAGCGCACTTTCTCCATTTTGCGCCATTATGGGATGAAATTAAACCCTTCAAAATGTACTTTTGGAGTACGAAGGGGAAAGTTTTTGGGTTACATGGTCAGTCAGAGAGGAATTGAGGCCAACCCAGAGAAAATCAAGGCTATTTTGGAGATCCTCTCCCCTCGAAACCTAC